>OZ010795.1:342140131-342794355 GCA_963932465.1 Maratus speciosus | reverse complement strand
CCTTGAATTGTTCTGCTCATCGACATTTTATTATTCTTCGATTCTTCTTTGCTATAAAAACATGAATTGATTATCTGATTTTTTTGTCGATGCGATAAATAGTAAATTGCCTATGTAACGTACTGAAATCGTCAAAATCTGCATTCCTGAAGGAAGTTCTCAAACATCCTATTTCCAATTTTCCAAATCCGTAACTTTTCATTCGGTTCGGATTCGCATTTAATAAAAAGAAATAGAATCTACATTCCTGAAAGAAGTTTGTCTACAGCATGTTCCCAGTTCTCCAAATACAAGAGTCCTTCTACGACCCTAGTTGGACTTTACATTCCTGAACTTTAATCCCTAGTTTGACTTTACATTCCTGAACTTTAATCACTAGTTTAACTTTACATTCCTGAACTTTAATCCCTAGTTTGACTTTACGTTCCTGAACTTTATTCATTTTGGAGGCCTTAAAACAAAAAGAAATATTACGTAAACTTCTGCTTTTTCTTAGATGACAATATGTCTCTAATTGTCTAAAATTATAGTAAATTTTACATTCACTTTGATAATCTTTACATAATTCATAATGTAAGAATGCATTCAAATCAGCAAATTTTATATATGTTTAAATAAACGTCATTTGTGAATTATCTTTCTGTGTTCAAGTACTTGGGTGAGTGTTTTCTTTTCTTTATTTTTTTTCAGCTACGATAACTAGTAAATATAATTTTATTTGATCTTAAATAATTTAAAATAATTCTTAAAAAACACATTAAGCAATGTCAACCACTTACGTCATCGGCTGTAGTGTAATTTTGAGCTTATGAATCGGAATTAATTTTGTTCAATTCAAACTTTGGATTGAATTTCACTCTCCGATTCATTAAGCCCAACTTTACAGTACATTTATGGTGCCGTTAACTTAGTGATTTCATTCTTGGAGTTATTGTTTTAAGCCTTTTTAATATTAATTTTTTCTTTTCACTCATAGGCATTAATTGATGCCATAACTTTAAAGATCGGAGATCGGGTTTCATTACTTTTTCATGATAATAGATAAAGCATATTTATTAATTAACTTATTAATTATTTAACCATTTATTTTAAAAATAATACTCACTAAACTTATATATATATTTTTTTTCTCTCTATTTCATGTGCGGACCCCATATTGGTGCAATATATTTTTAAAATATACATGATTTATATTTTTATTTATTTTCCTTTTAAGATTTGATTCTATAAATATATGTAAAGAAAAGAAATTTGATTTTTCAAAGATTTATTTGCTAATATTTTTTCATAAATTGAAAAAACGAAAACTTTATATATTACGCTTTGAATTTATAATGATTTATTGTTGCATGTTTTGATATTTGTAGTTATTGTGTTCCTTTTTTTCTATTTTGGGGGATTTGTACATTTTTGCATATATTTATTTAGTTTAACTGTATTGCACATTAATATGCATTTTTAGAAAATTTTTAAAAAAGTAATCTTCCATTTTTTTTATAATTTTTTTTCTTTCCTTCATCATTTTAACAAATTTTTCCATTATTATTTTTTTATTTGCTTTGCTTTAAGATAATTTATTTGTCATACATCAGTGTTTTAGTATACCTTTTGATTTTTCACGTGTATACAAATTACTACGATATGGCTAATGATTTGCAATTAAACGCGCTTATGGCAGCGATTCCCACTTTCCATGGAAAAGAAGGGGAAAATGTACATTTTTTCATTAAAAACATTAGTGATGTCTGTAACATACAGAATTGGAACGACGAGAATCGTATTCTACTCTTCCGCCTGTATTGTAGAGACAAGGCGCAGGAATATGTTGCGAGTGATCCAGAAATTAACGATATTGATAATTTTGAAAATTTTGTGCGTTTATTTAGAGCAAAATTTAGCAGAGAAGAGAATTTCCAGGAAACCTCTTATCAGTTCTCAAATATAAGACAAAAACCTAAACAGACAGTGAAGGAGTTGGCTGAGGTAGTAAAAAAATTAGTCAATCGATTGGTTCCGAACGCTGAGGATATTCCTCAAATGGTCATTCTAAAGCAAAAATTGATGTTTAATAAATTGCTCGAAGCTCTTAGACCGGATATTAAAACAGAGGTACTTAAACTTGGAAAGGAAAATTTCGATGATCTGGTTTCTAGTGCTATGGATTGCGAAAAAGCTTTGGAACAGCAATGCTCTTTCTCAGTCAACACCATCAACGCGACGCAGGTTTCAAACAACAGCAGTCAGGACTCGTTGATTACAATTTTGTTGAAACAACAAGAAAATTCAAATAAATTATTGCAGAGTATGGCGGAGCAGTTAAAAGGATTAAAAGATGAGCGGACTGTTTGCCATATCTGTAACAAACAGCATAATACGCACGATTGCTGTTTTTTTCCGTCTTTGCATAATAGGGGATTTTTTTCGCCGCAGCAAAATTTTTCTGGTCAGGGTAACAGTGCTGCTAATCAAGCAAGTAATTTTTTAAGTCCTAACAGTAATTCTCCAAGTAATGATAGATATTTTGAGAATCAGGGCAGAAACTTTGCTGGAGATTTTAGAAGAGGTAGCGATAACAATGTGCAGAGATTCAATAGGGGCAGAGGTAGAAATAATTATCGACCATATCGTGGCAGAGGCAGAAGAAATAATTTAAACTTCTAGAGGGTTCTGATGATATTTTGCACAATTTTTCCCCTCAATCTCACAGAGCCCTAGATGATAAATTTTTGCACGAGGGTATGAATTATTCTGATACTGCTGTTAACATTCCCAAATCACTTATGTCATGTTTTTCTGATGATTCTCCACTTCCTTTAATTAAATTAACATTTGGAAAACATAACTTTATTGGTCTTCTGGATTCTGGTGCAAATCTTTCTCTTATACAACCTAAAACTATTAACTTACTTAAACAAAACAATAAACTTAACTTTTTATCTAGATCTGTAAACATCAAGACCATCAATAATTCCAGTGTTCCTTATTTTTCTGCTGTACAATTAAACTTTAAAATTCGTAATAAATGGTTCAGCAATGTGTTTTTCGTTACCCATGATAATTGGCACTCTAACTACCAAATTATTCTCGGTTATGATTTTTTAAACCGAAATAAAGTTTTGTTAGACTCTGCCAACTCTCAACTTATCATGGGAAACCTCACATTTCCTTTCGAAAATAAAAATCCTGATTCTACTCAAACTTCTAATTTTAACAATGAAAATCTAAGTTCCAATGACAATAATACTATTCATGATATTTCAAATTCCAATGCTGAATCATATGAAAATATTAATTCTCTCTCTAACGATATTAATCATGAAGATTCCAAAAACTTTGTCACACCAGCTAACCGTGTCATTATTCGGCCAAATCATGGCAGGATTATAAGACTTAAAGCATTACATAAAATTAACAATTCATTTAACTATTTATTTGTTCCATTAACTACCAAATTGCCACTAAACTTAGATCTTAGCCTTCATGAAGCAAATGTTAACAATTCTATTCTTCTGTATGTATTCAACAACAATAGTCAAAAAATTGTCCTCAACAAAAATACTAAATTAGGTTACTTAAAACAAATTTCTAAAGATCAAATTTCTACGCATGACAACAGTAAAACATACCAGGTAAATTCGCTAATTTGTGATGATATTTTAGAACTTCGTAAAAATGAACTAAAAGCTAATAATTTTCAAGTTGATCACTTACCTGAATCAGATAGGAAGAGAGTTCTCAAACTTCTTATGAATAATTCAGCTGTTTTTTCTTCTTCATACAGTACACTGGGATGTACAGATAAAGTTGTTCCTCAGTTTAACTTACTGCATGATTTTGCTTTACAAACAAAACCATATCCCATTCCTAGAATTGCCAAGGAGTTTGCTAGAAATGAAATCGCTGATCTTCTGAAGGCTGGCATTATAGAAAATTCAACCTCAAACTACTGTTTTCCAGTCATTTTTGTTAAAAAGAAGACGTTACCTACTGATGACCCTAACAAACTTAAATTTCGTATGGTTATCGACTATCGATTACTTAATGCAATAACTGAACCTTATAAAATTTGTTTACCAAAAATCAACGACATTATGCAAAATATATCGGGCAAAAAATTCTATACTGTTTTGGATTTAAAAGCCGCATTTTTTCAAATTCTTCTTCAACAGAAGGATAGGGCCAAACTGGCATTTGCAACGGAGTATGGGAATTATCAACCTAAACGCCTGCCATTTGGATGTGTGAACTCAACTTCTTATTTTCATACTTTAATAAATAACTGCCTTAGCTCATTAAGAGGTAAAAATGTTCAATATTTTCTAGATGACATAATTGTTGCTGCTGATTCGTTGGAGGAAATGTTAATATGGTTGCAGAAAGTTTTTGACAAATTGAGAGAATTTAACCTCACTTTAGACCCTAAAAAGCTTCAAATATGTAAAGAACAAATAACATACCTAGGTTTTAAATTACACAAAAACGGTCACTCTCCTTCTACTGATAATGTAAACAAAATCAATAGATTTCCCATTCCTACAAACCTGAAACAAGTTCAAAGTTATCTGGGTATGATAAATTATTTCCGTCATTTAATTTTCGATTTTGCAAAAATAGTACAACCTATTGTAAATTTAACGAGAAAAAAGGTAAAATTCTTCTGGAGCAATGACTGTCAAAATGCTTTTCTCAAGATTCAGGAAATTTTGCTTACTAATCCAACAGTTAAAAATTTTGATGATAGTAAGGATGTTTATTTGGTTACTGATGCATCTATGGTTGCAATTTGCGGAATTCTTATGCAAAAACACAATGACAAATTCTACCCCATTGAATTTTATTCCAAGCAATTAAATCAGGCAGAATCTAAATACCCTTCAATCAAACGTGAATTTTATGCTATCTATTCCTCTGTTAAACATTTTTCTGAATTCTTGTACGGTAGACAATTCAAAATTCTAACAGATGCTAAAGCTTTAACTTACCATTTAAACCTAGAAAAACAGGCTGAAATTATAACTAGATGGCTTTTATATTTGCAGAGTTTTAATTTTAAGGTTGAGCACATTCCTGGGCTTGTTAATCCAGCCGATTTTCTTTCTCGTTCGTGGACCTTCCTAATAACCCTAATTTATATGTAAATGCATTAAACATTTTTATACCTACTAACGACTCACTAACTACCGAAAATATACTAAAAGAGCAGCAAAATGATGAAAAACTTAAGGAAATCCGAGAAAAAATAATTGCCAAAACATGTTCTAACACTAATTACTCAATCAATCCTAATAACGATCTTTTAATGTTTGCTAAAAAGAAATCTGGTAATGTCAATAGAGTAAAGAAAATCGTTATTCCTAAAACATTAATCAATAGTTGCATTGCCCTTGCTCACCAAGCTCATTTTGGAATGATAAAAATGGTTGAGACAATTTCCGGGAATTATTTCTGGCACGGAATGGTTCAGGATGTTCAAAATTTTGTAAATAACTGTGAAAAATGTCTTCCCTACAAAAGTAAACAAACCAACACAAAACCTTCCTTCATTTCCAAGTGTGAATTAGCTCCCGGAGAGATGCTTGCAATAGATATTGTGGGTAAACTCCCCAGGTCACATGACGGTAAATTTTTTATTCTCACCATCGTTGACCACTATTCACGCTTTCTGGAAGCTATTCCGCTTAGAGATGCTACTTCTCCATCTATAATTAAAGCTTTAAACGACTACTTTTCGAGGTTTGGTATACCAAAAATTATATTATCTGATAACGCCAAAAACTTTACCTCTGATGTCTTTCTAACCTTTCTTAAATCTCTCAATATCAAACGTAGAAATTCGTCCATTTACTTCCCGAGGTCGAACGGTGTTATCGAACGTATTCATCGATCCCTGAAAGAATCAGTTGCTTCACTATCTGATCAAATAATTGAATGGTCTGATAGATTGAAATTTTTTGTGCTTCACTACAATAATTCTAAACATTCTGTAACTAATTTTAGTCCTGCAAACTTATTTTTTGGCAGAGATTTAAACTTACCTATTGATACTTTCTTACCACCTAAAGATGCTGAAGAACCCTCCCAATACTTTAAACAACAACAAGAACATATCAAAACAACCAGAGAATTAGTTAAACTTAATGAACAAAAATATTTTAAAATGAATGCAAAATTTCTTAAAGGTCGTTCTCCTCCAAAGTTGAAAATTGGCGACAAAGTTTATTTAAAGAATTTCAATCATACTAATACTTTCCATGCAAAAAATTCAGGTCCTTTTAAAATTATCCAGATATGCAATAACGATAACTATCAAATTCAACATATGACTGATCCAACAATCAGAATTATGACGGTGAATGTATCAAAACTCATCTCAACAGGATGTTAGTTTTATTTGTTTTCTACTCGCTTAATTTTCTTTTGTTATGGACATTTTAATTTTTTTTGGGGCACTACAATCTTCCTACAAATGTAAATCCCATTTTTTCTAATTTCCATTTTAGTGTCTTCATATGTATATATATCTCTCTGAATTACAATTTTTTTTTAAACAATACAGTGGTAACATCTGTATCAATTCTATGAGTTTTCAATATTTTGCTGGCGAAATACTAGTGGTCACGGAATGTAAGCGCTTACGTACTGTCCATTACTGTTCACTCATACAATTGATTAAGCATACTGATTTATTGATTTCATTATTTTACAATTCTATATTTTATAATAGGTACTATCCTTCATCTAATTTTTTTTTTCTACCTTAATTTAAATGATGGGAATGCAATATTATGTTGCCACAGATTTTTTTTTGTATGTTCATCTTTGTTAATTTTTGAACAATATATATCCATATCATATTGAAATTGAGGGGTGATCTCAACATATAAACTTTTACTGCTTATCCATGTGATGTTTTATTTTAAATTTAACTATAGGATCCTATATAACCATTATTAAAAATTATGAGAAAATATATATAAAAAATTTAATATATTTTTGAGACAACTTTAATAAATTACAAATAAAAAATACAAATGAAAATTTATATATGTTTCAGAAATTATATGAAAAATTATCAATGCTCAAATCTCCTAGCTGCAGCTCTTTGAATACTAGTGGAGATATTTTATGAGAATACGATGGAGCAACTGCTCTAAGTTATTTCTCTTTTTCTTTCAGTTCCCAACAAATTTATAGCGAGCACACACAGAAGGTAAATTTGGCATAGCTTGGGGCAAAAAATAATCACAAAATTAGTACCCTTCCGATAAATCCTTCAAGGTGCAACTATTCATAATTTAAAGGGAATAACATTCTATATTGTAAATTTCAGTGTCCAAGATCACATATGATCTATTTTAAAATTCACAGCTTAATGTCTTAAATTTTTTTAATTTAATGGGCACAACTATCATTCTGAACAATGTACCTTTGTTTTTTGTTCAAGAAATTGATGGTATTTTACAATGTAAACAAAATAAATACTACAAATAATGATATACAGTTGTCTCAGCTACATCACAATTGCAGTATTATCCTGTTTTAATTTTATTGGTTTGATTTTGCAATACTTGAAAACTTTATGCAGCATTTTGTTTGTTTTTTTAAATATGATTACACATATAGTTTTATTTTTATCATAGTTGCAATATGTCTACTGTTAGGGGTTTGCACATGAAAAGATTACATTTTTATAGGCCAATTGGAACCTCACCCATGCAGTGTTTTGTTTATATATAAATTTTAGTGGTTTGTTTCTACCTGTACCATGTTTGTTATTGTTTGATATTGTGTTACAATTCTATTTCTATTTGTACTGTGTATTCTTGTTTGGTATTGTGTTTATATATTTGTTTTGTTGTATTGTGTTTATTGTTGTTTAATATTGTGTAGTTTACCTTTAAATTTGCATAGAATTATCTGCAGATGGTTCATCTTTTCGAACCTGTCAGCTAAAAATTTTTTTTTATCCTTTTTTTTTCTGCTACCGGGAGATAAAATGTTGCATCATAAAAAATATAATGCATCATTTCCCATTCAAATTAATTTAAATAATATAATTTATTTCAATTTTACAACTTAAATTAACATTTTCAAACACCTAATTTCTAATCACAAGTTTTAAACTTATAATGTAAATTTTAATGATAAATAATTCAATATTTCCTTATTTTTCAATGTAAACATTATCTCTTATTAAGATTATTTAAGTGCAATTAGTATTTTATTATATTTCAGTAATTTAACTTTCAAATTTCTTTCAACATACATCGCGAATGTGTAAACACATCGGAATTTTCTAAGTCTAAAATATAAAAAATAGAAATCTTTTATTTATCAATATTTCCCTTTTAAATTATATTATGTGGATAGAAATATTTATTTCTAGCCGATTGCAAAATTTTCAGTGACTTGTGATAAATACTTTGGCAGAAATACGCAAAAATGTATTTTCTATCTTTTTGTTAGGAAAGTGCAACCCTAGTCTTGTCACTGTACATCCATATATTCCTATTTAACATTTCCTTTTGATTAAACCAATAGAACCCACTTACCTTTATTTAAAACAGTTTACTTATTCTTCTTTTTACCTCCTTAAGTTTCTTATATCCATATATTATATTCAAAGTAAATCTGTAAATCTAATGAATAATTTAATTAAATTGAGTTTCCTTTATTTACCTGTTGAAATAGTCCTCCATCTAACTGCATTCTCTTAAAATTGATTTCGTCCATTTGGAAATACATTTGTTTATGTTTGTATTACGATATCTTTCTTTTCCCTCTTTGACTTCAAAGTTGTTTTTCCTGTCTCTACTAGAGGGCGTAAGCAGTTCGATACGATCGTGATTTGCTTATGCAAATCCGATGTCGTCACTTTGAAACTTCTAGAAGCATGTTGTCAAGGCCGTGAGAGGGCGTTGTTTAGCGATGCGTGGAAGTCTGGTTTTCGTTCGCCCGGGACAGATATATGCTCGGACTTTCAAGCGTTCGTGGCACTTCACTTATTTTTAGTCAAGAGAGGATGTGAGCAGTGGCAGTTATCTAAATGAATTCTCCCTTTTGCTGGTTTATGTATTTATCGTGCTTTGGCTTTTGTTGAACGAAGTTATTAGTTATGAGTTAGTTCATCTTTTCGGCATTTTAACATTTGAAATGAATTCTGCAGTGTAATGAATGTTAAGATTGTTTAAGTAGTGACTTTTCCTACATGTGTTAGTCGAATCAAAAATGGAACTTAAACGGAAAATCAGCTTGCATTTCGTCGGGTATATTGTCAAGATGGTAAAACACCGGTGCCATTGTTTTTCGCTCATCTTTCTGTGAAAGCTTCCGAAGTAGTTATGTTCACGTTTCTTCGAGTTGCTCTTTTAGTACGTATGAAGGTATTTTCATAGCGTCGTGAGAACTTTGGGGAAGTGATATAATCTACTGGTTGATAATGAAGCTTCAGTGACATCGTGAACTTTCCTATGCAATAAGAGATAGCATTTTTCTGAGTATGTGATACGAGCTGTGATATTTTTTTTTTTTACCTCTTGTTGTGTCATGGGATATTTTTACGGAGGTTTAAGCACTGTTAATGTCAGCTAAGTCATTTTATTTAATTTGTTAATGAATATATATTTTTCTTATATGAGTTTATTTATATGTTGTTTTTGTTTCTTAAGCTTTTAATAAATATGTTTAGTTTTTAAAAATCATTGTCATCATTTTTAAACCACCACAGTAATTTAAATTTATTGTTCAATTAAATTTATTTCAGCAAATCAATCTTCAGTTTTTCTTTTATCGGGGTTGTAAAAACTCAGCGTTAGCGTTTCCTTTCTGCATTAAGTAACTCTGCTCATTCCAACCCCCAGGAAATACTTTGTATTTCCTGACAAATGGGTTATGGGCCTCTGTCAATAACTTAGCCTGTTTAATAATTAAAATATAAATATATTCAATTTTTTAATATAATAAAAAAAAAAAAAAAATTATAATGGTTTAATTGTGTAAAAATGTATATTTTTTTGAATAAGCTTTTAAGTTTTCTGATTAAATTTAAATTTTGATAAATTTTATGATTTAAAGTTTGCCGTTTTTGACCTTGAACGGTCTGGCGTTTTCATGTGGTGGAAGTTTAATTTCGGCCCTATAGGATATTGGCGATTATTTCGAGGGGGGGGCCGAGATTACGATGACATTTGCTTTTAGTTTTTAATATTTTTATATTTCTTTAGGTTTATTTTAATTAAAGTTAATGGTTTTCTTTGGTATATTAGAAAATATTTTTAATATAATGGAATTTTCTTGAATAGTTAAATGTTGATTTATTAAAAGTTAAGAAAATAATTTAGATTTAATTAGGATTTTGAGAATATTTAAGTTTTTTTTGGTTTAAGGATTTTTTTAGATGTTTTAAGATATTTAAAGAAAGTTAAGTAATATTTGTAAAGTTCAAAGATTCCTAGGTAAATTTTTAAAGAGAAATGCTGTTACTCTATTGAAGTTTAAGAAATATTTTTTTTTGGAAGTTTAGAAATGTAATTTGATAATTTAAAAGTAATGTTTTGAAGTTTAATTGCAAATTGAAGAGAAAATTTAACGGTTTTAATAGAAGTTAAGTTTTTTTTAAATATTTGATCCCATGACACAAATTTTGGGGTAAATAGATGCTAAATCGTTTTGAATCGGAGGCTTCAACGTATCCTGAAGAAATCTTCTATATATCACTTGATTTTTATTTAAATATTGAAAGTGTTTAATTCAATCAGTGGAGAGAAGTTATGCAATTCATATGTTTAAGATGACTTACAGTATGGAGAGCTTATAACTGGTCATGTTTTTAAAGTTTCCGGTTCGTCAGTGGATTCGGCTGGAGCCCTGTTTAGGGTTGGAATTGTTGACTGATTTGCCTCACTGTTTTGAAACTGTTGAATGTTTTGACTTTTCAGGAAATGACTTTTCTTTTCATGTGAAATTCTACTATTTGAGAGAGATAGATACTGGCTTTACGGGAGAACTTTTTGACGATATGACGGGGACTTGTTCCTATGGTTTTTTTTTATGATAAATGCTGCTGTAACAAAATGGATCCTCTTCATGTTTCTTCTATTATCCAGTTCAAAATATCATTTTAAGGTGCTGTATATTTATGTAATTCAAGAAACGAGCCTCATCAATTATAAAATGCTGTTTTTAAAGCTTGTATGTTGATAGTTTTTGAAATGTAGTGCTAATTTTTAAGAGTGTAATGCTATGTTTGCAGGTTTTTCCGTCCGGTGTTTTAAACCCAAATATATCTTTAAATTTGATCAATTTTTGAGAAAGTTCAAATTGATTCTGATGGTTTGACGCTAATGTTTACTCAGATTGAAATGCCTTACCGGTATCAATAATACTGAATTGTGTTGGGTACAGATGCGGGGTATGGTTTTCTTTTACTAAATTGAATTTTGTTTAAAAGTTTAAGAAGGTTAAAGTTTAATTGTTACTAAAGACGTAATTTTTTTTAAAAATATAGTTTAAGTTTCTGAGGCTGCCTCCTTCCCGTTAATTATATAAAATTTAAGGTTAAATATATACTGAGGTAATATAAATTTTTTTTATTAAAGGATTTACAGTTAAATGTTCAGAGTTTTATTTGCAGTATATATTCCTCACTTATAACTTTTGTTTAGCATGGGCGGTTTATTTCCTTTTAAGGTTTAAGTGTTAGGTAAACCTGGCCCTGGAAGCTGAACAGTGTGCTTTTATTAGTTGAGGAATATTTCTTTATTTAACATGGTTTAAATTTAATAAAAAAAAATAAATTGATATAATAGATAATATATTTCTGAGTAAAAATTAAAATAGCTATTTTTGGGGGAGGTCATTATAAGGTTAAATTAAAAAGATTTGTTTTGATATTTAATGGAGTATAAATTTTTAAAAGCATAAGTCTTTTAGAGTTAAATTTTTCTTAATCGGAAATTGAATATGTCTGAATTGTTAGACTGTTTTATTAACATTGTGTAAAAGACGTTGGATTTTTATTCCAAGTCATGTTAATGGGTCAGATGGATGACCAGGCAGTTGGACATTTTTGACGGTTTTCGATTTATCTGTTTTTGTTATAATTTACAGTATATTTAGAGTGTACCCTGATGTATCCAATATGAATATATTTAAGTTTTAATTATGATTCAGTTTTTAAGTTTTAAACGGGGTTAATACCTCTCAAATATTTTTACTGAGTCGTAGTTATATATTGAGTTGAGAATCTGATATCATGAGTTGATCAGAATTTGAAATATTTAATTTGTATGTGCTTGAGCAATCTTTATGTACATTTGATTTTTGATAATTGGTTTTTAATCAAGTTATTTAAATATTTGATTTAAAATGTGTTAACAATTTGAGATTGATAAATAAATTAAAAGTTTAAGTTTAGTTTTATATAATTTTTATTGCTGTGTTTGAATCTTAATCCGGATTATTCTCATGACTTTAAGAGTTTGGAACACTGCTAATTATCTTTTAGGTAAATTGTTAGGCAGAAGTTGTATCCAATGGACTCCTGGACCCTTGAAGAGTGGGTTTAAAGTCTGGGTTGATTTTCTGGGGGGATTTGAACATGGCAATATATATAATTTTTTTTAGTTCCAGAATAGTTTTTTTTTAGTTGTTCTTCAGAATAAGGCTGGCTGTGTTACAAGGTACTCTATGGACATTATTATAGTGTTTTTATAGATAGTTTTTATACCTGTATTAGAACTCATGTGAGTTTCTCATATGAAATGATGGCATATGCCACATTTTTGATTGAGCAATCAGTATAATTTTTGTTTTAATATACCTAATAATTTATTGCTAATTTGATATTGAATATTTTGTTTAAAATAAATGAGTGTTATATTACTAAAAATTTTTTTTATGAAATTTTTTATTTATAATATAGTTTAAGATTTTCTTTTGAAAAAGATAATTTTGGGTTATAGTAAAACAGATTGCTTATAGTATATATAGATGAATACAGATTTGAAATTGGAGGGGACTGGATGGAGATCCTGTGGATATTGAGAATTTTAATATCAGGAATTGAGGTTTTTAAGTGTTAAAAATTTTGGGAAGAGAAATTTTTAAAGGGAGCAGCTATACGTTTGAATTACAGATCATCTTGGTAAAGGATGGAGGTTTGCCTATTAGATGTTTTTCATTTTTCAAGTTTTTAAGGTGAATTTCCAATTGGTGATAGGGATGTTGGCAAATTGAATAAAGGTGTAAGGCAGTGAATTCTTGAGATGAAATCCTAGTGTGAGAAAGTTTTTTTTTTGAAGATTTAATGGGGCCGGCCCCTCATAAATGGACTAGGTAATTTCACTGAATTTTTACTGGATTTGCTGTTAATAAGTGTAAATATGGGTCCCTCTCAGTGGTTTATTTGGAAAAAGGTAGCGTAGGTTTTTCCTAAATTTTTTTTTTGGAGTACGTAAGAGGAGGAGATCGTTAGATGGTCGTTGAAAAGCTGTTTCTTTTTAACATGTAAGGTCCGTAATGAGTTTCAGGTGCTCAGCAGGCGGCATCGATGGATTAATTCTTTGATGTGAAAGATGGTTTATCTATTAATGGATTCTATTAAGATTTTTAAAGTTTTTTTTGAATTCTGGTTTTCTAGTTTTGCCTGGCGGGGGGATTTACATTCAGATGTTTGACTTCACTCCCCATCATGGCAAAATTTCCGGGTTATGCTCGTTGTTAATCGGCGTAGTATATATAAGATATGTAATTGGTAGTTATCCTCTTGTCAAGAATTAATGTTGCTATTGGGGGATGCGTTTGAAGTAAGGTTGATTACCTGTAACATTGTTTGGCTAGTTTTTGAAAGGATATTGAAAGGTTAATGCTCTGTTCTCATGGTAGTTAGTGCTATCGTGAAATGAAGATTTTTTTGTTTGTTTTGTTTTCCCTTATTACTTCTAAGTTGATTCTCATTTTTACAGAAATCGCTTGCTGCCTATGTTCTTAATTTCTTTTAGGAGAATCTTCGGGCCCGGAGTCGTAGGTAGTTGGCGAGAAGGAAATTACTGGTTTTGAGTTTCATTTTTCGTTATTCATAAGTTATTAAAGTATTTTTAGAAAGGTGTAACGGGGAGTAGTTTTGGAGTGAGCATTTCCTTATGTCTATCATGCGTGTGGTCTTTAATGGTGACGTTTTGGGTCTACATGTATTAAGCTGGCTAGTCGGTGTTACATAAAAGGTGTCATGAATTATTGGGATGCATTTTCTTCTAGTTAGCGTTGATTTCCGAAATTTCCAGGTGAATTATTGATGTTGCTTGGCTGAAAGGACCATTACATTGTTAAGTTTGAATAATGTTAAGTGACGTTTATCTTGAAATAGCAGTATATTTTTAGATGGGGTTACGTATTTTTTGGATCAAAGTGTTAGGATCTCAACTTTTAATTTTTTTTTTTAAACGAGATATAAGTGTAAGATAAGTGCAGTACATATTGAGATATTGGGGTGAAGTGTTTTAAATTATGAACTGGATATTGTTAATTTTTATTTCATTTTTATTATGTGTATGTATATTTTTATTGTAATGAATATTGTAAAAGTGTTTATAGGTTTTTGATGCACTGGAGCTCATTGTCACTGGTTTTGGTCCTTTCACTCGGAGTATATTTTTCAGGTAGATGAATTGAGGTTTCGATATGCTGGAATTGTTTTTCATGAGTGGGTTTTTTTGAATGGTTTTGTGAAAATTGTTTTTGGGGATTGAAGGAGTGGTATATGTTAGCCATTGTGAATGCCTTAGTGTTAGAGTTGCAACTTTGTGAAGCTGTACTTTGTATGGTGTTCCTTTGGCATAGCCATTCATATGGTACATGTGACAAGAGGGGGGGCATTTGTTAGGAAAGTGCAACCCTAGTCTTGTCACTGTACATCCATATATTCCTATTTAACATTTCCTTTTGATTAAACCAATAGAACCCACTTACCTTTATTTAAAACAGTTTACTTATTCTTCTTTTTACCTCCTTAAGTTTCTTATATCCATATATTATATTCAAAGTAAATCTGTAAATCTAATGAATAATTTAATTAAATTGAGTTTCCTTTATTTACCTGTTGAAATAGTCCTCCATCTAACTGCATTCTCTTAAAATTGATTTCGTCCATTTGGAAATACATTTGTTTATGTTTGTATTACGATATCTTTCTTTTCCCTCTTTGACTTCAAAGTTGTTTTTCCTGTCTCTACTAGAGGGCGTAAGCAGTTCGATACGATCGTGATTTGCTTATGCAAATCCGATGTCGTCACTTTGAAACTTCTAGAAGCATGTTGTCAAGGCCGTGAGAGGGCGTTGTTTAGCGATGCGTGGAAGTCTGGTTTTCGTTCGCCCGGGACAGATATATGCTCGGACTTTCAAGCGTTCGTGGCACTTCACTTATTTTTAGTCAAGAGAGGATGTGAGCAGTGGCAGTTATCTAAATGAATTCTCCCTTTTGCTGGTTTATGTATTTATCGTGCTTTGGCTTTTGTTGAACGAAGTTATTAGTTATGAGTTAGTTCATCTTTTCGGCATTTTAACATTTGAAATGAATTCTGCAGTGTAATGAATGTTAAGATTGTTTAAGTAGTGACTTTTCCTACATGTGTTAGTCGAATCAAAAATGGAACTTAAACGGAAAATCAGCTTGCATTTCGTCGGGTATATTGTCAAGATGGTAAAACACCGGTGCCATTGTTTTTCGCTCATCTTTCTGTGAAAGCTTCCGAAGTAGTTATGTTCACGTTTCTTCGAGTTGCTCTTTTAGTACGTATGAAGGTATTTTCATAGCGTCGTGAGAACTTTGGGGAAGTGATATAATCTACTGGTTGATAATGAAGCTTCAGTGACATCGTGAACTTTCCTATGCAATAAGAGATAGCATTTTTCTGAGTATGTGATACGAGCTGTGATATTTTTTTTTTTACCTCTTGTTGTGTCATGGGATATTTTTACGGAGGTTTAAGCACTGTTAATGTCAGCTAAGTCATTTTATTTAATTTGTTAATGAATATATATTTTTCTTATATGAGTTTATTTATATGTTGTTTTTGTTTCTTAAGCTTTTAATAAATATGTTTAGTTTTTAAAAATCATTGTCATCATTTTTAAACCACCACAGTAATTTAAATTTATTGTTCAATTAAATTTATTTCAGCAAATCAATCTTCAGTTTTTCTTTTATCGGGGTTGTAAAAACTCAGCGTTAGCGTTTCCTTTCTGCATTAAGTAACTCTGCTCATTCCAACCCCCAGGAAATACTTTGTATTTCCTGACACTTTTCTCATTTTTAATTTCGGCGCGCGACGCCATGAGATCATTCTTTCCGACATTTTGAAAGTTCCAACAAGAAGGGTATTCCCCTTTGCCAAACAGACGCTTAGTTCAAAACCGGACGTCTGCTAAATCGTTTAACATTCCTTTTGGAACACGCACGTTGTGTGTGACGTCAGGCGCGGGGAGGATAGGCGTTTTTAATTGGCTGGCGCGCTCTGTAATGGCTTTTCATGTTTGAAACTGGGTTCTGGAAAAGTCATCATTCTTCACCAGGGAGCCGTTAAAGCAAGTAACTTGTGGGGGCTGCGACGCCGTGCTTTTTTTAGCCGGTTGTTGCGGCAGAAGAGTTCCGCTAGCCAGTGAGAAGAGATCGACGTTTCGTTAGGCCTTGGCGGCCGTATATCATCTAAAGGAAATATAATATTTTTTCTTCAAGAAGCATTTCTAAGTAAATTTCATAGAACATTATTTGGAAGCCTTGAATTGTTCTGCTCATCGACATTTTATTATTCTTCGATTCTTCTTTGCTATAAAAACATGAATTGATTATCTGATTTTTTTGTCGATGCGATAAATAGTAAATTGCCTATGTAACGTACTGAAATTGTCAAAATCTGCATTCCTGAAGGAAGTTCTCAAACATCCTATTTCCAATTTTCCAAATCCGTAACTTTTCATTCGGTTCGGATTCGCATTTAATAAAAAGAAATAGAATCTACATTCCTGAAAGAAGTTTGTCTACAGCATGTTCCCAGTTCTCCAAATACAAGAGTCCTTCTACGACCCTAGTTGGACTTTACATTCCTGAACTTTAATCCCTATTTTGACTTTACATTCCTGAACTTTAATCACTAGTTTAACTTTACATTCCTGAACTTTAATCCCTAGTTTGACTTTACGTTCCTGAACTTTATTCATTTTGGAGGCCTTAAAACAAAAAGAAATATTACGTAAACTTCTGCTTTTTCTTAGATGACAATATGTCTCTAATTGTCTAAAATTATAGTAAATTTTACATTCACTTTGATAATCTTTACATAATTCATAATGTAAGAATGCATTCAAATCAGCAAATTTTATATATGTTTAAATAAACGTCATTTGTGAATTATCTTTCTGTGTTCAAGTACTTGGGTGAGTGTTTTCTTTTCTTTATTTTTTTTCAGCTACGATAACTAGTAAATATAATTTTATTTGATCTTAAATAATTTAAAATAATTCTTAAAAAACACATTAAGCAATGTCAACCACTTACGTCATCGGCTGTAGTGTAATTTTGAGCTTATGAATTGGAATTAATTTTGTTCAATTCAAACTTTGGATTGAATTTCACTCTCCGATTCATTAAGCCCAACTTTACAGTACACAGAGATTTTACACAATGTATATTAATTTAATAATTTTCACATCTGAATTTACAAAATGAAAACTATTTGCACGTAAGTCCTAAAATAAAGTCTATCAGAGGAAAATATTGCACATAAGTTAACAGAATTTCCATTCTTAACAAATTAGCTCTTTAGCAGGAAACAATTGTAATAGTTTTGTATGTATTTTCTTCACAAAATTTGAAAATTGACTGTATCAAAAGTTCCATTTTGTTAATTATCTTGCTTTACATACGGGAGCTCTGGAACATCTTAATTTAGAACATGAGTCTATGCCGTGCCAAAAATAATCTGCTGCGTGCCATAGGTTTGCCGTTCCTGCTCTAGGGCATACCCTCTTCCTTGAGCGTATACCTTATGCCTAGATCATATACTTTCTGTTATTTTTCTAAGATGACATCATTAATTTCTACCAGTGTTAAATGACACTTTTTAAGGTTTTTATTTGTAATTTTTAAACTAAGACAATCATAAGTCAAACATCCATTGTATTAAAAAGGATTAGTGCTTATTTTAAAGTAAAAATTATGTTTAATAAAACCATACATCAAAATCTTAAGGGATGTCATTTTACACTGATAAAAATAGTGTCATGATTAATTATTTTCATAAATATAAATATTTTAATAATAACTGACACTTGTAATTTATTAGCAGTTCATTTGAAAATGAGTATTTGAGCACTTGTCATAATTTTTTAATTGCTATACCACTGCTTGTAATTGATACAAATTGATGGTAGAGTTAATTTTTTTAAATATGAAAATTTGACTTAAATTTGTCTGTTTGCATGCATAAACTGATTAGTTTTTATAAAACTTTTATTATGAAGCTTTAATTTTGTAGTCTAATATAGTCTTAAATAACCAATGTAATAAAGTAACTTGTATTCACTGTTGTTTTTTACAGAGTTTCATTTGAAATACTGCAAATCATTTGCCGTGAAATACCATTAATCCGCCCTTCCCGATCACCCCCCCCCTCCTCCTCCTCCTCCTCCTCCTCCTTTTATAAACAAATTTGAAATTTACAAGAAATCCCGAGAAATTGGCACCTAAAGATCGCGGAAAAAATGAAAATTACGTCAAAAGGTTGCTAAAAGACATGAATTACATCAAGTAATCGCGAAAAATAAAGAAAATTTTATCAAAAGATCGTGGAAAAAAACACGAATTTCGTCAAAGGATCGCAGAAAAACGCGAATTTCATCAAAAGATTGCAGGTAAAAAATGCAAATTATGTCGTATCTAAAAAAACACAGCCAAAGAATTGCTGAAAAAATGCAAATTATGTCAAAGAATCACTGAAAAAAAAAGCGAATTACATCAAAGGATCGCGAGAAAAACACAAATTTCATTGAAAGATTGCAGGAAAAAGCGTGAATATGTCAGATCTAAAAAAAATGCAGTCAAAGGATCACTAACAAATGTGAATTATGTCAAAGAATCACTGAAAAAAAAAAAAGAATTACGTCAAAGGATCGCAGGAAAAACATGAATTTTGTTGAAAGATTGCAGGAAAAAGCGTGCATATGTCGGATCTAAAAAAAATGCAGTCAAAGAATCGTTAAAAAATGTGAATTACGTCAAAGAATCACTTAAAAAAATGCAATTTTCACCAAAGGATCACGAAAAAAACGAATGTTATCAAAAGATCGCAGTAAAAATGCGAATTTCGTCAAGAGATGCAGAAAAAGCTCAAATTTCGTCAAAAGATATCAGAAAAAATATGAATTTTGTCAAAAGATCGCAAAAGAAATGCGAAATTCCGTTAAAGGATCGTGGAAACAATGCATATTTCATCGAAGGATTACAAAAAAAACATGAATTTCATCAAAAGATCACAGGAAAAACGTGATTTTTCAACAAAGAATCGTGAAAATAAATGCAAGTTTTGTCAAAGGATCGCGGGAAAAACGTGATTTTCATCAAAGGAGTGTGAAAAAAAATGCAAATTTTGTCAAATATCGTGAAAAACTTCGCAAATTTCATGAAATATTCCCCCCAAAAAACCATGCAAATTTTAAAAGATCACGGAAAATCCCGTGTAAGCGCCCCCTCTGATTATTTTACAATTTTTCGTCATATTTGGGGGGGGGGGGATTAATGGGATTTTACCGTAAACAAATTCTCAAAATCATATCATTTTAGTAAAATGAATCTTTTAGAAATGATTATTGTGATTTAATTGATTATTTAGAATTATGTTTAATAATATTGATTATATTCAAAAGAAGATTTTTATTAGTTAACTAAATACGTTTTTCATTAAATCTTTTAACACTTTCAGTTTACAATGAGATGTATCAAGAAGCAGTATCACTTGTACAAGAATGCAAAGATAGAAAAATTCCACTCTCAAAGCTTCGTCATTCAACATTGGCAGTCTTGCATGATTTTTGTTTACGTGAATCACATATGAGTGGTCAAATTCCAGCATTTTCAGTGTCTATTGAGGTAATGTTTATTAAATTACTTTCAAAGTAATTTATTTTTATTTATTTATTTATTTATTTGTCATCTAAAATTATTTGTGTATATGTCTGAAGTACAGAAGGGACTAGGCCTAAAATAGACTGAATGCTTTAAAAATTCAATTAGTTAACAGTGACAGCTATTGAAATTATTCTCTGTCTTTACTATGTTTTCTTGTTTCAGTTTCAAGTATCACCAATAAATGGCTCTCCACTGTCTCAAAATTGTTTTGCTGCTCAAAATATCTGTGCAATTTTAAAATGCCAACCAATTTTTTTGCTGTTTCAACATCTAACAGAGATAGTATTAAAAGCAGAGTAAACTTTGGTCATTTTTTTATATGTTAGTTTGAGCAGTCTAACAGTACGAGGCTGCTCAGTGCCAATTTATCAATGATATTTGGATTTAAAATAAAGAAACATAGCAAAGGCATTCCTGACCATGTAAAATGAAAGAATATGTAATTTGAAATCGAATGGCTATTTTAGTTGTTTTCTTTGAAAATTAGGTGATTAAAATGCATGGGGATGTTAATTTTTTCTTTTGCCCAACTGCACTTTAAAACCGTCAGATATACTTGGTAGTTTCCCATTCATTTATGAAATTGGTCATCACATGAAATTAGATAGCACCCAACTTAAGACATAAGCAGGAGAAAAAGAGTGTAGCCAGGAAAGAAAAGGAAAGAAAGAATTTGCCATTTTGGTCTTTCAGTGGAAAATGGAGAAATGCAAAGGTTGAATGAAGAACAGGCAATATTCTATTTTTAGGATTGGGTCATGTTTTGGGTTTTCAGAATTACTGATCTATATTTTGCCTCAACACAAGGTTTGAAGTTTTCTGAACTTTAGCTGTACACTACAATGCTGGTGTCCTATGTTATGTAGTTCATGGAATAGATAAAACAAAGTGAGTTTACTTTGTAAAAAAATATTTTTGATAAAACAAAATTCCCGAATAACTAAGCTAAGTATTCACAAATGTTGAAATGGTCTTCATTTTTTACTTCGTGAATAATTAAAACTAGCAAATGCTAATGTAAGTAATACCGTATATCTTGGCAATTTGCTAATGTCATTTTCACAATAAACGACTATTTTACCTTGCCTTTTGAATGACAATGAATAAATAAACCTATGTTATTTTCATCCACATACATGAGACTAGCTTTAAAGACAAATTTGCAACAAAAAAGCACATAAAAAAACTGAACATTTAGTTTTGAAATGAGTGATTCAATTGAAAGCTCTGCTTAAAAGTATCGTTTCATATTTATTTGAGTAAATGCCAATTTATTTAATTTAAGATGGCGTTTGTCAATAAAGAAATACACTGAACCATGAACCGGCAGAGCGTAAAGTACTCTGTTTTTAACATCATGTGGTAATTAATTCTTAAAGAAAGATTATTTTCTAATTCCTTCATCTCCTATTCTCATAACAGAATTTTCTTTGTGTTGTTATCTAAAAAAAAAAAAAAAGTTGCACATTGTTGTAAAATAAATCTGTTTTTCTGAACTGGTTGAAAGCGCCTTTTAACATCTTAGTACTGTAGTTATGATCATATATAATCTTAGTTGGCAAACCTTTTGAGTACCACTATTTTCATATCTTCATCTTATTTAATTGCAAAATTTCTGTCAATTAAATAAAGTTAATGTTTCTATTTGGAAATAATGATACTCAAAATTCAAAAGATTTCACAGCTATTCATGGTATTGCATAAAATGTGCATTTTGATAAATGTTTCTATTTCTTTTGTACATGTGCACTCACATAAAAACAAACACATACATAATGATTTACAGTTTTCTACCTCTTAAAAAATGCATGTTTTAAAGAATCTTAAAACTCTTTTGAGTTTCTCCTTTCTTCTTCAGATTGAGATAATTCATTTTTTTTTAAAATCTGTTTTCCCAAATTAATACAAAGTATTTATTATTATTATTATTATTATTATTATTATGTTATTTTATTTTATTTTATTTTTTATTTTTATTTTTTTTTTATTTTTTGCCTTTCATTAATTTGAGGTGTTATTAAAATAAGAAAGTAGGTTATTTGTATTTATAAAAATGTACTATAAAAATGTGCCTAATATTTTTGATAAAATGTAAAACATTCTTGTTGCTTCACTTTCTGCATTTTATATCTTATGTGATAATAGGCTTTTGACCCTTTCAGGGACAAGTAATTGTGTTTCTGTAATGTTGAATTCACACCAAAATTTTTTTAAAATTTTTATTTCAAAATAAGGAAATACAATTTTATAGCTTACTAGGGGGCTCTGCCCCCTGCAAGCTACACTCGCCAACCCCCGTTCAGACACCGCAGAATCTAAAAACACGCTAATCTGATGGGTTTTAAAAATATTAGAGAAGATTGAATTATACTGAAAAAAGCTGTGTAGATCTCCCTGTAAATGGGTTTCCATTCAATTGCCTTTGATTGCAAAAATTTAAGGGTGAATCAGTTTCTGTTAAGACATCCAATGGTTGTTTTCGTTTTTGATTAAAGAGGATCAGTTAAACATTTGAAAAGAAGCTAAAATAAAATGAATTAAGTATACAGAGTCTTTGTCTCCTGGTATTTTAAAACAATCTCTATAACAATAGCCTAAGTCATGTGACTATCATCAACAGTGCCAGGCGGACCACTTCCCTTTTTATACTGTAGGTGCCATTTTGATACTTTAATGTTAGCCAGGCACAGGTGATAAGTCATCAAATATTATTCTATCGCCATCATTTCATCTATATTATAATAGTTCAAGTCATCAACTGCCATAAACTAATACGGTCTGATCCCTTCGCCGTTCATATGAAAGTTTAGCACAGATGTCATATACGTCCTATATTGGCATGATTTTTTAACAACGCCAATTTGGAGAATGCATTAACATCATAAACAACAACATCTGGCTTACCATATCAAGCAAAATAACAATACTTTGGTGCCAGTTAAGTGCCCGTTCCGTATATGACATTGGCATCAGAAAAAAATCGCGCCAATATGGGGCCGTAAGTTTTCCATTTTGATTAAAAAATCAAAAATTTTTTTTTGAATAAAACTACATAAAATTTGCCATGTTTGCAAAGAATTCTTGGTACTGTTATGCTAGCCGGATGCAAATATCGCCAATAGCTTTTTTTCAGCTCGCCAGTTAGCTTTTTTTAGTGGTAATATTTGCCCAGATGTCATATACGCACAGCAGGTTTGGCATGATTTTTTTTTTTTTTTTTTTTTTTTTTTTTACGAAAATTTGGCAATAACCTCGTTTTCAAATACCAGTTACATATGCATTTTTGGTATTACTTAGTTATCCCGTCGACCAACAATCTATCGCCAAACTATAAGATTAAATACCAATAATGGTTGATAGTAAATGTCACATTCACTTGACTTTAAGCAAGTTACACGTGTTTACATCATCAAGTGATTTTTATTTCGACTTTTTATTTCTATATATTTTAATGTTATACTAATTTATTTGTTCTTTTGTTATTTAAAATAAAAATTATGTTAATTTGTATAATTTGGCGAGTGTTTTGGCAATTTATATAATTTGGCGAAATTGGTCAACGGAATAACTAAGTAGTACCGTATTTTTAAATTATTTTCTATTATTTTCTAAAGGAAATATAAAAAAAATAATTAATAACTATAGAACAAAATAATTTATATAATTTATAAGTAAATAAACATTTATTATCAAATAAACAACAATAGCTGGGTTACCATGTAAATCTTTTCTGAAATATGAAAAAAAAAATATCTGTTTGATTAAAATTTGAGTTGCCATCATTAGAAAAATGTATATAAAATTAGAAAAAAATTAATATTTCGAAAACTAATTCGAATTTTTAAATTCTAATACCAGTTTTGAGATCTGCAAATCGATGCTGATTTTTGGTGTTAATTTCATTGCAAAGTATTCCCTATTTTAGGAGAAATCACTTGAAACATAATCAGTTGTTTAATCAGTCGATTCATATATCCATTTCATAAATTCGTTTCATTAGGATTTTATATATATATAGGGTAGATTTTCACCAAAGTTATAAAAATAAAATTCTTTAAAAAAAAATCTAGCTCAAATCTAGATTAAAATTAACTGAGATATAATATATCCCACCACCCTCCAAAAGGTAAATGTTAAAAAAAAAAAAAAAAAAATATTCTATACTTTGTACTTCTAGTTACCTCTGAAGCAATGTTTATTTTAAAGAGTATTCTAAAAAATTTTATCTCTCTTAATTTCGTTGGTCTAGGTATGGAAAAGACTTAATTTTAATTTTTTGTGTTTTTTAGGATTTTGATACCAGTAACTTAGATTCTGGTTCTGAAGGAGAAATAGATAATATTTAACTTTTGTGGACTCTGATTAGACTTTTGTAGAGAGTCAGATTTATACAGAAAAAAGAAAATTGTTGTTATATTTTCCTTATTATTACCAAACAATTTTTGGCTATTTATTTTTGACGTATTTGTAAATTTATTTTTGCAGTTGGAACATAAAACTTTAAAATAAAGATATTCAAAAATAAAATTTTGTGTGTGTTTTTTCTTCCCTCGGATGACTAGATGGGATCATTTTTCGACCCCAATGCAAGTTCAAAACTCCCTTGTTCCAACAATATTGCATTTTCTATTTCTTTCTATGGCTGCAACTGTTATATATATATTATTAAATTAATTTTAAAGGCTAAGTTTTGGAATTTTTTTTGATATGGTAAATAAATATGTGTTTTTTAACTATGGGGTCACTGAAACATCCCACACGGCTTTTCATGATTCAAATTTCCACCTGGTCGTCCGAAGGTTGTTGTATCCTTAATGCCTAAAGAGTTACATCATAACAGCATAATTATTATGGTATAAAGATAGTATGTGCATTTTTGCTGTAATTTATGTTCAACATGATAAGCACAATCAAGTTCCTGTCAGTTGTAAAATTTGTTCTGTAATTTGCATTTTGAATGCAAGGAATATAGAATAGCAGCGGCAAAGCCTCTGGTCGTTGATAGATTTGGCGATGATTAGAGAAAAATAAAGACAACATTAAATTAAGACGTTTTAATGTTATGCAAGCATATTTTTAAAGGTTTTTTTCTCCCCCCCCCCCCCCCTCCCCTTAGTTTTTGGCTTTAAGACTATGCGATAATAGTGGCATTCCCTTTTTTCTTATAATTCAATATTTAGTTCGAATGAGGCGGCTAAACTGGATTGGATCATAACTTGCTACAAGGATTTGCCCAGATTTCCGTATCAGGTCTTGCTTGTGCACGCATAGTCTCAGTCCCTCATGACCAATCAAGCTACGGAAGTCCCAGTTTCCGAGAAATATCGCTCCTTGTCATCATTAATTTTATTGAATACATTTTCAGGTTTTCAGGGGAAAATAACTTCATGCATTTCATTTTTACGCTTATTCTCTTTTTCAATTATTCTAGAGGAAATCTATTTTGTTAAGTACTACAAAGTATGGCATTTTATTCTTTTATAATGCTATTAAATTAAAACAAATGAATAATTTAAGGATTTTTGCTCTTGCATAGGTTAAATAGTATAAATAGATTGATTGAACAATTTAGTAATTTTTGCTTCATTATTAAAATCAGGGCTGCGGAGTCGGTCGGAAAAATGGTTGACTCCGGGCTGGTACAGTACTCGGGATGGGGTACTAGTTTTGCCTGTTGGTTAAAATAATGATGGAATATAAGAAAAACAAAGCTAAAATCTAACTATTTCGGCATTGATTAATTTTTTAGGGCTTCAAAAATAAAACAGAAAAAAAATATTTTCGGCTTTATTAATTTTACAATTTTGAGTTCGCAAACCGGAAAAATCCAACTATCGAAGTCTGAAAAACACAAAATGGAAATTTTACTATTTTGGATCTGCAGACTGAGAAGAAAAAGTAAAATCGTTACAATTTAGTTGTTATTTTGCTCTTCCAGACTCGAAAAACTTATATGGAAAGGAGGAAAAACAAAGATGAAAATTTTATTATTTTGAAAATAATTCGGATCCTGTGGATTCTAATGAAATAATAATAAAAAAATTGCATTTTTAAAATTTTGGCCTTATTTCAGGTTCTGCAGACCTGAAAAATCTGAAATTCAAAAGGTGAAAGATAACGAAATTTCACTATTTTATTATTTTGGGGTACTGCCAATTCAGTAAAAAAATTTACAATTTTATCTTATTTTGACTCCTGTGCACAAAAATAACTAAATAAAGGAAGGGTATTTTAGATTTTTTACTTTTGGTCATACAGTCTGGAAAAATTTGAGGGGGTAAAAAATGGAAAAAGTCTTCTATTACAATACTATACCTGGTTCCTAGTTCTTTTTCCTCCAAAAATGGCACAGATTTATAATTTTCGTATTACCTCCGGTAAGAGATATGCATGAACCGAAATTTTAAGGCCCATCCCCTAAAATGTTCCACCGTGCTTTTATATTTATTCTCACTCAAATCATGCCTATTGTCTATTGTAAATTGTTCCTCTATTATCCGGCCCATTAGCATAAATTGTCTTAATTCTACTTACACAGCCTGTCTGACAAATACCTTCATTTTCCGAGGCTTGGGTCCTTCCAGACCTTTGTACCTCGGGTTCTATCTACAAATCCCAAAAATATGAGGGGAAGTACTTATGTACTAAATGTAAAATATCTACTACAGTTATGAATTAAAACAGTGTTCATCTACTCTGTGCATGGGTACCCTGTACCTACCCCTATATCTACTTTGAACACCACAGTAAATCGGTCATCTTTAAGTTGAGTAGCCTGATATAACCTATAAATAACAATAATAATTCATTTTATCGACTTAAAATTACATATAATTAGTTTAATTTCACTTTAAAATATCTAACAAAAAAATCTGGAGTCCGAGTCTGCTTGTTTTTTACAGGGTTCCCAGTGTCATGGAAAGTCATGGAATTTCAAAGTAGTCATGGAAAGTCAGGGAAATTTCAAAATATATAGGAAAAGTCAGGGAATTTACAAATATTTTCTAAAAAGTCTTGGAGAAAAAAGGAAAAATGACGTGAAATTCATCAAATAGTCTCAGGAAAAAAATCGCTAAGTTTGAAAAAGGATTGCAAAAATAAGTAGCAAATTTCGTTATATGCCCATTTAGTCAGGGAAAGTCAGGGAATTTTTTGAGATTTGTTCATGGAAAGTCAGGGAATTTGCCTGTCATGTTTTGCTGGGAACCCTGTTTTAGCGACTCTGACTCTTTTGTTCAAAAATGGGTCCGACTCCGCAGTCCTGATTAAAATGTGTTCTCTAAATTATCATAATTTAATATGCTGTAGGTACTTGCAATAATTTTATGAATTAACCATTTATTATTTCTGTTTTTTATTCCTTTTGGGTCCGAATTCTTTTGCAATTTTTGGAAAAATTACTTTTACATTAATAATACTAAAAATAGCTATCATGAAAAATGAGGGTTTTCTGACATTTAATGACTATAGTTATTTAGCGTACTGTTCATATGACAACAGAAAAAAGTTGGATTTTCAAAAATGTTTGGGAAATGTCGGCTTTGATAAGAATTCATACTTATAAAAGATCCACCAAACTGAAGATCGTATGAATAATCATTTTTTGTTATTAATCGAAAAAGAAATAGTGGAGCTACTAAAAAAGAAGGAAAATTTTTCTTGTTATTGAGAAATTTACAACAAAAATGCAGAGGCTGGATTACACTTACAAATGAAGTGTCAATATAAAAAAAAAAAAAATTGCAAATTGTAATATTTATGTTTACTTAGAGGAAATAAAATAATTGTAAAATAAAAAACTTGGTTTTTTTTTTAAATTTAATTATAAAAACACTTTTTATTAAATAGAAAACATGGAATGATTTTTATGGTAATGGGTACGGCGCTGGGAGGTTGTAAACTAGCAATGACCATCAGGAAACCTCACACCTTTCCATTATATTATAGAAATCCATAGGCTGTGAATTGTTATGAGTGATGGAATAGTTCGAAGATGATTTTGATTGTTCAACTCGTGTAGAGTGAGTGTGCACATTGAAGCAACAAGCAGAATCTGTGGTGAAAGATGAACTGTTTTATCTAATTGACCACTGTAGTGATTTTAATCACTTGTACATGTGAAAATTCTTGGGTGGTTAGCGTTTTAATGACAATGTGAAAGATGCTATAACATTGGTTAATCTCACAGATGGCCACACGCTGGTATACAGAAACTTGTATCTGCTTATGATAAATTCTTTAATGTGCTGAATGACTATGGATAAAATTGTGCAATTTGTTTTAATAGTTAATAAATAGTTATTTCTGCCCACCTGTTATCTACTGTTTTAGCACAATCAAGGAGCTTACTTTCTGAATAACCTTCATATTTTAAATTAAACAATGCAGTAAGATACCTCATTATCCAAATAAACAAATTAGCTTATTTACACATTTCTATATCACGAAGCTTTCAAAAGTGCAGGTGTTTAAAATTTGTAAGAAAAAATGTTTTCTAAAGTAAAAACTGCATTGGTTACCATATGAAATCTTCTTATTTTTAATTTTTTTTGCCAAGTATTTTGGAAAGTCTATTTCTTAATTCTTTTAATTAACAACATTTAGCTTTTAATTGTAATTGGATTCATTTGAACACTTTTTTATTAAAAAAAAATATTAAATAACAATTATTATGAATTGTTGTAAATGTTTGTATGTGGGTACATAAATTTAAAACAGGCTGTTCTTAGTGGCATTAAATTCTGACAAAACTCCGAGTAAGTTTTCATTCTCACCCATGCTCTTCCAT
The DNA here is from genome assembly GCA_963932465.1 of Maratus speciosus. Classification (NCBI taxonomy): domain Eukaryota; kingdom Metazoa; phylum Arthropoda; class Arachnida; order Araneae; family Salticidae; genus Maratus; species Maratus speciosus. Next base: position 342,765,388 of record OZ010795.1, on the reverse strand, counting down.
ATTTATGATGTTTAAATATTTCTTAATACAGATTTTCTTGTTGGTTGTTTTCACTGCCATGTTTTGGCTACAAACTGTGTTTCCTTTATGATATAAATGTTGTAACAAATGACCTTAATAAATTATGTTAAGAGTTAGCACATACAAAAAAATAAACAGAGAATAAAATTATTTTATTTAAACATCACACAAAAAAATAAGTTAATACATTAACAAAAGTATAAAACATCTTATTCATACTTTTGGTACAAAAAAAATCTGTTTAAAATGGCCAAAGTTCCATTCCAAATACATTTCCTTGAGGCCTATGAGGTAAAATGACTCTGCTGATTGAATGAATAAGGCCATTAGAAGCTGGTGTGTCACAGTGAAGAGCTCTAGCTCTTCCAAATTTAACTCTGTCATATAAACTACGATGCAGAGGTAAGAGACTTCCATTGAGTGTTCTTACAAATTGGCGATGGAATGGAGAAACATGGCTGATACTGTTACAACACAGTGTCTCTAAAATGAAAAAGTGAGTATTAATATGAGTATAAGAGATACATATTTTTACTGATAAAAACGCCAGTAACAGTATTACCATAATTCATGAAATGAAAAAAAAAAGGATGTCTGACAAAAACATTTTTTTAAAGGGCTACAACTTTAAACATATATTCCCAATATCTATAAGTCTACAGTAAGTTTATGCAGCGTTAAGTATAATTTAGAAAACTTTTTAAACACTTCTTCCTGTCTTCTTCTTTTATTTTTATTTTTATTTTTTTGTCTAATTGTATTACTTAACTGGACCTATCTGCTTCAAAAGTTCAAGGATTCCTTTTATGTATAAATGATATTGCTGGCTCACATGGCATGTCTTAAACCTACTACAATAATCATAAATCTTGTAACAGAATTTGAAACATTTGTTTCCTTGTTTTTAAAAATTGGCTTTTTTTTTTTTTTAAGAGAAATTATTTTCTCAATCTTTCCATTATGAACTGGAATTTGCAAAACAAAATTCTTCAACAGTTCAGGAAAATTTACAGCATTATTATCTGATCTAAACCACACTTTTCATGAGCTAGCAGAGAGAAGAGGTTTTGGTAAGTTTAATTTTTCTTCAGAAATATTTGAAGGTTGAAAAAATTATCAAAAATTTAGAACCATCAATATTTACTAATTTTGATACAAAAGCAACGAGCATAGCTAGAACAGCATTCAATTATTACACTTCCTTTGCAGTCAAGTGATACAAATAATTCCAAGAATCAAGGTTAAATTGTAGTTCAACTCTTAATACGAGAAGCAAGGTATTTATAAAAGTCCTCATGTAATTGTTACTCATAACACTCGTGAAGACAATAAAATTTTTTATAAAATACCCACATAATTAAATTAATTACCACTATTAATTGCTCTAATTCCTAAATTCTAAAATTAACTTAATATAAAGTTTCCTGGAAAAATTCAACCAACACTGCAATAGTCACTTCAATTTTCAGGCTATTGATTTCACATATTTCATATTAACAGTGCAATAAGAGACATGAAAAAACTAGTTAATTTGGAACCAGAGTCCGGATTTAAAGATATAAACAAAAGATTGTTTTCCTCTATGTTCTTTCCTTCCCATGGCTCAGTTGAAAATCTTACAGAAGGGCAGTATTTGAAACGACCTAGTCTCTCTTTCAAGAGCTTTATAAGATCCTTAAAATCAGTGTTGAATTAAGGAGTGGCTCAGGAAAGGGGGGGGGGGGAGCATTCCATCCCACCCTCCGGAACAATGAGATGTTCCCTCGGAAGATTTGAGATTTTGTGTTTTCAATCTTCAAAAACTGCAATTTCCCTCCCGTAACTCTATAGTGTCCCCCTAGAGCCATAGAAATCCTTCCTGGAGAAAGTCTGGATTCAACACTGATTAAAATGTCTGAAGTTTTTACAGAATATTTGTTAGCAATAGTTAGAAGAAATATAAAACTCTCCTTTTTATAACCAGGCTGGGTCTTAGCTGCATATTAATTCTTTTTACACAAATACAGACAACAGAACTCAGAGAATTAAATTTTCAGATACAAAAAAGAGCAACTCCAAGTTTCTATTGAAAGTTAAAATTTTATTTGTTTTCTCAAATGTAAAAGTGCTTATTGTGCATTCTTTCTCAGATCAGCTGAAATTGCTCTTCACAGATCCGCTTTGCATTTTAAATACATAGATATTTAACCCTCTCATGCAAAAATTATTTGTAAATGAACAAAAACATATTTTGCACTTAAAAATCCTGCATTATTACAAAAATACAAAAAGACCATGATAGTTCACAAGTACTAAAAAATTATTATTAAGAGTTATGACATAATTTTCTGTGATTGCTTAAATCTTGGATGCCTTACCAAAAGTAAATAAACACTTTGGTCATGTTTTTATTTAGATCTAAGAGCAGAAATTCTTTGAGAAATTCTCTCGTGCAAAACAGAAAAAAAATTGTCAAAATTAAATTTTCCAATTGAATATTCGAAAAAGAAATGGTTTTGCTGCCTGTTGCTGTATTTCACAAACATTAATTGAACTTTGCTTGAGGTTTATGTGTGATATAAAAATAAAACATGCACAGTTCTTTATGGGCTGTTTTTTCAATACAACCTTATATGAAGTTTCCATTCATGAGATGGTTAATGGAACCTTAAAGTCCCGTTGGGGCATAAATGATTATAAATATTTTTTAGCAATGTCTTTTACTTAAGTTTGAATAGTCCAAGAGCTGTTAAACATTTTAGGGAAGGTATTTGAGGCACCCTGAAAATTTGTGCAACACTTCTTTTGTAATGGCTGAATACAAAATCGAATGTCTGGGCTGAAGGATCGTGGCCCAAAAACTGTGCCAGACACGTGTCAAGTGCCATTTTTTGACTACCCAAAAAAGGTATTTGAGGCACGCTGAGATTGAGACAGAATAATATTTATACTTGGAAAAAAATATTTTGAAAATGACAGACACTTTATTCGGCCCAAAATCTGTGCCAGACACGCATCAAGTGCCATTTTGCCAAAAATGGCACTTGACACGTGTTTGTCACAGTTTTTGGGCCGCGATCCTTCAGCCAGACATTCAATTTTGTATTCAGGCATTAAAAAAGAAGTGTTGCACAAATTTTCAGGGTGCCTCAAATACCTACTCAAAAATTTTCAACAGCTCTCCTACTAGAATAAATAAGGACAATAAGAGTTACATACCTGGTATAATGTGGAGTTTCAAAATTTCTTCTGCTTTTGTTTTGTTTCTTAGTATTTCTTTTAAAGTTTCATCACTAAATCTTTCAAATGCTTCATCATGTGGTGCTAATAAGGTGAAAGGTCCTTCTTCTTCTAACTTTTTCTCCAGATCAGTAACCTCAAGCATTTTAAGCATGATATCATGATCTTTCATTCCCTTGAGTGTTTCCAGAATGCTACCTTTTGGCGGCATAAGAACCTAAAGTATTAAGAAAAAACGATTTTTTTACAGGGAAAAAATATATAGGTACTACACACATACAGTAAAATATTCAAACTGTGTAAGATTACCATAAAAATATAAAATTTTGAAAAGAATTTGAAAGAATAAGCATTCAGTGCAACATCGAAAACCTGGAATCCTCCAAAATTCTGATACTGAGGTCTGGTTTACATTTTAATTTTCCTAAGCAGTAACAAATGGTACCATGGGCGTATCCAGCGGGGGTGGGAGGCTGATGGGGCTACAGCCGTTCCCCGAAATCTTCGAAAGTGATATGAAAAAATGATGATTTTTTTCTTTCTTTTTTGGAATTTTTTTTTTTTTTTTTCAATCACACAGTGGACTAGCCATTCTCATTAGTCCCATATTAGTCCACATTGACACCAAAGAAGGGAAAGGTGGATCATGCGTTACAGCTCCCTCCCTTCTCCCAAAATAGTCGAAAAATTAAATGAAAAAAGTGTTTTTTCTTACTTAATAGGGTTCCGTACTTAAAAAGTAAAAACGGAACTGTTATAAGGTCACTCCTGTGTCTGTCTGCTTGTCTGTCTGTCTGTCACAGCCTCTTTACTCGTAAATTATGGAACGTGGAAAGTTCAAATTCGGGGAAGTAATAAAGACCATTGACCCACATATTTTCAGATTGATAAACATTCATAAATATATTTAGTAAAAAAGTAGAGGGGCTAATTATGCTACTTGAAAAAAAAAAATCTTTTCTTTGTATATCATGTAGGGTATCCTATGAAAGCTTTTGTAACGCCGAACTCAAAAATACATTCCTTTTAATTTTAGGTATTATATTTTCAAAGATATTATTGATAATGTAGCGCAAAAATATGTCCCCCCCCCCCCCCCCCATCTAATTCCGAATCTACTGAAACTAAAATTATGAAAAAATTAGAGGTAGTAGACGTTAATATAAACCTTGCCGGAAAATTATAGCGTTTACCTTAGGTCACATAGTTTTTGAGTAATTAGCATTTTTCTGTTATACACAAATTTTGATTTACGGGCATTCAGAAAAATTGTTGAGCATCGCTGAATATACCTATCGTTGCAGAAGAATAAAAGCACTGTTGATAATGATTTTCAAAAAAAATCATCGGTAATTAGCCGAGATATTAACCCTTAAAGGTACGGTCAGTTTGGACATACACAAGGACAGGGGCGACGTACTCTATGCCTAGTTAACAACTTTTAATGATATATATGTGTAATGTAATGTCCAGTAACAGTATAAAAGCAATAAGCATCAAATTTTTAAAAACATACTAATTTAATGGGTCTCGGGACTCTAAAAAGTGGAACAAATGAAAAACAGACCATTTTCAACATTTAATGTCTTAAAATTTATATGATTTTAAAACAATTTTAATTGGGATGAAAAATATAAGTATGTTCTTTCGTTTCATGTATTTAAAAAATGGCAAGATACAGAATTAGTATTTATAGGGGGCTCGAAACTGTTAGACATTTGTCGAACAAAAAGTTAGCATAACAGTTTACGTGCAGGATCACAAAATAAATATTGCAACTAGAATGAAAATTTTGGTGCTTACTTCAGATTGTAATAATTTCCCTGAACTTAAATAAATTTGTATTTAAAGCATTTTTATATTTTTAATGCAATGTTGCATTTAGCTAATACAAAATTTTGAAAATTTCAACAGTAAAATCACCTAAAAAAATATTTTTTTGAACAATATAAAGGAAATTTTAGGTTCAGTTTATACAGACTAACATGAAATATATGTTTTGAAAATTTCATGAAAAAATATTCAGAAGTTTTTGAGGTATCCTGCGCGTTATGCCCAAAAAACGCCATTTGGAAAATAATGACTTTAAAGTTTCGGAAACGCCGCTTCAGCTATTGAGCAGGTATAATTCTAAAAGTCAAAACTTCTACTTTAATGGGAATTTCAAGGAAACATATCAAAATATAAAGAAAAGATAGGAGTTTAACATCTAAAAAAATTAAAATTTCTTAAATTTTGAAGCTTTAAGAGTCCTGCGACCACTTAATCCTTTCCGCACGGAGTAATTGTATTTATAAACTTCTGAAATAATGAACTGACACCAGAATTTATAAACGAATTTATTAGAAAATGCGAACTTGCTTATTTTCACGTACATGATAAAAGGAAAATTTTAATTAAATATTCTTGGTGCCATTTGTCTGTTTTGGAATTAAAATTACGTGTCTGTTTTTTAAGGGCATCGCCCTTGAAAGATTTAATTAGAATGAATCGCATAAATACTGTGGGATTCATGATAGTTTGCATTGATTTTATCTCTGAATACGCCTCGAGTGACTTTAAAAGTTAATTAAACACTTATCTGGAAAAAAGCGGCACTGACCAAGGTGGCGTTGCAACTTTGAGACCCCAATTCGAAGCACGCTTAGCACAGTGCCAAATTTAAACTTTGAACAAAGGTTTTGTTTTAGCTACACTGTATAAATAAAGGTTATTACTACGCTGAATTTAGCTTCATGAAATGCCAAATGAAGTTTAACTATGCACTGCTTTTATTGTCTTTACCGAATTAAGTTCATCATAAACAGATTAGGATAATATTAAAAAAAGAGTTATACGAATAGCTATATTTGATATTATTTAGGTTCCATATCTCTTTGAACTTTCATGGTATACCCATTTACACTTTTCTAATATACACAGTTATACCCAACCCTACGTTGTATAGTTTTTTTTACTAAGTCTTAGTATTCTTTTAGCAACTTTTTTTTTTTATAATACAATTACAAATTCACATATTTATTCTACGGAACCATCTGTGCGCGAGTAATGCTCGCACTTGACCGTTTATTTTAGATAAATCTGTAATTTTTTCTTCTATCATACAGCAAAACAGCCATTCTCGTTAACACCATATTAATCCACATTGACATCACACCATACCCAAAGATGGGGAGAGGGCTGACGGAATTGCAGTCCCCTCCTCTCGAAATAGTCGAAAATGAATTTTAAAAATAGTGCTGATTTTTTTCTCTCTGTTTGAGATAAATTTGCAATTTTCCCCCTATCATTCAACAGACTAGCTGCTTCCTTCGCTTTAGTTATAAATCAGTCCACATTGACACCAAAGAAGAGAAAGGGGCTGATGGGGTTACAGTCCTCCCCCTCTTCCCAAAATAGTCGAAAAATTAAATGAAAAAAGTGTTTATTCCTTAATTTTTTAGATAAATCTGTGATTTTCTCTTCTGTCATACAGCAAAATAGCCATTGTCGTTAACCCCATGTTAGTCAACATTGACATCACAGCATCAGGGCCGGCCCAAGGACATTTTGGCGCCCGTGCAAGCACCCGTCGGGGAGCCCCCAACCCCCACTACCGCAAGAAAAACTGCTGGACGTAGGTTCTTATTTATTTATTTATTTATTTATTTATTTTGTAATTTGAATACATACTAGGGCGAAACCCCCAATTATTGACACCTAATCAGTAACTGACACTTCAGTACAAATCTAACTGAAATAAGCATTTTCTTGTAAAATTCTACAAAATAATGCTATCTAGGCGTAACTAATTTGTCTCAACTGTTATAACTTATGTGTCGGTTATTGGTTTTTCAAAATAGAGAGGGTGTCAATTACTGAAGTTTTTGACCATATTTATGAAAAAAATTCTTAGTAATAAAAAGCATAATTTTTCAAAATTTTACCAACAATAATTTTTTTATGTATTTCTACTATACTTTCAAAAAATAAAAACAAGAATAAAATATATTTATAACTCTGTAACAGTGATTTGAACAAAATGAATCCTTAAGGCGCCAGGAGTTTCATCCTATTACTAATTATTTAAGATATTAATTTAAAGTGTTTCAAAAATAGATAAAAGTTTCTAAATTTAATCCCATTTTTGAGCTTTAATTTGGAAAATTGTAAAATCAAGTATCTAAAGGGAAATTTCAATTTTGCAGTAATTATCCTTCTTAATGTGTAACATTACAATCTAAAAGTAAAACACAAGACACCACAATTAGTACTGGACAAGAATAATGACAATAAGTTAGTTAAAATAAAAAAAAAAAACTAGAAGAATACAGGAACTTTTACAATTAAAGAAGCAGAACTACGAGTAAGTAGCAACTATGAAAGATGAAAACAGTAATCTTTTTTCGTTATTTAGTACATAAAAAGTACGAATAACATTCATATTTAAATATCGATTTTCGTAAATGCTGACTTTTCATGGTGAAAACTTTCTAAAAATTGGAAAACCCAGTTTTCTCTTCAGCTAATTCCAGAAATATAAATATTCTTGTTCTTTCTTTTCATTTTTGAAATGGTTCTTTTTCTCTTCTTTTAAAACAGAATTTTCTCTCTCTGCGATGATTTTTATCAAAAGAAAAAAATATAAGTAAAAAATGTATATTTTAAGCAACTTAAAATAAGTAAACATTAAGAAAAACTATGACTGAGATTAAGAGTTGTATTTATTATAATAAGGAATACGCTTAACAAAAAATGTCTCCCCCAAAAGTTTGCTCTTTTCTGGGTTTCGTTCTTCTGGCGCCCATGCTAGAACTAAATAAACCATCACAAAGAAAGCTATATGTTTAAGTATTCCGAATGTATGTCTTAGCGCCGCCCTGAAATTGGATAAACTAAGTGTCATTGTATGAATCCAGTTAAATCACGATATTGGTGTACGACATCATGAAAAAAATCAACATAGCGAACACTAAAGGTAAAAAAAAAGTTATTTAACGATAAATGTATTAAATGGAAGATTTTCCCAAGACTATTACAAAAGAAATTATTATTATTATTATTATTATTATTATTATTTAAATAGACTTGTGTTTCACAATTCTGCATTGTCAAGCTTATGTTTATTTATTCATTACGTTAAATGAGAAATGAAAGTAAAGTAATTCCGCTTTCTGTTTATTAGATTTGCAAATAATAAAGTGCATGTCATGGGTGCCGGTGGGAGAAGGGGCGGGGGGCAAGGTAGGAGCTTTGCCCCACTCTTTAAAAAGATTTGTTATCTTCGATAATTTTTTTAAAAAAGGAAGGGGGTAAATTTACTTTTTTTGCTTAATTTTAAATAATAAGAGAAAAATCTCGCTTAGGTATAAGCCTGTATATATTATAAAAAGGCTTAGCACAATATTATCCCAACGAAATCTCACACCTAAGTAGATTTCGTTCTTCTAATATTTACGGGGCAAATTGTTTCACAAAGCTATGAAGAATCTCTGTGATACTGAAAGGAATTCCCTTTCGGTTTAGAGAAAGTTAGAAACAATATCAAATACATAATCTGATTCCAAAAAAGTCTCTTTTTTAAAATTTTAATCAAATTTCCAGCAATTTTTATGTTTAAAATTTGCTTAAAAGGGCAGGTATTTAAATTCCAGTAGTGCAAAATATTTATTGTGTAATGAGAGACGAAGGCTATATTTCACTAATAAATAATCCCTAATGATGATTGAAACAATGTGTCATTATAACGCAATTATATATTTTTATAGCGTTATTTTTTTTTACTGGTTTTCCGCATAGTGTTCCTTTCAGACCATATGTTTCGGAAAACTGAGGCTGTACATAAATTAAAATAAAAAAGCATGGGCGCCGGCTAAGCGAAATCCCTGAAGGGGGCTATTTTGGAACAAACGTGTGGCAGCAGTAAGAATAGAAATATTTCAATCGCTTTTGCGTCCGCGGAACTCCTACCCTCTCCCCCAGTTTAAGACGATAAATATTGGAATAATTAAACACTAGAAGAAAAAAAAACTAAAGATTTGGGATGCAGTTCATTAATTAATTGTACTGTTGCTCGAAAATTTTCCTAGGTGGGGCGGGCGAAGCTTGCGCCTGAGAGGCACTGCCTTCCATGAGATATGCAGGAAAGAAACACTGGTTCTGATATGAGCCTTATTATCACAAGGGCAAATGAGGTAACTGCCCAGGTTCTCAACTCTAAAATCCCCCCCCCCCACCCTATACCCCAAAATCATTTTTTAATGAGTAGAAATTGTGGATGAAAGCATGTTATAGGTGGTCCCATCTGAATCTTTGTCTCACGCCCCAGGGCGCCTTGCAGGGTTAGTCGGGCCCTAGTTCCGCTGTACTCAGCTTAGAGTGTAACGTCTTTCGTAATTTCAAGAACTAACAACTTTCAAATACTAGGAGCATGCATTGTAACTTTAAATATTCTATTGTTTCACATTCGCATCAAAATTACTCTTTTAAACAAAATAAATAAATTAATCAAGCTGCTACTTGAAAAATGTTTGATTTGACTCATTAATACCTATTAAATATCCCATTTACAGCAGTTTAATAAAATAATTAGTGAACGACCGAATCGTATTGTCTCGATACTGTGGTCATTTCAATAAAAAATATTTACATACATACTTTTGGTTAAGTGCCCTTTTTTTCATTTTTAATTTTTAGTAAAATTTTTGACCCTAATACTATTGACTAATTAGCAAAAGAAGATGAGCTCATATCCAAAAGACACTGCTAGAAAAAAAAACTTCTTCAAATACGTCTGTTTTTCATTTTAAAATTTCTGCATATTTAAGCTTCTAATGGTTTCTTTTTTACAGTCATTTGGGGGCCAGTCTCAGATTTCCTGTGGAATAAGAGGACTCTAGAATAATGTAGTTAAAAAGCCGAAAGTGATAGAGTTCACCATAAATCTGTGAAACTCGAAATTAATTAGCATCTTCCAAAAGAAGCAGATTTGAATCGGGTGGTCCTTGGGGTTCACGAACCACGATTCTGTTTCTTTTCTCAGTATGCTGAAGCAATTTGAGCATTAATATCTTAAAGGCAATTCTATTCAGATAAAGGATAGCAGACGCTGTCTGCATGAGAAAATTCAGCGCCTTTCCATTCTTTTTTAAACACAGCGAAGAATCCTTTCTTGAGCTGGCCACAGCCTAGCTCATAGGTTCCCAACGGGGATGGCATCGCCCCCCAGTGGGCGCTGGAGCCTTCTAGGGGGCGGTAGCGGATCCAGAGAGAAATGGAGGGCGTTAAGATAGTCAAAGGGGGGCGGCCGTGGCGTACCCACCTATTTAGAAAACTGATATAATAAAACTAGCTGGCCTCCCTCTCCACCCCTCTGGCGTTCCGTGGACCCTTGATAAACTTAAATATCCCTATATTAAATGAAAATCTATACAAACTAATCTAAAGCTGAGAATCCCAAATTAAACTTCTTTTACACATAAAATTGACGCAAAACTCGCCGAAAACAAAATTTTATTATAGCGGGCTGAACGTTATAGACACAATTCTTTTATGAATGTCAAAAATAGCTACAATTTGCATTGAAAATAGCTATGAATTCGAAAATCATGGAATGCAAAATCAAGTATGTTAGGCACTAAGAAGAACTAAAAGTAAAGTTCAGAAATGGATACTAACAATTTTGGCTTCAAAATCTATACTAGCTCTCTGCTCTGGACTGTGGGCAACAGTACAGCTTTAAATACAGCTTTTTTAATTGCTTTTCTTTCATCGGATTTGGCTAAGCTTGGGTTCAGTTCAATAGCTAATGTACTGTTTAAGAAAAGGGACAGACTGCGCATCATTTTGCAGTAATTTGCGCGTTGGTGATAACGAAATTGGAACTCGACATTAACAAATTGTTAAAACTTTCCATCGCAATAGTTTTTTTTTTTTTTTTAATTTCTTATTGATTTTTTGCTTATTTTTAAATTTTGTCCAAAAAATTAACATTTGATGGTCATTTTAATTACGTTTTACTTTGTGACTCCTAACAGATAGATAGACAGATAAAATATGTATTGGTAATATGCATCAATATTTCATTATCTGGTATAATTAACTATTATGGAAGAGGGGTCGTTGGAATTTTGTTTTCTTATAAAGAGGGCGGTGGTCTAGAAAAGGTTGGGAACTTATGGCCTAGCTATAAAAAAAATGTAAAAGAAAAAAAAAAACGCAAAATATAAAATATTTTTTATTGGTGCTCTTGCAGGCACTCTTTCATTTGGTTGGCGCCCCGTGCGGTGGCACACTTCGCACACGCCTTGGGCCGGCCCTGCACAGCATATGGCTGATGGAATTACAGCCCCCTCTTCTCGAAATAGTCGAAAATGAAATGAAAAAGTGCTGATTTTTTTCTTTTGGTTTATGACAAATTTATATTTTCCCCCTATCATTCAAGAGACTAGCCGCTCTCTTCTCTTTAGTTCCATACTAGCGCACAGTGACACCACATTATACCCAAAGATGTGAAAGGGGCTAATAGGGTGCCTTCTCCCAAAATACTGGAAAATGAAATGAAAAAAATGCTGATTTTTTTTTTTTTTTTTTTTTTTTCCTTGTTTGAGCTAAATTTGTAATTTTGGTTTCATCAATCCTTATATTTTTTTAGATAAATCTCTAATTTTTCTTCTGCCTTACAGCGAAATAGCCATTCTCATTAACCCCATATTTGTCCACATTGACATCACAGCATACCGAAAGAAGGGGAGCGGCTGATGGGATTATAGTCCCCTCCTCACGAAATAGTCGAAAATGAAATGAAAAATATTGCTTTTTTTTTTCTTTCTCTTTGAAATAAATTTATATCTTTTTCTTCTATCATTCAACAGACTAGCCGCTCTTGTCTCTTTAGTTCCATATTAGTGCACATTGACACCACATTATACCCGAATAAGTCGAAAGGAAGTAATAGGGTTACAGCCCCATTGCCCCCCAAAATTGCTGATTTTTTTTTTCCTTTTTGTTTGAGATAAATTTGTAACTTTGTTTTCTGCAATAAAACAAACTAGCCATTCTGGCTAGTCTCATATCAGTGCACAGATAGAACACTGCAGTATACGCAACGAGGGGAAGGGGGCTGATGGGGTTACAGGCCCCCTTTCGAAATAATCAAAAATGAAATGAAAAAAAATGCTGATTTTTTTTCTTTCTTTTAAGATAAATTTGTATTTTTTTCTACCATGCAGCTATTCTCATTAGCCCCATATATTAGTGTGCAGTGATGCCCCAGCATACAATACCCAAAAAAGTCGATGGGGACAGGGGTCATGAAGTTCAGCTCCATTCTCCCTCAAAAAGGGATTACAGTGAAAGGAAAAAAAGCTGATATTGTTTCTTTCTTTTTGAGATAAATTTGTTTTATTTTCTGGCATGCCACGAATTTGTCATTTTTGTTAATCCAATATCCTCCTCAGTCGTGCGACCAAATTTACTTGAAACCACAAAATCTATTTTCAAAATGAAAAAAAATTAGAAAAAAAGAAAAAAAACATAATTTTTGTTTTTGTAACACTTTTTTTAAATACCAAAAAATTGAAAATATCCCCCCCCCCCCCCCCAATTTTAAGTACTATTTATTTACAGCTCACGCACAATTAAAAGTAGGGGTGGTTCTGATTCGAATTTTCTGCAAATTTAAGACATTCGGTTCCAAAAATTTACAAAATTCAGCTACTAAAAAGTCGCGAATTTTGACAGTCGCTATAAAAAATCAATTTCGTCACTCGTTCGCAGAAAAAATCTCCAATTTTGCCAAAGTATCGCAGAAAAATGTGGATTTGATCAAAGGATTGAGAGAAAAACGCGAATTTCGTCGAAGAGCCGCCACTAATTTTGTCAAAGGGTAAGTGATCGCGGAAAAATGCGAATTTCGTCAAAGGACCGCGAAAAATCCCCCTCCCCTCCCACTTATCTTCCTATTCCATCTTAACTTTCCAACCAGTGTTTTTCATTTGGAACGGTTTAAGGTCATTATTATTACTTGTGCAATGCACAAATAATAAACAGTCGTTTTTTTATATATGTATATAAAAATATTTTGTGTATACAAAAAATATTTTGTGTTTGTTACAATATTAATTTATTGTTAAACAAGAACCGTAGCTAGAATTTAGTTTCGGGGGTGGGAAGAACAATTTTATAGATTTTAAGCTACAATGACTTTCTTTTAAATGAAAGTATATAAAAAAAAACCCAGTAACCCTTTTCAACTTATTTCGACGTGGGACGGCCTCAGGATCGGGCCCGTGCCTCCCCTCCCCCCCCCCCCCTTATGGTTGATTCTAAGTAAAAAAAAATATTCTGAAATTCACAGCAAATTATTTGAAAGATTACAGCAGGGAGGGGGAGGTTAGGGGAGGAAATCCCTTCCCGGCGCTAATTATTTGTGTTGCAGGTTGGGTTAACTCTGTTTTCATTTCAGGTCAATATCAGGATGAGTGTAGATTCCTGCAAGTTGGGTTCGGGTTAACCAGATTTTTAAAAAGTTTGTTCAGCATATTATTTCAGTTTAAAAACTATACCTATAATAATAAACAAAGATGTTTGTATGCGTTTTATCCGCGACGCGACCCTTTGATGAAATTCAGGTTTTTATCAAGGCTGACGAAATTCGCATTTTCCCTGTGATCTTTTGACTAAATTTGCTTTTTTTCCGCGTCCCTTTGATGAAATTCGCGTTTTTCCGTCGGATCTTTGACGAAATTCGCGTTTTCCCCTCGGATCTTTGACGAAATTTGCGTTTTTTCTGAGGCCCTTTGACAAAATTCACGTTTTCTCTGAGGCCCTTTGATGAAATTCGTGTTTTCTCTGAGGCCCTTTGACAGAATATGCTTTTTTTTTGCTATCCTTTGGCGAAATTTGAGTTTTTTTGCGTCTTTTTGACAAAATTTGCATTTTTCCGCGGCTCTTTGTCGAAATTCGCGTTTTTTCTGCGGCTTTTTGACAAAATTCGCTTTTTTTAGATCCTTTGACGAAATTTGCTTTTTTCCGCTGTTTTTTGACGAAATTCTTGTTTTTTTTGCGGCTTTCTGTCGAAATTTGCTTTTTTCCGCAGCCTTTTGGTGAAACTCACGCCCTTTCACGAAATTCAGGAATTGTTTACGATCCTTTGTCGAAATTCGCGTTTTTTCCGCTTCTCTTTGACGGAATGCTTGTTTTTTCAGAGATCCTTTGATGAAATTTGCATTCTTTTCGCAATTTGTGTTTTTTCCTTTGCTTTTTGACAAAATTTGCGCTCTTTTCTCGACTTTTTGACGAAATTCGCGTTTTTTCTGAGTCTTTTGACAAAATTCACATTTTTCTGTTTCCCTTTGGCGAAATTCAAGCTTTTTTGCGATCCTTTTACGAAATTCCCGTTTTTTCGCTGCCCTTTGACGGAGTGCGTATTTTTCGAAATTCCCGTTTCTTTCTGCGACTTTTGGTGGAATTCATGTTTTCTCTGCAGCCCTTTGACGAAATTCGGGGTTTTTTTCTGTGCTCATTTGACGAAATTCGTGTTTCCTTCGGGATCATTTGATGAAATTCGCTTTTGCTCCACGATAATTGGACGAAACTCGCGTTTCCTCCACGATCATTTGGCGTAATTAGCGTTTTCTCCGCGATCATTTGACGGAATTTGGCTTTTTTCACGATCCTTTGACAAAATTCGCATTTTAACCTCTGCTCTTTGACAAAATTTGGGTTTTTTTCTCGATCCCTTAACGAAAATGATTTTTTTCGGCGACCATTTGTCAAAAATCGCGATACTTTTTTAAGGCCTTATTGTCAAAAATGATTTCTGTTTACAACACAATTCAACGTGTTTCGTAAGATTTAGAACATTATGGAAATTTAAGTCAGCCCCCCCCCCCCCCCCCACCCGAAATAAAATCCTGGGTACGCCACTGGATGGTACCACCATACAATGTAAATGGGGAAAAAAATTCGTTCTTTTCCTAAATTTCAATATATATTTGGACAAAGTGGAATGTGTATATGTATCATAATAAAACCTCTGAATGACAGATATCCTGGGATCACAGAATTTGTCCACTGTTCGGAAGTGAAAATATATAAATGTATAGGTGTAGGGGATCGGAAAAGTGTATGCTAAACAGAAGTGTCCGTTATGGAGGTTCTACTCTATATGTATTTGGTATTAAATTTGTTTGTGTACTGTATATATTTATAGCATATGTATTGAATGCTGGGGAAGGCAACTTTTGCCTAGTTAAATACCATGATGTAGAATTCTAGTGCCTCACCCTGAAGTCTCTACAACACGAAGGCGCTTGCTAGTATAACTTCCAGCTTATGACAAGAGAGCACACACTGGGCAAAATGGAATTAGTCAGTAATATAATTATTGGCCTTTTTTATGAGAATATATGTAAAAGAAATAATCATAATTTTTTATTATTGAGGTTCTACTGGGTTTTTATTTGTAACTATTTATTATTTATACCATTACCATTATAATTTTATGTTCAGTATACTGACTGAACATGAAATTATAACAGTCCAGGAAAAAAAAAAAGTATCCCTTCCTATTAACTCTGTCATAAATCATTGTATAAAAAAGTGACTGCTTAGGAAGTCGTCTACATATAGAAATTGCAACAAACTTGAAAAATTTCCTTACTAATTCTTAAATTTTGACATCATATTTGGATTTTTCGGCAAATTTTTCCCGGGCTGTACAAGCAGATTTTACTTTGCAGGTTGCACAAACTAAAAATGAAGCAAAGTTTTTTATTAGATCGATTTAAGGCAATAGTTTTCACTATGTAGCCCTGGAATTCATTTCATGCAGCCCAACAAATGACTACAGACTTTTAAATTTTTTTGTTAAAGAAACCTTTGGAATTTAGTATAGTGGGCATAGCAAATTTGGAATTAACTTAAGTTCCAAACATAGCTTGGCCTTTTCCAAACATAGTTTGGAACATAGAGAATGTTGAAATAAAGAATGTGATGATATTTATATAGCTGCCATTTGTTTTACGATTTTTTGTCGCCACTATTTTTGTATTGTAATAATAAAAATATTCGCTTATTTAATCGTAGAATTCTATTATTAAATGAGGTGAAGATTACTGTTTGTAAATAGTGGTGACAAAAAAAAAAATCATAGAAATTGACAGCTATAGTTAGTCGATTACCAATAATAAAAAAATAATATAGGTCAGCTAGCAGATAAATGAAATTCTTGATAATATTCACTATTTCCTATTGACAATGAGAAATTTATAAAGTTATAGAAAAAACTGACAGATTTTGGCCAAAATTATAAATAATAATTAGCACGTAATTATAACGATTGCCAATGATAGATATGCGACTCCCAATGTATAAGTTAGGGTCTAAACTATGGGGAGGGGGGCCACATGCCCCGAGTACTAGAGTAGAAGAGGACGCCAAAAGAAAATGTGGTTCATCGTTCGGTACAAAAAACAAATAACTGAATTTTGGCAAAAATTTAACGGAATTGTACAATCCAAAATAAAGATGTATTTGTTAGTTTTATACTCTGCTTTGAATAGGGTCGGTTTTTCTACAAGGTGAATGCCTTAGGGGCGCCAGAACAATACTTGAATAACGAATTCATTCAAGATACTTGCAAAATCAATACATTGTCCCAATTAGGTTTGAATTGGTTCATATATAAAGAGTCAATATCACTTGCACGTCTGTGTTTTGTTCATAAATTAGAACTAGTCGTATTTTTAATTCTTAAAATATCATTTTTTGCATAGGTGGTTATACATCTGAAACATTGCACCTTTTGCGAAAATAAAATTGCGACTATGTACAAAAATTTTTTAAAAGCTTTGGTAGATTACTCAAAAATGAATTTAAATTTGGATAATTTAAATATTTTGTGACATGCAATGGCATTTTCTTTAAAAATGTTCTACATTTTCGTTCTTTTTTTCAATATTATTTTTCTATTCGTAGTACAGTAGAACCTCGATTATCCAAAGTAATTGGGACCGACCATCTTTCGGAAAATCGAAATTTTTGGGTAATCGAGAATGTTTCAATTTTAAGATTAAGGAGAAACATATGCAATATTTCTTATTTTGGTAACAAGTGCTTAACAAAAATAAAGCAATGGCAAAATAGAAACAAGAATAAATTAATGGAATTTTAATTTTGAAATTATGCACCTTTTACATATATCACAAGAGTTTGAAAAACTGTTTTGTTTGTTGCATTTTCGATTGCCTTTGCTTTGAAGCTCTGTCACAGAGTTTTTTAATATTATTAGTTCACCAGTATCACAGAGTCTTTCTGCTGCTCCAGCCGTGCCAAACCTTTTGCAAAACATTCAAATGCTTCAGAATTGCTAATTTGTTCGCTTTCTTTGTTCCACTCCGCAGCTTACGGGAGTTCAAGTTAAATTCAAAGGAACTCTAAGAAAGGAGATCGAAAATATTTATATGTACTCATAGTTCGGAAAGGACCGCTTGCACACAAAGAACATGATGGTTAAAAAAAAAAAAGAAAAGAAAGAAAGAAAGAGAAAAAAGGCTTTCAAAATGGATTTTGCACACAAGGAATGTGATAGTAAAAAAAAAAAAAAAAAAAAAAAAAAAAAAAAAAAAAAAACTTTAAAAATGGTTTTCGGTTAACCGAGAGTTTTGGTTAAAAGAATTTCGGATAAAAGAGGTTTTACTGTATTTAATTATTTTCTGTATAAAAAAAATATTAGGAAATTCTATTCATTTATTTATAATATATTTTCTTCCTTTTTTTGTTCTTTATTTTTCATTTGTACTATTGATTTATATTAGTTTCTTTTACCAATTTAAAATTAAACATGCATTGAAATACAGTGTGACCTAAAAAATCTGGCAACAAAGATGACCTCTTTTTTACTCTTCCAGTTTATGGTACAAAAAAAAAAAAAAAAAAAAAAAGCAATTGTTTACGAATTTAAAGCTTCGAGATCGAAAGAGATCGATTAGCGGACAGCAAGATCGCTGACGCTATGCTAAATAGAACCTTCGATAACGCTAGCAGCAGCGCAGAAGAAGGAGAACGAGAACCGGCAGAAGAAAACGTGCCACTGGTAAAATGGATAAATTTGATTGGAAAATTAATATCTGTTTAGAGGGACTGTATTTCCGAAATCGATATTATACACTTATAAAATCCAAGAAAAACTCATTAAAGAACTGCAAAAAATAGAAGCAAATAAAATTGACATCTATGTTTCGGAAATTACACAAGAAGAATCGACTTCACTGTTTGTTAGAATTTATGTAACATAGGGGAAAAATCAATGAGGTTTTTTATTTTTTATAATATTTTTTTTCTCACATAAATATCACTTGGTTTTGA
Source organism: Maratus speciosus (assembly GCA_963932465.1). Lineage (NCBI taxonomy): Eukaryota > Metazoa > Arthropoda > Arachnida > Araneae > Salticidae > Maratus > Maratus speciosus. Next base: position 342,746,800 of record OZ010795.1, on the reverse strand, counting down.
ATTAAATCTAATAAATAAAAATGAAAATTTGTCTGTCTGTAATTCCATACAAATGCACAGTTTGGAAGCCAGAATTGTGAAATGTTACGTACATGTGTATTAAAACACGGCCGAGGCAACTAAAGTAATCCGGAATCAAAATAACTTATAGTTCATTTTTAATTAATAAAAAACCACAAATTTGATAGCAAATTCCAATCAAATTGAAACATTTTTCGTTATAGCAGCTGCCAACAATTAAAAATTCACAATAAAATTCTTACCACAACAATTACCTTTCTATTGCAAGACGCATTGCCTATTACGTACGCCACGCTGCAATACTAAAAAGCTGTAATCGAAAGGTAATTGTTGTGGTAAGAATTTTATTGTGAATTTTTAATTGTTGGCAGCTGCTATAACGTTCATTTTCAAATTTAGTTGGAGGTTACGCGCGGCGACGTTACACGCCGCTTTGGCACTCCTTAAGCACCGCGATGTCATGTCGTCAAGCTGTAGCAAGTATTACGATAATTCTTTTACCTCACATGCAAATAATTAGATATATACATATTACGTACGCCACGCTGCAATTCTAAGAAGCTCTAGCGGGTATTACGATAATTCTTTTACCTCATATGCAAGTAAATAGAGATTATTTAATTGTACTTAATTATTACAAGTTTTTAAAAATAAAGAAACACATTTTATTACAAACATCTACTTTTATTCTATTTATTCCCTTATTCCAAAGATATCGTTTTATCGTCTATTGCCATAGTAACATGATAAATTAAATTTCATTAAAAAAGGCATAGTAGTGGAAAAATATTTTACTAAATCAAATAGTTATTTTTAATTTTGGTTTCAGAATTAAATTCATGAATTCCCGTGCATAGAACGGGTTAAACAGCTAGTTATGAATAAAAGCACCATTAAGAATATCGGAAGTACGAAATACTTTTGATATGATAATATATGATTTTGATGAATGATTTTGATAAACTGAAATTTTCAAAAATCTGGCTTAATCTCCGTCCTGACGATGACGGATTTTCGAGGTTATACTGTATATACTTTTATTGTTTTTCTGAAAAGTAGTAGATGGCGACATCATACATATTCTGTCTGAAAATTTCCAAAATTTGGATTCTCAGTGTTATACTGTATTTTGCTTTTTCTTGCGACATCATACATATTCTGTCTGAAAATTTCCAAAATTTGGATTCTCAGTGTTATACTGTATTTTGCTTTTTCTTACTTGAAATCGTTTTTTATCTTGTCTGGAAAAATTCAGTTATATCCATAGAGGAGAAACAGTTGTATCTCTTGTCTATTGTTATATTAAAATAATAAAGCTTTGTAAAAAATCACCATAAAATAAAACAATACATAGGACGCATTTCGAGCTAAAAATATTAAGGGTGTATTCGAAAAAATATTTTCCCACCCTCAACTGCTCGAAATTTTCTGAGACATATTCAGACTGATTTCTAAAACTAAAAACATGAAACTTGCTGAGGTGATTTTTGAAGAGATGTATAAGAGGCCGTGTGATTTTCTTTTCCGCTTAATTAACTGGAATTCGATTTTTTAAACAATTATTTTCTTAGTATGACCATTTTTTTACCCCCCCCCCCCCCCCAGATCTCCCGCTTCAGAAAATTCGGTTCAAAACGCCAACTTTCACAGCATTTTTTTTTTTTTTTTTGAAATATTCTCTGCATCTATCAAAAAATCGACAAGGTAGTTACATTAGGTAGTTTCTAAATAAGAGAATTTGCCAGTTTGATACGTTTGAGAGCAAAAATGAATTTAAAAATAAATCAGAAAATAAGCAATTTGGATTGGAATACACCCTTAACAGCTCGTCATAGTTCATTTTTGACCTTGTCCCCTTTCGGACACGTGTTTACTGTAGCTGATGACGAACTGTTAATATTTTTAGCTCGAAACGCGACCTATGTATTGTTTTATTTTATGGTGATTTTTTACAAAGCTTTATTATTTTATAAGTTTCATATCGCCAGTTTTCGGTGCTGTTTCGCTGTATTGTTATATTACTTTGTGAATATGTGTGCAATATATAAAGTCCAAAAACTTGTCCTTCATGCGAAGAAAACTTTATTTTATTTTTCTCAGAATAAAAACTCAACGATGACAATATAAGTATTTTCACTTACTTTGTTAATTTTATGGATGACAGCTCCACACACTTGATGGTCATGATGTGTAATGTAGGCACATTGCACTGTGGCACCAGTTACAATACCTGGGAACTAAATTCATTAAAATATTGTAATTAGGTATTTCATTCTGTCAACATAAAAAAAATAAATTTAATATAAGTAGCAATATATTATTTAACTTTACTGCTAAAAATAGAATATAATTATGCTGTACATTTTTTTCATTCAGCGCCTAACTTTGACTCGGCAAGACACTAATTATACTCAAGAACACTTTGCTAGTCCGGTAATATATACTGTTGATAAGGATAGTAACAATTAGTGCCCGAGCGAAAGAAGTTTTCAGGCTCAGATCGACTTTCTGTTCTTTTCCGTGTTTCGGTCGAAGATGAAACTCCCTCTCGAATGAAAATTTTAAGCTAATCTATGCATACTTGCAACGATTTTATTAATTATTCACAAGTGCTACTCTAGACTGACATTTGTCTGATGCGCATCATATTTTTCCTTTCTTTTCTTCCCCTCCCTTTTTTAAGCAAAAGAACTATTCAATAGTTCTTATATGTTAAAACAAATAATGATAGGCATTTTCTATTTATTAACTATGCAGTTATTCAAAGAGTAAACATTTTGCACAGAGTTTCAAAATGTTTAATATTTAGCCTTTAATTTGATTTGGGGAAAGTATTTGTGGGATGTGTTAGGACTGGATTTTTAGATTTAAAAAAAGATAAAATAAATATAAAAGTGAAAAAAAAATATTTTTTTAATATAATGATGATAAGCATTCAATGTTTATTTTAAGTATCACACCTTATTTCTCGACTGCAATTCATGTTTTCCAGGGAAAAAAAAACACTTAAGTACGATCATTTGACATAGACCCCGATTATGGAAAATTTACCAATCAGATTTATGCTTGGTAGAAAACGTGAACTGGTGAATTTATTTAAAAAGTATGTGATTTTGTTTTGTTTCTTTACAAAGATATGCAAAAGAAAAGGGGAAAAAAAGCAAACTTAAAGTATCTCTGTTATAGCTTACTTAAACTATCTCTTTAGAATTTCTAAAGAGTTTTCTTAACGTATAATCATAGTTTAATTAATATTGAAGTATCAATTGACAAAAGCCTATTTAACAAAAAATTACTTTTTTATTTTATACTTTTTAGTTTTTAATATATTTCATTGTTGCAGTTCCACAGACAGTTGGCATATTTTAGCAAAGGTATAATTAACTATTAGCCGCCCTTGGCGACCAGTTTGGTCTCCCTTAAATCTATGCTAAGCATTGTATCCTGTTACTTTTATACATAATTTAATTTACTTAATCCTTCGCCAAATCCAAAGTTCTGATACAGAAATCAGGAACTCGGCATTTTTATGGAAGCCGGGCGCAGGTGATAAATCACCAAACATGTTCCCGTTGAATTTTTTCGTATTTCATTAATTTCATTTAAAATATAGTACTTTCACTCATTTTATTTAAAATGCATAATTTTAATTTAAAACTGAAATGTTTAAAATTTAAGACTCTCAATTATTGCTTTAAAAAGAAAAGAAAGGGAAAAAAAGTAATAAATAATACCATGAACCATGACATTTAAACATCAAAGCTTTGTTTTAATTTACCACACGAAAAATTGCTTATGACAGTCGCATGAAATGGACTATTATAATACTGATGACATGATGGCGATGGAACAATATTTGGCTATTTATCACCTGCGCCAGGTTAACATTAAATTACCAAATTGGCCGCTTGGCACACAAAAAGCGAAGTGGTCAGCCCGGAACTGTTAATGACAGCCACGACTTAGGCTTTTATTATATAGATTCACAAACTTCTATCGGCCAGTTTTGGACGTATTGCTATAATACAGGACTTTGGAAGTGAAAATGACCCGAATTATGGATTTCGTAGAGGGAAACCGTGAAAACCCTGCACAGTCATCCAGCCCATACCACTAATAACCATTATTCCCATTTTGTGGTCTGCCTGTTAAGAGGCTACTTCAGTCAAATGCGTTGATTGTTGACGGCCAATTATCTACACGAGGGATATGGGCCCTAGGGGGAGTGCCTTCCGTGGAGGTTTTTCTAAGGGAACCTAATCCGTATTAACGCATGGAAACCCACGGTTCGAAGAAAACCACGAAAACTCCGAACGATTAGGCCGACGGGCGCGATTGGGTTCGAACCCAGCACCTCCCGTCTACCAGCTTCGAGAGCAGAACCTCTCAGCCACTGGTGGGGCCTTCAGTCAAATGAAAAGACCCGTTTGTTAATGCTAATCCTATGGAAGAAATTTATAACGATATCTCGGTTGCATTTCAATATTTTTAAATGATTTTTTTTGCATTGGATAGCTGAGATCGATCTGTATGCAGGCCGTTTTTTACTTGTTTGATTTTTATTATAGATTTTTTTTATGAGCATGCTTTCAGTTTCGAAACCGGTTCCGAAAATGAAAGCGTCCACATTAAAAATATCTGTAAATAAAATTGAAAAATTAAAAAACAGCCTTTATACAGATCGATCTCAGCTATCCAATGCAAAAAAAAAAATCATTTAAAAATATTAAAATGCAACCGAGATATCGTTATAAATTTCTTTCATAGGATTAGCATTAGCTAACGGGTATTTTCACTTGACTGAAGTAGCCTCTTAACCACTGAACCTATAGACAAATGTACAATAGCATACAATAGTATAATAAATTGATTCTGAGAATTAAAAATTAATTTAGTAACGTACTAATTCTTGAAGTTTGAGGTTAAGATTATGACCATTCAAAGTTTCAACATGTCTGTTATCTGCAAATACATTCACTGGCAAATGAGATCCAATCATATGATTATAGATTATTTTCTTCACCAACTCGGGATTGTGTTCCATTTCTAGAAGAGTTTCATTTGGCAAGTTCTGCAGAAAAAGTAAGCAAATTAAAATGATATTCATGATACTTAAATAAATATAGTGTAAATGTATACAAGGTAATGTGAAGAGAAATTGAAATATATGAACTTGAAATAAAAGGGGGTTTATCCGGGCCAGATAGATAGATCGATAAAAATGATTGTCAATCACCACTTTTGTTTATCATTGTCAATTGCCAATTATGTACAAAATGATAACTTAAAAACATCGTTAAAAAAGATAAATAATATAAAAGCAAACTAGAATAATACAAAACAGAATAGTATACATGTATTAAATACATAACATCAAATTGGCGGATTTTAGCAATAAACGATATTAACGATTGTAGTTTTATTTCCAGCGGTTTGTTATGCCCAACAGAATGAATATAAATATTATGTATCAATGAATATAATATATCTATGCTATATCTTATTATATAGTTATATGTAGTATATAAATACTTCAGTCACTGCCTTTAATATGGCAGCTATATATAATATTAACTATGCGGTTAGAATGAAGAAAACAAAATCAAAACTAAGGGCTATAGTGTTTAGGGTGTTGAATTCGGAATTAATTAGGGGAAAGCTGAAAATTGTTTTAATCCCTTCAGTTTAGGTCTAGAATGAATATGCTATGTTTCCCCCTCGTACTAGGTGAGCTTTAGGAAATATGTATAGATTTATAGCAAAAAAAAAAAAAAAAAAAACGTTTTTTTACATACCATAACAGTATCTCAAAATAACTGACTCTGTCAAAAACATTGTCAATACAAATGTTGTAGAGCTTAAAATTCTGAGTAAAATGAGTACCTACACTTAATATTTTTGTTGAGTACCTACACTTAATATTTTTGTTGAGTACCTACACTTAATATTTTTGATGAACATTAAGGTCACAATTCTACTTAGTTTTAAACCCGTGGTCAGGGGGTTGAACTCAGAATTAATTAAGAGAAAACTGGAAATTGTTTTAATCCCTTCAGTTTAGGTCTAAAATGAACGTACTATGTTTTCTTCCTCGTACTTGGGTGAATGTTAGGAAATATGTACATATTTATTTTCGAAAAACACGTTTTTTTTTAATTACCTTAACAATATCTCAAAACAGCTAACTCTATAAAAAACATTGTCAATGCAAATGTTGTAGAGCTTAAAATTCTGAATAAAATGAGTACCATCGTTAATATCTTCATTCAACATTAAGTTCGCAATTCTATTCCAAAATTTTGCCTTAATCGCTAATCAAGAGCTTAAAGCCAGGAGAGACCAAGTTAACTCAACAATATCTTAAGACAGCTAACCCTATCAAAAACATTGTCAATACAAAAATTGTAGAGCTTAAAATTCTGAGTAAAAGGAGTACCTACACTTAATATTTTTGTTCAATATTAAGGCCGCTATTTTGAGATATTGTTAAGTTAACGTGGTCTCTCCTGGCTTCAAGCTCTTGATTTGAAAAATTTTGAAATAGAATTGCGACCTTACCGTTGAACAAAAATATTAATGATGGAACTCATTTTATTCAGAATTTTAAGCTTTACAACATTTGTATTGACAATGTTTTTTTATAGAGTTAGCTGTTTTGAGATATTATTAAGGTAATTAAAATAAACGTGTTTTTCGAAAATAAATATATACATATTTTCTAACATTCACTCAAGTACGAAGAAGAAATCATAGTACGTTAATTTTAGACCTAAACTGAAGGGATTAAAATAATTTCCAGTTTTCTCCTAATTAATTCTGAGTTCAACTCCCTGACCACGGGTCTAAAACTTTAAAGTAGAATTGTGACCTTAATGTTCAACAAAAATATTAAGTGTAGCTACTCCTTTTACTCAGAATTTTAAGCTCTACAACATTTGCATTGACAATGTTTTTGACAGAGTGAGCTGTTTTGAGATATTGCTATGGTATCTAAAAAAACGTGTTTTTTGACTATAAATCTGTATATATTTTCTAACGCTCACCTACTACGGGGGGGGGGGGGGACTTAGCATATTCATTCTAGACCTAAACTAAATGCATTAAAACAATTTTCAGCTTTCCCCTAATTAATTCTGAATTTGGTTTTTTTTCCCTCCCCTACCACTGGGCTACTACTGTAATTAATAATTTTGTATTTTTGGCACTGTGAATATGACCTGGCCTAGATAATACGTAAGTACCGAAAGGGGTGATAGTAAGTAGCACACTGAAAGATTAAAAAAAAAAAAAAAAAAAAAAAAAAAAAAAAAACTGTGGAACCTGAAACATAATCCACTTATTAAATAAAAAATACAGAGAGTCTCACCTTAAGCTGAACCCTGATTTTCATTCATAAATTTTAATGAAGATACTGTAGCGATTTCAACAGACTTAATTTGCTTTCTGTGAAATGGCTATAACATTAAGAAGAGTGTTGTAAATGACTACCATTCAGGTTCAAACAACACTGAGCTAGACATCTCCTAATTTAAGTTGCAGCAAACAGTACATACAGTGCTGCTTGCCGAACTACAATGCACTTCCTATATTGTCATTTTGTTTAAAAGTAATTCTGTTCTAGAAGTTCTAGGTACTTACGTATTAACGCCAACGCAGCAATAATAATAAGTATATACATATATATATATAACCATTAATTAAACATTACCGACCACGACCACCTACAAAAACTGAAATATATATAAGTACTTATTATTATTATTGCTGCGGTGGCGTTAATACGTAAGTACCTAGAACTCCTATAACAGAATTACTTTTAAACAAAATGACAATATGGGAAGTGCATTGTAGTTCGGCAAGCACACATATATATATTCGAAATTTGGTGGTTTTTCATATGTTTATATGGATTAATCGTATGCAATGTGCTAGTGAATTAGTGGATTTTGCTAAATTTGTATTACTTGTATAGGGTTCCATCTGTATTTTGTATGTTACAGTTATGATTTGATGCTAAATTTATTAATTTATTGATTTAATTATCGTAATTGGAAATAGATGATGATTTGTAATTATATTATGGTTATATATATATATATATCATTGTTAAAATTATGAACAAATATCCGCGTTCGATTAGGAGAGAAAATAAATTAATCATAATATAAATTATAATTGAAATTAACTTCCTGTATTTTCAACTGAATAAATAGAATGCAACCCTGGTTTCGTATACAAAAATTACCTTTTAGAAGAGTATCTCTAATCCGAGTACCTGTAATTTGAAAGCTCTTATAATCCTAGCTGTATGTACGAATACAAACAAAAGAAATTAATTCTTCAAAAAATTTCCAATGGCAATTTTTTTTCTCCTGTTTTAATTTTATTTTTGACATTCCCCATCATCTATTTAACGATCTTCTTTATAGTTTAAAATTATAATAAATATAAATATTTTATTTGTTTAATATCTCATATGATTCTTGAAAATTTTCATTTGTGATCGTATGAAAAAATATTTGCATTGCAGCAAAAAAAGATGTTTACTTACACAATCTAATCAATCTCTTACCTTTTTTGTTGTTGCTGTATTTATTAATTGTTAGAATTTTTTAAACATTTGTAAAATATTTATATTCGGACATCGATCATACGTAATGTATGTAACAATAATCTATTGTAGTATTAGAAACAAATTAAAAATAATAAATCTATAGTTTTAAGTTTTTTTTATAGATGGCAGCACCAGGCAGTTTGTGCTACTATTAGATTCTAAGAAAATCAAAGATGCTTGCTTAGACAATATATTTAATTGCCTACCAATTTTTTAAATTAAATAAATGTTTGAAAACTTAAAGAATTTTAAATACTATTACGTCTGATCGACTAATATATTTGATTTCACGTAATGTAACAATCAATAATAAATTGATTAAAACTTGTAGTTTAAACTTTGCTTATAGATGGCAGCACTAAACATTTTGGGCAATTGAATTAATTTCTTCTTGAGACAGTGGTTTTCTTTCCCTAATAAATTTAATTATTATATATATTTTTTCCCCATTGTAACCATAAAATTCCTCATTCATAAAGTGTAAGTTCATCACTTTTCTTGTTAAAAAATGCGTATTTTTAATATATTGGCGTTAAAAGGGTAATTATATTTTTATTAAAAGGGACTTACTTGAAATGCTTCTTTGGAAGGGACAAAGAACGTCACATTTCTCATCTCTTCTAACTCCGACACTAAGTTGGCTGTTTCAATCATCTTTAGAATGTCTTCTCTTTCTTGTTCTTCTAACGCTTTCAAGAGGCTTTGTGCTGTAGAAGATATTTCTGTATGTTTTAACATTCCCCATAATATTTTGACAATATATGCTACGATTATTCATTTTTTAAGGGTGTATTCGAAAAAATATTTTTCCACCTTCAACAGCTCGAAATTTTCTGAGACATTTTCAGACTCATTTTTAAAAATAAAAACATGAAACTTGCTGGGGTGATTTTTGAAGACATGTTTAACATGCCGTGTGATTTCATTTTCAGCTCAATTAATTAGAATTTGATTTTTAAACAATTATTTTCTCAGTATGACCATTTTTTTCATTCCCAGATTGCCCGCTTCGGAAAATTCGGTTCAAAACGTCAACTTTGGCAGCGTTTTTTACAGTATTTTCTGCATTTATCAAAAAATTGAGAAGCAGGGCACATTATGTAGTTTCTAAATAAGAGAATTTCCCAGTTTGATGAGTTTGAGAGCAAAAATGAATTTTAAAATGTATCAGAAAATAAGCAGTTTGGATCGGAATACACCCTTAAATATAAAATTTCATCTTCAATGTGTCTCAAAAATTTTGAATATGTGTTAATGCGTTATAACATGGGACGAAATGGTTGAAGTGAAATGAAAAAAAAAAACTGATTTTACAATTAACTGAACTGAAAGTAAAATCAGTGTTTTTTCCCTTTTTTTTTTCTGATTATGGTGTACGCTGTACACATACCAGCACTCTTACTTTTCTTTTTGTGCATATGGAAGTATTATTACATTTCATAACAGAATAATTAAATTAATAAAATTGTTTCAGAGTCAACGTCTAATAAAAAGCCCTAAGTTAAATAATAAAATGATACATTTTTCTATGATTTTATTTTGGAGCAAACTAACAACTAATACAAATTTGAAATAGAAATGTCGCAAATATATTTTTGGAATCTTGATTTTATTCGAATCACTTTACAAAAGTAATTCATTTGATATTAAAAAATACGTCAAATACAGGATTAAGCTGTCTTGAGACCCTTAGGCAATTCAAATCTTAAGGTTATCTTTCCCGACATTCAAAACCTTATTCGGACCTTTTTAATACTTTCCAACATAGTTGAAAGGTGTTTTTGATTTCGGTTTGTCTGTCTGCCGTCTGTCCGTCCTCTAACTTCCTTAAATATAGTCAGATCGTCATGAAATATATGTTATTTGGGTTTACTATGGCATATTCGGTATTGAAAATGAAGTGTGCATTTACGGTTCATTTACAGGGATATGCAAAAGATTCCGTTACATTACGACCTATGAGGAAAAATCGTCTGCGGTGTATTTTAATGATACTACTTTATTTTAAACATATTGAAATTTATATATATGTCACTGAGGTTTACTACAAGACGCTTACTGTAGAATTTAGTGTGCTCATAATTTACCGTTCATTTACAGGGACCCACAAAAGAATTTGGCTGCAGAAGAAATTGAACAACAATTGAACTATTGAAGCCTATAATTAATAATTGCTGGAAGTGAATTTTACAGTTCTGGTACGCGTATTTAAACTATTTTTTTTTTTTAAATATTACTTGGTGTGTATAAATTTTATAGATCATATACAGGGCTGCACAAAAAGTTCTCAAGTACATTTCCGTTTATTGTTGGACATTGCTGAATGGAAAATTTTAACTGTGCTATTCGTTTAACTGAACAAACTTTTAGCATACTATGGAGTATATATACAAATCTATAGATCATATACAGGGCTGCACAAAAAGAAAATCGGATATTTTCCCGATTATTGACTGTAAACATAAATTGGGTTTTCAAATGTTTTATGCGTTTTTAAATTGAACTAAAAAAAAAAAAAAAAAAAAAAAACTTGGTGTGTATAAATTTTATAGATCATATACAGGTCTGCACTAAAGTTCTCAAGTACATTTCCTTTAACTCACGGAAACTGCTGAATGGAAATTTTTAACTGTGCTATTCGTTTAACTGAAGTAACTTTTAGCTTACTATGTAGTATACATACAATTGATTGTAATAGCAGAAATTGTGTTTTCAAATGCGTTATGCGTTTTCAAATTGAACGTTTTTTTTTGTTTTTTTTTTTAATATTACTTGGTTAGTATAAATTTTACAGATCATATACAGGTCTGCAAGAAAATTTCCCAAGTACATTTCCGTTTATTCACGGAAACTACTAAATGTAATTTTTTAATTGTGCTTTTCGTTTAACTGAAGTAACTTTTAGCATACTATGTAGTATACATACAAATCTATAGAATACATACAAAAAGGACATTTTTCCGACTTTTTATAGTAATAATAGGAAAAATTGGATTTACAAATGCGTTATGTTTTCAAATTACTGATTTAGACATCATATTTCACCTTAATAAACTGTGAGGTTTTGTTTTAAACTGCCAGTCTTCTGAATGTGTTGGAAAGTGTTACATAATCTATGCTGGACGCATGATTTTTCGTTCTTTTAATTTAAAAATTAATTTATAGCATTTAAACATTCATGTCTAGTATTGGTTACTCCTTTTGGAAAATGTTGTTAAAGAAAGAAATATGTACATATACATATAGTCCAGGCAATAGGGATTTTTACCTAGCAAAATTAATGGTAGTTCCGGAAATCGGCTTACTTTATGTTTTTTGGGTCGCTGAATCCGAATTTGTAACTTCCCACCAAAATTTCCCCCGGCAATCCCTCCAAATTTTGGTAAAAAGCCCCCCAAAAAAGGTTTTTATTAAAAAAATCATTTTTTTTTATTATTTTAGGGGAAAAGTATCTAGAAATTCAGAAAGTAGACAAAATTTGTAACAAATTAGATATATGACATTATGACTTAGGATGAAGGGGAAGGGAGGATCTGCCTCGGAACATGCGCTGCGGTGCTGCGTGAACTAAGTTGCGCAATTCCACTTAACCACTCACACGTTAACTTTGCCCTCCCATCTCCCCTCCGAACTTGCTCAATAATGTTTACTTTAAGTTTTTTGGGTCGCTGAATCCGAATTTTTAACTTACCCCCAAAATTTCCTCCCCCCCCAAATAGTTTTTTTAACTTAAATTTCTTATTGTTTTAGGCGGAAAGCATTACGAAATTCAGAAACTAGCCAAAATGTGCAACAAATAGGATATATGACATTATGACGTAGAATAAACGGGGAGAGAGGGGGCTGTCTCGGAACATTCCCTGCGCCCTTTTCTCAAAAACCGAATTTTTTCAAAAAATCAATTTTTGGGGGGGTTGCCGGGTGAAATTTTGGTGGGAAGTTACAAATTCGGATTCAGCGACCCAAAAAACATAAAGTGAGTCCAAATCCAGAACTAGTATTAATTTTTCCATGTAAAATCCCCTATTGCCTGGACTTCATAACTTACTGCACGTAGCGTCGCAGTGCATGCTCAGAGGCAGCTCTCCCCCTCCCCGTTCCCGTTCATCCTACGTCATAATGTCATATATCCTATTTGTTGCAAATTTTGTCTAGTTTCTGAATTTCGTAATGCTTTTCCTCTAAAACAATAAGAAATTTAAGTTAAAAACAACTATTTGGGGGAAGGGGGGTTTCGGGAGGAAAAATTTTGGGGGGAAGTTAAAAATTCGGATTCAGCGACCCAAAAAACTTAAAGTAAACCTTATAGAGAAAGTTCGTAGGGGAGATGGGAGGGCGAATGTAAACGTGTGAGTGGTTAAGTGGAATTGCGCAACTTAGTTTACGCAGCACCGCGCGCATGTTCCGAGGCAGATCCCCCCTTCCCCTCATCCTAAGTCATAATGTCATATATCTAATTTGTTGAAAATTTTGTCTACTTTCTGAATTTCTAGATACCTTTTCCGTAAAACAATAAAAAAATTGATTTTTTTTAATAAATTTTTTTTTGGGGGGGGGGGTATTTTACCAAAATTTGGGGGGGTTGCCGGGGGGAATTTTGGTGGGAAGTTAAAAATTCAGATTCAGCGACCCAAAAAACATATAGTAAGCCTTTTTCCAGAACTACCATGAATTTTGCTAGGTAGAGCCCCTATACGGTCTCTATTGCCTGGACTAATACGCACACACTTCTATCTTCCATCAAAATATATTCTGAAAATATTGGACTTCAATACGTTAAGGCTTCATAAACATTATATTTCGATCTTTTACCTTTAAAAATATTTATCGTTATTAGGAAAATTTTCTTAGAAAACATATGCTGAACCGGAAATCACGTATGTTTTTATTTTTTAGGACAAGTGGATTCTAAATGTTGTGGAGCCCATTATGCAGTAGTTGCCCACTCTACCTATTTGAAAGTCTTGCTCTGAATAGGCCGCTTTATGTTAATAAAATAGCTGATATTTATATATTGCAGACTGTTCTTCTTGTGAAAACAGAAACACGTGTGTATATTGCTCAAAATGTTTTCTTTTATTTAAAATCGAAGACCGTTGCAATTCGCATCAGTATTTATTAGGATGCTTTGAATGCACAGAATTGAAGCACTTTGAATGCACAAGCCAGCTTTCAATAATCAGGGCCTATGTCCTGCATTTTCATTCTAAAAAAAAAAAGAGTCATCAAAATCTGATAATAGAATAAAAATTTGTATAAAGCTATCGAAGGGGCTCCTTAAAAGAAACGTACACGAAATCTCCAAATTAATGAATTGGTCCTATCAAAAATATGCGCAATTAAAAATGTCAGCTATTTGTTGTTTCTCATATTATTCTCCTATTTTGTAAAGAATACTAATTTTTTTACGCCGATTCAAAACTAAGGTAAGTTTGATATGTATCTTAGAAATGGTCCGATTTTATTTATTATTATTATTATTATTATTATTTTATTCATTTTTGTTGCTGTTTATTTGTTTGAAAGCATATGCTATTTAGGGCAATTTTAGTCATAGTTTGTCAAAATATTTAGCAAAAACGGCTTAAAAGTTTTACCCATTTTTGGACATAGTCTGCCCGGTATTTTCCGAGATATTAAACTCATTATTATTGCTTTCGATTTCAAAATATAAAAGTCCGATAAAGTTGTTAGACATGTTTGGAAAAAAAAATATCCAACACCTTTAGCTTTATGAAAATGAAATGTGATCAATGAATTCCGAAGATCTCTCTTTACAAATTTGATTTTTTTTTTCATTGTTTATTTCTTGTAGGTTAATAGCCATGTTTAAACATAATCTCATAAGCTGTATGAGAGGGGAAACTAAGAAGAACTATTTTACCTCACTAGGATTTCGAATTAGCGCTTTGTTGCAATTAAAAAGAGCTTACAAAAAGTTATCCTGAAATAGAAAAAGAAAATGTCCTTAACCAATATTAATTTAGTGTCTATCTAACATAGTTCTGCTTGCAACACAGCCCGTAACACTTTTTGTGAGGTTCAGAATATTATCGAGGTTTGAGTCCGCCCTCCCACTGCTTGATAATCAGCGTCAAGACCACAGGGAGTATTGTGTTTTGAAAGTTAGAAAAAAAAAAAGAAAGAAAAGGAAAATAAATATCTCAGCCGCGATTGTTGTTCGAACTTTAATTTCTAAAACAAATGTTTAAGAAAATATTCAGTGTAATTTGTTCATTTAAGAGCCTACACTAGTCAGCGGAAGAAACGAGAATGCTGATGTTAAACGTATGGGAGACATCTTTACAAATTTCTCGCTTGTATTTTAATATTTTTAAATTATTTATTTGCTTAGGATACGTCAGGTCGATATATAATTTTTGCGTTTGCACTTTTTCTATTTTGGTTCCTTTTTTTTAATATGATGATAGTTTCACTTTCAGAACCGGTTCCAAAATGGAAAGTGTCCGCGTAAAAAAAAAACAAAAAAAAACCAAAAAAAAAAAACTGTAACCAAAATCGAAAAAGTACAAGCGCAAAACATTAGATATCGGCATAAGGTAATATGTACAAAAAAATCATGTAAAAATATTAAAATACAAGCGAGAAATCTGCAAAGATGTCTCTCATAGGTTAACAGAAACGAGAACGAGAACATTAGCGTTCTCGTTTCTTCGAGTGACTAAAGTAGGCACTTAGTCAAGACTTCACATGGTCAGTTTGGAATCATAATGCTAATGATTTTAAAAAGAATTCTTAAACAATTTGCGCATTTAAAATTTTATATTTCTGTGAAGTTTGTAACTATAAAAGTCATTGCTTCGAAATTTGTTGGAAAAAAACCCTTGCTGCGTTAATTATGGCTCATCCTATATAAGGTTAGTTAACTTTTATATCCTAATAAATAAAAATTACAACAAGGATTTCATTCTTTATTAATTTCATTATACAGGGTCTGTCCAGGAAGTAATTAAACTAAATTTTTCGCGCCAAGCAGAGGTCAAAGGGGCGGAGTTTGCAGCCGGTACGTACGGTTGGGCTGTCAGCTACAGAGTCTGGTGGAAGTCAGTTGTCCTTGAGCCTTTGCAGCGCATGGATCGCTCGCGAAGCAGATCCGTATTTGAAAGTGACGTTAGGCCTTTAGGATGCAGAGTCGAGCAGCGACACGCCATAAAGTGTTGCATAAAACCAAACAAATCGGCTACTGAGACTCTTGCCATGTTACAAGAAGCCTACGGGAAGAATTTTTTGTACAACGCTCAAGTGTTTATGTGGCCAAAAGCTTTCAAAGGCGGAAGATAGAATGTGGATGACGAATAACACGATAGGCGTTCGTCAAGTTCTCGAACTTCAGACAATGTGGCTAAACTTAAAACGCTTTTCGACTCTGACGAAGGCGGCTCCGACTCGTCGGACGAAGGTTCGAATGATTACGGAGACGTTGGGACTTACAAAATCGATTGTGCATCAAGTCGTCAGGGAAGAACTTCAAATGCGGAAAATTTGTGCCAAGCTGGTTCCAACACATCTTTTAAGTTGAGTCGGTTCCTAGAAAAACACAGTGTCGCAACGGTGCCCCAACCACCGTGAAGCCCCGATCTATCACCGCCGGACTTTTTTCTATTCCCTCGGATAAAATCTAGCTTAAAAGGTCATCGTTTTCACAATCTGGAGAACCTGCAGAAAAGCGTAACGCGCGTTCTGAACAGCGTTCCAGTTGAAGATTTCCAGGCGAGCATAAATGGTGTGGCAGAATCGTTGGCAACGGTGTATTAATGCAGGAGGAGGCTATTTTGAAGAATATTAAGTGTCTGTAAAATTATCTTCAAATAAACGAATTTTATGGAATCAGTCTCATTACTTTCTGGACAGACCCTGTATATGAAAATGTTTCATAATTAAGTATAATTCGAAATTTGCATCATTATTTTAAATTGTAATTAAAAAGGCATACCTTGAGGAGGGATTAAAACTTTTTCAATTGCATGAATGACTCCATTTGTTCCCAAAGTATTCTCTGAATCAACGATGCTGCCATCAACTCTGAGTTTTTCAGCTTCGTCTCTGGTTACGTGAAGAACGTTGTCGAGAATATTTTTGACTTTAATCTGGTTTATAACAGCTGAAGTGCAAACCGTTCCTTTTACTAGATGCTGATGGAGTATATCTTAAAGGGAAAAAAATGCAGTAATTTATTTAAAAAAAAATAATAATACAAATATGAATTAACTGTTAAATTTATTTCGTTTTTGCTAATAAATGTTGCATTTTAATACATGAAAC
The DNA here is from genome assembly GCA_963932465.1 of Maratus speciosus. Taxonomy (NCBI): domain Eukaryota; kingdom Metazoa; phylum Arthropoda; class Arachnida; order Araneae; family Salticidae; genus Maratus; species Maratus speciosus. The sequence goes on along the minus strand of OZ010795.1, from coordinate 342,729,882 downwards.
ATCAAGGGTAAAAAGATAAGTCATAACCTAGTTGTTCTAATTAGTTTCTCTTTTACGCGCGGAGAATGTTATATCTTGAACTGAGTTATATCACATGTAAAGTACATAGATTTATAAATTAATGATTTTCAGATTTTTTCCTTTACATGTGCAATAATACCTTCCTTTATGCTAATTTCAATATGCTAATCCCTAATTTCAAGGTTCTATGTCAACCGGAAGTACCCTATAGGTATATAATACGTGCTTTCTCACATTGCTAATGAAGCATAGAACCAACAATGTGAAAAATGTCCAAGCTGGGAATTGAACCCGGAACCCTTGGAATAGTGCTCCAAGTGCTCTACCGTTTAAGCTACGAGGTCGATGCCCAGCTTAGCACTCCCCATATATGTTGGTAAGGCTGCAACTGCAGCACAAGATGGAATAGTCTTCATGCGCACACAATCTTGCGGCGAAACATGAGACACAAAATAACCCAGCATCGGTGAACACATATACAATTTATAATTAATTTTTCAATTAATTTTTAGCTTAAATGGTAGAACACTTGGAGCACTATTCCAAGGGTTCCAGGTTCGATTCCCGGCTTGGACATTTTTCACATTGTTGGTTCTACGCTTCATTAGCAATGTGATAAATCACGTATTATATATTCAATAATTTCGAGCGTAATTTCACGGCTGAAAATTAATTATAAATTATATACCCTATAGGTTTTACTCTAAAAATCTATAGGGTACTTACGCTTGATCGAGAACCTTTGAATTTGCAGGAAGGAAGGTCTTGTAGAACATGTATAGAAAAAAATCCGAAAATTATTTATTTATAATTCGATGTCAATTTATTATGTGATATTCCGGCCGTAACTTTTTATAGCATTAAGTTAGAAACTCGAAATTTTTAGACAACAATGGAGCCATAGACCTTATTATTTGGTATTAATTTAAACTTGATGCCCTCAGTAGTTCCTGAGGAAAACAGTATTGCCAGACAAATGGACTACAAAGTGAGACTATAAGGATTCCGTTTTTTTCCTTCTAAGGTACGAAGCTTTAAAAAAGGAAATTAGGAAGACCAATTTAATAGTTCTAGATAATCAAAGTCAATAGCTTAACCCCTTAAGAGGCTACTTCAGTTAGGCGAAAAGACCCGTTCGCTAATGCTAATCCTATGGAAGAAATTTATAAAGATATCTCGGTTGCATTTCAATATTTTTAAATGATTTTTTTGCATTAGACAGCTGAGATCGATCTGTACAAAGGTTGTTTTTTACTTTTTCGATTTTGTTTACAGATATTTTTTATGGAGACACTTTCATTTTCGGAACAGGTTTCGAAAGAGAAAACATCCTCATAAAAAAAATCTGTAATGAAAATCAAAAAAGTAAAAAACGGTCTGCATACAGATCGATCTCAGCTATCCAATGCAAAAGAAATCATTTAAAAATATTGAAATGCAACCGAGATATCTTTATAAATTTCTTCCATAGGATTAGCATTAGCGAACGTGTCTTTTCGCATGACTGAAGTAGCCTCTTAAGAACCACATGTATACCTGCGTACCCCGTGAAAGCTTCTATTACAGTACCAGGAAGTATGTGCGTACGTCGTCATTTTAAGTCCAGACTGCAATATTCTAAGCATCTGTTTTTTGCTGCGTGGCTAATTGTTATTGTGATTTGTGATTGGTTTACGGTCTTTTATCATAAACATCCATAGCTTATCTTTTTCATTTTCTACATTTCTGCGCTTTATTGTAATGTAACAATAATTGAAAAAGTTACGAACTTTACATATATAATAGTTGTTTATTTCGAACTTTATTTCTGTTTGTATAATATAAATAAGCCTTTATTTCATCTCCCCACAATTACATATAATTAAATAATTCACAATGTAATTGAAAATAATGACATAAACTAATTTTTGACAAAATTTAATATATCTGGTATTCAGCATGCTATCACTAAGATGAATCTGCTGCATAAGGGGTTCATTACCAACTTTCTCGCGATGCCGATCAGTTCATTAAATATCATTCTGAAAAACGAACAAATAACAACAACAACAAAAAACGCAATTTAAAAGTTTTGAAAGAAGTAATGACGCTTCGGCGAACGGCGCAAAGAAAAAAAAAAAAAAAACTTGTAGAATAATTTATAGATTATTGGTAAATATATGTCCATTCTCTAATAATAAAATGTTTTGCTGTACTATGTATTCAATAATTTAAAAGAAAATCAACTTACTTTGAACACATGCATCTCCGGATTCAATTTGTTTTCTTAGAGCCCGAGATAGCTTCCTAAATGCCTCATCGGTGGGTGCAAAGACGGTCCAGGATTGATCGTCTTTTTTCAACTCCTCCATCATCCCACTTTCTTCGAGTACTAAAAACGGAAAATAAATTAGACTGGAAATTTTGTGAAATGTGATATGCCGCAGAAACTTATTTATATAGGGTGTTTCAAAATTCTATCAATGGCTCCGGAAGGTCATAATACTAATAATGAAAGAACAGTTACATCAAAAATATTTCATATCGCTACATAAAAATTCCTTTAAGTATTATATTAATTTTACGGATATTCTATATGGGAACATTTGGAGACGTGATGTAGATTCCTGCGCGGATGGTTGTACCTGACTCAAACTCAAAAATTTTGCTTAAAGTCGCCCCCCCCCCCCCCTCCAAAAAAAAAATAAATAGATAAATGGTCAAACTGAAACCTGACACTCTTTAGTCCGAAACCGACCAAAACACGAAGTCAAAGAAAATTAACCCACATTTTAATACAATACAATTAGTTATATGAAAAATAGTCTACGATTTTACCTCATATATATATATATATATATATGTACGTATTATAAAAAAATTAATATTCAAATATATAGTTATTTCATTTTAAAAATATTCAGGACTTTCTTTTGAAAAATCGCTTCAACCCGAACCCGAAACGAAAGAGTCAAAACCCAAACAAAATTGATACGGGCCTTGGTCCAAATTCAACGTGCAATGAAAAAAAAAAAATCGGCTTGACCCACGATTTGAATCGACGCGACGACGTTAGGATTCATACGGAAAGGGTCGAAACTAGCCTTTTTTGCACCCGGGGCAAACATAGATTTTGGCGCCTCCCTCCCCTCTTCCGCAAAGTATATTTACAAAGATAATTTTAACCGAGTTATTTTCTTCTGATGGACTGATGACTTCTATTATTATGAAACAGCCATTATAAATGAAGTGTTAGGTGAAGATGAAAGAGCAGTCGTAAAAAGTTAGAACTCTGATTTTCTGGTCAGAATGGGGGGGGGGGGGGATGGCCATAATTTTGTTTTACGGCTGCTCTTTCATCTTCATCATCAGAAGAAAATGATCCATTCCAAAGGTACAAGTTCGATTGAAAAAAACTATTTAATACTTTGAGCAGAAAGAAGAGGCTACACCTTCAATTTTCATGACACTAATAGAATCACAGAGCTGCTAATGTGGACGGTTTTGTTACCTCTAAAATTGAATATAAATTTTTGCCATATTTAATGGTTGACAATTGTTAGACTTTTTAAACTGAATTTCCGGAAGTGACAGCCAATTGTATCCTTGCGTTGCGACGACATTCCTGTGGCTGTCAACTCGTAAAATTTGGTTGAAAATGCTAACTTTGACAACATTTTATGAATGAATCTTTGTCTCTTTAAGAAAATGGGACTTTGAAATACTTTGAGCAGAAAGAAGAGGCTACACCTTCAATTTTCATGACACTAATAGAATCACAGAGCTTACAATGTGGACGGTTTTGTTACTTCTAAAATTGAATATAAATTTTTGCCATATTTAATGGTTGACAATTGTTAGACTTTTTAAACTGAATTTCCGGAAGTGACAGCCAATTGTTCCCTTGCGACGACATTCATGTGGCTGTCAACTCGTAAAATTTGGTTGAAAATGCTAACTTGGACATTTTCTGAATGAATCTATGTCTTTATAAGAAAATGGGAAACCCTTTAATTTCTTGGTATCTGAACAAAATCGGTAAATTTTATATTTTTGCTAATATAAATGCAAATTTTTTGTATTTACGAATGAAAATGACTTCACGTAAGTATCAGAAAAGTAGTTAGTTTGGATTTGGGAATAGCTTTCAATATAAAAAATTCTCATAACGAGATGTGATCCCCTCCCACCCAAAAAGAAAAGGAAATCCATGACCCCCCCCCCCCCCCTCTAAATGGTGAGCTGGATCTGGCCTTGGCTTTGTCAAATATTGATTGATTAAAATCTTGAAAACGGAATCGAAAAGAATCGAAAAAAATTCCGCTTTATACAGGATCCTTATGCCATATCAGTTTTAGATTCTTCTATGCTTTGACATGCGCCAGACAGGATGGTTTTAACAATACCGTGCTAAACATAGATGTGAGAAAAATCGACAAACAAAATCTTCATTTGGCGCCCCTTTGTTCTGGTGCCCCGGGACACATGTCCTCCTCCCCCCCCCCCCCCCCCCCCCTTAGCTCCGGCCCTGCTTACGGACAGATGCAGGACACCAATATTGTATTATTTATCAATTCAAAAGTAAAGTTACCAGAGCAATTTTCTCTTATAGGGTCATACAAAGGCTATGTGTTTAGCTCCCCTTTACGAAAGGATTTGACAGAATTTCGAAGGCGGATTTCATTTGTAACGGATAGCATTGGTTGTGACATCTTAGAACGATAGAGCAAGAACTTGAACCAAAAGTGCACATATTGAATACCGTACAGATTTGGAAGAGATTACTTATGTAGCATTATGAACCTCTTCACTATATTCGTCTTCCCAAAATCAAGACGGGAATTATGAAACGCCCTGTATATTATTCTTAGTACCTAAGAAAAATATTACAATTTCTTAATTACTTACATTTTCTGACTGTAGTAAATTGTTCATCCGATTGAATTATTTCTCCAACAGATTTTGTGGGTTGTGGTAGAACACCCGATGTTAAGTGAATAATTCCATTTGTGGCAAAGTTGTTTTTTCCAGTGATCGGGACACAGTTTGCTGTTATAACCTATATAAAACAAAATAAAGAAATGTTTCAGGATACCGATATTTTAAACACTAAACTATGACAACTTTGCTGCTCTACTTAATTATCAAGTATAATGGTTTTGATTTTATCTTATATTCGGTTATTTCTACATTTGTGCTACATTTTGCTAACAGTTACATTTCGCCCAAAGTTTTTGAAAATAATTTTTTTAAATATTTAAATGGAAAGCTTAGATCAGTTTAAAAAATAAGTAAATTTCTTTAATAGGTAAACAGGAAGTTTAGATGAAAATTTTGGAATCTACATTATATAAATTAAGGATTTTATCTGTTTAATCATAAATATCATTTCATGATTATGGCTCAAATTCAGAATTTTTTAAAAAAATATAAACAAAAACTAATAATTTTTTGTATTAACTGGCTCTAAACTGTATTCCTCCTTTTTTTTTTTTTTTTTTTTTTTTTTGTGTGTGTGTGTGTGTGAAAGGTGAAAAGCTAAACCAAGTTTTTTTGATATAGTTTAGTTATATAATTGATTATTAAAGCTGTATAGAAAGATTTCCAGAGCGGTTGAAGAGTATTGAAGTATCTTTCCTGTTATAAGTTAAATATTTCTAATCAACTTCAAGCAAAGTAGGTTATTTATTTATTTATTTTTCTTTTTTAAATTTAGGTTTTTAACTTTTGTAAAAAATTGATCAATTGCCACGAAATTGTAATAAGTCGTTAAGGTACAAAGTAGTAGTTTCCGTTTTAAAAAAGTCCTTCCGGCCAGTGCCGGGAGGAAGAGGTAGCTTTCATAATCCTTATTAAAAAAGAGCCAACTTATATCATGCAAACACAAGAAGCTCAATTTAGTGGAAACCGAAATAGGAGATTCAATACTAATTTTTATCAATATAATGAATGAGAATTTCGCGAAATTAGTCAGCTTTATCCAAGCTGCTTTTCTTTAAAGTAACTTATATTTGGCTGCCAAATTCGGCAATTTCTTAAAGTGCCTGTCATTTTAAGACAACATGGTGGATGAGGCTAAGCAGTGAACTTGGTCGAGACCTTAGTAATTGCTGTGCACATGCTCACTCACATCGGAATCGGTTAATATATAGGAGTGCTGTCGCATGCAAAAAATCAGATTTTTCAAAATGTCACCCACAATAGAAATTGAAACTGCTATATCTGAGCCATTTTTTAAGGTAAAGACAAACAAAAAATGCTCCTAAATCCTTATATCAAGATCAAATACTTAAGAAAGAAACCTTTTTCAATTTCTAATTTTTTTGCACCTCACTTTAAATATATATATATTTTTTAATTTAATGGCCGCCATTTTGAAACAAGATGGCTGATGAATCTGGCCAGCGAACTTGGTCGAGGTGTTGATGTATACTATCCACATGCCTTCTTACATCGAAATAGGCGAATACGTGTGTTATCGCGTGATAAATACAAGATCGTTTCAAAATGTTAGCCATGCTAGAAATTCAAAGTGCTATAAATCAACCATTTTTTAAGATATCAACAAAAGAACAAATTTTGAGAAACAAAAACTGCTCCGGAATCTTTGTATCAAGGCCAAACACATTAAAAAAATCTTTTTCATTTTCCAATTTTTTAATACCTCATTTTGAATTTTAAATTTAATTTTTTTTAAATGGCAACCCTTTTGAAACAAGATGGCGAATGAAGCTGGCCAACGAACTCGGTCGAGACATTGGTATGTACTATGTACAGACCAAGTTACATCCAAATCGGTTCATAAATACGCCTTTTATCGCGTGACAAAATTCAGGACGTTTCAAAATGTCAGCCACGCTAGAAATTCAAAATGCTATAACTCAGCCATTTTTTAAGATATAGACGAAACAAAAACTGCTCCGAAATCTTTGTATAAAGGTCAAATACATAAGAAAAAAATATTTTTCCATTTTCAATTTTTTGGTACCACATTTCAAATTTTAAATTAAAAAATTTTTTTTAAATGGCCGCCATTTTGAAACAAAATGGCGGATGAAGCTGGCCAACGAACTCGGTCGAGAGATTGGTATGTACTATGTACACACCGAATTACATCCAAATCGGTTCATAAATACGCCTTTTATCGCGTGACAAAATTCAGGACGTTTCAAAATGTCAGCCACGCTAGAAATTCAAAATGCTATAACTCAGCCATTTTTTAAGATATAGACGAAACAAAAACTGCTCCGGAATCTTTGTATAAAGGTCAAATACACAAGAAAAAAATATTTTTCCATTTTTAATTTTTTGGTACCACATTTCAAGTTTTAAATTTTTTTAAAAAATTTAAATGGCCGCCATTTTGAAACAAAACGGCGGATGAAGCTGGCCAACGAACTCGGTCGAGACATTGGTATGTACTATGTACACACCAAATTACATCGAAATCGGTTCATAATTACGGGAGTTACAGTGTGACATAGGTCAGATATATATATATATATATATATCAATTTTGAACGGAGGGTGGTTTCGGGGTCTGGGGGTCATGATCAATGAAAATATACCAAAATTTTTTGAAATCGCTTTCCTCCGAACGGCTGCAATAGGTAGCTTTTTTGTAAAGAAAGCTACCTAAAAAATATTTTTCCATTTTTAATTTTTTGATACCACATTTCAAGTTTTAACATTTTTTAAAAATTTTAAATGGCCGCCATTTTGAAACAAAACGACGGATGAAGCTGGCCAACGAACTCGGTCGAGAGATTGGTATGTACTATGTACACACTGAATTACATCCCAATCGGTTCATAAATACGCCTTTTATCGCGTGACAAAATTCAGGACGTTTCAAAATGTCAGCCACGCTAGAAATTCAAAATGCTATAACTCAGCCATTTTTTAAGATATAGACGAAACAAAAACTGCTCCGGAATCTTTGTATAAAGGTGAAATACATAAAAAAAAAAAAAATTTCCATTTTTAATTTTTTGGTACCACATTTCAAGTTTTAAAATTTTTTAAAAATTTTGAATGGCCGCCATTTTGAAACAAAACGGCGGATGAAGCTGGCCAACGAACTCGGTCGAGAGATTGGTATGTACTATGTACACACTGAATTACATCCAAATCGGTTCATAAATACGCTTTTTATCGCGTGACAAAATTCAGGACGTTTCAAAATGTCAGCCACGCTAGAAATTCAAAATGCTATAACTCAGCCATTTTTTAAGATATAGACGAAACAAAAACTGCTCCGGAATCTTTGTATAAAGGTAAAATACATAAGAAAAAAATATTTTTCCATTTTTAATTTTTTGGTACCACATTTCAAGTTTAAAGTTTTTTTAAAAATTTTAAATGGCCGCCATTTTGAAACAAAACGGCGGATGAAGCTGGCCAACGAACTCGGTCGAGACATTGGTATGTACTATGTACACACCGAATTACATCGAAATCGGTTCATAATTACGGGAGTTACAGTGTGACATAGGTCAGATATATATATATATATATATATATATATATATATATATATATATATATATATATATATATATATATACATATATATCAATTTTGAACGGAGGGTGGTTTCGGGGTCTGGGGGTCATGATCGATGAAAATATACCAAAATTTTTTGAAATCGCTTTCCTCCGAACGGCTGCAATAGGTAGCTTTTTTGTAAAGAAAGCTACCTAAAAAATATTTTTCCATTTTTAATTTTTTGATACCACATTTCAAGTTTTAACATTTTTTAAAAATTTTAAATGGCCGCCATTTTGAAACAAAACGGCGGATGAAGCTGGCCAACGAACTCGGTCGAGAGATTGGTATGTACTATGTACACACTGAATTACATCCCAATCGGTTCATAAATACGCCTTTTATCGCGTGACAAAATTCAGGACGTTTCAAAATGTCAGCCACGCTAGAAATTCAAAATGCTATAACTCAGCCATTTTTTAAGATATAGACGAAACAAAAACTGCTCCGGAATCTTTGTATAAAGGTGAAATACATAAAAAAAAAAAAATTTCCATTTTTAATTTTTTGGTACCACATTTCAAGTTTTAAAATTTTTTAAAAATTTTGAATGGCCGCCATTTTGAAACAAAACGGCGGATGAAGCTGGCCAACGAACTCGGTCGAGAGATTGGTATGTACTATGTACACACTGAATTACATCCAAATCGGTTCATAAATACGCTTTTTATCGCGTGACAAAATTCAGGACGTTTCAAAATGTCAGCCACGCTAGAAATTCAAAATGCTATAACTCAGCCATTTTTTAAGATATAGACGAAACAAAAACTGCTCCGGAATCTTTGTATAAAGGTAAAATACATAAGAAAAAAATATTTTTCCATTTTTAATTTTTTGGTACCACATTTCAAGTTTAAAGTTTTTTTAAAAATTTTAAATGGCCGCCATTTTGAAACAAAACGGCGGATGAAGCTGGCCAACGAACTCGGTCGAGACATTGGTATGTACTATGTACACACCGAATTACATCGAAATCGGTTCATAATTACGGGAGTTACAGTGTGACATAGGTCAGATATATATATATATATATATCAATTTTGAACGGAGGGTGGTTTCGGGGTCTTGGGGTCATGATCGATGAAAATATACCAAAATTTTTTGAAATCGCTTTCCTCCGAACGGCTGCAATAGGTAGCTTTTTTGTAAAGAAAGCTACCTAACAGACATCGTATCGTATATAGTTTCTTTTTTTTATAGACAGAGGTGTAAAAAATTTAATATAGGATCATCTTTTGCACGTCAAACATGAGCTATGTGGTTTAAAGTGAATATGGGTAGCAATAAAGGATTGCTCCTCAAAACACTAAATAAACCAATCTCGCTAAAATACGCCAACTAGCAAATATTCTAAAAATAGCATATATACATTCAGGGTTTGTAGTGGAGGGTACAGCGCCTAGAAGATACAGTGTGGAAAACGGCTACAAAATAGTGCTAAAAAATTGAATCCTATAAATGTACAACGATGCTGAATAGCAAGATGTCGATCGTAGCGCCATCGTAGTGATTTAAAAACGATAGTCATTCTAAAAGAGACACTTTAACCTATTTCACGTCATTCCTTAACTAAATTAGCTTATAACAGACTAAAATATCTTATATTTATAGTTTCCGATATTTAACATTCTATAATTTTTGAAAACACAGGGTTTATATTGAAAAGAGTTACGAGATGGCGCTCGTATCAGCATATTGCCGCTGAGCATTGTTGGAGATTTATGGGATACAAGTTTTTAGCACTTTTTAAAGCATTATAGGAATAGCCGTTTTCCACACTGTATCTTCTAGGCGCTGTAGTGGAGGGTATACGGGGGTATACACCGTATATCTTCTGGATTTTTTAAAAGGAACACCGTATACCCTCTGTTTCTCAAGAAAGCTATATTATATACACTCTAGGGTATACCCTCTGCCTTGTGCGTATACCTTCTGCTTAGAGCGCATACCCTCTATTTTTTTTTTACAACTACAACACTGTATACATTTCTTTTTATACGAACTTTTCATAACAGTAAGCAACTGTCATCATGTGTAGTGGAGATATCCGCTACTCAATTTAACTAGTAGGTGAAAATGAATGAGTAATTAATTCTTAGTTATATAAAAGACAATTGAAGACTGCAAGCTCTTAAAAATAAAGAGGGTGCATAATATTGCACGGTAAATCTTTATAGAAGATGAATTCCGTTACAGCAGGGAGGTGCCATAATTACAGCTTTACAACCAAGCAAAAGAGAGAGCAGAGAGAGTAAAAATAGCAAAGCATGGCAATTTTAAGGCGTTAGCGTAAAATAGCCAAAATTCGCCAACATTTTAACAAAGTGATGAAAAAGGCACAACTTGGCGAAAAATGAAAAACCCGAAGAAAAATAATATGCTGATATATTAGCTTATTATTTCATCAAAGAGTAAAATTAGTACAACAATATATCAATAAAACATTGCATCATTTAGCATGAAAACAAGAACTGAAGTTTTGATTCATCATCATGCGTTCCTTAATCAAAATCATTTGAAGCTCCCTCCCTCACATAAAAATTACCTGTTCGTAAGATATTTTTCTTATTTCCACATTCTCCACGTGTTCAAAAGTTTCTCCAAACGTTTATTTGAAATTATCGAAATTTTATTTGTATTTATAGTTGGAATTTCCGCCAGAATTCCATTTTTTTCGCATCAAGGGATTATTTTACACCTTAGAAATGCTTACATCCTTTAATGCGGACAAAAATGCCTTCCCGAGTCCACTGTATTTTTCTATAAATGCTTTAAATGGACGACCCCTGTAATTTCGCCAGTTTCAAAATCAGAGTCAAAACTGCAAAGGACGACAAATGACAGCAAAGACTTTTGACAAGTGACTTCAACTTTGAAATAAACGGTTAAGTGCGAGTATTACTCGCTCTCAGAGGGTTCCGTACAATAACTATATGAATTATTAACTGTATTATTTAAAAAAATCGTTCCTAAAAGAATAATAAGACTTTGTAAAAAAAACTATACAACGTAGGTTTGGGTATAGCTGTATATACTACAAAAGTGTGAATGGGTATACCACAAAAGTTCAAAGAGATATGAAGCCTAAATAATATGAAATATTGCTATTCTGTGTAACTTTTTTTAATCTTATCCTAATCTGTTTATGATGAACTTAATTCGGTATCGACAATAACAGTAGTACACATTTAAACTTCTTTTGGAATTTCACAAAACTAAATTCAGTATAGTAATAATCTTTTCTTTTGACAGTGTAACTAAAACAAAACCCTTGTTCAAATTTAAAACTTGGCATTGTGCTAAGGGCGCTTCGAAAGAAAGTCGCAAAGTTGCAACGCAGCCTTGGTCCGTGCCGTGAATATCCAGATAGGTTTTTAATTAACTTTTAAAGACACGGGGGGCGTAATGAGAGAGCCACTCAATACAAATTAGTCGCAAACCCCATAGTATTAATGTGATTAATTCTAATTAAATTAGTCTGTTTTTAACACGTTCGCTGCCAAAGCTGAGGTGGTGCATCTGTTAATACATGCCAAGACCATATCTGCAATTTAGTACTTTTAAATTATTTTCTGTTTTATTATTTAAGTACTATATATATGACGAATTACTTTTAGCAACAAATAAATTCACACGAGTATGCTCGTTGTTGGCATATGAAACATTGCAGGTATTTTCTATGGCAGTGCTCGTAATCGGTGATTTAGATAAGAAGATCAATAACGAGTTATCTTGTAGCTGGCAAGAACCCAGGAAACCCAGTTTGCCAACTACGAGTATTCTCGTAGATGGCAGCGAACGTGTTAACAACTTGACGTTTATTGCTTTTATACTGTTACTGGGCATTGAATTACACAAATATATCATTAAAAGTTATTATCTAGGCTTTAAAAGCCGACAGTATATAGAGTACGCCTCCCCTGTCATTATGTATATCCAAACCGTCCGTGTCTTTAAGGATTAATATCTCGGCTAATTGCAGATGTCTTTTTTCGAAAATCATTATCAACAATGCTTTTATACTTCTGCTACGATAGGTGCCCCCAGCGCTCTTCACCATCTTTGCTGAATGCCCGCAAATCGAAATTTGTGTGTAACGAAAAAATGCGCTCTTCTCAAAAACTATGTGACCTAGGGTAATCGCTATAGTTTTCCTGCGAGGTTTTAATTAACATCTACTACCTCTAATTTTTTCATGATTTTAGTTTCAGTAGATTTGGAAATAGATGGGTGGGGGCAGGGGGAAACATATCTTTGCACTACATTTTCGACGATATCTCTGGAAATATAATATCTAAAATTAAAAGAAATGTATTTTTGAGTTCAGTGTTACGAAAGTTTTCACACGATTTTGCACACGATATACAAAGAAAATATATATTTTTTTTCAAGTAACTTCATTAGCCCTATACGTTTTTCCTGAATACATTTGTGAATGTTTAATAATCTGTAAATATGTGGGTCACTAGTCTTTATTACTTCCTCCAATTTGAACTTTCCACGTTCCATAGTTTACGAGTCAAATGGCTGTGACAGACAGACAGATAGATATAGGAGTGATCTTATAATGGTTCCGTTTTTATTTACTTTTTAAGTACGGAACCCTAAAAATAGAACCTCTTTGAAATCAAATTATCCCAGTAAAAAAACTGCGACATTTTACTATAATTGTGTTAAAATCATGTAAATATCACAATTTAATTTAATCTACATTGTAAAAATGATTCTCTGCTTACTATAAGAAATTTAACAAATTATAACTTATGGAAAATTATGGGTTTTCAATAATGTATAGTTTGAAAAAAAAATATATAATTAACTAAAAAATTTCTAATCATGGGGGAAAAATAAATAAAATATCGTATACAATACAGATGCAACAAACCGGGTTACTACTCATCTATAAAATATCATGGTTCGCTTCAGGTTATGATAATTAAAGGTTTTGTTTTGTTATTATTATTTATTTTCTTTCGTAAGCACTAAAATTAAACCTCTTAAGAGCTTAATAATGAATGAATTCATACTTCATGAGCAGGATGGTATTTGTTGATTCGTATCTTCACGTTTTCATTCAAGGTGTCCAAGAGTTGCTCGTCTTCTAGATGGTCAGCGTTCACGAAACCTTCAACGATGTGACTTCCAACAACTGAAGATATATCCACAAGCCGTTTCACTGGGTCAATGGCAGATATTTCATTCTGAGAAATTAACGATGAAAAGATAATTAGCACTAATTTCATGTTACATTATCAAAAATGGATACTTAAAAATAAGCAAAATTAATTTTATTTTTTACATATTTTCTCGGCTTGTAATATTGAATATTTAAGCCATAATTTTTTTAAATACTCTTTTTAACACTTTTTAACATAGTTGAAAAGTGTTTATGACTTCAGTTTATTTGTCCGTCTGTCCATGCTCTAACTCTCGTAAATATACTCCGATTGTCTTGAAATTTTTGTATGTTATTGACATTGACTACAGCACGATTGCTATTTAAAATGAAGTGTGTAGCCAGCACCGTGCGAAAGGGGGGGGGCGAAGGGGGGGGGGGCGAAGGGGGTGGTCGCCCCGGGCGCGGAAATTTAGGGGCGCCAAATTTGTACTACCAATTTCCGTTTTTTTTTTTTTATTATTATTATTGTCGTCGATCATTTTCATTGGAATTTTTTTTTCACTCTTCGATATTCTATATTTTTGTAAAACTAAATGTATATACTATTTACATTTCGGGAATATTTTTCCCAATGGAAGTATGTACATTTTTCATTTCAAAATTATTGCGTTGTTCACATTTACTTTTCATTGAGCTCTTTAGATTTGATGATTTTATAATATGCTTTTGTGATATTTTATTGCAGTGTTTCTTAACCCCTTGAGGGGCAAGCAAAAATGTCTCTAAATATTGAATTCTCACCGGAATAATCGAAAAATTTATTTTTTAAATAAGGAACGGTAATTTTTCAACGATTTTCCTCCAAAGTTAAAAATGTAAAATTTTCTGGTGAGAATCTTGTTTAAATTAGGTGGGATATATTTTTTCCCACCGCCCCTCAAGGGCTTAAGTTTTTGCACTCTGCGGGACCTTTACATCGTATACGAAAGTTTCTGCCACCTGCCACACTCAGTGAATATGAATTGCTAACCTATTCTGATTGCACTATGGAATCATTCTTATAGTCATTCGGTCATTACTTTGCTGTTAAAAAAAGGTCCAGCACAGGGTGAAAATGCTGATTACATGAAATCTGCGATTGCATAAGGACTACAATTTTCCAAACTAACGTTCAAGAAAATTATACTTAGTGGAGAAATTATTAACGGTGATTGCGGCTTATTGGATAACTTAATTAAGGGAATCACTATATTTTGTTTTCTCCTTTTACTATTCACCAACTATTATGATCGCCCTCCAAAGTTAGCCAATCCAGATTGTGGGTTTTTCATGTGGAAGAAATTAAATCCTAAAATTCCTGAGCATAAAAATGCTCTAGAACACAGGAATGCATGCATTCGCTAAAAGAAACTTGAGAGACGTTTAAAATTAAATCATATAATCGACAGCAAATTTGAAAAGAGCTAAAGTGAAAATTATTGAAAGTGAAAAAGATAAATGACAAAATATATTCAGGATGAAATTATGAACTTTCTTGCCAATGAAGTAAGAAAAACGATTGTAGAAGAAATTAATAGAGCAAGGTATTTTTCAATTTTGTTCGATCGCACTCCATATACCGAGTGTCCTAAAATGGACTGACTGTTTTTAAAATTCAATAATCTGTAAATGGTAACAGCTATTAAAAAGAAAATTGCGGGAAGGTAATGTAAAATGTCAGTATTTATTTTACCTCGATTCCCGACTTTAGTTCCAAATAGAAACTATAGATGGCGCTACAAGCAGGGATGACCACTTCGGGAACTCAGCTTACACTTTAGAGCGATTGTGCAATCCCGAGGGGCAGACCAAATCCACTAGCTGCTCGCGTTACAAATGACTTTTTCAATTCTTATACTGCAGTTTTACAATTTCACATTACAACATAAATATAGATGATTTGTTGAAGAATTAAACAGGTTTATAGTCAATTCAAGTTACAGCAGTATACTTTATTAAACCATATTCGTGTAAATCATTCAAGTTTATACTGAATCGACAATTATGCCAGCAATGTATAACCACACAAGCACTATTAAGAAAACATCTAGCGCCATAGGTGCTCAATCAAGGCCAAAACCGAAATCGCCCAACACTGATGCGAAAAGAGGAGGCTAAATGTATGGAGTGGGTCTCATTCTCCAATACAATCTTATTTTTAGGTGCCTATTCTATATATTTAACCTCCTTCCTTCGTATGATGCTAGGGAATTTCAGTTTAGACCTCAACTGAGTGCTTATTGCTTGCCATCTATCTCTGTTATTTGAAACTAAAACCGAGAACCGCAGTAAAAATACTTCTAATATTTTACATAACTCTCCTGCAAGAATTTCTTTTAATAATTGTAACCATTTGCAAGTTACTGAATTTTAAACACAGTCCAGTTTAGGAATCCAGTACACCTGACAAAGAACAAATGACGCAAATTATGCGATACCGAAAATAGAAAATTTTCATTCGTGGAAAGGTTTCTTGGCTACATCAAGTCAAAAAAAAAAAAAAAATAGCATAAGAAATTTAAGATAAGCTAATGTCCGACAATCTCGACATTCACAGCTGCACGAGAGGTTCTGTTCTCAAAGACGGTAGATGCTGAATTCGACCCAATCGCGCACGTCAGCCTAATCGTTCGAAATTGTCCGTAGTTTTCTTCGAACCTTGCGTAAATACGGGTTAGGTTCCATTAGAAAGACCTTACAGAGGACACTTTCATCCCACTCCGGCCTACTATATCCAACTTGTAGCTAATCGGCCGTCATAAGCAATACCAATATCAACCCTTCAGAGCTCAATGTTGTGATATGGTGCAAATATGGCTTCCCAATATAATGTTGTGTAAGCTCGAATCGTCGAAGTAAATAAATTCGTCTATTTTTTACCATGTTCTGCACATTCTCTAAACTTTGAGTTCGTGCTGCTGGTATATGTCCAAAAAATTTTCGGAACTGCATAAAATGTGTTTTTTTTTCTTCTCTTCTACTGAAAGATGGGATATACTTATGTCCCACTTATAAGTTTATTTAAAGAAACATTGCGATACTCTGTGGTCATTAAAAAATAAAGTTATATCTGCAGTTTACAAACAATTGCCACAGATTTTAAAAGCTCTGGAAGACCTTATAGAAATGAAGTAAAATGAGTAAACTTACCCAGGAGCAAAAAGCTTAATAAAGCAAATAAAGAATTCCCCTTTATTTACGGCCTACTAGTTTGACACAGCATTTTAAATGAAATAGAAAAAGTTAATATTATTCTCGCGAAAAAAAAGAAGAAAAAAAAAACTGTCAATGTTTTGATCGCCAGCAAACTGATTGAAACACTAAAAAACACATTTCAGACAATAAGAGAGGAAGTTTTTGAACAAGAAAGCGAAGATTTGGTTGTGTCTGTAAATGTAGAATCCTTATTTGAGCAAAACAGAAAACGTAAAATTCGCAGAACAATTTGACTACGAAACTTCTGATGAAAGTGGAAGTTTATATGAATGTGAAGGATTTCGTGTTACGTAGAGACACTATAATCGTGCAACTGAACTGGAGGTTTGAGAAACTGAGAAATGTGACCCAAGAATTTGAGTTTCTGGCTGGTGCGAATCTAAAATCAGTTATCGAAAATCTGTTAATATTGCCTGGACCTTGCCCTTTATTGCTGACTTGAATGGACTTGAATTGTTAAGCGAGGTTTTAAATGCGAAAACCTTATTTCTACCATTATATAAGAACTTTTATAAAATTGATCATTTAGAAATCCTTTAGTTGCTCCATAATTTTAACTTTGGGAAAACAAGGAATTACAAAAACATGGAGACAGCGTACATAATTTATAAATATTCCAGTAAAAATAAAATAGTAAAAAACTACTTAAGATCTACTATGAGTCGAGAGATTAAGCAACCTGAATTTACTTTCTATAAAATTCAGTGTCTCACAATCTTTACACATAAAATAATAAGCGATTTTGTTACCTTAAATGCAAGAAAAATAAAATGGAAGTAAATGTATGCCTGATATTATATTTTATATTAATTAAAACATTGCTTCAGTTATCTTTCTTAATTAATGTACTGAAATTATAATTTATTTTTATCATTTACATTATGCTCTGCAGGTTTTTTGTTTGTTTTGCTTTTTTAGTACTTATTGGTTGAAGGGACCGCTTGTTTCCAATCTGGTTGTTAGCTATTTTTACCCATTTTCTGAAGCTTAAAGACTAACAAGAACTAAAAATGGCAAGAAAAATATGTGAGAAAGGTTAAGAAAAATCAGTCGCAAAGCATCATGATCTCCTTTACAAATAAGTGCAATTTTCTTTTCTGTTATTTGTTTGTTTGGAATTTCTGAATTAAAATTAAATCTTTTAAAGTTCTAAAATAAACACAAAATATTTTTTCAATATAATTTATTTCTGTTTCTGCTCTTTATCAAATTTGAAGGGGGGGGGGGGGGGGGGGCGCCAAATTGACACGCTGCCCCGGGCGCAGTTTTCTCTTCGCACGGCCCTGTGTGTAGCATTTATAGTTCATTTACAGGGTCAGTCAAAAGTATTCCGTTACATTACGGTCAATGGGAAAAAAAAGTTTCAAGTGCATTTTAATGACGTAAAACCATTTGAAACATAATGAAATTGATATGCTTTTATGAAGAGCACAAAAAGAAGCATTTTGTAGAATATAGGATGCAAAGATTTTATTTACAGGATCACACAAAAGAATTCAGTTACATAATGGTATAGGGGGGAGGGCACTGTGTGCAGCGTAATTGAATTATGTTAAACTAGTTAAAATTTAAGGAAATTGATAGCTGAGATCGATCTCTAACCAAGCCCTTTTTTACTTTTTCGATTTTCGTTGTAGTTTTTTTTTTTTTTTTTTTAATGAGGATACTCACTTTAGAAACCGGTTCCGAAAGTAAGTATCCTCATTAAAAAAAAATAAAAAAATGTAACCAAAATCTAAAAAGTAAAAAAGGGTCTTTGTAGAGATCAATCTCAGATATCCTATGCAACAGAATCGTTTAAACAGATTGAAATGTAAATGAGAATTTTGAAAATAACACTCTCTTTGAGTTTACGTTAGATTGCGAGTTTTGTCGTGGGGCGATAATTCCGGTCACTTTCCATTCAAAAGTCCTCTCTGAGATCCCTTTCTGACCGGCGTGTAACACAATACCATCCCATCCCTCAGAAATACAACAATGCTGCATACAAATTTAGATTTAATATATTTTTTTAGAAATGTATTTAATTGACGCAAATAGCATCTAAAATAAATCTTTACTTCATTTTAAACATTTTCTAATAGAAAGTACACATCTACGACTAACGGTTTAGGAGGTAGGTATTCGCTAACAGAGGTTATCCTGTATATTATATAGTTATCAAGTTGTTACTCACATCTTCTGTTTCATCCTCATAATCAGTGACAGCTTCATTAGATGGAGTGAAGACTGTGTAATTTTCCATCATGAGTTTCTCTCTCAAGCCTGTGTTATCAATCCACTGTAAAAACCTTCCCATTTCTAAAACTTTCATGGTGTCAACTAAATTTTCCATTTTCACTACAAAAAAAAAAAAAAAAAAAAAAAAAAAAAAAAAAGCAATTTAACAAATTACAGCGACCATTTGGAAAATGATTTTTTCAGACTAAAATTTAAGACATAAAAAATCGCACGGAGTTTATCATACATTACGTACGCCATGAATTAAACATTAATAATGTTATTACACGTAAAAATTGCAAGCGACAAAAATCGCCTGCGACTCGTACGTATTATCCACCTGAAACTTATGTATTATCCAATCATTTCATTGGCTGTTCGAGAAAAGGCTTTTCCATCGTCAGATTTCCAAGAAATCTGACGGCCAATTTTAAATGAAATTTCATTCTTAAACTTCTAAACATCCCACAATATTACTTTTTGCACTGTCGTATAGAGAAAAAAAATGTACTTTTAAATGCAATTTGTTTGAAAGCTGTATCTCAATTTGTTTCTGAGTTATTTTTTTTTTTGTAGTTTTTATTACTTTTTTGTCGTAGTGGCAACAGAAGTATCCATCTCTGTTGAAAGTAAAGGGAAAATACATATTACTGTATAGACCAATCAGAAAACGAATAAAATGCGGATTCAACCAATAAAAAGCTTCTGATATGTTTTTGGTTTCCTACCCTGACGAGGACAATAACCATTTTTCTAAATGGTAAAAAATAATAATAATTATTATTATTATTATCTCACTATTTGATATTTTTTTATCGTAAAAAATCATCATGTTTTTCATGTTCGCAAAATCAAAATCAAATATTTATTATTGCAAAATCGAATGTATAAATTTAGTTTTTATATCGCTGCGAGTATGGCATCAAATTACACCAAAACGTATACTTCATATATATAATTTTATTCAAATAAAAATATGCAAAAAACCATCGAAGTTGTTTGTGAAATTTAACTTTATCAAGATATTTGTCTTCGAACTCTAACAACGCTGACATTTTATATACACAAGTTAAGATTCTGCTTACGTTCGGAGCGCCTTTTAGAAAAAAACGTACAATATTGAATAAATACACATATTTTTAGTTCAATTGTAATACAGAACGATGAAAAAACATAAAATCCTAGCAATATCTTCATAACCTTTTAAAAAATTGGATTTTTTTGCCATTCTTTTAGCAAATTTTCATGTTTACGCCAGACAGTGTACACTCAATTCAACTAAATGTATTTCAATTTCCTTTATACTACATACTACTATTACATACTTACCTGTACACTAAACTAGGAGTTTTACAATATCTTCAAAATTAACTGAAATATTGCAAAATCTGTCAGAAAATACACATTTTTAAATTAAAAATTATCATTTCTTTTATATTCGAGTACAAATAAAATAATTACATTATCACATAGAGCTCAGATTCTGGACCAGAACATAGTGAGTAATATGGAAAGCATTCTGACAAAATTTCACTGAAATAGGTTTAAAATATTTTATGTAATGAAGTTTATCGAACATGGAGATAACGAAAAAATTGATTTTGCGGAAATCGCATTTAAGGATTTTTTATCTATATTGTTTCTTATGTAATACTAGAGGTCTGTACGGGTCGGAATTTCCAGGTACGAGCCCGGCCCGGTCCGTACAGAAATCAGTGAAAACAGGCCCTGCCCTGTCTGACCTGACTCAATTTCTACAAAAAAATCAGATTTTCCTTAACATATAATTAGGAATTCTTTAAAGAACACTGAATACATATTTATGGGATAATTTTACAGCATATTTTAAAATTACGATGTGTTCGCAAGACAGAAAATACACAATAGCAACATTAATGATTACTTAGATTCTTAGACGTTTCAACATTCAAATAAGGATTCATTAAAAAATTAATGTAGTTTAGAATTAAAAAAAAGGAGGGTTAAACGCATCATAACTTTTGAAGCTGTATAATCAAAAGTAAATTTGTGAAAATATTTCTCTGTCATTTATTAAGGCTCCGGGAAACGCATAAGATTGGCGGGTGTTCTTATTCAGAAACTATGTAATCGAACGGCGTTATGCATTTTTTGATAAAGGTAATCCATCTTTGAAAAAATGCTGTCAAAGTTAGCGTTTGAATCGAATTTCCGGAAGTGACAGCACGGGAAAGGAGAAAAACCTGCAGCTACGTGGCAAGAATCTCTTATATCTCGACAAGTAATTTATTTATCAAAAATGGAAAATCCTACTCGATTCCAAATCCCTTCAGTAGTCAGGCTTTGTCAATTTTATACCTTTACAGTTAAAAATTAGTCAGAAAATGTGTCAAACTTTCGCGTTTTTGAGCAGTGAATTTGAGAACCACCTTAAGGTATATTTCCAAAGATTACGTTAACAGAAGTTCATTATCGCTATTAATATTTTTACAAAACATTTTGCCTGCCCTACACATGCTGAGAACAATTAAGTCCAGTTCTGACGCGGCTCGACTATATAGAAAAAAAATGCAAGCTAGATCTCGGTCCGGCAAGAGTTTCCTGAAAAGCCTGGGCCAGACACCATGTAACTGTTCGAATCCGATCTCTATGCTGGACATGTCACATTTCTGTCTTGATGCTGTCCAGATAGCATCGGCTCGTGACGTACATATCCATACACTTATTCTCGCGAAAGTCATATTCATTGAAAATAGCTCATATTTTATCGGCTTCGCTCAAATTTCTATATCGGGCCGGCAGGCCTGCTAAATTTTTTTATAGGACCGGCCCGGCTGACCCGTTCAATTTTTTTGCCGGTCCGGCCCGTTTATTTTGTTTAGCGGCTCGGCCTGACCGTTGAAAAAATTATCCTAATTTTGTCGGTCCGGCCCATTTGAAAATTCGCCTTCATTTCGTCGGCCCGCCGGGTACGGGCTTCAGGCCCGTGCGACCTCTAATGTATACAATTAATCTAGAAAGTCAATTAAGGTTTATTAGTGTTTAAAACAACAACAACAACAACGCAAGCAAGCAAGTGATGCATACATTTATCCTGGTCATTCTACGTCGACTTCTGTTATTTGACTCATTACTTCTTGTTTATTAAATGGATCATGACTCCTCTTCTAGTAACCATAGGAATAAAATGAAAGCATATTTGGAATCGTAAAAGATTGCTCTTTCAAAAGAAAAAAAAAAATACCCGGCCAGTTTAAAAATAACCTTTCCTGTTAAAAGTTTAACCTTAAGTGAATTTCTCCCTTGCTTTAATAGTTACATGTTACGAAAATTTCAAATCAATACATAGTTTTTTTGAAGAGTTATTAAATTTAAAATGATAACTTGCATACATACAGAGGGATGAATCTATATAAGATGTTAAACTGAATTTTACAAAAAGCAAAGTTTGAGATTCCAAGAAAGTTTGAGATTTCAAGAGTTGATTGATCAAAGAAACTTCATCATACTCAACTCTAGTATGCAGTGGCCATTACAAAGCATTCCTCTATACAGGAATATCCATGATGAAAAACGGATAGAATCACTAACGTTATTTTCATATAAAGAGCATTCTAATACAACAAAACAACAACAACAACAAAAATATTTTTGTTTCTTCTTCATTCTCATCAAAATAGCATTAAAATAACTTGAAATGGAATAAGTAATTTTTAAGGGGGAAAAAAAGTTATTTTTATTTTTTCTATTCAAGAATAATAAAATTGTCATATTCAGAAAGAATGAGTCCGTGCCCGCCCGAGGCCGAAGACTGGTATAAAAATTGGGCCCGAGCCCGTGTCGGGCCAGGTCTCGGACGGGCTGAGCCCTTCTCATCTCTAGTTATGTAGTAGAAAAATTGAATAAACAAACTTACAAGCAGCACATCCTGGTTTCCCGTCTGTCCTCCTTATGTATCCATGGCAACACTGACGCCTAACTACAATAGTTTTTCGCACACCATTGCTTTGGATTCTACGATTAGAAGATACACAACATGAGAAGAATTCCAGTATGTAAAATTAAAATTGACATGTACAATACGCATAAAAAATAAATTACATTCCATGCAAAACATGCAATGGTATTCATAAAATAATAATAATAAAAAAAATCGATGTAAAGAGTATTAATGGCGTACAAAATAAAAAAATTCTAACAAATTCATTTTTACTTTCTTCTATCTTCAATAGAAGAAAGTATTATAATCGAATTTTTTTTCGATTTCCGGAATTCGACGGATTTACACGTTTTAGGGGTCAGAGACCTCCCAAAACATGTTTATAGTAAATGTCTGTCTGTCCGTGTGTCTGTCGCCATTGTACCATCAAAAAGTGTATGAAGATGTGCATAGAATTGAACCTTTTTTTTTTAAGTTTTTGGCTATGGCAAGCAGGTCCTCCCTCAATTTGAAAAAAATCCGCCGAAAGGGGGCGCTGTAATAGCGATTTTTGTGCAATTTTGAATATTGTATCATCGAAAAGTGTAAGAAGTTATGCATAGAATTGAACCAAATTTTTTGTGTATGTTTTCGGCCATAGCAAGAAGGAATTTGGAAAAATTCCGCCGGAAGGAGGCGCTGTAATAGCGGTTTTTGTGCAATTTTGAATATTGTACCATCGAAAAGTGTATGAAGTTATGCATAGAATTGAACCAAATTTTTTGTGTTTGTTTTTGGCCTTAGCAAGAAGGACCTCCATGAATTTGGAAAAATGCTGTTGGAAGTGGGGCTCTGTAATAGCGAATTTTGTGCCATTTTCAGTATTGTACCATCGAGAAGTCATGCATAGAATTCAACCAAATTTTTTGTGTTTGTTTTTGGTCATGAGAAGAAGGTCCTCTCTGAATTTGGAAATATTCCGCCGAAAGGGGGCACTATAATAAGGATTTTTCTGTAATTTTCTTGATTTTTTGTAGTTGAATTGTACACCGGCGACTCGGGAGAGACGGGAACTTCCTATCCTGATAAGCCGACTATTCGTGAACAGCTGATATACCACAGAATAACGGAAAACTCTTGATTTTAATAAATGTCATGATCTCGTTTTCACTCCGAATAATTGACTGAAGCAGAAATTTAAGATGAAAATGAAAGTCAAAGTTGATATAGTATTGAAGTTATAAAAATGAAATATTGACATTTGTAACAACATTTTGAGATATTAAAATGTATGAGATAGAAGAGAAGAAAGTTTTGGGATTGGTACATCCAACTAGTTACCCAGCAAAGAGTAAATTGCTTGCCAGCAGCAAGATAGGTGCTGACAATGATGGAGAAGTACTGGCTAATGGTCTACCACTGCATAACGACTGCTGGACAGCTTCAGTCAAATTTGCTGTTGGAAATCATGAGATAAAATTCTGGTGGGCTTCCGCTTTATCTCATGCGCTGGCCCACCACTACATGGAAGTGCACGAACTTTTGCAGTATTATTGCTGGGAACCCTTACGCTAGGTGGCGTTGCGAATATCGAAGACATTGAGTATTTGAACACAAATCTGAAATGAATATCTTAACATAATTTAAGCTGCGAAGCTAATTTTTTTGAAACTGTAAATAATATAGCACCACTGCCACCAACAAAATAAATAAGGGAACAGATGTCATAAATTCCCGGGGCCGCCATCTTGGAATTTTTCTTGGCGGGAAAACCCCTTTTCGTCAAGTAGTAAATGTCACCAAACACCGGTTTATACGCATGTTAGGCTTAACGAAAATAAAACGTAAATAATAAATAAAACTCGCTAAAGTGGCAATCAGTAATCGTTGTATGAGTGCCACGCGCTCATTAACCGAAAAAAAACATCACTGGATTCAGCATTTCTCGCTGTTTAGTATTCTCAAAATTCAGCAGTTCTCGCTGTGTAGCCATCTCAGAATGTAAAAAACTCGAAAGGCAAACAAATATACATAAAATTATCAACATACCTTAACAGACATCCGCTTTCTTCAGAGTTCAAGCACGAAATACTGTCATAGCATCACCGTTATTTTCAAAAATAGGCTTATGAATACGCATTGACACACAGTAAATAAACCTCCCTTTTTCGTCAAAATTTCCTCAAATTTCTTAATTACTTCAGCAAGAGTGTTTAAACGGACTACAGAAATCATAGTCAATCTAATAAATCCAATAAATTTAACATAAAAACAAAAAGACAGAACAATACAACATGAAATCAAACCGCATCCACTTATCCTAGCCGAAAACGACCTTCTCAGGGTTTGCCAGAATACGACACGCCAAACACACACGTCATACGGAGTTCCACATACCGATAAAGATCGCCAACATAAAATCGCCAAGAAATCTCAAAACATCTAAGATGGCGGCCATCCGGGAATATAAAGCATCTAAGACTAAATAAGTAAATGAATAAATAAATAAACTCTTTATTTGAACGCACTTTTTTTCTCTCCTTAAATCTGGTTTTACAAAGGATTTCGGTTTTCATAATTTACAGAATGAATAATAAAAAAAGCGTATAAAATATATAGGATTTCTATCCAATGCAATAATTTCTATGCCAGTTTAATGATTGGGAACGTAAATCACAAAAGAAACAAACTTGAAATAGTGTAATGAGAGCCTGAAAATTACGAGCGGTCGTAGCATACGCTGAAAGTACTTGTTCATGTCCGATCACGAAAACCAAACAGTATCGAACGTGGTTAGTGCTTGGGAGGGTGACCACATGGAAAACGCTGCAAGTTCAAATGTTGCTATAGACATTTTTATAGCTGTTGGTGAAACTAGCTTATAGGAAAAAGAGCCACAATTCTATAATACTTTGTTTTTTATAGAATTCTATAAGAAATTTCTGTAATGGAAAGTGCTGCCCCAGCAAAGGAATAACAGTGGGATAGGTGCTAGCACTGCAGGAAAAGTGCCGGATTAAAATAATGTGATGCCATACCAATGCTGGCCTGCTGTTGGCCATCACTGATGGGCCAGCTGCATTCCGCACGGACACTTTTCGGCAGGTTTAAGTAATGGCACTATTGCACTTTACCGCTGATGGCAGTGCTGGCTGCCATCTTTTTTCCAGCTGATGGCCCACTGTTTCTTTCTTTGCTGGGTAGTAACATTTTTAAAGGTTAAATTAATAACACTCCGATGTTTCTCAGTATCTTTGGTGCTGCTATCTTGTGTTAAAAAAAAAAAAATAATAATAATAATAATCTGACGATCTTAATATATTATTGTCTAAATGATTATTAAAATAATCCCGAAATGTATGTGACAATTCATCTTTAAACGCAAAATTAGAAAAAATAACAACAACAATAAAAAACAGATTACATACACATTTAATATAAATGAAGCGAAAACAAAATTATTTTAATTCATTCCGAGTTATAGTGCTGCCATCTATGTTTCATTGAAAAAAAAATTATTATTTGAAAATGTTTCAGTAATGCAGCGGTGCTCACTATGTTTTCCGAAAACTATTCTCCCGCCGCTATTTTCAGAAAAATGGTTACTTTTGATTTTCACCTCTTTGATGACAGAAATTCAGCTATTAAATAAGATGAAGATTTTTTTCAAAAGTTTTTTTTTTAAGTCGCTGCGATCCGCGGGAATACCACTGATGTAATGCGTTACACAGACTCCGGTAAATTTCAGAACTAATGGTTAGACTTTGTAACAATAATAACCAATTTCATAATTAATTTATTTTTATATTAATAATAAAATAAATAAATAACCGGATAAAAATATATTAACATACACAGGGACTGACAAAAGTTGAAAATTCTTAGGCGCCAGGAAAAATTCTTAGGAGCCAGCTTGAATAATCATTTCTTTGACATTAATGCTTTCATTCACTGCAAAATGGAACACTGGTTACTCATAATCGTATTCGGCTATTTTTGAGTGATCTATGTCTCATTTTGCCGTGAACAAGTTAACTATTCAATAAAAAAAAATCAAACTGGGCAAAAAACTTTAAGATAATACCTCTTTTACATTGTAAAAATTAAATAGAAACAAACTAGGAAATTAAACATTAAAACAGTAGACAAATTAATATCTTTACCTTTAATTCCCAACAAGAAATTATATACATAAATTAACAATGCCTTTGAGATTTTGATTTGAAATACCATTTGTCCATTAGTAATTTTTGTGAGATATATCTGACAACTGCGCATTTTGGTACATTCCACTTAATGAAACATCATTTAATTTTTTTTTTCATTTTCTGCTGGAGTATTTTTTAAGGTTTTCTATTCTAAGCAGTGCTGTTTCAACATGCACTTTAGTTTGACTTAGCAAAAACTCTGATTTCTGAAAATTTAGGAAGAGTTGTTGCGCCAGTATGGTGTATTTCCCTCTACTGCAAATAATCGCGCTATTAAAAATAAATATTTTCGCACATGGAATTTTTTTGGTTAAATGAAAAACATTAAAATTAATAAGTAGGTAAAAAAGTTAGTCGCCAAGAGGAATTTTTTAGTCACCCGGGCGATCGGGGTTTGTCGGACCCTGAGCATACATAATATTATATCTTAGAGTAAAATATTTCTATTTTACTCTAAATTGAATGTATTCGATTAATTCTGATACGTGGAAATTGTTTTAAAAATTATATCAGTACAGTTAACACTATAACGTATTTAAGAAAATAGTATATTAGCGTACGCATTATAATTTGCATAAATATATTATGATAAAATATTATAATTAAACATATTTATTTCCATCTATGCTAAATGGATTCTGTTTTTTTATGATGCACGTGAAAATTAAAGTATTTATTATAATTTTGAGTACAATTAATGTTGCATTATCATTATTACATACATTATTAACGGCCAATTTACATACATTGCGATTTTACAATTCAAATTCGACGGTGGAAATTTAGCGAGTCTGTAAAATATATAAATTCTAAATCTTCTTATATTTATAGAAATCTAGAATCATTTAGAAGAGTTTTAAAGCATTGAATAATGAATTCCTTACTTCTTCGTGCAAGTATATGATGAATCAGATGGTACACAGCGTGTAGTCTCGAAGTTGATGTTGAAACCAGAGAAATCCTGTTCCTCTTCTTCTGGTTCTTCAACTTCACTCCTTTCAGTACAGACGTTTGGTCTATGAAAAATTTCAATCCAAAATTAAATAAAAGAACACAGATGAATAGTTAATTATTTTGTTCTTGTTTATGTTTCCATTGAAAAATTCTACAAGGGAAAAAAATTGCGTTTTTTTTTTTTTTTTTTTTTTTTTTTTTTTTTTGTGTATGAAAATTAAAAATTACAACAAAGAAACAAACAAACAAACAAACAAAAAAAAAAACAATTTAACAAATTACAACGACCATTTGGAAAATCATTTTTTCAAAGACTAAAATTTAAGACATAAAAAATCGCACGGAGTTGATCCTACATTACGTACGCCATGAATTAAACATTAATAGTGTTATTACACGTAAAAATTCCAAGCGACAAAAATCGCCTGCGACTCGTCATATTTCCTGAAACTTACGTATTATCCACCTGAAACTTACGTATTATCCAAGCATTTAATTGGCTTTTCGAGAAAAGGCTTTTCCATCGTCAGATTTCTTGGAAATCTGACGACCCATTTGAAATGAAATTTCATTCTTAAACTTCTAAACATCCCACAATATTACTTTTTACACCGTCGTATAGAGAAAAAAATGTACTTTTAAATGCAATTTGTTTGAAAGCTGTATCTCAATTTGTTTCTGAGTTATTATTATTATTTTTTTGTAGTTTTTATTACTTTTTTGTCATAGTGGCAACAGAAGTATCCATCTCTGTTGAAAGTAAAGGGGAATGCAGATTACTGAATAGACCAATCAGAAAACGAATAAAATGCGGATTCAACCAATAAAAATGTTCAGATATGTTTTTGATTTCCTAACCTGACACAGGACAATAACCATTTTTCCAAATGGTTAATAAAGAAGGAACTGAAGAAATTTTAATTTTTTTTTTTTTTTTTTTTTTTTTTTTGCTCCTATAATGTCTAATGCTACATTTAACATACAAGTCATTTTTTTTTTTCGTTGTCTTCCCTGAGTTTTCTACTGAAACCATTTTAGTAATTATTCTTTTAATATATTTTTTTAACCACCCTGCTGTCGCGACAACTGACGGTTGTTTTCGTGATTGCTTAAAAAAGATCAATTATACATTTCAAAATCAGTGTGTATGGATGGTTACGTCATCTGAAAAACTGACCCCCTTTTTTTTTCACTTGAAAAATAGGATTTTTTTTTAATTTGTCAATTTTTTAAAATTGTATATTAAAACTAAATTTTAAACAATACTTTATGAGTATAATTTGGTTTTAAGTTAGAGGTAAGTGTGTTATGATTCTATTTTAGTCAAAAATACTTTTATGTATACATAATTTCCAGATTTATCATGCGCCCATCACTTAATGATTTTAATTTACGTATTAGTTGTATGGATTTTTAAAATTAAAATATTATTTTTTGTATATACAAAATTTATTTATTATTAATGTATTTAGGAATATATACTTTAGGCAGAAATAGAAAAAAAAAAAGAATTTTAATAGTATATTATTTGAGTTTTGATATTTTGAAAAAAGTGTTCTTTTTTATCGTTTCAATAAACTCAAAGGTCTGTGTCTCCAATTTTTAAAAAAAATATTGCAACTTACCCTTCCCACCATGGAGTCAAAAGTCCGAATGAAAAAGAGAACGGCACCAAGGGTCGGAACCAATTTTCTTCTCCAGAATCTGGTGACTGAGGTTTTTCCACACTTGTGGGATCAAACACTTCGACTTCTTTCTCGTCTCCTTCTGTTTCCCGACCAGCGGGAACTTTAGACCTCTTGCTTTCGGCACTGTCCAGCTCTCCACGCCGTCCCACGGCGGACCTAGAAGTCTGGGGCATCATCTGGTGAACAGCCATCGAAGCCTGTGCCACAATCTGATCCCCGAGGTCTTTTGCATAGTCGCCCAGTCGTGGAAAACTGTTGGAATGATAAGATATTGAAGTTATGTTAATTAATTAAGTGAAAGATCACCAAGTATGACAATAAAAAAAAAGAAGAAGAAGAAAAAGAGAAAGAACTCAAACACAGACAAGGGCAGTCAAACATTTTTTTTTAATTTTGATAAAAAGGAACCACCACCCAACCATTTCCAAAAGAAAAAACAGCTAGTATATGTTGTGGCGCCACAAAACTTTTTTCTATATAAATCAAACAGTCTGCAACTGAAATTGCATGAGAATCTGCTGGTCCTACGCGGAAATTGTAAAAAACTGAGCACAGCAGCGACAGATTTTTGGCGGTATACACCCAAACCTAATAAGGATCTATTTATGTCAACGTCTAACAGAATATGAAGTTTAGGGAAATTCCGCGCATTAGTTCTTAAGGTACGTCTATCGTGGAAATCGGGATAAACACAGCATACACTGTTAAAAATTTTGCAGCATTCTGGCAGGTCATTCGACCGTTTTTTGAAAAAACGGTTTCATAACCATAATTTAACTATATTCTGACCATAAAATGGCCAATAATATGGTCAGAATAGTGTTAAAATTACGGTTGTGTAACCGTTTTCGGAAAAAACGGTCAAATGACCTGCCAGAATGCTGCAAATTTTTAACAGTGTAGCAACACTACCTGTTGGGGGATTTACACCAAAAACTAATAAGCATCGATTTAAATCAAGGTCTAACAGAATATGAAGTTTGGGAAATTCTGGACTTTAGTTCTTGAGGTGCAGCTATCGCGGAAATCGGGAAAAATGCAGCATAGCAACACCACTTGTTAGGCGATTTATACCAAAACCTAATCCGCGTCTATTTATGTCACGGTCTAACAAAATGTGAACTTTGACGACATTCTATGCATTAGTTCTTGAGATAGAGCTATTCCAGAAATCGTAGAAAATCCAGCATTGCAGCGCCACCTGTTAGGAGATTTACACCAAAACCTAATAAGCATCCATTTATGTCGAGGTCTAGCTGAAGTTTGATTGAATTCCGTACAATGGTTCTTGAGTTAGAGCGCTCACACAATTTGTGTCACATACAGGCATACAGACAAACAGACTCATGGAACAGAAATTGATTAAAATCAGTAAAATCGCGTTCAGGATTTTCTAAAACGTATAAATCCGTCGAAAACTGGAAGTCGAAATTTTTCATTGATCTAATACTTCCTTTTTGTACAGCCAGAAGAAAAAAATAAAATAAAAAGTTGGAGCATCCGTTCAAGAGTTATGCGCAGGCATACATTAACAAAATATATGTACAAACGAATTGTATAACCTTCTTTCATTGAAAGTGGGCTAAAAATGAAATAAACAAGAAAGAGTAATCATACGTCTTTCTTATGAAATGTTTCTCAACACCACAAAGGTATTGTTATAAACCGTTCCTTTCACAGACTGAGTACATTGAGTTCTTTTGTGCGGCCTTGTATTATGAACTACAAGATCTCTGTAAATGAACGATTACTGCAATGCACACCCTATTCTAAAACAGGCTTTTCGTAGTGCACCTCAACATGCTATTTTCAATATATTTGAAATAGTGTAACATCATTAATCCCTTATGTCCAAAATTATGAATTCATGAAAATTCCATCTTCTAAAGCATTTTTCGTGAATTTTTGAAACAACGTTAGAAGATTTACTCAATCATTTAATAAAGTTAGAAGGATTTTGCCAATTGAAATTGATTAATTAAATTTGAATTCATATGGTTTTTGTGCAATATTTATAACGCCACTCAAATCTTTTATTCAAAATATTATTTATTTCGTAGACTTAGGAAATGTACAAATACAACAGAAATATAGAAATATTTCCTAATTGAAACTCTTAGGTTAGAAGGATTTTGCCAATTGAAATTGATTAATTAAATTTGAATTCATATGGTTTTTGTGCAATATTTATAACGCCACTCAAATCTTTTATTCAAAATATTATTTATTTCGTAGACTTAGGAAATGTACAAATACAACAGAAATATAGAAATATTTCCTAATTGAAACTCTTAGGTTAGAAGGATTTTGCCAATTGAAATTGATTAATTAAATTTGAATTCATATGGTTTTTGTGCAATATTTATAACGCCACTCAAATCTTTTATTCAAAATATTATTTATTTCGTAGACTTAGGAAATGTACAAATACAACAGAAATATAGAAATATTTCCTAATTGAAACTCTTAGGTTAGAAGGATTTTGCCAATTGAAATTGATTAATTAAATTTGAATTCATATGGTTTTTGTGCAATATTTATAACGCCACTCAAATCTTTTATTCAAAAAATTATTTATTTCGTAGACTTAGGAAATGTACAAATACAACAGAAATATAGAAATATTTCCTAATTGAAACTCTTAGGTTAGAAGGATTTTGCCAATTGAAATTGATTAATTAAATTTGAATTCATATGGTTTTTGTGCAATATTTATAACGCCACTCAAATCTTTTATTCAAAATATTATTTATTTCGTAGACTTAGGAAATGTACAAATACAACAGAAATATAGAAATATTTCCTAATTGAAACTCTTAAGGTTAGAAGGATTTTGCCAATTGAAATGGATTAATTAAATTTGAATTCATATGGTTTTTGTGCAATATTTATAACGCCACTCAAATCTTTTATTCAAAATATTATTTATTTCGTAGACTTAGGAAATGTACAAATACAACAGAAATATAGAAATAATTCCTAATTGAAACTCTTCCCCCACAATCTTTCAACGTCAAGCTGAAAAGATGCAAATGAAAAAGAAATCAGCCTTTTAAAAATATTTTTATTTTGTGCAACCAATAATGCTTTTGGAACAAGATAAAGCATAACTCATTTAAATGTGTATTGCAACTAATCGATGTATTAAATTAATTTTATAACAAGTTATTTTAATGGTACTTGAAAGTACCGTCTGGGCATAAAGGGTTAAAATATATCACAAACGACTTTTCCACATAGACCGTAATGTAACGGAATTCTTTTGAATATCCCTGTAAACGAACTATAAGTGATACACACTTCATTTTGAATACCGATCACATCACTGTAAACCTCAATAACATATACCGGGTGTCCCAAAAATGACTGATGGATTTTTAAAATTCAATAACTTGCAAACGATGACAGATATTAAAAAAAAATTCTTGCAGTAGTGTTATGATGTCAGGAGTTTTTATGCTGCGATTCTCAGTTTTAGTTACAAATAGCTCCGATAGATGGCGCTGCAAGTAATAACCGCTAAATTCAGGCTCGATTTTTCGGCCTCTCTCTTTTTCCATGCCAAAAAAGGAGATTAAAATGCATTGAATGGATCCCGAAGTACCAAAAATCGAGTCTGTACTAAGCACCTATTGATCTCAGGGCCATCTATTGTTTGAAATTCGAACTAACATCAAGAATCACTGTAAAAAAAAAAAAAAAAAAAAAAAACTCCTGAGATCATACATAACACTCCTCAGGGCTTGAATTTCAGGGCGGGATGGCGGAATTCGCCCCAAAATTTTGGAAATCCCGCCCAAAAGAATATCGTGGACGGGAGGCTCTCGTCCAACCCCCCCCCCCCCCTTTTCCGGAAAATTTTACATTTTGGAACTACGATCAACTCCTGCGAACGCCTTGTGAATTTCGTGAATTTTAGCGTGACCGATTGGCTTAATTTACGAGTTTTTTTTTTACCGCGAAGGATCGTTGAAATTCCTGATTTTTCCCCGTGACCGATAGACAAATTTCACTTTTTTTCCCGCCATCGGTTGACAAGTTTTGCATTATTTTTCCGCGACCGATTGGCGAATTCCGAGGTTACGAATATTCCGAAAATTTAATGCACTCGGTTCCGAAAATTAGGAACAATAGGTCATCACTTCGGAAATTCAGACATAAAAAATATTGCAAATTTTGACAAGTGATCGCTGAAAAAATCAATTTCGTCAATAATTCGCAATAAAAAGCGCCAATTTCGTCCCAAACGATCGCGGAAAATGCAAATTTTGTCAAAGGATTGCGAATAATTGCCAAACGATTGCCAATTTCATCAAAAGACGGCGGAAAAAATGTGAATTCCGTCAAAGGATCGCTAAAAAACACGAATTTCGTCAAATGGTCGCGAAAACGCGCAGATTTCATCAAAGGATCGCGAAAAAGCGCAAATTTCGACAAAGAATCGTGGAAAAAACGTGAGTTTCGGAAACAGATCATGGAAAAAATGCGAATTCAGTCAAAGGGCCGCTGACAAAAAACGGAAATTTCAACAAAGGATCGCTGAAAAAAATCAATTTCGTCAGTCGTTTGCTGAAAAAATTGCCAGTTTCGTCGCAAACGATCGCTGAAAAACGCAAATTTCGTCAAAGGGTCGCGAATGAAACGGAAATTTCGTCAAAGGACCGTGCAAAAAAAACCGCTTTCTTCAAAAGATCGAGGAAAAAAAAATGCAAAATTCATCAAAAGATCGCGAAAAACGCAAATTTCGGCAAAAACTCGCGGAAAAAACTCTAGTTTCGACAAACGATCGCGGAAAAAACAGAACTTTAGTCAAAGGGCTGCTGAAAAAAACGCGAATTTCCTCAAAGGATCGCGAAAAACATGAATTTTATCATGATATCACAAAAAGCGCAAATTTTGACAAAGGATCGCAGAAAAAACGTGAATTTCGTGATAGGATCTCAAAAAAAATCGAATTTCGTCAAAGTATCGAAAAAAAGTGAATTTCGCCTAAGGATTGCGAAAAATCGCTATTTTCATCAAAATATCGCAAATTTCATTAAAAGATCGCAGAAAAAACGCGCGTTTCGTTAAAGGATCTCGGTAAAAACTCAAATTTCATCAAAGGATCGAAAAAAACCCGACTAATTTCGTCAAAGAATCGCTAAAAAACACGAATTTCGTTAAATGATCGCGAAAAAGCGCGAATTTCATCAAAAGATCGCGGACAAAAGGCGAGTTTCGTCAAAGGATCGCACAAAAAAACGCTAACTTCTTCAAAGAATCGTGAAAAAACATGTGAAATTCATCAAAAAATCACTAAAAAACAAAAATTTCATTAAAGGATTGCGAAAAAATGCAAATTTTGGCAAAGGTTCGTGCAAAAAAATGCTAGTTTCGATAAAAGATCGCAGGAAAAACGCGAATTTAGTTTAAAAAAAAGGCAGAAAAAAACGTGAATTTCGTCAAAGGATCGCGAAAAACATGCGAATTTAGTCAAAGGCCTGCAGAAAATACTGGAATTTCGTCAAAGGATGCCGGAATAAACGCGAATTTAGTGAAAGGGCCGCTGAAAAAACGCGAATTGAATGCATAGAACTTTTTCAATCAAATAAAATATCAGGGAGTCAGGTTTTGACTATAATCCCAATAAGGATATAATAAAACAATTTCGTAAAGAAATGGATATTGATGATGCTATCACCGTATATACATTGTTCATGCAAGTAGCTAAAAATGAAGGCAAGTCAGATATTGCAAATTTTTCTGAAAAATTTTTAAGAGATCATAACCATAGATTTCCAATAATTTCCAAAGTTATAAATGTTGTGCTTGTGCTGTCTCTGTCTGTTACAAGTTTATCTTGTGAAAGAGAATTCAGTGACCAAAATCGAATATAAAATCTAAATTCAGAATTTCATTTAACAACCCCCATTGTTAAGGACTCATGACATTTGGTTGAAAGTTGAAAAAATAGACTGTAAAGTGTAAAGCTTGACTTTCTTCCTTTTTTAAATAAGAAACATTTTGCATAGTTATTCTGAGTTGATGATTTAAATTGCTTCAATGGTATTTTGTCATGTCTGTATTAATGTTATTCTTTAAATAGCAAGTAAAATAACAGTGGGTTTTAAAGATTTTTTTCTCCCTCCCAAATAGCTCAACTCCCCTCCATTTATAAATGTTGGTATAGGAAGACTCTCCTCCTAAGAAAAATTGAATTTCAAGCCCTACTCCTGCAAGAATTTTTTTTTTAAATCTGTCACCGTTTGCAAGTTATTGAATTTTAAAATCCACCAGTCATTTTCGGGACACCGGGTATCAGTTGCAATGACAATCCGAGTACAAGTGTGTACACAAAATTAACACAATCAAAAGGTTTCTAGTTAAAACTAAAACAAGAAAGAAAAATCATGCGTCAAGCATGGATTAGGAAACAGTTTCCAACATTTCCAGAATATTTTAACAAAACTTCGCTATTTAAGTAAATATAAAGGTAAATAAGATACTTAAGTAAACATTTTAGAAAACGCTTAACACATTTGAAAAACTGATTTCAGCAATTTACAGTCCATAGCCAATTCTTTTGTGCAGCCCTGTATTTCACCTATAGGTTGGTATATACTCTATACAGGATGCGAAAATTTAGTTTAGTAAGAAAACGCATAATCGGTTGGAAATTCAACTTCCACAATTTATATCAATAGACGAAAACATACTTGAATACTTTCGTACAGCCCTCTATTTTAATTACTACCTTTTTAAACACGCTTGCAACTACTGAAATCAAACTTCCAGAAATTATCATCCATAGGCTTATGGATGATTATAATAATTATATAAACTACCAATTTATTAAATCAGTTTTAATGACTAAGAGAACAGGAATTCTGCTTTTTCAGAATTTAGTATCACCCCCAGCATTTCCATTACTTCATTTTCTTCTGATGGACTGATGGCTTCTATTATTATGAAACAGCCATTATAAATGAAGTGTTAGGTGAAGATGAAAGAGCGGCCGTAAAAAGTTAGAACTCTGATTTTCTGGTCAGAATGGGAAAAAAGTGGCCATAATTTTTTTTTTTTTTTTTTACGGCTGCTCTTTCATCTTCACCTAACACTTCATTTATAATGGCTGTTTCATAATAACAGAAGCCATCAGTCGATCAGAAGAAAATAACTCGGTTAAGCGGGACTCTACTACAGTACAAAACATATTTCAATTTTAAGACTTAAAGTACACGTTTTATTTTATGTAAAATGACGTCATTCGCATCCGCTTAAGAATTCCACATTTACGATCCTCTTAAACATCTACAGTAAAGCATGCATAGCACATCACTATCGCGAAATAATGCACAAATGCAGCAAAAAGATGCCGTCATTCAAGAAAATCGACAAAAAAAAAAAAAAAAAAAAACGGCTATCTAATGATTTATAGATACTTACAATTAAATATAGTATATAATAGCTCCATTGTTTTAACAGAAATCATTCGTTTATATTTTTTTCAAAATAGTACGTATTTTAATTAAATTTTCTTTCGGTTGTTACGAGAAAATGGCAAAAATATATATATAATTACTATTTTAAAACTATTTTTCCTTTACTTTCAACAGAAATGGAGTACTTCCGTTGCCAATATTAAGCAAATGTCTCCAAATACTACAAAAAAAAAAAAAAAAAAAATAATATTTCAAAAATAAATGGAGATACAGTTTTCAAACAAAATGCATTTAAAAAAACTTTTTTTTCCCATACGACGGTATAAAAATTGAAAATGTGCGATGCTTAGAAGTTTAAAAAATTGTTAAAGAGTATTTAATCGTAATGCTTTGTTTTACAGCTTAGCTTCTGTAAGGTAACGTTATTTTTTGGACACAAAATAAGCTGGGAGAAAGAAATAGCATACCGTACCGGAAGCTAAAAAAAACTTACCTAAATTTCATATTATTATTATATAAATTATAATATATCTTCAGACATGAAGAAAAATAATTATTGAGGTGGAGAAATTTTTTTTTGATTGATAATTTGAGGCATAAAGTGTTAAGCGAATTATCAAGGCACGGCCGTCCATAAAAGAAAACCTTCAGGTAGAAATCGATTATAAATCAAGATGTATCAAATTTACGGTAAAAATTAAAAATACTATTCAACTCTTAGATGCTTAAATAGTAACGTTTGAAAATTTCATACATTTACGGAGGAAATGAGTTCGCGAATGTATCGCTAAGTTTTGAACCGTTGAGTGAGGAAGGGGGGGGGGGAGACAAAAACTTTGAGGATGTCAATTTTGTTTTGCTTTGTTTATTAGAATGTAGAAGTACTGGTTGCTAAAGCCCTTCTTTTTTCTCTACAATGACCTAGATTTTAGCTATACATTTCAAACATAACGGCAATTGTTCACGAAAAAACCCCGTAAATCCCTTGTCATCCCTCACTTTGGGTCATTCACCTGCTTGTTGCACTTGGCGTATCAAGCAATGGCCATGAACTTCCAGTGAAATTAAAACAGAAATAAAATTTGTTCGTTCATCCACTTCCTATTCCACCTACAGCCGTCTCGAAGAAAAAAAAATTGTTCAACCGGTAATTCCACCTCACGGACACGCATTTTCTATATCACCTCGCCCTTCTCTTCTTTTTCATTTCCAGACAGAAATGGGATAAGAGGAGATCATCTAACAGAGTTTTTTTACATAAGAAAAAGGATTCCTTGACTGTCTGCATCTGCATCACTCAAACTGCAGAAGGATCGACGCGAGTTTTCTGGAGAAAAGATTATCTTGTAGACCTTGTTTCTAATGGAAACTCTCATAGCGTTTAATAGCCTTTAAAAGATAGTTTTCTGTATTACATGAACAGGGGTATCCATCTCGGGTTTCCTGGGTTACAGATCATATTGCCCAATGTACAGACCGTAACAGTGAAAACAGTTTTTTTTTTTTTTTTTTTTTTTTTTTTTTTTTAAATGGAGAACTCTTAATACATTTTTTACATTTAATATGCAAGGTGATTCTAAATTGTTTTTACAAAATAAGAGGGGTGATAGTACGTATTCAGACGAGTAATAATTACCATAGCACATGGAGTCGCAAACCACTTATCGAGTCACAAATACAGGGTGTTTCACCCTAACTGAAGTCGGCTTGTCGGTAATAATTTTGCGAAAAATAAAAATATTGCAATAGGAATGTAACGATATGTACAGTAGTGGAAAAAAAAAGTAAACACCCCCTACTAACTCCTCAACAAATTATCGTACACGAAAGTTACTGGTACTATATATAATATAAAATTTGCTTTGGGGGCCATCTACATATTAAAACGAATCCAAACTTCATTTTTTTTCAATGGCAATACCCAATTTTAACGAGATATTTCAAATCTTTGGTTCAAACTATGCCTAGACAGCAAATTTCAAGTCATTTGAATGATAAGTTTTTGGAATTATAAACATTCAAAATTTAGTACTTCTAATGTTAAATTACATTTTCATATTTTTATTTATAACTTCTGAAATTATGATCCTAATGTTCTAATTTTTTGTGTAGCAATAATACTAATATACCCAAACATAAATATGTTGAATTTGCAATTTTTATAATTTTCTGATATGAATTATGAAATTAATATTAAAAAAATATGAATTGCAACCTACAATTTTTTTGATGGATTCAGATTTATTAAGTCCTGCTTTGTGGAAATCCAAAATTTCACATTTTTCTCCCAAGTAGTTTTCAAATTATGCTCAAATAACGGCAAAATGATGGTTTAAGGGGCCGCCTATGACAGAAGTGACTAAATATTTTGAAATTTCTTATGCTATCCTGTAATCTAACAGGCTTAATTGATTGCTTGATCAAGAAGGGAGCTCTCTCGGTTACCAATCAAGTACAGAACTTCATTTTGGATACAGCCCTTAAAATACGCTCATTTTAAAATAATTAATTTCTCGGAAACTTATGGTACGGATTGCATAAAAATTTGTTTTTCGACTAATTGAAGGGTGTAGAGTTCATTTGTGCTGTCAGAATTGTGTACTGCTATTGAAAAAAAAAAACAAAGTTATGGTTCGTTTTAATATGTAGATGGCTCCGTAAGCAAATTTTATATACGTCATTTAAAAGTAGACTTTATTTCCAATCGTTCGGTACCAATAACTTTCTTCTACGATAATTTGTTGAGGAGTTAGTAGGGGGTGTTTACTTTTTTTTTTCCACGACTGTACCTTATTTTGTATGAAATGTGATAACATCACAAAAAGTTCAGGAAAAAAGGGTACTCACACAATCGATGTACCGTATAAACTTATAATCACAGTCCAAAATGTGGAGCGTCAAATGCATACTGCTGGCGCGTATAATGGAAACGTCTACCACTTTTGTTGTGTGTTATCATTATTCACAACAAAAGTGAGCATGTCGATTAAAAGTTTCATTATAATACACTTCAGTTTGCTGAAAATTATTACCGTCAACAAATGTTCGATTAGAGTAGAACACTCTGTATTTGTGACTAAAATAAGTGGATTGCGACCCCATGTTCTACGGTAATTATTGCTCGTCTGGATGGGTACTATCGCCCCACTTATTTTGTAAAAACAATTTAGAATCACCTTGTATACTAGAAGATATCCCGTCAGAATGAAGTGTTTGCATTTTTAAAAGAATGATATAGCATTGCATTATAAAAAGAATTACGAAGTAATCAATTTTATTTTATCCGACTAGTAGGGTCAGGTGGGCTAAAATAGTTATTAATTGAATTGGTAAAATAAGGACATAGAATATGCAAATGAACTTTACTCACAAAATTTGAAGAACTATTTCACAAAAAACGTGCAAATTAGTACTAATAATGCTATTTTAAAACATATTGTCAATTAACTATTTTACCCCATGGTATGGGGTGAAATAAGTATACTCAGTTAAAGCTTACCATATCTGTAATTAAGATAATAATTAAACATAAATCAAACAAAAAATGTATTTTAAAGTTACTAAAAGTATATAACCTTCAATTTCTTATATATATATATATATACATACATATATATATATGTATATATATATATATATATATAACCTGTAAGATTGTAAAAAAACTGTTATCGTTTCCTAATAAATTTCTCAGCTAATAGTAAAAAAGAGCACACGTTATAAGATTGAAAAATCAAATCTAAACAGTAAACATTGTTCAATACGAATGAATCAATTGTTTAAGGTATATATAAATATTATACAGTATATTGTATATATTTATATATTATATATATATAAATATATACTATATTATACATAACAATAAATACAGTAAACCCAACTGGAGTGAAAAATTAGCCAGAGCCGAACCCGGGACCACAGTATACAAGACTGCTGCTCTAACCACTGAGCTACTACAGCCGATGCCTGAGTCTGCAATTTCTCACTAATAAACCATGTTGGGGAAGTCAGGCATCGGCCGGAGTAGCTCAGT
Organism: Maratus speciosus; assembly: GCA_963932465.1. NCBI lineage: Eukaryota > Metazoa > Arthropoda > Arachnida > Araneae > Salticidae > Maratus > Maratus speciosus. The sequence goes on along the minus strand of OZ010795.1, from coordinate 342,688,533 downwards.
GGTTAGAGCAGCAGTCTTGTATACTGTGGTCCCGGGTTCGATTCCAGGCTCTGGCTAATTTTTCACTCCAGTTGGGTTTATTGTATTTATTGTTTGGATGTCTGTATAATATTTATATATACCTTTAACTGTTGAATGCAGGCGTTATTTGTGTGTGTATGCGTGTTTTAATATATATTGTAGTATGAGTGTTTTATTAGAATCAATTGTTTGTTTACTTTCGTGGAGGGAAAGATTGAGCTGCCAATCTAATTTCAACTGAAGTTATCTCAGAATATATACATAATTGAATGTAAGTCATCTCTAAATTTATTTTGAATAATCTTTCTAAAAATGTAACTTTCATGAAGTTATTTTCGAAAAAATAATTTTGAATAAAAATGGCCGAATGGAATATGAAAAATCGAAGTGGTTATCGGGATCCGGATGAATTCATTCCGGAAGTGTTATACACTTAGCGCTATTATATATAATATATATATATATAATAAATTTGAAATCACAATATATATATATATATATATATATATTAGATTGTCCACTAACACACAAATACATACAAAAAAAGAAAAATGTCAAATTATGTATTAATATAAAGTTTTGAAATTTATTAACAGCGAGACTTAGCCGCATGACGGAGGTTAATAGCCGAAGAAATCACACCAAAGGTTTTGTTATTTACGTCAGCCTTTTTATCCTGATTATTTCAGTGTTTCAACACCGAAATACGTTTCGTTTCCATATCTATATTATAAAGGACAAACATATCTGTGCGTAACGCATACGTCATTTTGCAATGGCAACACTTTCAAATTTGAAATAAAATTTTGGTTTTGCAAATTTCTCTACTGCAAATTTTTAAACGTCTAAACATCGCATATTTTAAAATTTTACACCGTTGTATAAGGAAAAAAATGCTCTTTTAAATGCAATTTGTTTGAAAGCTGTATCTCCATTTATTTTTCAGGTATTAATTTTTTTGTAGTTTTTAATACCATTTTTCTAATTGTAGCATCAAAATTACCCCATTTCTATTGAAAGTAAACGGAAAGTAGTCGAAAATAGGAGATACTGTATCTTTTTGTTGCCATTTTCTCATAAAGCCTGAAAAAAAAAGGTTGAAATTAAAATACGGGCTAAATCAAGAATATTGTCTGTTATTCCGTGAGAATGACGTCATATGCATACTTTTCTATAGACGAAATTTAAGACTGGATTCTAAAAGTGGATTGCTTTAGCGGATGCAATTGACGTCATTTTATATAAAGGGCGTAATTTAATTCTTAGACCTGAAACTATTCTTAAAACTAAACATTTTAACACAAATGCGTCTAAAAAGCATAAATTACGGAAATTTTTACTCTCCGGAATTCAGATTAGAATCTCAAGTAAAGAGTTCGTCTGTTCACATAAAAGATGTTGCTCACAATCGTGACTTCAAGTTTTGAGTTAAAGTGATTTTTAAATGATCAAATAAAATACAATTTTTTTTAAATGATGGATATGAGAGAATATGGATATGAGAAGTGCGTATGCAAATTTTGAGAAGGCGAAAATCGCTGTTTTTCATTCCGGAATACCAATCATAAGAGCCTCAATTCATAACCACATCCTAATAACTGACCTTTATTATATTTTACTGATTAAGTATCTATATTATAAAGAACAAACGTATCTGTGCGTAACGCTGACGTCATTTTGCGAATGGCAACACTTCACGATCAAATTTCGGTCTTGAAATTTTCGCTACTGCAATTTTTAAATCTTCTGACATTTTCAATTTTCGTCGTATAGGGAAAAAATTTACTTTCAAATGCAATTTGTTTAAAAACTGTATCTTAATTGACTGATGTATTATGTTTTCTAAAATAATTTTTAAGCATGAACTCTTTATTTTTTTAAAAGTTTATCTTATCACTTGCCGGTTTCAATACATAATAATAATAAATATTTTGCACATAAAGCAACAAACATTGTTCAGCATTTGTTTCTGACTCTTTTTGCATAACGAAATTAATACTTCCTTTATAAACAAATAAAAGAATAATATTAAAAAAAAAACTAATCTAACATATTTGCGAAAGACAAATTAACGAAATAAATACTTCTTTTACAAACAAATAAAAGAATAATATTGAAAAAACACAAGTCTAACATATTTGTAATCGTGCAATTTAAATTTTTAGATCACCAAATATGATTTTTTTTTCCAAATGGAATTTGTTTGCAAAGTTCATCTCAGTTTACTGATTGTCTATGGTTTTAAAAATAATTTTAAAGTATGAAATATTTTTTAATTCATCTATATCAAGCGGAGCTCGATTACGAAAGATTAATCCGTTTGCCCTTAAAACAAAATAAAGAGTTCCGTCATTTTCTTACGGCTAATATCCCTTAAAAAAACTTCCCTATGAATAAATAAATAAAATAATATAAATAAAACACAAATTTAACAGACATGTGTAAGCTCTGAAATTACCAGAATATAAAAGGATGCCGTAAGTAGCAAAATCTTGGTCAAAAACTCTTAACATGTGGCTAATAAGAAAATATCGCTTTTGATAAATTAAAAAAATTTTTTGATTGTATAATTCGTATTTTTCATTTAAAAAATGCTTTTTTAATTAAGTGGGCAGATTAAAAAATTTATTGCATATAAAAAAATTCAATAATAATAAAAAAAAAAAAATGTTTTCACCTATATTCTGTAACCTGGGAAGCCCGGGTACGATCCCCTAGTGTTGATTATAATTAAGTGCAATATCGCTTATTTATTCTTCAATAAAGTATTTTTCACAGAATAAATCAATTTGTCTGATTTTGTTGTTACACAATAACAATGCGAATGCAATATCTCCTCAGTGTTGATCCAAGATTTAAAAAGAAAAATTTTCTGTTTAACTACTTTTTCTGTTGAACATATTTTTTATCATAACGGATTTTTTTTTTTTTTTTTTGTTTCATCACCATGCATTTTATATAGCCTCATCTCTTTCCCTTAGCAATTGTTATGATTTTCTATAGTAATAATAAAAAAAGTAAATTAAACGTATTTGAGGCATTTTCACAATTTTTTAATTTTCAGGAATAAAAATCTGGTGAAATTAAACTACTAAAATAACATTTAAACTTATACTTAATGATTCAAAATAAAGAAAAAATGGTCAGCAGCGAAATTTTTATTTATTTAACTGAGGTTTAAGTTAAAATTGCGAGTTTAATTTTCCTTACCATTTCACCATTATAACTTTTTATTTTCTTTTAAATTTTTATTTATAATGAATTTGCATAGTACCCACAGGGCATTCAAATAAGAAATAATAACAATGTAGTATTTTTAGTACAAAATTTTGGTGCAACATTATCTTAAAGGGGTGTTAAAGAAGGGACGGTAAGGAAAATTGCCACCTATTTTTAGGCAAATCATGTTAAGACTAAGTGATAGCCACAATGTTCATTGATTTTTAGAAACAGTTAATTACATTGGATTAAATTTAAAAAAATTAATTTACCTCGAAAAATTCAAGAATAAACCTTGGGGATGGTAAGACTACCAATAAAGTAACGATGCTTGAAATTGATATTTAAATGCTGACAGTAAATTTCCTGTCAAAGAATTTTAACCATTCTTTCTCTAGCATACTTTTGCATGAGAAAAAAAGTTGAAAAAAAATTCGGTAGCTGCACATGAAGTGATTTTCTGTATAATTTTAGCAAGAGGGACGGTAAGGAATCTAAAATCCAGGGACAGATTTAAAAAAATGATAACAACCGTAAAAATGTGTGCAGTTTAATTTTTTACTACATATTTATGTAAAACAATAGTCCCAGTTTCGGGAAAAAACTACATCGAATTATTTTTATTGAAAAAAATTTATACAGACAGCTCCAAAGTTAAAAATCAGCATCAGGGACACGGGACGGTATAGGAGTTTTCCTGGTATTTGGACCCCCAGCATCGTCCAAAACTTATTTAACTCGTTAATTTTGGTATGCAGTCATGCAATGGGATGTTTTCCAGTATAAGATGTTTTCCAGTATAAGATTAAGAATCCAGTATAATGTTTTCCAGTAAAAAACCCGCCAGAATATGTACTAAAATAAAAATTATTATTCAGGGACTTAAAAGTCAAAAGATTATGAGAATGCCTCATTTGCTCATCACAATCTGGGTTTTCTAACAGCAAAGTCACATAAGAAATTAATTTGTTAGATATTTTCTATGTCTTCGTTTCCCTTCAGTGTCTGTTAATACAGTTCATCAAAGACAGCACACACGTGAATGAGAGAGAGAGAGAGAGACAGGAGGGGAAGGGGGGGGGGGGGGCATACATTGACCTAAAAATTGACAGAAAAAAATTATCATATTCAAGACTACCCTAAACGATTAAATTCACCAATAACTGGAAGTCCAAAATTTTCACGAATTCAATACTTTCTTCTCCGGAATATAGAAGAAAGTAATGATAAAACAAAGCAAAATAGGGAAAATTTATAGGGAAAAGTTTTTTTGTTACATTTATGGATAATAATTATTTTATTAGTAAATGCAATTTTGCTTACTCATTCTTCAATAAAATACTTTTTCTTAGAACAAATAGATTTAATCTGTTTCGCTGTTGCACAATAGTAATGTAATATCATCTCAGCATTGTGTCAAGAAGATTAGAAAAAAAGTTTTTTTTTAAATTTTCTTTGTTGCATAGATTTTTTTATTTCTTTACCATGTATTTTATAATATGCTAGATTTCTTTCCCTTGGTAATTGTTATGATTTTCTAGAATGTTAAATAAAAATAAATTCAACGAATTGATATATAAAATATTTTTTCTCTCCCAAATCCACGTTGAGTTAACTTCTTCGTTAACATTAAACTTCAAGGACGTCTTCAGAAGAATTTAGAACTTGGATTTGGTGATGACAGAAGTCACATAAAACTTAAATTTTTTGAATATTTTTCATGTCTTCGTTTTTCTTCAGTCTCCATTATTGCAATGCATTGCTTTCTGCTTCAGTGATCCCTGCCTTTTGACATAAACGTATCATTTATAAGATTTCCTAACTTAGATTTATTACGATGGAGGTCACCGTATAAGCTCTTGCCGATGAATATAAAATGCTGTATCAGCTGAAGACTTAATATTGACAAATTCTAGACAGAATATAAAAAACCTGGAAGACTATCATTTACTGATTCATATTTTTTCTTGGAGATTAATGTAGTCATTTCAAATCAAAACAGCAAAAGCAGCACTTCTGTATGTCATTTAATTTTCTTTTTAAATATTTATACACATTTCAAGGTCATGCTTTAAACTATTATGTGTCTTTTGAAGTTAAACTAGTATGCCTTTATCATCACAAAGCTTAGTTCTATATTACTTTAATATAGTCCGTGTCAAAAGTTTATGCACTCTTCAAACATGGTTAAAAATAATTTCTTCGTAAATTATCTTCTTCAATTATTTTTACCATATTTGAAGAATATAATTTATGAAGCCAATTTACAATAAATGCTTGATATTTAATCAAAATCAAATACAATAAGCAGTTTTTGTTGGTCAAAATAAAAATTACTTTAATTTTTATTTAATTTACTGTCTCAAAAGTTTAAACACTTTATGCAAATTTTTTTGCAATTTTTTTTTGCAGTTTATGCAAACATGGGATTGGATGGTTGCAAATCGGGGATGGGTATGACTGGATTTTTTCAATTTTAAAAAAATGTATAAGTGAAAAAAATCATTTCCACTCGTTTTAAAAAGGACGAAGGGTAAAGAATTCACAAAAGGTGAGATTATAAAAGTTTTTAAATTGAAATCACAAAATAAAACTGTTTCTTAAATTTCAAAAATTTTAAATTGATCAAAGCAATGTATCTATATCAAGTACTCTCTATAAATGATAATTTCAACCGGAAACCAAGATGTGGACGATCACGTATGACGTTTATTGAGACGGATAAGAGAATACGGATAATCCTGTTTAGATAAAATATGCCCACACAGCAAATTAAAAATGATCTCGGCGAACAAGTGTTCAAAGACACTGTACATAGAATTATTAGGGAAGATGATTACCATCATATTAAAGGAAATGGCTTGCAAACCACGTCTCAAACTACACCACTAACAAGCAAGAATGAACTGGGCTAAAAAACACATGTCTTGCGAGGGACAAGTGGCTTATTGTTTTATTCAGTGATGAGAAAAAATAGAACTTAGATGGCCCTAATGGGTGGAACATGTATTGGCATGATCTCCGAAAGGAACCAATGAGTTTTTTCAACTGGCAGCAAGGCGGTAAGCCTGTCATGTTTTGGGGGGTATTTGGCTTCAACAGCCTGACCTATCTGGATTTTCTAAAATTAAAACGAAATCTCCAAAAATATAAAGAGACGCTGAACCAACATTTCCTTCCATTCGGTGACTTTTTTTTTTGGGGGGGGGGGGGAGGGTCCTGAATGAATCTTTGAACAAGGTAATGCCACAATGTACATATCAAATACTACATAACTGTGGCTTTCGCAGAAAAAATTTAAAATTCTTGATTTGCCAGCTTTACGTCCTGGCATAAACCCGATTGAAACTAACCCGTCAAGTTTACAGCAATGGAAAACAATATGACTATTTTGAAGAATTCAAAGAGACTGTAGAGAAAGCATGGTACTCTTTGTCACCAGAAATCCTACAAAAACTAATAATTTCAATGGACGCGCGTTTATTTGAACTAATCCGAAATAACGGAAAATAATTTGCATGTAACAGTTTTGTAAAAATGATAAATGTAGTTATTTTTGCAATTGTGCATAAACTTTTTAGACAGTTTTGTATAGACAAATTTTAAATTATATTTTTTACAAATATATAATTTAAATTTTTCTACTTTTGAGATCATTTATTTAAATGAAGTTGCTAAATACACAAATTAAAAAATTCCATTTATTTAAACTTTTTATTATTCACTAAAAATCAACATTTTATGCTTGTGCTTAAACTTTTGAGGCGGACTATACAGCAGTACTCATTCACGCACTTAAATTTTGACTCTAGAATTATAAAAAAAATATGTACAATTGTGGAAAAAAAAAAAGTAAACACATCTACTATCTCTGCTACAAGTTATTGTAGAAGAAAGTTACTGGTACTAAACTATTGGAAATAAAGTCTACTTTTAAATTAAGAATATAAAATTTGTAGGGGTGATCATCTACAGGGTGGTCATAAAAAAACTTCCCCGATGTATGTACCCCTAGCGACCTAACCGCTCAACCAATCAAAAGGAAATTTCAGATTTAGTTATTTGAAGGTATGCGTTCGAGATCGTGATGATTTAAAACAATAGAGCTCTCACGGTTACGGTTACAGTGAAAAAAATTCGAAATTTTCGAATGGCAACACCCTTTTTTTTCTGCGAAAATTTATCAGCGCATTGAAAAACCATAAATGGCATTGGAACGACACACGTATGACTAAAATTACCGGTGTAATATCGTAGCACTCAATCCTAATCAGTTCCTATGTAACGTAATTTTCAGCACACAAAACAAATGATTACATTTTTATTTTCACTATGTGTACACAAACACAACTCAAAAACACGCTTTAAAAGAAATCTCACAAAACATTACTCAGTTCACAAGTAAAAAAAAAAATCGGCTACTGAAAAACATGTCTTGTAGTCACTCCTTCGTTCCTCCCAATGGTCTTTTTTTGCAAGTGTTTTACGCGGGCAATTTTCATCGTACGTGTATCAGTCCAACGCCAGGTATGATGTTTCAATGCCCTGATGAATTTGCGCATGAAAAAAATGGGTGTGGTCATTCGAAAATTTCGAAATTTTTTCAGTGTAACCGTAACCGTGAGCGTTCTATTGTTTTAGTTCATCACGATTTCGAGCGCATACATTCAAAAAAAGTATATCTACCTAAAATTTCTTTTCGATTGGTTGAGCGGTTAGGCCGCTACGGGTATCGGGGAAGTTTTTTTATGACCACCCTGTACATATTAAAATGAACCCAACTTTGTTTTTTTCTATACAATACCAAAGTTTGACACTATAAATTCCAAGCCCTTCAATTAGCCTAAAAACAAATTTTCATGAAATTCATACGATTAGTTTCAGAGAAATCAGTTATTTTAAAGTGAGCCTATTTTAGGGGCTGTATTCAAATTGAAGTTCAGTACTCGATTGTTGAAATGCTACAGAATGAGTAAGTCACTTCTATTAATGTATTAGTTTCATTCGCTTAATATGTTTCGACTATTGCCAGACCAAATGTTTCGATGAAATGAGTAAAATATTTTTTTTTTTCAAATTATGTTTTTCTGCACGTCATAGACGGCCCTTTAAACCATCATTTTGACGTTTTTTAATCATAGTTCGATATTTCATATTTTGGAAACATATCGAATGCTATCATACGAATTGAATATTTCCAACTGAGCGAAAAAATGCCCAGGCCGGGAATCGAACCCAGATCCTTGGCTTACAAGGCCAATGCTTTTCCATTTAAGCTAACTGGGCCGACAACCAGCCAGCATATTTCGCTCAGATAACCTTATTGGTAGGAACATCTGGTCTGTCATGTAGACAGCTCAACAGAATAAACCGCAGGTTAAGGACCTCCATATTAACGATGGATACGTAGATGAACTATTATTTTAACACAGTCAAACTGACTGGTAAACTACCAATAAGGTTATCTGAGCGAAATATGCTGGCTGGTTGTCGGCCCAGTTAGCTTAAATGGAAAAGCATTGGCCTTGTAAGTCAAGGATCTGGGTTCGATTCCCGGCCTGGGCATTTTTTCGCTCAGTTGGAAATATTCAATTCGTATGATTACTTTACCAGTCAGTTTGACTGTGTTAAAATAATAGTTTACATATCGAATGGTTTAGCGAAAAAGTTGTGCGACAGCATGACAACATTGAAATTTAAACTGCAAATAATTCATGCAAAAATAATTAAAATTCTTTTTATTCATTTTAAACAACTTTAAGCTTGTAAAATTGGAAATTTAGATAAAAGTGAATTTCTCTCATCACCTGTAACCAGTTAGCTTGTCAGAAGAATGATGTTGCGTGCCATCTCGGGCACGAGTGTCATGGGGTCGTCATTTCACCTCTATTGCGCCATACCACTCTTGTTAAAATATGCCAAATGTCGTGCAATAAATAAAGGAATAAATAAATAAATAGATAATTTTTTACATGAATGTTTTTTGTGCAACTGCAAGTAAGTCATTGATTAAGAAAAAATCAATTGAAATCGGTGTTATTATTATTTTTTAATTACTTGTTTATGTTTGGCATCACTGGTCATAGCTAAATAAATATTTTATTTTCAAATGGTGTCAGTGATCTAATTTTATCTCTTTCTGTCTTCACGAAATTAACTGAAATCACGTAGCGTTGGATGCTTACGTATAAATGTTTAGTATCAGCAGACCTTGATCATCACGCACTAAATTTTAATAGCGGATTTGATCATTTTTTTCTTCTTTTTCTTTTTCCTTTACCTGCAATTTTATATGCTACAGGATATTTGTTTTGGACTTTTCCGGAATAGAATGTAGAATATAGCGGAGTTACTGGAGCGTGAAGTGCGCAGAAAAAATGAACGTAACGCCCTTTTTTCATGGAAAAAAAAAGCAGATTCACGTAACGAATGTGTCAGAGATGTACCCGTTATGTTTATTTATTAATCTATAAATCGGACTGCACAATTGTTAGGACATGATATGTATCACGCCCCTAATATCGACAGTGTTAGACATGTAGTGCAGAAGAAAGATATTTTAAATTTATAGCTTTAACCCACAAAATCAGTTGTTCTTTGAGGTAAAAATATCTAGATCAAAAGGCGTTTTCTGTGATCGTTACATATCGAGTTCTGAACTCAAAAGAAACAATATTAATAACAATAGAAAAAACTATTGTAATTACAAAGTTTTCATAAAAAATGCAAAACAAATTATTTTTATGCCCAAGTACATCACACCAAGAATTATGCGTTTATCGTAACTGTTCCTGGGGTATGTAAATCCCAGGGGTTCCCCGAAATAGCTTTTTTAGCCTAGTTTTAGGAGCAATTTAGCCCATTTCCCAAACCCCACATAAGATTATTCCTGCTCAAAGCTCCCCCCCCCGCCCCCCACGCAACAAAAAATTCTGAGTACTCCAGTTGGAGACAACTACATTTCTTTCTTCCTTTCCTCTTTTTATAGTACTATGCAACCATATAAATTCGTAAAATCATAACGGATTCATCTGAAAAAGAAGAGTAATTATTTAGGAAAAATTAATAAATAAAATGAAATAAATAAATAAATAAAAATTAAATTAAATTAAATTGAATTAATAAAAATAAAATATATAAATATTAAACAGAATTGACCAAAAGACAGTCTACTCAACTGAGGACCGATATATAGCGAAACGGTCAAAAGCAATTTCAATGCACAATGCGTATTTGTTTCATCCTTTTTCTGTTTCCAAGCGTTAACTGATATGGAAATGAAGGACTTATTTATCGGCAAAGGCGTGTCATTTTATGTAACGAGAAAAAATAAATCCGTTTTTTAGTAACATCAATAAGATACATTTCAAATGAAAATAGAATTTCTTAAGAGAGATCGGAGATTCGTGCGAAAAATGCGAAATTAAAAATATGAACTATTACTTTATTCATTGTTTTAATCATTATAATATATTTTTTAATACACATCTATCTTTTTCTTATTTCTCTCTCTTTGACTTACGCGAAAACTTAAAGGGTGTCAAGACTTTTAAAATTGGAAAAAAAGAAAAAAAAAAGACACCATTTTCAATATTTAATATCTTAAAATGTAAATGATTTAAAAACACAACTTTTATTAAGATGAACAATATAAGTATGTTCTTTCATTTCATTTATTTAAAAAATTGCAAGATGGAGAATTAGTATTTACAGGGCGATCTATACTGTCAGACATTTTCCGAGAAGAAAAAGGTCTAACGTTGAAGTTTCTACTTTGTATAGAAGTCTAGTTTGCAACTAGAATGAAAATTTTCGTTCTTAATTATACTTCAGACTGTACTAATTACCCTGAATCAAAATAAAGCATTTTTATATTTTTAATACGAAGTTGTATTTAGCTAATACAGAATTTTGAAAATTTCAACAGTATAATCAACTAAAACAAATATTTTTTTGAACAATAAAAATGAAATTTTAGGTTCAGTTTATACAGATTAACTTGAAATATATGTTTTGAAAAATTCATGAAAAAATATTCAGAAGTTTTTAAAATATCCTGCGCGTTATGCCGAAAAACGTCATTTGGAAAAAAAAATTACTTCAAACTTTCGGAAACGTCGTTTCAGCTATTGAGTGGGTATAATTCTAAAAGCCGCAACTTCTGTTCTAATGAGAATTTCTAGGAAACAATTATATCAAAATGTTCAGAAAAGATAGGAGTTTTTCTAAAAAACTAACATTTCGAAAATTTTGAAGCTTTAAGAGTCCCGAGACCTCTTAATTAGACCAAATCGATTTAACCATTCAAATTATTTTGACGGATATAAACATCATCCCTATTCAGGGGTGATTGTGTCTCAGAATGAAAAATCCTGAAAAAATGATACAAAGTGAAAATCTCTGCAAATTATAGATGCAAAATACAAATATTAATTAACATTATAGCCAAACGACATAAGAACAGATAATTTCTGCTACTGTTTGAATGAAGCATTTGTAGAAAAACATAATTTGATAAACTTACATTAATTTCCCTGAAAGCTGAATGGCTTCATCAAATAGAGAGTCAATTTGTCTTGCAAAATATGTAGAGTTTAAATTCTTTAAAAATCATTCAAATTCAATTTTTCCCACTGAGCATATAGTATCTTTGCCAAACAGTATGATTGAGTTAAAAATAATAGTTTAAATTCTATAACCCGTACATAATTTTATTCCAAGTACTCATGAAACAAGTACAATTTATGTGCTAAGGGCTCTTACTAGATTTAATGCAAATCATGTATGACAGCTAGTTATTTGAAAACAGTCGAAAAAAGTCAAAACCAATTTTACTTTTAAATGGCTAAGTATAGGGAGAATAAAGAAAGAAAAAAATCTAAATTTGAAGCGTTTTCACTTCTTTAAAAGAAGAAGAAGATGGAAATTTTGTTGATTTTTTTTTTTTGCTTTACTCTTACAAAAGGCCAATTTTTAACCATTTGGAAAAATGGTTATTATTCTCTGTCAGGGTAGGAAATCAAAAACATATCTGAGGCGTTTTATTGGCTGAATCCGCATTTTATTCGTTTTCTGATTGGTCTATACAGTAATCTGTACTTCCCTTTACTTTCAACAGAGATGGATACTTCTGTTGCCACTATGACTAAAAAGTAATAAAAACTACAAAAAAAATAATAATTAATAACTCAGAAACAAATTGAGATACAGTTTTTAAAACAAATTGCATTTAAAAGTACATATTTTTCTCTATACGACGGTGTAAAAAGTAATATTGTGGGATGTTTAGAAGTTTAAGAATGAAATTTCATTTAAAATGGGTCGTTAGATTTCCACGATGGAAAAGCCTTTTCCCGAACAGCCAATGAAATGCTTGGATAATACGTAAGTTTCAGGAAATCTGAGGCGTCGCAAGCGATTTTTGTCGCTTGCAATTTTTGCGTGTAATAACACTATTAATGTTTAATTCATAGCGTACGTAATGTATGATCAACTCCGTGCGATTTTTTATGTTTTAAATTTTAGTCTTTGAAAAAATCATTTTCCAAATGGTCGTTGTAATTTGTTAAATTGCTTTCTTTTAATTACTGTGCTATTTTTTTTCTTTTCCTGCTTTCTTCCTCGGTGCAAGCACTCAAGGTATTCCTGTACATCTTGGATATTCCACAAGCATTTCTATGCGCAGTTCTGGACATAGTACTGAGATGAATGACACAATGCATAGACACTTGCATTGTAAAAACTGTATCACGAATAAACTAGTTAAATTTCAGGAGTTTTGCCCATTCTTCAGGAGTCAAAGATTTGTATTACAGGAGTCAGACAGGAGTTACAGTTACATGAGTTATACTTTTTAATATTTTTATTATCCCTATAGAACAGGGTCGGCGAACCTATGACACGCGTGCCACTTTCTGCACACCAAAGAATAATTTTGGCACGGTGCGACGTTGATTATGTCTCTAAATCAGGATACAGCGATTTTACACAAAATACACGAACTTAGATGATCTTATTAGATTCTAAATTCGATTAATTGCAAATTGAATTTTAATCTTATTCAATATGGTTTCGAAAGTTTATCAAACAAAGAAAACATTTGAAAACTATCAAAAAGGAAAGATTATTACCGATGGTAAATTATGGCAATTTGGAAATTAATTTCAGAACTTTGTAAATAAACTGCCTTTTTTTAAATTTTAAAAATTTTTTCTACTATTTATAATTGTCATTTTCGCAAATTCATCATTTTTAAAAATTTAGAATATAAAAAATCAAATAGAGAGTGATTGCCATATAAATTCGCTTAGTTTGTATTCTGTTGATTATTATTCCTCCAAGATACAACAATTAATCACATTATGTTTTTAATTAATTTCTAAAATATAATTGTTTCTATAATTATTGCTGTATAATACTTACATGTATGTTACTCATTTCGGAAAATATCCTAATGAGTAATTTTCAAGTAGTTTTGATTCATTATATTTCAATCCACTGAATTTGTTTTTTACTTGGCACGTCAAGGTCAAGTAAAATATGTATATTTTTTAATTTGGCACGCGACTATAAAAAGGTTCGCCAACCCTGCTATAGAATGAAAAAGTCTTAACCGATAGACTAATTTTGCGATTTTTTGTCACGACAGATTAACGAAATTCTTTTTTAGGGTTCCGTACTTAAAAAGTAAAAACGGAACCATTATAAGATCACTCCTGTGTCTGTTTGTCACAGCCCTTTTACTCGTAAACTATGCAACGTGGAAAGTTCAAATTGGGGGAAGTAATAAAGATTATTGACCAACATATTTACAGATTAATAAATATTCATAAATATATTTAGTAAAAATGTAGAGAGAGGGCTAATTAAGTTACTTGAAAAAAAATCTTTTCTTTTTATATCGTGTGAAAGCTTTCGTAACGCTGAAATCAAAAATATATTTCATTTAATTTTAAGTATTATATTTTCAAAGTTATGGTGGAAAATGTAGTGCAAAAATATGTTCCCCCTCATCTAATTCCGAATCTATTGAAACTAAAATTATGAAAAAATTAGACGTAGTAGGCATTAATTTAAACCTTGCAGGAAAATTATAGCGATTACCCTAGGTCACACAGTTTTTGAGAAAATTGCATTTTACCGTTACACTCAAATTTCGATTTAAGGGCTTCAGCAAAAGTGTTGAGCAGAGCTGGAGGTACCTATCGTAGCAGAAGTATAAAAGCATTGTTGATCATGATTTTTGGAAAAAATCGTCGGTAATTAGCCGAGATATTAACCCTTAAAGACACGGACGGTTTGGACATACATAATGACAGGGACGGCGTACTTCCATGCTCCACCGGCTTTTAAAGCCTAAATAACAAATTTTAAGGATATATTTATGTGATGCAATGCCCATTAGCAGTATAAAAGCAATAAACGCCAAATTGTTAAAAACAGACTAATTTAATGAGAATTAATCACATAAATACTATGGGATTCGCGACTAGTTTTCATTGAGTGGCTCTCTCAATACACCTACTATGTCTTTAAAGGTTAACTAAAAGCCTATATGAAATAGCAAATATACAGAATAGCTATATTTCCTATTATTTAGGTTCCATATATCTTTGAACTTTCATGATATATCCATTTATACTTTTCTAGTATACAGGGTACAAAGGAAAGTCCCTTTAACCTGAAAATACTTGTGAACAGAGAGAGCTACAGCTAGTGCAAGTGAGGTAACGGTATAGTAAAGCGACTACGCCCTATTTAATTAAAACGACCGCAGCGCCCCTAGTGACGCAATTTGGAAGACAGCCACTGCAAATCGAAAACGAAAAGAGATAGAGCAAAATTTCCAGTTAGAAAGTTTTAGAGCATCAATTAATTAGTAGAATACGACATTTTGTTAACATGGATAAGATAAATCTTCGCCTGTTTACCCAAAATGCCCGAAATCGATGCACTCCATTTTGGGTAAACGTTTGAATGGAATAGTCAGAAGTATGAAGAAATACGTACAATTTATGCTATAAATAAGTATTTATCTCAATACATTTTGATAACATCACACACACACACACAAAAAAAAAAAGCAGACAAACTGTCTCACAGTGATAAAAAGTGTATATTCAATATGTTCGAAAAGTTCGTCATTGCTCACGACACACATTTGTATTTGTGAGAGTAATTCTGCAAGCACATTTCTCAGCATGGAACGTCTATTGCAAGTTACTTCAATACGACGACATAGATTTAACCCTTTAAGGGCGGTGGCTAGACAGTCTAGCCACCTAATTTTAATTCCAAAACTGACAAATAGCACCAAGAATATTTTAATAAATTTTTGCTTTTGTAATGAAAGTGCAAATTAGCGGGTTTTTGTTTTCTGAGAAATTCGTTTGAATATTCTGGTGTCAGTCAATTATTTCATCAGTTTACGAACAGAATTCTCCTGGCCCTGAAAGGGTTATTCTAAAATTTTAAATTCATTAGAAATTAAATTTTTACAGACATTACAGCACAGTACAACGTCACAATCTGCAATTGTGCACTGCTACATTTCCGGAATGTGAATAGACAAAGTAGAATCGTCGCTCATCGATTTCGAACATTTTTGGGTATGCAGGCAACGATTTATCTTATCCGTGTGAATCAAATGTCGTTTCGTACTAATTAATTGATGCTCTAAAACTTTCTAATTGGAAAATTTGCTCTACCTCTTTTCGTTTTCAATTTGCAATGGCTATCTTCCAAATTTCGCCACTAGGGGTGCTGCTGTTGTTTGCATTAGTTCGGGCGTAGTCGCTTTACTGTACCGTTACTTATATAGCTGTAGCTCTCTCCGTTCGCAAGGATTTTCAGGTTAAAGGGACTTTCCTTTGCACCCTGAATACTATACAGCTATACCCAATCCTACGTTGTATAGTTTTTACAAAGTCTCAGTATTCTTTTAGCAACGGTATGTTTTTAATAATACACTTACTAATTCATATATTATTGTACGGAACCCTCTGTGCGCGAGTAATACTCGTACTTGACCGTTTTTTTTTTTTTTTTTTTTTTTTTTTTTTTCTGCGACTTATGGACAAAATTTGCCTTCCACAATCGATTGACACATTTCGTGATTTTTTTCCTCTCCAATTGACGAAATTTGCAATATTTTTTCAACGAACGATTGTGGAAATTCAGGAGTATTTTCAACGATCGATTGACAAAATTCGCGATTTTTTTTCAACGACCGATTGATGAAATTCACATTTTTTTCCCATTGACGGCATTCGCGATTTTTTCTACGTACGATTGACGAAAACAGCTATTATTCTTCCCGCATCCGATTGACGAAATTCGCCCTTTTTCTTTTTTCCAACGACCGACCAACGAAATTCGTGCTTTTTTTCAACGGCCGACTGACGAAATTAAATATTTTCTAATTCATTTGTTTATTTTTTAAATTCATTTATTCATTCGTTCATTAATTCATTAGCAATGTGATGAACTTCAAAATTTAAAATTCAACTCTTTATATTCTAACATACATAAATATCAATAGGTGGATTTTTCATACAATTTTTTGTACATCATTATTAACGTACACCTTTGCAATTCTGTAGATAGTCAAGCAAACGACAGCACAAAAAATTTACTTTAAAATTTAATAACAATATATTTCCTTCTTCTTTGGTGTATTTTAATAAAAAACTAGCTCGGCAATCCGATGTGTTGCATTGAAACTGCATGAAGTCTCGTAATTTTTTTGGAGTGAAAAAGCATCTTTACAGTACATTTAGAAAAAAATTATAATATTTATTTAATTAAATAAAAAAATTCGAATAAGAAATCGTATATCGTTGTAGATTAAAAGATGTTTTAATAAAAATAGTACACATTTTCAATGACATCTTTTTCAAATTTCCTTCTATTAAGATCTGACTTTTAATTTCAGATCTGGTGAAATAAAAAAGACGTCATTTTTATGAACTTACACAAAAATATTGGGCCATTCCATGTTACGTGTGTGACATTTGGAAAAAAATATTTCTAATTAATCAAGGATTTTTCAATATATTTCTTATTTAAAAATCTAAACAAAAGCTCTTTAAAAAATATACACTTTACCTTATTCTTTTATGCAGAAACCTATCATTTTGATATAATAGTTATTTTTTAAATAGCTTTTTAAAAAATGTTACGTGTGTGACTTAGAAAAATAGCAAATTTTGAATAATGACATTAAATATATATTTCTGTGAGTTTTATTGCGACACATTTAAATTAAAAAATATGGTAATAACTTATTTACCATATCACCTAAAATCACAATTAAAATTAAGATTTAATAATAATTGAATAAATGAAAATTAAAGCCCGCGTTACGTGTGTTACTCTCTGCACGGAATGGCCCTATTTCTGATTTATGAATTTAAATAAATGCTTAAAAAGTGTCGTATTTATTTGATAAACCAATTCAATTTTATCGTCTTTGGAAAAGGTTTCTATCGCAGTCTTTTAGAATTAACTGTTTGATTATATGTTTTTCTTCAAATTCAATTCTTGGGAACAGTGGGCAGCAATTATCCAGAACATAAGGAATTTTATCTGATTTTACATCCGTAGTTGAATATAAAACTTAAAAAACATAGGGGAGTGTAGTACACAGTGAGACAGCAGCCACTTTGCCATATAGTTGTAACTTTTTCTCCAAGCTGGCACACACACATAACGACCTCATCTTATGCAACACGTGGATATAGTTACTCGTCCGACAAAATAGTAAATAATTCTTTATTTTATAGTATGGTTAAAGTTACATAAACGTCTATTTTAGGGTTTATTTCCTTCAATATGACATATATTTACTTAACCAAACATAGCTATATCTCATAATAGACTATTTCGACAAAACGTCATAAACTTTTTAGAGCGATGAAATTGATGTAACAGATGTGGCAACCATTTTGTTACAATGTAAGGAAAGTACACAGTGAGACACACAATTGTGGTACACAGTGAGACGTGTCTCATTCTGTACTTACTATGTGGTTCTGATGTTAAAAAAAGTTACTTCCCAGCAAAGAAAGAAACAGTGGGCCATCAGCTGGAAAAAAAATGGCAGCCAGCGACATCAGCGGTAAAGTGAAATGGTGCCATTATTTAAACCTGTAAAAAAAAATGTCCGTGCGGAATGCAGGTGGCCCATCAGTGACGGGCAACAGTAGGCCAGCATTGGTATGTCATCACATTACTTCAATCCGGCACTTTTCCTGCAATGCTAACACCTCTCCCACTGCTATTTCTTTGTTGGCCCAGCACTTTCCCTTACAAAAGATTCTTATAGAATTCTGAAAAAAAGTATTATGGCTCTTTTTTCTATAAGCTAGTTTCACCAAGAGCTATAGAAATATCTGTAGAAGTGTCTATCTATAATAGAAATGTCTATTGAAATATTTGAACTTGCAATGGTTTCCATGTGGTCACCCTCTCAAGTACTAACCACGATCGATGTTGTTTGGTTTTCGTGATCGGACATGAACAAGTACTCACAGCGTATGCTACGACCGCTCGTGGTTTTCAACCTCTCATTACACTATTTCAAGTTTGTTTCTTTTGTGATTTACGTTCCAAATCATTAAACTGGTATAGAAATTATTGTATTGTATAGAAATCCTATATATTTTATACGCTTTTTTTTTATTATTGATTCTCAACTGTGTAAATTATGAAAACCGAAATCCTTTGTAACTTAGTAAAACCAGATTTAAGGAGAAAAAGAAAGTGCGTGAAATAAAGAATTTATTTATTTATTCATTTACTTATTTATTTTGTTGTGGCAGTGGTGCTATATTATTTACAGTTTCAAAAAAAAATAGCTTCACCGCTTAAATTGTGTTAAAATAATCATTTCAGATTTGTGTTCAAATACTCAATGTCTTCGATATTCACAACACCACCTAGCGTAAGGGTTCCCAGCAATAATACTGCAAAAGTTCGTGCACTTCTAAGTAGTGGTGGGCCAGCGCATGAGATAAAGCGGAAGCCCACCAGAATTTTATCTGATGATTTCCAACAGCAAAGTTGACTGAAGCTGTTCAGCAGTGGTCATGCTGTGGTAGACCATCAGTCAGCACTTCTCCATCATTACCAGTACCTATCTTGCTGCTGGCCAGCAATTTCCTCTTTGCTGGGTTATTAGTAAAAGAAAGTTTTTTTCTCTCTCTTTCTTTCTCTCTGTGTGTGTGTGGGCGTGCGATGATTAGGGAAATCTACTAACCGTAAGAGGCTGAAAATTTGCATGAAGGTAGTCCAAGGTCTGCCATTGTCCACCCGAGGCTCATATTTTTAATATTTTGAAAATCTAGAAATATTAATTAGAAATCATAAACTGCAGAAAATTATTGATAGAATGTAAAAATGTATGATTTATGAAAATATATACATTGTCTCACTGTGTAACACTTGTGGTATACAGTGAGACAATTTCCGACACTCTGTTATGCTGCTTCTGTGCTTTTATAAATAACTTTTTTAAAACCATTTATACATTAATGTGCAGCGTATTGGCGTAGCTTAAAGATGTAGCAAACTTTTTTTCAAAAGAATAAAAATCGCCGCCATTCGTTAAGTAATAATAATTTTCGTCTCAATGTGTACTACCCTGCCCTATATATGAAATCTTGACGGTGATACTTTATAATTTACACGAGTGTCACAGGAGTCGCTTTTATGGTCTTATTGATCTAGTCCTTTATTGAAGAATTTTTATTACTTTAATGTTTGCAAAATAAACAAAAATTAGCTCACTTGTGCTCCCAAAATGCATGAATTGCAAATTTATTCTTAAGCGCGCTATGTTAGGTTGGAGAAAAGCCGCTTAGGAAACAGTTGATGTCCAACAATACCAGTTGATGTCCAACAGTTGATGTCCAACAACGAATCAGTCGTTAATATTTCATGAGTTTTCTCACAACTTTAACCCCCCGTCGGTCGCAATAGATCTGACAGGCACAGTACAATTATTTCCGTTCTCCTCTCCGCCACTAGAGCGCGCAGGTTTAACTTACTTTGAGTGTAATAAACTATGTTTTTTCATTCAAATTTGAAATATTTTCTCTTTGTACATCCTAATGAAGGTCACTGATCACTTTAAGAACGTTAGAATTACGCCAGTTAATTTCTGATGAAGATTTTCTAACAGGCACCTGTCAAGCGCATTGCTCTCTAACTCGGGAGTCTTAAAGTGCTATTACACGAGGGGTCAAAGTCGCTTCAAATTCCAAGCGCCTCCATGTTATCCTATGGCTCCAGGGGAGTCGCTTTGAAAGCAAACAACTTTCTTCTGACTTTGACCCCCGAACAGCCAATGAAATGTTTTGAAAACAAAAAAAGTGGCTTTCAAAAGCGGGAAATAGGATGAGTGCCAGGCGATTTTTCTCGCTTGGAATTTTTACGTGTAATAACACTATTAGAGTTGCAATGCAACCGACGCTGGTTTAATCTATATGTTTAAAAGATAAGGACAATTTTTTAGTCATCTGGCCTGAGCTTTCTACTGAACCGATTTCGATAATTATATTTTTAAATGAAAGCAGTTTATTTGTAGACGTGCCCAAACTTGCTATTTTTTACAATAATCTCATTTTTATATTTTAATTTTAATTTAAAAACTATTTTATGAAATTTCTTCATATTGGTGGCAATCGGGTTACTTCCATTGTTGAAGAGAGGAGGGAAGCAGTGTGAACCATAATCATTACCGATGCCATTTTCGCATTACTAAAAATATATATATATTTCAAATATTGAACAGGAAATGACGTCACGATTTAAAAAAAACGCATTTTTACTCATAAAGCTGTTACATTTCAATATTTTTTTCATTCCGCTAATACTGAGTGAGATGGAGATGCTAATCTCAGAGGGGAGGGCTTCAGGGAGTGAAAATGACGTCATGGTAAAAATGAAATGAGCATTTTTTTTCTTTGCAAAACTAAATATTTTAATACGAATGCGTTTAACAGAGTAAATTTCTCGATTTCACCGGTACTCAGATGTCAGATTAGAACCTCAAGTTAAGAGTTCGAATGTTCACAACCAAAATTGTAACTGGCAAATGTGACATAAAGTTTGATAATATATTTATTAATAATTTATTGCGCATTAAAATATTTTTAAAATACTGAATATGGATATGAAAAGAATGCATGTAAATTTTGAGACTGTGAAAATAACGTTATTTTTAGATTTCGTTAAAAAAAATGATTGTGTCATATTGGCACATTTTTCGTTGATTTTTCATTACATAATACCAAAGATCGCAGCTTCAATTAATAACTTTATAATTTCTTATCTTAATTGCATATTTCTGAGTACGTAAAGGAGTAAAGTTTAATTTTTCAATAATTTGAAATGTTAAAATTAAACTTTATTTAAAAATAATATTTGTTTCAAGAGTCAGGTCAGCCAATATAAGATTGATCATTTATTATTTTTTTTGTGATTTTTTTTATATATAAATTCAAACAATAAGTTCTTTTAAACATTTTCATTCGTCGAATTCGACGGGTTTTGACTCGTATTCTCTTAAATATGAAAAGTAAAAAATAAAATAATATTAATAGCACGTAACATGGATTACTGCCCTCATGCTTTAAGTAGGCCAGTTTCATCTAAATTCCACGGTTCATGTCAATTTATATCTCTACTAGTGTAGTGCGGGAAGCTACCAGCATGTAGGTTCTTTACTAGCACTAAAAAAATAAATAACGAGTAGAATTTTTATGTCTTGGCAGATGATTCTCGAAATTGACTTTTATTTTGTTTTATAGATCGGGAACTCAGTACCAAAAAAATTTATTTCGTAACTATAACCTATATTATATTTTTAGGTTCGTGTTTGAATAAAGCATAGTCATAATAGTTCATAAAAAGTGTTACATTCCAAATAAAGCAATAACTTTTTTAAAAATTGATTTTTTTTAAATTAACAATTTAAAAATGTCTTCTTCTTCATTTTTCAAATCTGGAAATAGATTTTTTATGCTTTATTCAGACTACTTTTTTCTATAAATATAAGTGTCGGATGTTTGATTAGTTAGTTCATTACATCAGCAGAAAAAAAAAAAATTAGTGAAAGTATATGGAAAAAACGTGTGAAAATAGCATGTTCTTAAGTTCATAAATTTATTTTAAAAAAGTCACAAACATACCAAAAATCCAATACTCAGTTATCCCACATAGGGTCTAAAGATACGCATATTTAAAACTTCTAGAAACTTCTAGGTTGTCACTGCCGATCGCCATTGCGCCAAATCATCTCAAAATGTTTCATTTGGCGAGAAAACGAAAGATTAAAATTGCCAAATTGCGAGAGTTGATATTCTTCCTTTTTTTTGCGACGCTCTTTATGATGTTATTAAACGATTGAAAGCTTTTCTGTGTAAATTATTATTTATATTTTGATTTTTCTCTTTCACATTATAAAAATATACATTTATTTATTGGTTTTTGTTTAACCCATTAACATGTATTCACGAATCCCGAGTTAACGCGGGATTTGTTTGATAAAATAGTTTTTAGAAGTAAATAGTTCTAAAATTTCTTTTATCGACATTCAAAAGCATCTGTAGTATACTTGCTTTATTAGTTTAAACAGCCGCTAGTTCAATTTACATCAATAATCGCTCTAAAAACAATGACAATAAATTAGAACACGTAATAAAAAGGAAATAGAGGTTACGTTAAGAAGTTTAAAGAACAATTTTAGAATCAGTGCTTCACGAAGAATCGATTGCTAATTTTATTTTCATTTGGCTGTAGTTTCTATCTTATAATTAAATAAATCGCTAAGGTTAATCAAAAGCTAGTGAAAACCTTGGTTACAATTCTTATTTGTTTCGAAAATTAATTTCCAAAATATATATATATTTTTTAATTTAATTTCAATAAAAATAGATATTGTAATCAAGGAATTTTTTTAAAAACAAAAATTGATCTCTAGAAGCTTCAAATATGCGAATCCAAAATTATAGCTCATTACGCCAAGTAGTTTATGAGTTATGCTTAAAAAACCACCCGCATTGCAATCTATTTTGTGATGACGAAAAATGAATTTATAACATATTAGGAGTTCCAAATTTTAATCGTGCATAATTCCTAAACTACTTGATCGAATAACTTTCCGTTTGATATCCTAAGGTAAACTTACCGAAGAATCCAAATATGATGTCGAAATTAGGTGTTAAGAGTTGAAAATTTTAAAGTTGGACCACCCCGGACCTCCTGACTTTTTGCTTCAAATTATTTTTAACCAAATGAGACCCTCCTCAAATATATTGGACACATGTTTTGCACTTTTCAAAAATTCCGACGCGTTGCCAAGATAGACATGGGATTTATAGAAAATTCAAATATACGAATCCAAAATTACAGCTCATTACACCAAGTAGTTTATGGGTTATGCTTAAAAATCTACCCGCATTGCAATCTGTTTTGCGATGATTAAAAATGAATTTAACATTTGGCGTTCCAAACTGCATAATTCCTAAACTACTTGATCGAAGGAATTTCGATTTGATATCCTAACTTTACCGAATAATCCAAATATGATGTCAAAATTAGGTGTTAGCGTTGAAAATTTTAAAGTTGAACCACTCCGGATCTTCTGTGCTCTCTTGCCCCAAATTATTTCTAACCAAATGAGACCCTCCTCAAATATATTGGACACGTGTTTTGCAGTTTGCAGAAATTCCCACGCGTTCCCGTGATAGAGATGGGATATCTAGAAGCTTCAAATATACGAATCCAAAATTACAGCTCATTACGCCAAGTATTTTATGGGTTATGCTTAAAAAACTACTCGCACTGCAATCTGTTTTGCGATGATTAAAAATAAATTTAACATTTGGAGTTCCAAACTGTAAGCCTGAATAATTCCTAAACTACATTATAGAAGGAATTTCCATTTGATATCCTAACTTTACCGAAAAATCCAAATATGATGTCAAAATTATGTGTTAGCGTTGAAAATTTTAAAGTTACATCACCTCAGACTTCCTGTGCCCCGTTGTCCCAAAATATTTTTTAACCAAATGAGACCCCTCCTCAACCTGACTTGTTTTGCAGTTTTCAGAATTTCCGACGCGTTCCCGAGATAAAGATGCGTGGGCATGACTTTTGGTGGACACCGTATATCAATTTATATGACAAATATTGATTTTTTTTTCTGTGATAAATGAATTAAAGTCTAAAAACTGTTAAATAATTTTTTTTTAACAAAAAAAAAAAAAAAAAAAAAAAAAAAAAAGTT
This sequence comes from Maratus speciosus, assembly GCA_963932465.1. NCBI lineage: Eukaryota > Metazoa > Arthropoda > Arachnida > Araneae > Salticidae > Maratus > Maratus speciosus. The sequence continues at coordinate 342,664,001 of OZ010795.1, read as the reverse complement.
AAAATGTGACATTTTCGAGTTTTTGAATCTCGGACTCCATGAAATATTTTCATCATCATACAATGCATAAATCAAAACATAAATATCTGTTTAACTAAATATATCTTTCGCTTTTAACCACTTCTTACGGTGTTAAAAGTACAAGTTATTTATTATAATCATTACTGGGTGAAAGATTGATTAAAAAAATCCAACATTTCAAATCGCATAATGAAAGGTAAAGCAGTATAACTGATACTTAGTAGGAAAAACATACATCACAAACAACGGCAATCGATAATATTTTATTACATTGGGATAAGAACAAAAGGGTAATTACACTAGCCTAATTTTAATTGTATACGTATTGGTATATTAATGTATATTACCCCCCTGTATGCTATTTCTTTCTCCCAGCTATTAAAGTGTCGTCTCCCAAAAATAACGTTCCGTTGTATAAGCCAATCGTAAAACAAAACAGATGTATCATTGTACTGTTAGATACTTCAATGAAATTTTTTTTAACTTATAAGCATCGCACATTTTCAATTTTTAGACCATCGTATTGAGAAAAAAGATACTTTTGAATGCAATTTGTTTGAAAATTGCATCTCAATTTATTTTTTAAATATTAAATTTTTTGTAGTTTTTAGCCCCAATTGTTTAATATTGGCAACTCAAGTACTTCATTTCTGTAGAAAGTAAAGGAAAAATATTTGGAAAATAGTAATTTTTTTTGTTGCCATTTTCAGATAACAACTGAAAAAAAAATTAATTAAAAAATGTGTTATTTTGAAAAAATATAAATGAATGATTTCTGATAAAACATGGAGCTATTATAAACTATATTTGATTTTAACTATCTATATTAATATAACAAACAAATGAAGGCCGATGAATTATTAGATAGTCGATTTTTTTGTCGAGTTTCTTGAATGATGATACCTCTTTTTTAGAATTTGTGTATTATTTAGCGATAGTGACGTGCTATGCTTACTTTATTGTAGATGTTGTGGCTCTGGATCGTAAAAGTGGAATTCTTCAGTGGATGAGAATGACGTAATTTTATATAAAATAAAAGCGTGTCTTATAACCGAAATATGTTTTGTACTATCTATATTTATATACATATTTTTTTTCATCGGGGGCGACACTATATTCTGAAAAAGCAGAATTTTTCTTTTCTAGTCTATTAACTAATTTCAATACGTGGTTACAGTTATTTGTTGTAAAGTGAGTTACATTGGTATTTTTAATATATTCCTCTCATCGCTATAGATGTTACCACATAGATGCATAGATGTATGCATGCATAGATGCATGCATGCATAGATGTTACCACAGTTTCAGTATATGCAGTTATAATTTGTGCAATTTTGTGTATTACCGATATCGGTAAACATGTTTATTATTAGAGAAAACTGGCAGCTGCGAAAAGTAACTGGAATTTTGAATACAGAAAATAAGTTAACAAGAATGAATATTGGGTGAAATAATCAACTTAAAGCTACTCTCATTTGCTTTTAGAAGCAAAATTCACAGAGTTGCTTAAATCGCAATATCACCCAATCTTCAAATTACATTTCTCGATATCGTGATTATCTAATCACATAGTCCTTGAAAAAAAAAAAGCTTATATCTAAAGGGTTATAAAAGATAGAACAATGAAAATTTATCTCTTCTCTCTATTCTAAAAAAAGTAACTAAAGCTGTCACCGCTGCCGTAAAAGATTTTTTTGTGGGCGGAGGTCTTTCTTCGCTAATATTAAGAAAATTACTGCATACAAAAATATGAAAATTGGTAGTATAATAGAGAAATTTTTAATAAACAGGCTGAAGCAGATAGTTTTTAAATCGAAGGATTATTTAAAGAGATATTTAATGTTGAAGTTGGTCAAATCGTTCCATTAAAAATGTTTTATAGGAACAAGAACTATACATAGGAATTTAATTAATTTTTCTAAAGACATGCATTACAAACTATCGGCGTGCAGACTGAATTTATTTTTTTTGATTTGACTAATTTTTTAAGGGTTTTTTAAAAAATTTTATTCAAGTTTTCATCTTTTTAAAACATATTTTTTTTTCATATTTTAAAAAAGGTTATTATTTTAAATAGTTGCCAATTTTAAAAACAGTGCAAAGAATAATATTTCCTTTCAATAAAAAAATTATTTACACGTGACAATTAAGAACAGTAAATGATTACGTGTTAAAATCAGGGAAATATTTAAAATTACGATATAGAAAGAAAACTTTAAAACAATAGGTTCATTAATATGCGTTAAAAGCAGCAAATGGAAGGAAATTACATCCTATTTAAAATGACCAAATGATAATATTGCCAAACACTTTAAATATAAAAATATATTTATGCGTGACATTTATTTCATATTTCGAGATGAACTTTTTAACTACTGTTGCCAATCCTTAGACAGCGCGAATAATAATATATCCTTTACTATAACAAAAGTATTTTCATGTGACTATTAAAAAGAGAAAGAAAACTCTGGTAAAAATTACGCCAGATTTAAAACGATACATTTAACCATTTATGCACGGAATTATGAATCCAGAAATTGGTCTACCTCAATAATTATATTCCTTAGTGTCTAGACATATATAAGAAAACTTATACTATAATAATATGAAATTTAGATAAGATTTTTCATTAAAACTGATTTAATAAATCGATAGTTATAGCCCTTTTTCTAAAATGTTTAACAGTATAATTGGATTAATTATCAAAATATGCTGTTAAGAAAATTTTACCATTCTTTATAAAAACAATGTAATTAAATGTATTATGATCTTATATATAAATAGAAAGGTATTTGCAATCAAACATTTTTCATATAACATATTTTTAATAAGAGAAAAGATACACCTTTGTAAATGGTTGAGAAAACTACCACTTTATAAAATAATTAACTTTGACTGTTCCGCTATGCTTTATAAATGTGACCGAGTAAAATATTTTGTATGAAAAGTAAAATCTACTTTTAATAATAGATGGATTAAATAAATTTTATATTAAATTTTCTTTAATGGTACTCAAAAGTACCGTCACTGGATAAAGGGTTAAAATGCCTTATTTAAACAATTTTCTTATAGCGTTGTTAAAAAATACCAGAAGGCAAAGACTCTGTTCATTTTATATTAACTTATTTTCAAATGTTTAACTGATCATATTTAATCAAACACGAAAACAGCCATTATATGCCTTAACAGAAGCTGATTCGACCTTAAAATTCCCCAATAAAAGGGACATGAACGAAACCCGTTTCCAAGGAGATCGCCACTGGTTTTTTAATTATAATTTAATCTTCCGTAATATTTTTTAAACCGATCAAATTAGCCTGTTTATAGAATCTGCGGTGTCTGAATGGTGGTTCGCGAGCGTAGTTCGTAGGGGGCAGAGCCCCTAGTATTTTGGATAAATATTACAGGAAAAATTAAATGAAAGAAATACATCATGGAAGACGGTAGTATTCCGAGTGACGCAGCCTTAAGCCTAAAATCGTATCGTATCGTATCGTTAAAATCGTATCGTATCGTATCATAGAATTCGTAGATGGCGGAACTCATATATACAGCTAACTCGACATCAAAGAAAACGCGAAAAGCCGCCTTTTAATAACTCAGCAGATATATGTCTTATTGTTCTGAATTTTCTAGAACAGTCTTATATCTGCAGTCTAATCGTATACTGAAATTTTTACATTTCTACGTGCAGTATATTTTGAGATCTAAATAGCCATTTTTAAAGTGAAAACGTTGGTATCATATCGAGGAAGTTCCTAATTTGAAAATCTCGAAAACGGTTCTAACGATTATTTTTAAATTGATACATAATATAAATGTGATTAAGGCGAGGTGAATAACACTTTTCTTTTTTCTGGGAAAACTCTCGTTCGTTAAATAATTCGATTTTTTTTTTCTCTCGAAAATGACACGGGCGATTTTTTAAAAATCAAATAAATATGTTTCAGATGAACCAAATAACAATTTACTTGTTTCCATCAAGACTCTTGTTCGTTTTATAATGCGCATGAAAAATCGGACTATATTTCTTCGCCATTCTATGGAAATTTCACCGAAAATGGATGACACTGTATTCATACACATGCTTTCTTTTTAACCATTTTTGGGGAGAAAAATTTTGTCTTCCCACTGGCTGAGTGGCTAAGGGTCATCGTTTACTGACCATAAGATAGGCAGTTCGATACTCGCTGATACGTGTTTTCACATGTGAATGTGTTTTTTTTTTTTTTTTTTTTTTTTTTTTTAAGTCTGCTAGTTGACCATTATTCTCAGTTCCTTTGTAATTTTTTTAATTGCTATTAAGTTAAATAAAATTACAATTATAATGACGCCAATTTGATGATGATTATTTCTTGGCAATTTTTCAACAATAAAAATATTACCATAAATTTTATAAATATATTTAATTTCAATCACTTTACAAAAAAAATACATTAATAATTATTATTTGAATATAAATCACACGATCAGAAACGTAAAAAAACAATTCATTTCAGCTCTTCTTTTTATAATATCATTTTTTATTATTATGACGGTCAATCAATATATAATCACTGACATCCATAATATTATTATTATTATAATTATTATTTTCCTTGCATAAAAGCTATTGTGATGTAATAATTCTTTTATAATAAATAATTTAGTTGAAATGTTTTATTTATAAATATCAATGAAGTTTGATTACAGTTTACATAATAAGCATATCAGACTACTGGTGTCGCCATCTTTTGACGCAATTGCGTAGTATTATAGAGAAATGTTTGATAAAAACGTCTATCCATCTATGTAACTATCCATCTATGAAACACCATCTATGTAAGGATTTAATAATTATAAATTAACATTTTGGATTTATTAATTTAAGGATAAAGTGTTTTTAAAGGAATATCAAATGAAACCCTCTGTGCGATCTGCGATTATACTTACCCAGTTGTTTTTATATACAAACTGCTATAAGGAAAATTGTAATAAAATAGTAAAAATTAAATCTGCATTAAATTCCATAAGTATCTTTTTTTTTAATCATTTTATCACTAACCTCAAAAAAGTAATGATATCAATGCAAAAACCCTTGACGGGTTAAAAGTTTCTGACGCAGCACTTTATCTTATGCTCTAAGAATTTTAAATATGGAACTTAAAAATACTGATATCAAATTTTGAGTGACGTTATGCTATTTCTTAAAAAATATATTTGTATTTATTTCATCATTTTATTTTTGTTTTATTTATAATCGCATGTGCAAAAGTTATGTTCAACATGAAAAGCTGCATAAAATTTTATTCGCTGTTGCTTTATCATTTACATCTCTCATAAATTCAAAATATGAGTTTTAAAAGATATGATATAAAATTTAAGTGACGCCTTGATGTGACTTTAAAAGGTTTGTTTTAAAATTCAATTTAAATTATTTTTGACTTGGTTAAAATAATTTTTTACATCTACACAATACTTTTAATTTTCCAATTCACTGTTAAATATATCACTTTCATTGAATCTATACTATGCATTGAAATGTATTTATTTCAATAAATTGATTTATCTTTTGTGTCACGCTATTCAAAATTGTGAGTAAGATTTATGTAAATGGTTTCTTTGCGTCATTGTGTCCAAACTACATGAAATGTATGAAAAAGGATAGTTTGACGCAAATAAACCATTTACATAAATCTTACTCACAATTTTGAATAGCGTGACACAAAAGATAAATCAATTTATTGAAATAAATACATTTCAATGCATAGTATAGATTCAATGAAAGTGATATATTTAACAGTGAATTGGAAAACTAAAAGTATTGTGTAGATGTAAAAAATTATTTTAACCAAGTCAAAAATAATTTAAATTGAATTTTAAAACAAACCTTTTAAAGTCACATCAAGGCGTCACTTAAATTTTATATCATATCTTTTAAAACTCATATTTTGAATTTATGAGAGATGTAAATGATAAAGCAACAGCGAATAAAATTTTATGCAGCTTTTCATGTTGAACATAACTTTTGCACATGCGATTATAAATAAAACAAAAATAAAATGATGAAATAAATACAAATATATTTTTTAAGAAATAGCATAACGTCACTCAAAATTTGATATCAGTATTTTTAAGTTCCATATTTAAAATTCTTAGAGCATAAGATAAAGTGCTGCGTCAGAAACTTTTAACCCGTCAAGGGTTTTTGCATTGATATAGATATACCACTGAAATATTCAATATCTGTATGAAAATAAATATGATATAGTTCGCCAAAAAATGTAACTAAGACAAGTAGTATAGAAAATCATTAAACAAGGCATTTTATTGTAAATAGCTTATCCTACAATTTTTAGAATAGGAGAGTCAGGATTTGTGTTCGGACTTTTTGTGTTTGTATTTTGTCTACTGCTGTTGCGAATAACAAAAATAAACAAGTTGGAAATTGCCCGTCAAACGTGCCGAATGAGGTGCGTTCGTACTATAACTAGTTTTATAATAATTTTTTGCACCGCATATTGTACTGAATGTATATTTTAGTGCACTTCATAAGTGCATATCAATTTCATTCTCTTCGAAAGGCTGTAACATCATTAAAATGCACTTGAAATATTTTTCCCCATTGGCCTTAATGTAACGGAAAACTTTTGACTGTCCCTGTGATTAAACTATACATCCGATTTTCATAAAATTTGAAATGGCTCGACAAAATTTTGCAACAATTAGATATTTAAAATTTCAGACCATTCGGAAGGCTGTAACATGATTAAATTGCACTTGCAATAATTTTTTCTTATTGGCCGTAATGTAAAGAGAAAATTTTGTCTGTCCCTGTAATTAAACTATACATCCGATTTTCATAAAATTCGAAATGAGTCGACAAAATGTTGCAACAATTATATATTTAAAATTTCAGATCATTCGGAAGGCTGTAACATCATTAAAATGCACTTGCAATAATTTTTTGTCATTGGCTGTAATGTAACGGAAAACTTTTGACTGTCCTTGTAATTAAACTATACATCCGATTTTCATGAAATTTGAAATGACTCGACAAAATTTTGCAAAAATTATACAGGGTGTCCCAGAAGTAATGGGACAAACTTTAAGGGGAGGTAGGGGACATCACAAGGATTCAGATTTGCATAGCAACCCAGAATCGGAAACGCTTTCCTGGTGCGGTAGTGACGACACAAAACACAAGAAAGACAGGATACGAATAAGAGGAGAAAACATGTTTATTATCCTTAGTACATCAAAAAACTAAGAAGAAAGAACATTAAAGGGACAACGATCGTCATCAAAGTAGGTGTTCGAAATTACGACCTCGGGCCGTGATGCAAGGAAGCGCATCTCCGGCGTATGGAAGATCTAATGTTCTCGAAAATACTGGGAGTGTCCCGGACTTCCCCAGCAGCTGCCACGATGCGTGCAACAAGTTCCTCAACACTTTCCAGCATTGTCCCGGCATTTCTGCAGTACTAAGAATAATAAACATGTTTTCTCTCCCTGTTCGTGTCCTTTCTTTCTTGTGTTTTGTGTCGTCACTACCGCGACAGGAAAGCGTTTCCGACCCTGGGTTGCTATGCAAATCTGAATCCTTGTGATGTCCCCTACCTCCCCTTAAAGTTTGTCCCATTACTTCTGGGACACCCAGTATATTTAAATTTTCAGACCATTCGTTTGGGTAGTTTTTGCTCTGCTATGTGCGGACGGACAGACGGACGGACTGAACGACGACTATAGGTGCTACGTATTTATATAATTACGAACGCACCTAAAAATGAAAAATGTAGTCAAAAATTTTAACAACTGCGATTTATTTGTAGCGCGATAGAAATATTTCCAGAAAAAAAAATAAATGACATATAAAACAATAATATCGTCTATAAGAAATAAAATAAGTAAAATAAAGATACTAAATTTGATTTGATATTTTTAATACTTATTAATATTATATAAAGCAAGAATCTCTGCAACAAGAAAAATCACAACGAGAAGAAGTAATTAAAAGAAGCGTTATAGAAGAATTTTAGGTGCAATTTGTATTTTGAAAGCATATAGTATAAGTAAATAAATAAATAAATATATATATTAAGTAAAAAAATTAAAATGATAAATATATTTTTTTTTTATGTGTGAATTTTTATTATCTATGAAAAAGTAGCGTAAAAAGGGGACATTTTGCATTAACAAAAAGAATCGCAAAAGGAAAAGTTGTAAGAAATAAAAGGAATAAACATAAATGAGACACATGAAAAAAGTAAAATAAGAATAAAAACATGTAATCTTGTGAAATGGAAACATGTAATCTAAACATAGTTATAATAATAAAGTAAAAGATAAAGGGAGAAATTCAGTCAAGTTTTTTAATATTTATCATTTACTTATTATTTACATAAAAATATACTATATAAAGTAAATGCTTGAGGTAACAGTAGCAATAAAAAGAATAGTTATGAAAATATATAAAAAAGTAAGATGTAAAGAAATTAAAAAAGGCGAGAATAATAAGGAAATATTAAGTTGATAAAACAGTTAATTGCCATTTTTTAATATTTAAAAATTATTTATTATATATTAAACGATAGCATAAAGAAAAAAATGTTTCGAACGTCACGAATCATAAAAAGGGAAAAAAAGAATTATAGAAATATAGTTATGAAAATATATAAAGAAGTAAGATGTAAAGAAATTAAAAAAGGCGAGAATAATAAGGAAATATTAAGTTGATAAAACAGTTTATTGCCATTTTTTAATATTTAAAAATTATTTATTATATATTAAACGATAGCATAAAGAAAAAAATGTTTCGAACGTCACGAATCATAAAAAGGGAAAAAAAAGAATTATAGAAATATAGTTATGAAAATATATAAAGAAGTAAGATGTAAAGAAATTAAAAAAAGACGAGAATAATAAGGAAATATTAAGTTGATAAAACAGTTAATTGCCATTTTTTAATATTTAAAAATTATTTATTATATATTAAATGATAGCATAAAGAAAAAAAATGTTTCGAACGTTACGAATCATAAAAAGAGAAAAAAAAGAATTATAGAAATATTTGAGATGCAGTACGTAAAAATAACAACAATAACAATAATAAAGAAAATATCGAAGTATTAAGTAAAAATATAGCACCAAATTATTAAAGACTTTTTAGGAATTATTCGTTATATATAAAAAGAAAATACAAAGAAAAGGTGTTTGCAACAAAAAGAATTATATGAGAAAAGTCAGTTATAAAAAATAAAAAATGAGAACTGTACTAAAATGTTTAAAAAATTGTGAATTATTATTGTATATAAAGAGAAAGTTTTGTGATAATAACAATGAAGAAAAAATATGGTAGTGTGAAAAGTAATAGAAATATTATGATTTGCAAAATATAAAAATAAGAACAATAACAATAATAAAGAAAAAATCGAAGTATTAAGTAAAAATATAGCGGGAAATTTAATTAAAGGGGTTATTCTCTGCAATAGTGCAAAAAGTGCTTCCCAGCCATATAAATGCTCTTAATTTTATTACATTTTTATTTATTTTTATTTTTATTAGAAGATCTAAACATAGTTTATTAGGGGCAGAAAGTAAAATTTAAAAATAAATAAATTTAGTATTTAAAAATATAATATATATCATGCAAACATCATTCCCTCACCTTTCCCCCACCTGTACTACCATATTTTATTGCCTATTTCTTTCCATCCAGAAATAAAAATAATTAAAAATACCCTAAGCAAAATAAATTTCTTATTTGATACATTACAAAAAATAATAAAAATATTAATTTTTACTATTATTATATAGTCTACTCAATCAATTATATGTTTCCCCATGTTAGACCATCATTCCCTCACACATTGCTATTATCTCAAATATCTACCACTAATGAGCAGTAGCAGTCTAGCATCCTTCACAGAGAAAAAGCTATTTTGAGCACTTGTCAGTCCAGCAACATAAATTGGTGGTGTAAGATTTTGTTAATTTTACAGAATTTTTTTTTAGTCAGAATATCCGGAAGCGTTTTTATTAGCAGTCATTCCCTCACACAGAATATTAATTTTTTTGTAAATATCAAAAATTTTAATTTTATCATACATTATATATTAAGTGTTTCTCTTAAAGGAAACAGTTTGGATTTCTTCATAATTTTGCATTTCCCCCCTACAACTAGTAAAAATGTCTTATTTCATCATTCCCCCACTTGTCATTCCCTCACATTTTTTATTTTATTTTTTCCACAAATTTTATTTTATTTTTTTTCTTAAGTCAAATTTTTAAAACAATTTCTGTTGCTATTAAAATTTTCAATAATTGACTGATTTCTTACCATTTATCTAGTTTTTATGAAAATTTACATATGCATCATTCAAGTCAGACTGCTGGCCAAATTTGCAAGTATTGTAGAGAACTTTAGGAATTATTCGTGATATATAAAAAGAAAATACAAAGAAAAGGTGTTTGCAATAAAAAGAATTATATGAGAAAAATCAGTTATAAAAAATAAAAAATGAGAACTGTACTAAAATGTTTAAAAATTTGTGAATTATTATTGTATATAAAGAGAAAGTTTTGTTATAATAACAATGAAGAAAAAATATGGTAGTGTGAAAAGTAATAGAAATATTATGATTTTCAAAATATAAAAATAAGAACATATGAGAAATTTAATTAGTTTCCCTTTCTGTTTCCCATTTGGGGATTGATGTAGTATTTTCTAACGCTAATCAGATCGAATTAAAATATTTTGCATGTGTTTAAGATTAAATGTGTTCAATATAATTAGTTTTAGATATAATATTAAGCAATGTCACATGTTTATGAATTATTGGAAAGCAGTTTGAGTAGGAATATACGGCTCGTGCAATAAACAGCTGAAGAAATTGTATGTAATACAAAAATATGACAATAACAGAAAATATTTTTTTATAATATCTAATCTATAAATCTAAAATTTGTATAAAGTTTTAATAATTTAAAATTTTTGGATGAAGATTTCTTAAATTCCGAATGAAAACTTATTATTATTATTATTTTAAATTTGCACTACATTTATTTTTAAACTACAGGATTACTTTTTACAAAATCTCCCCTTGCTGCATAAATAATAATAATAATAAAATAAATTTAAAAAAAACCCGTAAATGAATAAATAAATAGAAATAATAATATAAAAACAAAGTGAGGGGTTAGTAATATTTTTTTAAAGCTCGTAAATATTTATAAAGAGAAATTACTTTTAAATAATATGAATAATAAATAAGGAACACGCAAAAATAGCACTTGAAAAGATTCTAAAAACTCACGTGTCAGAGAAAAGTGACCAACTATCCGGGCTCAGGAATCGTTTCCTTCTGTTAAGCAGTTCCTCGGACTGGACAGTGGCGAGGCAGATTATCAGAACACCTGCTACAAACCGCATGTTTCGATATGCAAGCTAGGTGAGAGCGCGAACAAAATTAAAGAGAAGATAAAAAACGCTTGGATAAATCCTCTCTTCGCGAACTCTATGCTCCAGCGAAGTTGGGACAAAAACTCTAGCGCGCGGAGGAGCGAGAGCTGTTTATAGTAGATCGACAGAGGGCGCTCTCGAACTTTCTGTGAGGATTCACCATGTGATAAACGGCGTGACCCTTGCCGATTTGTTACGCTAAAAAGATCCAAGAGGAAGAGGTCACCCGTGGAAGCGATCGTCTGGTAAATAGATGCTATCTTATCCGGAACATCCCTGGAAAGTCCATTTTTTTTTTTTTTTTTTTTTTGCTAGGGAAACAAAAGATAAATTCCGTAAGGTCAAGGCTGTTATAGGCAAATTTGTTTGCGATTTCCTATTAAGGCTTGCATTTTTCAAAATCTAGTGATAATTTTGATGCTGTTTAATCTATTTGCACTATTAATAACACAGATAACATCCGCTTTAAACGAAAAAGAGGTAGTGATGCAATTTGGTAGTACAGTAGAACCTCGATTATCCGAAGTAATTGGGACCGACCATATTTCGGATAATCGAAATTTTTGGATAATCGAGAATGCTTCAATTTTAAGATTAAGGAGAAATATATGCAATATTTCTTATTATGGTAACAAGTGCTTAATCAAAATAAAGCAATAGCAAAATAGAAACAAGAATAAACTACCTGAATTTTAATTTTGAAATTAAGTACCTTTGACATATATCACAAAGGTTTAAAAAAATGTTTTGTTTGTCGCAGTTTCGATTGCCTATCCTTTGAAGCTCTATCACGGAGTTTTTAAATTTTATTACTTCACCAGTATCACAGTCTTTCTGCTGCTCCAGCCATGTCAAACCTTTTGCAAAACATTCAAAAGTTTCAGAAATGCTAATTTGTTCGTTTTCTTCGTTCCACTCTGCAGCTTACGGGAGCTCAAGTTAAATTCAAAGGAACTCTAAGAAATGGGATCGAAAATATTTATATGTACTCGTAGTTCGGAAAGGACCGCTTGCACACAAGGAAGGCATATGATAAGTAAAAAAAAAAAACTTTCAAAATGGATTTTGCACACAAAGAATGTGATAATAATAATAAAAAAACCTTTAAAAATTGATTTCGGTTAATCGAGAGTTTCGGTTAAAAGAGTTTCGGATAAAAGAGGTTCTACTGTATATAAAAAGTACTTACAATGATATACAGGGTTCTCGAAAAGTTGTTGTCTGCCTCAACTCAGAGGGCTGTGTAGGACTTCGGAAGTGTCTTAATGACATGAAATTCAGATAGCAGTTCAGATAATGCTGTGCGAGTTTTATATAAAAATAAATAAATAAATAAAATGAGTTCTGGGTAAGTTCTTCTGCAGATGTAATTCTCTAATAGCAGACCATCGTTCTTGTCATTCTGGGATACCAGCTTACATCCAACCGCGAGGTATTGTATAGGAGCAAAAACGTCCGCGAGAGGAAAAACCATTTCCACCACCCACCGAACCACGGCAGAAAACCGGACACACGGCTTATTTACCAGATACCGTTTATTCAAGCGCATCTACGATGTGAGACTACCGTATATACTAGTGATAAGTCTAAGAATTTTAGACAAAATTTGGGAGTTGAAAATGGGGGGTCGATTTATACTCGAGAAAAAAAAAATCGTAGATAATCGGCGAATGGGCAAGCCTTTTAAGTAATCACATGAGAGATAAAAGCGGACAGTCATTTTTTCCTTGTGACTGACAAAAAAAAAAAAAAAAAAAAAAAGAGCTCAACAATAATGTTCCTATGATTGTTCTGCATGCATTTTCTCTTGGGACAGAATTTCCTTCAATACAGGGGCATTCCTTTTAGCATTTTAATCCCCTTTTTAAAAAGAATTCAACTTGAGAATGCGTCGAGATATCCCTCTCTTAAAAATCCTACAATACATAGAAGTACTATATTTTAGCAGTTTAAGAAGTTGTTTACCCTTGTAAATAAGGTGTGAATAGATTTTTTGAAAGAATTTTTTTCTTTTTAAGTAAAATTCAATTGATGTGAATAGGTTTCAAAATAGTTTAAGCTTCTTCGATTTTACATAATTATGCAGTTTCAAAACGTTAAAAAAAAGTCTGATTAGAAACGTAAAAAAGTTTACTAATTTAATGAAAATGCATGGATTTTTTTATCCTCGATTACAAATAATTTTTCAACATACTACCAGAAATGTGGTTCGACTTATACTCGAAAATTCATTTTTTTTTTCAAAATTTTGCTTAAGAGTTGGGGGGGCGACTTATACACGAGTATATACGGTATGTATTTTAGTATTTTTAGGTATATTCGCCTTATTACGCGTCCTTCCTTCTTTTTCGTTTTTGTAAAGATGCCTTCGTAAAATAGATAGAATGAAAATACAATAAAGAGCGTTTAAAAGTAAAATAACTGGTACAAATATAAAGAAAATAAGGAAATGCAAAGTGAAGAAATACGCCACTGCAAAACCTCTGCTGCTGGGATATAACTGGGCTGCCACTTGTAACATTTCTGTATAATTTTGTAAGTTTTAATATATAGGGGTCTTATTCAACGATTGTTTTTCTGGGCCCTGCCCCCGGCAGCGGCCCGTAATGATGGTAGTTATTCTGCTGGGCGGGGCTTGTTGAGCTAAAACCATATTGGTAGGCCTCCCCGCCTGGCCTGAAACTGAAACTGAAACTGAATCCCCGACAAAGCGTTTGGAATCGCATCTCGTTCATTCAAATCTTCTCATGTTCATTAGCATAAATGTTGCATTTTCTTCATGCGTAATTTTTAAGCTTTCGTTTTTACATTCGGCGTATAGAGCGCAGGGCCGAAATTAGCCTTTTTTGCACCCGGGGCAAACATGGAATTTGGCCCCCCTCCCCCCCCCCACAATTCTGCAAAGTATATTTACAAAGAGAATTTTAACCGAGTTATTTTCTTCTGATGGATTGATGGCTTCCATTATTATGAAACTTCCATTATTATTTTTTAAAAAAAAATGGCTTCCATTATTACTATAAAAAAATGGCCATAACTAAAAAAAATTGTGGCAATTTTGTTTTGTTATTCTGACCAGAAAATCAGAGTTCTAACTTTTTACGACCGCTCTTTCATCTTCACCTAATACTTCATTTATAATGGCTGTTTCATAATAATGGAAGCCACCAGTCCATCAGAAGAAAATGATGCACTCCAAAGGTTCGATTGAAAAAAACTATTTAATACTTTGAGCAGAAAGAAGAGGCTACACCTGCAATTTTCATGACACCAATAGAATCACATAGCTGCCAATGTGTACGGTTCAGTTACCTCTAAAATTTCATAAAAATTTTTGCTTTTTAAACTGAATTTCCGGAAGTGACAGCCAATTGTTCCCTTGTGACGACATTTCTGTGGCTGTCAACTCGTAAAACTTGGCAAAAAATGCTAACTTTTACAACATTTTCTGAATGAATCTTTGCCTTTATAAGAAAATGGGAAACTCTTTAATTTCTTGGTATCTGAACAAAATCGGTAAATTTTATATTTTTACGAATGTTAATGCAAGTTTTTTGTATTTACGAATGAAAATGACTTCCCGTAAGTATCAGAAAAGTAGTTAGTTTGGATTTGGGAATAGCTCTCAATACACTGCTCAAAACAATTAAAGGATATTTGAAGTTTTATATAAAATAAAGATATAAACGAAATTTTTTTTGCCGAAAATAGAAGAAGAGAATCACAAATGCAAATTTTTCTGGTTTTCAAACTGTGGAGTATGCAAATTTTGAGTTCGACGTCAAAAACGTCGCTTCAGCGGCAGCGAATGAAATTTGACTTTCAACTGGATAAAAGAGAATGAAGACAAGGATGATCGGCATTCAGTGATTGCTTTGTTTCGATGAGTACGATGTCTCAGCGAAGTCATTTGACAGATTCAGAAGCTTTGAGAATTGTTGGTAGGTTAGAAGGGGGCCAAACTGAAGCCGAAGTAGCGCAAACCATTGGAGTGTCACAAAGTGTCATTTCCAGGATCTGGAACAGTTTTTTGGAGAGTGGATGTGCAGGACGAAGACCAGGGCAAGGTCGTAGATGGGCAACAACGCCCAATGAAGATCGGTATTTAGCGTTAACAGCTCGGAGACACCGAACCATGAACGCTACTCTTCTCCAACAACACCTTCGCTCGGCTACAGGCACCACGATTTCAACTCAGACTGTCCGAAACCGGCTCCATGCTGTAGGTCTGTATGCTCGCCGACCGATGGTATGTGTTAGATTAACATCAAGGCATCGTCGCGACCGCAGGGAGTGGGCAACCGAGCATGTCAACTGGAGGAGAAATGAATGGAGCAATATTCTGTTTTCTGACGAGTCCCGTTTTTCTGTGCATCCGGATAATAGGCGTATTTTCATCTGGAGGGACCGTGGCAGTAGGAATAATCCTGCGTTCGTGCACGAAAGTGTCAGATTTGGCGATGGAGGAGTGTTCGTGTATGGTGGCATCTCCATTGACGGGCGCACTGACCTCTACATCATTCGAGATGGAGCTCTGACTGGTCGCCGATATAGGGATGAGATCCTCAGACCTATTGTAGTCCCTTACGCTGCAGCAATCGGAGATAACTTCATTTTAATGGACGATAACTGCAGGCCACA
This sequence comes from Maratus speciosus, assembly GCA_963932465.1. Taxonomy (NCBI): domain Eukaryota; kingdom Metazoa; phylum Arthropoda; class Arachnida; order Araneae; family Salticidae; genus Maratus; species Maratus speciosus. Next base: position 342,647,899 of record OZ010795.1, on the reverse strand, counting down.
TCGTGCAAACCTGGTGGAGGATTTCGTTTTCGAGGAAGGAATCGTTCGAATGGAATGGCCAGCGTGTTCTCCAGACATGAATCCAATCGAGCACGTTTGGGACGCTCTAGGAAGACGAGTTTCTGGCCGCCAACAACCCCCACAAACTCTCCAAGAACTGGAAAGAGCTCTTCTGGAAGAGTGGGGCAGAATACCCCAACTCGTCATTAATAGCCTCATTGAGTCCATGCCTCAAAGGTGTTCAACGTTGCTGGCCGCCCGTGGAAACCATACCCCCTACTGAAAATGATTTTCTTTGAAGAAAACACCTTTTCTTATTCTTTTTTTCTCATATGCACAAATTGTGTTTTTTTCCTTTAGTACACAAATGCGCAATAAAATGCATTTTTTCTGCCAAACATGTGTAATTTATTCTCATATGACCTACTATGTCTGTCGACCATGTATCAATCAGCTAAACAGTTTACCAGATACAAAATCCACCTAAAACTGCAATATCCTTTAATTGTTTTGAGCAGTGTATAAAAATATTCTCGTAGCGATATGTGATCCCCTCCCACCCCCCAAAAAAGGAAATCCATGACCCCCTCTAAATGGTGAGCTGGATCAGCCCTTGATTTTGTCAAATATTAATTGATCAAAATGTTGAAAACGGAATCGAAAAGAAACAACACAAAAAAAAATTCTGGTTTATACAGGATCCTTATGCCATATTATCTTTAGATTCTTCTATGCTTTGTCATACGCCAGACAGGATGATTTTAAGAATACCGTGCTAAACATAGATGTGAGAAAAATAGACAAACAAAATCTTCATCTGGCGCCCCTTCGTTCTGGAGCCCGGAGCACATGCCCCTCTGCCCCCCCCCCTCTAGTTTCGGTCCTCTTAGAGCGCATCTGCAAAATTTGACCTATTTTCTTGTTTTAAAAGTGTACATTATACGTCGGAATATGCGGTTGTCTTGATTTCTGAACCCGGATAGTTGGTCATTTTTTTCCGACACGCGAGTTTTCAGAATCTTTACAAATGCTGTTTTTGCGTGTTCTTTATTTGTTATTCATATTAGTATTTGAAAGTAATTTCTCTTTATAAATATTTACAAGCTTTAAAAAATTATTATTAACCTCTTACTTTTTTTATTATTTTATAATTTTTTATTCATGTATTCATTTATGATTTTTACTTTCTTCTGCCTTTACAAGAAGAAAGTATTAGATTCGTGAAAATTTTCGAATTCCGGTTTTCGACGGATTTATACGTTTTAGAGGTCAGAGATCACGAAAAACATGTTTTTACAAAATGTCTGTTTGTGAGTCTGTCTGTCTGTGTGTGACACAAATTTTGTGAGTTCTCTATCTCAAGAACTAATGAACGGAATTTAATAAAACTTTAGATTCAGTTAGTCCCTGATATATATTGGTGCTGATTACTTTTTGGTGTAAATCGCCCAGCAGGTGGCGCTGCTACGTTGCATTATTCCTGATTTCCACAATAGCTATATCTCAAGAACTAAAGCACGGATTTTCAGAAAACTTCAGATTCAGTTAGCCCTTGATATAATTTGGTGCTGCTAACTTTTTGGTATAAATCGCCCAATAGGTGGCGCTGTTATGCTGCATTATTCATGATTATCGCAATAGCTCTATCTCAGAAACTAATGCACGAATTTTCATCAAACTTCAGATTCAGTTAATCCCTGATACAAAATAGTGCTGTTTAGCTTTTGGCGAAAATCGCTCAACAGGTGGCGCTACTATGCTGCATTTTTCACGATTTCCGCAATAGAGCTAATGCATAAATTTTCATCAAACTGTAGATTTAGTTAGTCCCTGATATAAATTGATCCTGATAAGATTTTGGTGTAAATTTTCTAAAAGGTGCCACTGCTATGCAGAACTTTCACGATTTCCGCAATAGCTGTATCTCAAAAACTAATGCATGGATTTTCACCAAACTTCAAATTCAATTAGAAGTTCACGTAAGTTGTTGCTGATTAGATTTTGGTGTAAATCACCTAGCTGGTGGCGCTGCTGTGCTGCATTTATCAGGAATGTATGCGATAGAAGAAAGTTTTGGGATTGTTACATCCGACTAGTTTTGTTTTATTTTTATAGTGTGAGAAAAAATTTATTTTTGAAAAAGTAATCCTGTAATATAAAAATAAAAGTGGTGCCAATTTCAAAAATAAAATGAGAATAATAAGTTTACACTCGGCTTTCAAAAAATCTTCGTTCAATAATTTAAAATGTGACAAAAACCAGAAGAATTATTTTACAAAATTAAATTTTAGATTTTTAATACTATAGATTTTTTTTTTCTCCAGTTATTGTCATATTTTAGTATTTCATATAACTTCTTCAGCTCTTCATTAAATGAGCCGTACATTTCTATTCACACTGCATTCCAATAATTCCCAAACATGTGAAATTGTTTTATACATTAGAGTGGCGATTATCTGAACAAGTCGGAACCGACCCTTGTTCGGATAAATGGACAGACAATTTAAGGGATGTTCCTGATTATACTAAAACCTTCACACTTCATCCAGGTTTGGACTGCCAGCACCAATTAGTGCTGGCGTGTTTAAAAATTGCTTTATATGTATATATATACAGGGTGCAATATGTTATCTATCGCCGACCTTTAATTTCTCAACCGTTGGTCGTAGACATACAGTGGCGGTCAAAAGTTTCCGGCCAGTTAGTTTCTTTGATTTGTTTGACAGAACGTTTCAGCGAAGAAGAGCACAATTGCTCCAAAAGTTAGGAATAAGCAAATTACCTCTGAGCACGTGATCATTTTGATTGGATACTTAAGATACTTTATACAAAGGGGAGGAATTCGAAATTCGTGCGTGCAAAAGTTTCCGGCCATTTGTCATCCATTAGTTTTTGGTATCGCTAAAGTGCTTTTTTGGCCATGTTTGTTAATTAATCAATGTGAATAACGTATTTGAAATTCAAAAATGAAAAGTTTAACAATTTATTGTTCCTAAACGAGTTATTTGTTTGTCGCTAAAGGGACAATCCTCTTGTGAGATTCCTGCAAAGTTGTCGATCGAAAAAATTTCTGTAAACGATATTTTAAAAATATATAAAGATGGTCATGGCCTTCGGAACTCGCCACGGTCCGGAGACCCCGGAAAACGACTATCCTTGTGGGCAGAATTATCAGAAGAAAAGCAGTTGATGACCCGCGTAAAAATGCCGCTGCAATTCCACGCGATTTACGGTGTTAAAATATTGCTGAAATAAGTCTGTCTACAGTGTCAAGACGCTTATGTGACGTAGAACATTATGGAACAGTCGGTGTTAAAAAACCTTTCATAAGTAAAAAAATTCAGAGGGTCTGACTGGCGTTTGGAAAGTAATACAAAGACTGGTTAAGTGAAAACTGGAAAAAAGCACTATTTTCCGATGAATCGTTGCTCAATCTTTTTGGGAGTGATAAAAGACATTACAACCGACGACCTAAAAACATAAGATAAGATGCGAGATATATTATTCCTAAAATGAAGCATGGCGGAGGACACTCTATGCTATGGGGAGCATTTTCTGAAAAATGTGCCTGTCCGTTATTTGAAATCCGCGACAAGATGAATAGTGCAATGCATAAGGATATTTTGCAAGATCATTTGCTGCCTTATTGGAGGAAAAATTGTGGTCGCAACTATTTGTTTCATCATGATAACGACCAAAAGCATACATGCAAGCTCGTCAAGCAGTGGCTTTCGATCAAAAGAATTCCGCTTTTGAAATGGACAGCCCAGTCATCCGATCTGAATCCAATAGAAAATCTTTGAAACTAACTTGAAAACGTGTGTAGAATTATAAATATTCCAATTCAGCAGCATTTTCACAAAAATTGCAAGAACCGTGGACAAAACATAACATTGATGATCTGCAACCGTTTATTGAATCGATGCCACGTTGCTGCGCAGCAGTACGTATTGCTAAATATATGAATACAAAATAGTAATTGTAAATGTTATTGATCACTGTTATTTTCTGTTATAACACCATTTTTTCCAAACTTGTCAAGGTGGCCGGAAACTTTTGAGAACATGCGTTTTCTTTTCAAATTAATTTTGTCAATTAAATTTATTAATATTTAATTTTTATTTCATAAATAAGTTCTTAACTGTTATGTCAATAAAGTGTATAAATGTCACTTTGAGATTCCTCTTCATATGGGTATACTTACAAATTAACCAAAAATTTTATGCTGGTCGGAAACTTTTGACCGCCACTGTATAGTTCCAATTACAAAAACGTTTCAAATGAGCTAAATATTCATGTTGTGGCATTATTTAAAGTAAAAAATCAATTTGATAAAAATTACGAAAACTAACTTTTTATACGGTCCCCCAGTCCCTATAGTTATATTTAGTAAAAATTTACACATATCATAACAGATGTAACACAAAAAGTTTGACATCTGTACTACAAAAATTGACACAGTTATTAAATTTATAAGTTTGAGATTTTTGCACATGATTTTGTCTTTCATTGAGGGATCAGTTAAAAGATGAATTAAAGTAATTCGAGATCAAAATCAGGGTGCAATTGTCCTTTCTACGGCGAAGCCTCTTTTAGCCGGTACCGTCGGTACTTTTGAATGTTGTTCGACCCATAAAAGTTAGCTCAAATTTTTAGATGAAATAACCCAATTTGGTGATTCCCCGAATTGGTGATACCGGCTGAAGGTGGTTTCGCCGTAAAAAGGACATTGCACTCTGATTTTGATCTCGAATTACTTTAATTCATCTTTTAACTGATCCCTTAATGAAAGACAAAATCATGTGCGAAAATCTCAAACTTTGAAATTTAATAACTGGGTCAATTTTTGCAGTACAGATGTCAAACTTTTTGTATTATATCTATTATGGTATGAGTAAACTTTTACTAAATATAACTATAGAGACTGGGGGACCGTATAAAAAATTAGTTTTCGTAATTTTTATAAAATTTATTTTTTACTTTAAATAATGCCACAGCATGAATATTTAGCTCATTTGAAACGTTTTTGTAACTGGAACTATATGTCTACGCCCAACGGTTGAGAAATTAAAGGTCTGCGATAGATAACATATTGCACCCTGTATATATATTTATTTATTTATTTTTGTCTTTTTAACCTTTTTTGTTTACTTTTTTATCATTTAAAATTTTATCTTTTTATCATTTTCTGAACTTCAGAGATTATAATTTAAACAACAATGCTTTAGATTATTGCTTGATTCAAAGAAGACATTCTTTTCAATGCTGCCATATCTCGGGAATTCTTCTTAAATACGTTAGTTGAATAGGATCAGCGTTCTTCTGTCTTTCAAGACATTTCATAGCTGTTTCCAAACATTCAAAGGTTTCGTTATGTGATGGACCTGGTTCATTTTCAGAACATTCGTTTTCAATTTCTTCAATTTCTTTTTCATCTTGAATCTCATCAACATTTAAAATCTGATATCCAGGGTCATGTATGTCACCATTTAACCGCTTGTTAATTTCATTTTCTTCATAAGTTTAGGATTCTTCCCATCTCCTTTATTGTTTTACATTCCTCATTTTCTGTTCCGCTATCAGTTTTTTTTTAATTTAAAATTTTATTCCAAGCATTTTTTAACGTCGGGGATTTTACTAGATTCCAAGTATCAGAAGCCACTATGCAACAATTTTTCAAATACATTTTTTATGGTATCTTGGGAATCAGGCTCTCCTGTTTCTTTTGGCAAAAGAGCATTCTTAACATTTACTTTCTATAAAGTTGTTTGAATGTTTCTATTAGACTTTGATCCATTGGTTGGATTAGAGATGTAACATTAGGTGGTAAGAGCTTTACCCGAAAAATGAGAGAAATGGGGTATTTGGATAATTGTAATATCGGTTTAAAAATTTTTTTGAGAGAAATAGGCTGTTCGGATAATTGGAAGTTCGGTTAAAAAATTTTTTTGAGAGAAATAAGCTGTTCGGATAATTGAAAGTTCTGTTAATTGCAGTTCCGTTAATCGACGCTCTACTGTATTATACCTAATACTAATTATATTGAACACATTTAATTTAATCTTAAACATATCTGCATCATGCATCATCGAATTTCAAACTCTTGCTGTGTGCTACCTATCTTTTTCTTTCATTAGCTTCCTCATTGGCATAGCATGCACAAAAGTCACCCCTAGAAGCAATCGGCTGATAGATCCTATATTATCCGGGAAAATTCCTGGAAATCCCATTTTATTTGCTATGAAAACAAAAGATAAAGTCTGTAAGGTCAAAGTTGTCATAAGCAAATTTATTTGCGATTGCCTGTTAAGGCTGAAAATCGTTGAAATTGTTTGATAATTTTAAGAAAATAAGTTGATTAATCTGTTCTTCATCACTAAAATAGAAATTACGAGGAACAGCAATGCGGAAATTTTCCACCAGAAACATTTGGAATGCCCCTCAATGTCAGATTTGAAGATGGGCATTCGGGGTTCATGTTCTGCGTCCCATGTCTCAAACAAGTTGGATATTGCACGTAAAACATGGCAAATGAGGTGCGTTCGTACTATAATTAGTTTTAGAAATATTTTTTGCACCGTATATTGTAATGAATGTATATTTTAGTGCACTTCATCAGTGCATATTAATTTCATTCTGTTTGAAAGGCTGTAACATCATTAAAATGCACTTGCAATAATTTTTTCCCATTGGCCATAATGTAACAGAAAACTTTTGACTGCTCCTGTAAGGCGGAATGCTATAATCGAAGAAGCTGCGTTCTCGTCATTTTAGAACACAATCTTTACTAACAAAAACGTCGCCTTTAAAGGTTGACATTATGCATTTTCGAACTTCAAACAGTATGTTATTTTTTTTACTAGATTCCTAATTTGCACGGGGTAGAAATTATCCTTGGAAGCGACCATCTGATAAACATAGATGCTGTGTCATGCAGAACATCCCTCGAAAGTTTATTTTTTAAACTAAAAAAAATAAAGATAAATTTCGAATTGTGGTAAAGTGGGGATTGTTATAAGCAAATTGGTTCGCGATTGCTCATCATTCGTCGAAATATTTTGAAATTTTTTATGAAATAATCTGTTTATATTACAAACGTCACTGACGCAGCGAAGTGATATATGTGCGGCGGTTGAGTTAAAGGTTAAAACCCTTCACAGACCAATTAAAAATGGATAAAGTACGCACAAAAACAAGTGTTCTTTGATGAATAAGCGATGTGGCAAATGTGCAAAAAACAACGAAAAGCAAATCAAATTGTCTGAGCTTGTCTTAATTGTAGAACCCAAATGTCAGTGTTTAACGAACAATCATCGCCTTGACTTTCACTGTCGTTTTCTTTCCCTTATTTTATTAAAATTTCAATAAAAATTATCCTCTACCATTAGAAAAACAAAACATCAAACTCCAATCGTGAATTTTTGGATAGTAGATATTCGATAAGGTACAGCTATTTATTACCAAATTCAAAGGTAACGGACTATTGCGAAAATTAATTTACTGGACTTCCTACATTTTTTAACAATGAGTGTAAAGCAAATCGAGCTAAGAAAAAAAGCGATTAGATGTGAATGAAAGGAAGAGTCTTACTGTTAAAGACTCACACAGGAGGGCAATTTATACCCAGTTCTTGGAAAACAGCTTCGAGAACGGTGAAAATTAAAAGATAGTAATGTGATAAGGTACAGCTATTTATTACCAAATTCAAAGGTAACGCACTATTGCGAAAATTAATTTACACTGGACTTCCTACATTTTTTTAACAATGAGTGTAAAGAAAATCGAGCTAACTAAGAAAAAAAGCGATTAGATGTGAATGAAAGGAAGAGTCTTAATGTTAAAGACTCGCACAGGAGGGCAATTTATACCCAGTTCTTGGAAAACAGCTTCGAGAACGGTGAAAATTAAAAGATAGTAATGTGATAAGGTACAGCTATTTATTACCAAATTCAAAGATAACGGACTATTGCGAAAATTAATTTACTGGACTTCCTACATTTTTTAACAATGAGTTAAAGCAAACGAGCTAACTAAGAAAAAAAGCGATTAGATGTGAATGAAAGGAAGAGTCTTAATGTTAAAGACTCGCACAGGAGGGCAATTTATACCCAGTTCTTGGAAAACAGCTTCGAGAACGGTGAAAATTAAAAGATAGTAATGTGATAAGGTACAGCTATTTATTACCAAATTCAAAGATAACGGACTATTGCGAAAATTAATTTACTGGACTTCCTACATTTCTTAACAATGAGTGTAAAGAAAATCGAGCTAACTAAGAAAAAAAGCGATTAGATGTGAATGAAAGGAAGAGTCTTAATGTTAAAGACTCGCACAGGAGGGCAATTTATACCCAGTTCTTGGAAAACAGCTTCGAGAACGGTGAAAATTAAAAGATAGTAATGTGATAAGGTACAGCTATTTATTACCAAATTCAAAGGTAACGGACTATTGTGAAAATTAATTTACTGGACTTCCTACATTTTTTAACAATGAGTGTAAAGCAAATCGAGCTAACTAAGAAAAAAAGCGATTAGATGTGAATGAAAAGAAGAGTCTTAATGTTAAAGACTCGCACAGGAGGGCAATTTATACCCAGTTCTTGGAAAACAGCTTCGAGAACGGTGAAAATTAAAAGATAGTAATGTGATAAGGTACAGCTATTTATTACCAAATTCAAAGGTAACGGACTATTGTGAAAATTAATTTACTGGACTTCCTACATTTTTTAACAATGAGTGTAAAGCAAATCGAGCTAACTAAGAAAAAAAGCGATTAGATGTGAATGAAAAGAAGAGTCTTAATGTTAAAGACTCGCACAGGAGGGCAATTTATACCCAGTTCTTGGAAAACAGCTACGAGAACGGTGAAAATTAAAAGATAGTAATGTGATAAGGTACAGCTATTTATTACCAAATTCAAAGGTAACGGACTATTGTGAAAATTAATTTACTGGACTTCCTACATTTTTTAACAATGAGTGTAAAGCAAATCGAGCTAACTAAGAAAAAAAGCGATTAGATGTGAATGAAAAGAAGAGTCTTAATGTTAAAGACTCGCACAGGAGGGCAATTTATACCCAGTTCTTGGAAAACAGCTTCGAGAACGGTGAAAATTAAAAGATAGTAATGTGATAAGGTACAGCTATTTATTACCAAATTCAAAGATAACGGACTATTGCGAAAATTAATTTACTGGACTTCCTACATTTTTTAACAATGAGTTAAAGCAAACGAGCTAACTAAGAAAAAAAGCGATTAGATGTGAATGAAAGGAAGAGTCTTAATGTTAAAGACTCGCACAGGAGGGCAATTTATACCCAGTTCTTGGAAAACAGCTTCGAGAACGGTGAAAATTAAAAGATAGTAATGTGATAAGGTACAGCTATTTATTACCAAATTCAAAGATAACGGACTATTGCGAAAATTAATTTACTGGACTTCCTACATTTCTTAACAATGAGTGTAAAGAAAATCGAGCTAACTAAGAAAAAAAGCGATTAGATGTGAATGAAAGGAAGAGTCTTAATGTTAAAGACTCGCACAGGAGGGCAATTTATACCCAGTTCTTGGAAAACAGCTTCGAGAACGGTGAAAATTAAAAGATAGTAATGTGATAAGGTACAGCTATTTATTACCAAATTCAAAGATAACGGACTATTGCGAAAATTAATTTACTGGACTTCCTAGATTTTTTAACAATGAGTGTAAAACAAATCGAGCTAACTAAGAAAAAAAGCGATTAGATGTGAATGAAAGGAAGAGTCTTAATGTTAAAGACTCGCACAGGAGGGCAATTTATACCCAGTTCTTGGAAAACAGCTTCGAGAACGGTGAAAATTAAAATATAGTAATGTGATAAGGTACAGCTATTTATTACCAAATTCAAAGATAACGGACTATTGCGAAAATTAATTTACTGGACTTCCTACATTTTTTAACAATGAGTTAAAGCAAACGAGCTAACTAAGAAAAAAAGCGATTAGATGTGAATGAAAGGAAGAGTCTTAATGTTAAAGACTCGCACAGGAGGGCAATTTATACCCAGTTCTTGGAAAACAGCTTCGAGAACGGTGAAAATTAAAATATAGTAATGTGGTAAGGTACAGCTATTTATTACCAAATTCAAAGGAAAAGCACTATTGCGAAAATTAATTTACACTGGACTTCCTACATTTCTTAACAATGAGTGTAAAGAAAATCGAGCTAACTAAGAAAAAAAGCGATTAGATGTGAATGAAAGGAAGAGTCTTAATGTTAAAGACTCGCACAGGAGGGCAATTTATACCCAGTTCTTGGAAAACAGCTTCGAGAACGGTGAAAATTAAAAGATAGTAATGTGATAAGGTACAGCTATTTATTACCAAATTCAAAGATAACGGACTATTGCGAAAATTAATTTACTGGACTTCCTACATTTTTTAACAATGAGTGTAAAACAAATCGAGCTAACTAAGAAAAAAAGCGATTAGATGTGAATGAAAAGAAGAGTCTTAATGTTAAAGACACGCACAGGAGGGCAATTTATACCCAGTTCTTGGAAAACAGCTTCGAGAACGGTGAAAATTAAAAGATAGTAATGTGATAAGGTACAACTATTTATTACCAAATTCAAAGGTAACGGACTGTTGCGAAAATTAATTTACTGGACTTCCTACATTTTTTAAGAATGAGTGTAAAGCAAATCGAGCTAACTAAGAAAAAAAGCGATTAGATGTGAATGAAAGGAAGAGTCTTAATGTTAAAGACTCGCACAGGAGGGCAATTTATACCCAGTTCTTGGAAAACAGCTTCGAGAACGGTGAAAATTAAAATATAGTAATGTGGTAAGGTACAGCTATTTATTACCAAATTCAAAGATAACGGACTATTGCGAAAATTAATTTACACTGGACTTCCTACATTTCTTAACAATGAGTGTAAAGAAAATCGAGCTAACTAAGAAAAAAAGCGATTAGATGTGAATGAAAGGAAGAGTCTTAATGTTAAAGACTCGCACAGGAGGGCAATTTATACCCAGTTCTTGGAAAACAGCTTCGAGAACGGTGAAAATTAAAAGATAGTAATGTGATAAGGTACAGCTATTTATTACCAAATTCAAAGATAACGGACTATTGCGAAAATTAATTTACTGGACTTCCTAGATTTTTTAACAATGAGTGTAAAACAAATCGAGCTAACTAAGAAAAAAAGCGATTAGATGTGAATGAAAAGAAGAGTCTTAATGTTAAAGACACGCACAGGAGGGCAATTTATACCCAGTTCTTGGAAAACAGCTTCGAGAACGGTGAAAATTAAAAGATAGTAATGTGATAAGGTACAACTATTTATTACCAAATTCAAAGGTAACGGACTGTTGCGAAAATTAATTTACTGGACTTCCTACATTTTTTAAGAATGAGTGTAAAGCAAATCGAGCTAACTAAGAAAAAAAGCGATTAGATGTGAATGAAAGGAAGAGTCTTAATGTTAAAGACTCGCACAGGAGGGCAATTTATACCCAGCTTTTGGAAAACAGCTTCGAGAACGGTGAAAATTAGAAGATAGTAATGTGAAAAAAAAGTGCTAGTTTTTCGACAAAGATTGTTTTTCTTGTGAATTCAGCGTTCGTTAAACTGAAATGAATATTATTAGGCCCCGGAATGCTATTTCTTTCTCCCAGCTTATTTTATCTCCAATAAATAACGTTACCTTGTGTACGCTAGCCGTAAAACAAAAGCCGATGTTTCATTGTGCGATTAATTACTCTACAGCATTTTTTAAAACTTCTAAGCATCGCACATTTTCAATGTTTATACCGTCGTATTGGAGAAAAAAAAGTACTTTTAATGCAATTTGTTTGAAAACTGCATCTCCATTTGTTTTTGAAATATTAATTTTTTTTGTAGTTTTTAAGGACATTTGTTTCATTTTGGCAACTCAAGTTCTCTATTTCTGTAGAAAGTAAAGAAAAAATTGTTGAAAAATAGCAATTATATCTTTTTGTTGCCATTTTCTCATAAAAATTGAAAACAAAATTAATTAAAATACGTGCTATTTTGAGAAAAATATAAATGAAGGATTTATGGTAAAACATGGAGCTGTATAAACTATACTTAATTTTAAGTATCTATATTAATGCAAAATTATTATAGCATTATTATTAATATTATATTAGCATAATTATTAATGCATATTAAAGCTAAATGACGTCATTTTACATAAAATAAAAGCGTGTGCTTTAAGTCGTAAAAATTGAAATATGTTTTGCAGTAGAGTCCCGATTATCAGAGTCCCGCTTAACCGAGTTATTTTCTTCTGGTGGACTTGTGGCTTCTATTATTATGAAACAGCCATTATAAATGAAGCATTAGGTGGAGATGAAAGAGCAGCCGTAAAAAGTTAAAACTCTGATTTTCTGGTCAGAAAGAAAAAAAAAAAAAATGGCCATAATTTTTTTTTTCAAAAAAAAAAAAAAAAAATTATGGCCATTTTTTTTTCCCCATTCTGATCAGAAAATCAGAGGTCTAACTTTTTACGACTGCTCTTTCATCTTCACCTAACACTTCATTTATAATGGCTGTTTCATAATAATAGAAGCCATCAGTCCATCAAAAGAAAATGAAATAATGGAAATGTTGGGGGCGACACTAAATTCTGAAAAAGCAGAATTCCTGTTGTCTAGTTCTTTCTTTCTTTCTTTCTTTCTTTTTTTTTTTTTTTTTTTTTTTTTCCATCTGCTTTTTTTTCCCCCTCATGTATGAAATTCAATTTTTAACACAATATTTAACCTAAAATTTACCGATGATAAACCGAGACTTTTTACTTTTTAATGTTGAATGTGGTAACAAAAAGTTAAAAATATAAAATCACATCACAGCAACATCCTGTCTTTGAAATATCGCACAAATTCGTTTCTTCCTCACCGATTTTGGCATTGAATTCAACTTAGCGCACTTTTTATTAGTTCGTGTAAAGCTATTTTGTGCATTAATTCTAAATAATTTGTTTTTTATTCCTATTGGACTGTCTTCTTTTAATCGTCCTTTTAGAGTTTTGACTCGTTTAATTTAAGCATCTAATAGAAAGATTAAAAAAGAACAGTTCAATAAATCAGTTAAAGAACAATCCAATTATTAGGATAAATGGATAAAATAGCTTTACATGTACCCATAGCAATGCACTTGCGAACTCAGTGACAGCGTCTGATGAGGAAGGAGCTATTTTTATTATTTTAAATAAATTCAGAAAGAACAATAACAAATTCATTGGAATAAAAAAAAATGTATATAAACTTAATAAACAATAAGGTTAAATTTAGTTTAATAGAGGAAAAGGTCCAAATACCGGCTACCACTTTTGTTTTCAATCTAGATCATACAATTTTCAAAATTAATAAAATAAAAAGTAACAGCAGGGTACCTTGACACGTCTTACACCAGTTTAGAGAAGAAAAAAAAATCAGTTTAAAAAGGCGTTTTCTGTTTATAAGAAGCAAAATTCCGAAAGTCTTCAAATTTTGAGTTTTTAAAATGGGGTCTAAATACCGGCTACCTAAGTTTTTTTTCCAAAAGATCACACAAATAGAGCTAATGACAATTATTAAGCAATAAGAATATTATTTTAATAAATTGTATTGATTAATAACATTTCTTATGCACAGAAAAAATACACAATTTTTAATAAATAAGTATTTTTGTCAAATTTCTAAAATTCTTTACGACTATCTCTCACAGTCTTCTTCCCATTATGTTTTTAATTTCGTTTTTTAACGTGTAAAACAAAACAAAACAAAAAAAGCTTGCTGATTGAAATGAGAATTATTTTATCTGAAAAAAATCAAAAGCATAATATCACTCTCTGCGTCGGTATAGTCCCTATCAGTCCACGTATCGCATTCTTAACATTGAACCCAGAATCCCCTCCCCAATTCTTGTCCACAGAGAAAGCACCCATGCAGAAGACAAATTTATCATCTTCCTCTGTTGAATATTTTCCTTTTTCACTTTTTTAGCCCTCTCGCTGCGTAATTGTTTTATCAAAATAGCTTCAAAAATTGCGTATTTAACCCCTTCGCGACGAGCGTCTTTTAAGAATTTTTATTCTTTTGTCACCGGTTTTTCAAAACAAAAGTTTTTGTCTAATTTAACCGGGAAAATGCTCCGATTAAATAAGGCATAATTTACAAAAAAAAAAAAAAATAAATAACTGGTGGAAATATTGAAGGAGAGTTAATTAGACGGAAAAATGCATCCCCGAGAAAATCTCGGGTCGCGCAAATTTTGCTACTTTTACGAAGCCCAAGGAAATCTCTGGTTGCGCAGCGAGAGGTTTAAAATCAAATTTCTGCCTCTTTCACCTGGTTTACTCAGTCATTTTTTTTTCTTTGTCTTCACATTTATTACAGGCAATTTTGTAGTGTCGAACAGCTCTTTTTTGGAAAGTGGTCCGGTAACCAATGTCGGTCCTGAAGAATTACGGCCATGGTTGCTATTTTCATATTGCGAAATGGGACGGGGACTATTTCTGAACCATTTAAATTAATTTATTAATTATGGAACTATTTAAATTAATTTATTTTCCTCCCTTTCAAGCAGAGCAACCGAGAGAGGTCCAAATACCGGCTAGCCGGTGTTTAGACTACTGTAGGTAGCCGGTATTCGGACCACTGCTATGTTTAAGTTAAAACCGGTATTACTCGTTCATATAATAAAATACCAATACTGTGCGCGTGGCAATTGAGAGCTAAATATGTCTAGAAAATAACTTAATCAACAATTCAAGCCAATATACGATCAGTATATTTTAAAAAAATGAGAAACACATATCTGAAAAACTTTTGATGTACCAGATTACGTAGATTCGACACTTTTGCATTTACTATTTGTAAATGACACAGACTTCGGCGACGTACTTTTCGTAACTTTCTTCTCTCAATTAAAGTTACAAACTCTGCCTATCACCGCTAGGCTGCGCTGCGCTCAGTTCCCAGAACACCTAGTAGCCGGTATTTGGACCCTAGCCGGTATTTGGACCTTCTCCTCTACAGTAGCCTTCCGCTATACCGAGCTTCATTATATTGCTCATTCGATATACTGCTCTTTTTTGTGTCTCTTGAAAAACAAAAAAGTTGTATATTAACCGCACATTTTAAAACTCTTTTTATGTGGGGGGGGGGGGGGGAGGGTCAATAACAATAAGCTTAATTTTTACCGCTAATTTAAAAAAAATTTGTAAAATGAGCACAGAATATTTTTTTGGAGAGAAATATAAAACATTTATTTGAAGGATATCGTCTTATTATAAACTCGGCTATATCACACTTTCAGGTATACTATTTTATCAAAAGTATTCAGACGCTTCGTCGAATAACGTATGTAAAAATACTTAACAAATCATTCTTGAACTTCGGGAATGTAAAGAACATGCATGGACTTACATTTTTCAGTGACGATTTAGTCTTAAATTAAGTAAGGATCAACAACCATATCAGCAGATCATCGCCGTCAATACCAGACATAAATCTGCAAGTATGACAAATTTCCCCCTGTTGTTTAACAATTTAAGTTTCCCTTCATTCTGATCAAAATAGCAATAAAATGACTTAAAAATGATAAAGTAATTTTTAAGGGGGAAAAAAAAGTTCTTTCAATTTTTTCTTTTCATCAATAAATAAAATTTTCTGGTTTTAGAAAGAATGGGTCCGAGTTCCGAGTCCGGAGATTAGTCGGACTTTCGGGCTCGGGCTGAGCCCTTCTTATCTCTACTGCACACCTCAATTGGACTAAGTGTACGTCTACAAAAGATGATTAAATTGTCATGCATATTTTTTGATTCTATGAAACTTGTGTAACCGAACTATTTTGACCAATTTCAACGTTAAAAAGCGCTTAAAATAATTATTCCATTTAAAAACTGTCAACTTCAGCTATATAAAACTACCTGTTTTGATGTTTCAGATGTCGTGCGATGTAATGTATAGTAGAGCTCCAATTATCGGAACTCCAATTAACCGATTTTCCAATTATGCGAACAGCCTATTTCTCTCAATTTTTTTTAAAAAACCGAGCTTCCAATTATCCGAACAATCTATTTCTCTCAAAAACAGCCTATTTCTGTCATCTTCTGGTGACGTAGTGTAATAGTGACGTAGATGACCCTGGATATCGGATTTTAAATGATGACGAGATTGTGTTATATGAGATTCAAGAGGAAAAAGAAAATGAAAAGAAATGCTCTGAAAATGACCCAGGTCCATCACATAACGAAGTCTTTGAGTGCGTTTGGAAACAATTATGAAATGGTTCGAACGGCAGAAGAACGCTGATCCTATTCAACTAATGTATTTAAGAAGAGTTCCGAGATATGACATCATTGAAAAGACTGTCTTCTTTGAAGCAAGCAACAATCAAAAACTTCTTTGCTTAAATTATAATCTCTGGAGTTCAGAAAATGATAAAAAGAGAAAAAGAAAATTTTAAATGATAAAAAAGTAAACAAACAAACAAAACAGAAAAAAAAAATTAAACACGCCAGCACTAACTGGTGCTGACAGTCCTAAACTTAGATAAAGTGTGAAGGTTATAGTATAGTCAGGAACATCCCTTAAATTGTCTGTCCACTTATCCGAACTTTTGCTTATCCGGACTACCGCCGGTTCCAACTTGGTCGGATAATCAGCGTTGTACTGGTATTCTACATTTCAGTTACTTTCGAGAAAATACTGAACGGTAAGAAATTTCCCACAAATTGCTGTTTCATCATAAATCACAGGATAATTACACTGAATTACATAAAAGTTAATAACCCTTTGCGGTCGAGTGTCGGCAAATAGCCACCCAAGCTTTATATACAGGGTATTAGCAATAAATATGTTTGCCCACTTCAGAGGGCTCTAAAATGTGTTCTATTGGTCCAAATGATAACAAATTTGAACTACAGATAATGCAGATGATGCGCTTGACACTTATTAGAAAGACACTACAAAAACAAAAATACAAAAATCCGCCGATAGGAGGCGATGTAATACACATAAGACATTTAATTCGCTTTATAAATAATAAATAATATTAAAAAAAAGTAAAACTTGTCTATAAAAATGCAAAATCCGCGGTAATATTTTTTGTACAGTAGAATACGGCATATCTAATACTCGGGAAACAACTGACATACTCACACTACTATGCGAGACAATAAGAAATAAGTTTCCCTTTTCAGAGGGCTCTAGAATCTGTTCTATTGGTCCAAATGAAATCAAGTTTGAAATACAGATAATTCAAATGATGCGCTTGAAATTTATTAAATAAAAAAATTATTATGAAAATTCACCAATAGATGGAGCTGTAACACAAATGGTATTTATTTGCATATATTGGAAATGTGAAACATCATTTGCGTTACAATGTATGTCTATTAACATTATTCTTTAGTTAAAAAGAAAGCGGATTCTGAACGAGCATTAGTTACTTCTCTGCACATCCTACCTACATTGCAAGTAAAAGAGCTACTGATAAAATCTGTCTACCAGAACCAACATAACTCCGTTGAAGCTGCAAAAGAATTCCGCCGGATGAAGCAGATGCAAAGAGTTGGAGGTTCAATGTCTCCATTTGCCCTACGCAAGATGATAAAGAAATTTGAAATAACTGAACAACTTAACATTCTTCAAGGTAGAGGAAGAAAGTAAATTCAGTGTTCTAGCATCCAAAGTGTGGCTACCGCAGTACTTGAAGCCAGCAATCCGTCTCTACACATGGTAGCGTGAGTTTGCCAGTTGTTTTCCGAGTGTCGTATTCCACTGTATGAAAAATCTTACGGCGGATTTTGCCCTTTTTATGGACCAGTTTAACTTTTTAAAATATTATTTATTATTTATAAAGTGAATTAAATGTTTTATGTGCATTTCAGTGCTCTCTATCGGCGGATTTTTGTATTTTAATTTTTGTAATTTTTTTTAAGTAAATGTCAAGCGCATCATTTAAATTATCTGGAAATTGTATACGTCAAACGTGGCAAATGAGGTGCGTTCGTACTATAACTAGTTTTATAAATATTCAGATCTTGGTGCAATAGCTGTTGCACTCTTATGCAAAAATGCATGCATGCAGAATTTATTAGGATTATAGATATATTAAATTTGATCTCATTTGGGCCAATACAACGCATTTGAGAGCCCTCTGAAGTGGGCAACTAATTTCTTGCTAACCCGGTACCTGATTTTACTTTTATATAAGAGACTCTCTCAAATCCGCACAGCTTGGGGGCCAGAGGTTGTGCGGATTTTAGAATTTTGCAGATTTCTGGCCATTGAATTGTTTACATTTTTAAAATGGTAATTTGAATGTAATAATGCAATCAAAATTATAATAAATGGTTGCAATATAGTAAAATATTAAAATAATCAAGTAAAGTAATAAACTAAGATGATAAAAAGTAAGCTAATTTAAAAAATGATTAAATTATTAAAAAGTAAAAGTCAAGTAAATAATTCATCATGTATAATTAAATATGCATATTGAAGATAAGATACATTTTTCTTGAATTATTCAACGGAACTTGCGTTTATAAAGGTACCCTACTAATACACATCAAAATAATTAAATAAGGAAGTTTTATTTCAAGTTTAGCCTGATTTATAACCAAAAAAGCTTGATTAACACATAGATAGTTTTATAAAAAGATTGCAATACCTGTGATATCAGCAATATATTGATTTTTTTCAGAAATAAATTTATACTTCCTTCATGAAAAAGCATGAGTTCAGTCATTTTAATGAGAATTACTTTTTAAAATACGTATGGAATGATGTTAAAATAAAAAGTCTGAAATTTTGTCCCTAGATCTGAACTGAAAGTTTCATTGTTTACATCTGCAATGCTGTGCGGATTTTAAGGTTGCGGATTTGAGGGAGTCTACTACATTCTATTCGCCCCAATATATTTTAAAAGTACATTTTTCAGTAAATTTATCTTGAACATGTTGTCAAAGTACAGATAAATAGTTTCTTAAAAAAAGGTTGTGCTAATCGAATAAATTCGTGTAAGATAGGGATGCACAACCTGTGGCTCGCGGACCAAAAGTGGACCGCGATGGGCTTGCGTGTGGCCCGCGATCTTCGTCAATTTATAACTGCAAAAAATTGTCATTTGTCATTATGGACAAAAAAAAAGTTTTATCCATAGGTCGCAAGAAAAAAATCGTGAATTTCATCAATTTGCCGCGGAAAAATTCGCCAGTCAGTTAAGAATCGCGAATTTCGTTGATCAGGTGCGGAAAATTCGTGAATTTTTTCGATCAGGCGCGGAAAAATCGCAAATTTCGTTGATCAAGCACGGAAAAATCGCGAATTTTGTCGTTGAGACGCGGAAAAAATTGCAAATTTGACCTGTCGGGAAAGGAAAAATCGCGAGTTTTGTTGATCGAGATCGAAAAAATCGCGAATTTCGTTGGTCCGGCACGGAAAAATCGCAAATTTTGTCGATCAGGCGCGGAAAATCGCAAATTTCATTGATCGGGTATGAAAAAATCGCCAATTTTGGTGAAGATGCGCTGAAAAATTGTAAATTTTGCTGATTGGCTGCGTAAAAATCGTGAGTTTCGTGCGAGAAAAAATCGCGAATTTCGTCAGTCCGTTAAAAATCACGAATTTGATCGATCGGGGGCGAAAAAATTGCAAATCTTTTCTATTAGGAGCGGGAAAATCTCAAATTTCGTTGATGGGCTGCTGAAAAATTGCGTGTTTCGCCTGTTTATAATGAATTTCGTCAATTTGCCTCGGGAAAAAAGCAAAAATTTTCAGTCAAGAATCGCCAATTTCATTGATCGGGCGCTGAATTATCACAAATTTCATCAATCAGGTGTGGAAAAAACGCAAATTTCGTCGATCGGGTACGGAAAAATCACGAGTGTTGTCGATCGGGCTCCGAACAATCACGAGTGTTATCGATCGGGCTATGAAAAATCACGAATTTCGTTGGTCGGGCATGAAAATAATCGCGAATTTCGTTGGTCGTGCACGAAAATAATCTCGAATTTTGTCGATCAGCCGCGGAAAAATCGCAAATTTCGTTGATCATGCACGAAACAATCGCGAATTTTCTCGATGATACGCGGAAAATTGAAAATTTCGTAGATCGGCTGCGTACAAATCACGAGTTTCGTCAGTTTATTGCGAGAAAATAGCGCAAATTTCGTCAATTTACAGCGGAAAAAAATTTCAAATTTCGTTAGAGTCAGTTAAGAATCGCAAATTTTGTCGATCGAGCTCCGAAAAATCACGAATTATGTTGATGAGGCGCGGAAAAACGCGAATTTTGTCGACCGGCTTCGGGAAAATGGCAAATTTTGTCAATCAGGTGCAAAAAAAATCGAAAATTTCGTTGATCGGACGCGGAAAAATCGAAAATTTCGATGATTGGCTCCTCATCCCCCCCTTCGTTCCTAAAGTTCACATTTTTTCGGCACTAGTCACTTTCATGCTTATGTTTGTTTTTTAGCACTTTTAAATAAATAAAATTTACTTCCCCGAATAAAGTCAAGCAATATTATCAGTTCTTCTAAATAATACTTGCTATATATCTGTTATATATACAAACGTAAACTGTTGATATATCCTTGCAAACTGAGTTGGATATGTTGACCGGGTAGGCAACATAGAGGGGTAGAACTAACCCCCTCCCCTCTGAAACCATATTTTTTACCTGATTATAAGCCACAGATCACCTCCCAGAAATAAAATTCTCCCCCATGTTACTGATGTGGCCCTCCACAACCCAGAAATTTTTATAAGTGGCCCTTCAGTTAAAAAGGTTGTGCACCCCTAGTGTAAGAGATGCCTGTGCCTGGTAGGAACATTTCAACTCCATTCTAATGCTCTAAAACACCATGCATCTTATAAGTAAAGAAAATTACATCACATATATTGTATTAAATTGCAACTCATAAACTACAATGTTTTTTATTATTGAAACTTGTTTCAATTTCAACTTGTGAATATTTTTTTTATCTTCAAGTTACTTTTATAAAATAATTCACCACTGCACTTTGTCAAGTTTTCTGAAAGTAATGTTAAATTTAGCTGAAAACCCTGCATAGCAGAAATTCGAAAATAAATAAAATAAATATTTATGTTGTCACGAATATATGTGCTATTCTTACACAAATTCATACAAACGTTGTACAGGGCCTGTATAATCACTTGTTATACTCGTAGTTACAGATCGTTTCGAGCGTTTTATGATATATAGAGATAGAAAATATTATTTTTTATTTCAATGTATTGTTGGCTCTCTAACTCCCCTCGTGACTAAGTCTTCACTAAGAAATAAAATGTTAAACATGTTCTTTAGATAATAGAAGTTCCAGAACAGTTTTTTAAACATTTATCCAGATATTCGGCCAAATGTCCAATATCCAAAGAGTCCGGATACTTTTGATCAAGTGCAAGTCATCAAACATCAGCAAAGAGTCACTGATATTTTTATAGACCTAATCAGCTATTTATGTCGGGTTTATACAATACCACAACAGGCTGGACATAACAGGCTGACTACTGGAACTTTTAACTTATTTAAAGGATTAATAGTAAAAGCGAAAAATGGATTTTTCTTCAATTATAATCTGGACTTTTTAAAGCATATACTGAAATTTTTTCTTAAAAATTTAGTAATAATTTTGTATTGAAGTACACTACAGTTATAGAATTTACTATATTGTTAATTCTATAACGTAAAAGTTTTAGCACTGTAATAGAAAATATAATGTACCCCCTTAACATCTTAAACAAGTCGGAAAGTGTACTTCAAACGTGGCAAATGAGGTGCGTTCGTACTGTAACTTGTTTTATAAATATTCAGATCTTGGTGCAATAGCTGTTGCACTGTTATTCAAAAATGCATGCGTACAAAATTTATTAGGATTATAGCTATATTAAATTCAGTAATATGGAAATAATAGGACTCCATCTTAAACTGAACGTAATCACCATGGCAAACTAGAATCATTAGCTATCATGGGATATCCTGATAGGTAATAATTCTAGTTTGCCATGGTGATTACGTTCAGTTTAAAATGGAGTCCTATTATTTCCATATTACTGAATTTAATATAGCTATAATCTTAATAAATTTTGTACGCATGCATTTTTGAATAACGTAATATATTGCATCATATGCAATTAATTACGTATGATAGGATTTAATGGAATAATCACCATGGCAACCTAGAATCATTACCTTTCATGGAATATCATTGATTTACTACGTTTGATAGGATTTAATAGAATGTAGAAAACTTTTACTAGTATCTTTTTAAATTTTGATTCGATTTTCATAAAACTTGAAATGACTCGACAAAATTCTACAACGATTATATATATTAAATTTAAAACCATTCGGTTGGGTAGTTTTTGGGCTGCTATATGCGGGCAGACTGACAGACGGACGACGGCTATAGGTGCTACGTATTTATATAATCACGAACGCACCTAAAACGTTTATATAGAAAAGAAATATTTTATTTATATGCATTTACATATATTTCAATATATACAATTTTTACTGACTGCTTAATTTCTTTAATATTAGAGAAAAATATCATACATTTTAGTTAAAAAGAAATTAGATTCTACATAAGATACTTTCCTCGCTCTAATAATAGGATTTTAAATTCCTATTAAGACGAGAATTCTTTCTTAAATAAAGAAAGAGCAGGTGTGGGAATTTCCCCATTTAAACATCAATATCTCAATCTTCAAAAATATCTTAAAAAAGGGTTAAAACGTGAGATCGGTTAAGAAAATTTTGCACTTTCTCTAGTAGTGGGAATGATTGGCGCCATTTCCCTAAAATGAATGTTAATTCATAACGTAAAACTTTCTGGAAAGTAATGATTAATGTTTATCGACTGTGTTTATAATTTTTATTTCAAGTTCGTCGATTATGATCTTTTGGCTTAATTCAAGGTTAGTAGAAACTCCTCTCTAGATAAGTTCATTATAACTAATTGAAAAGCACTTAAAAATTTCCAAGGGAAATATAGATAGTGTGTAATTTCTACATAATACCTTTAACCCTTTCCCAACTAAGGGAAACGTTTTTCCCCGTTTTAAAATTGGTGATTGTCATATTTAATTATAACCTTATCTAAATTTTTTATACAGAATGTCAAAATAAAACGTATGCCGAACGCAATTACTTAAAAGATGTGAAAATTGTGCTAAACGTCGCACAGAAAATGGGATGCATAATATGTGTGCTATGTGCAATGTCCATCTTTGCTTCACAACCAAAAGAAATTGCTTCACAGAATATCATAATTAGCACATCATTTTCTATAGCAATTGTATTTCATAATTTTGTAATAATAAACCAAAGCCTAACTGTAATTTATGTTTCCTTTACAAGGTTCGTACGCATCAGGCATTTAGGGGATTTTAGGTGTTTTAATTCCAGAAATTTCTTAAAGTACTGGTCGCTACATCTGAAGATAGATTATTTTTTCATTAAATAAGGCAAATATTATTTTACCAAAATTGTGGTAAAAGATCCTTGAAGCGTGTGAACCCTGCTTTAACAGACCATTAGGAAAAATATTTCCCATAAAAAAATAATTACACATTGTTATGTATTTTTCTTGTGATTTTTATTTATTTTACGTCTAAACAAACCCAAATAAAGAGTTGCATACTGAATTTGCTCTTAGCAAGCTTATGGTCCTATAAGGGTGAAAGGAACTCGCTTGAGTTGCCAAACTGAAAAATAATTTTTCGCTTGCAAGGAGATTCAGGACCCATTTCTCATATTGGTTAATGTGATGGACTCATATAGGAAGAGCACGATGCTGGATCTCAAGGATTTCATTCTACGTAATCCAAGAGCAGGGCCTGATTACCTCATGGACCCACGACCACGGTACGAAGACCCAGGACACACAATTTCAAAAAGACACTAAAATGTTCCATAATATCATTTAGTATGTTTATAAAAATATTATGAAAAATGTGAAAAGATTTTTCATAAGCATTTGTACATTTTATGCAATATATGTACTAGTTAATTTATGAATGCCCCTTTTCAAACAATTTTCCTGTTAAATGAATGCTCCTTTTCATACAATTTTCCTATCGAACTTTTTTCTATCCCCGGTAAGCGTTTCAAATTAACTTGGAAATTTCAAGTGATGTTAATAAAATCAAGCGAAAACGTTACAATCATTCTTTCCAGAAGTACTCTATAAAGTTCAGTTTTAAATAGCAAATTGTTAAAGTTGTCGCAGAACTGTTCACTGGCAGCAGTAAAAGTACTCTATAGATGACTGGTTTTGAAAGCGAACATAAGTAGTAGGAAAAGGACAGTTCTGGCTCAGTCGGATGCGGGACTGCAGGACCGTGCGCAGTCCGCAGCACCGTACCCCATTTCGCACCCTCGCCCCGCACCCAATACAGCACCCCTCCTGTGCACCCTCTGACACCGCCTTCACCACCACAGAACCGCCCCCTAGCGGGAAAAAATAAATTTCTACTCTAACATGAAGGGTAAAACGTTAGATCGACTAGATTATCATACTATAAGATAAAGATTAAATTTGTATTTTGAATTTTGAACAACCTTTACCTTAATGAGTATTATTAATTAAACAAAATAAATATAAATATCAATTTTAGTCAAAAAAGCAGATTTCTTTAGATTTTTTTTTTCAACTATAAAATTAGAATATCAACTTAAAGGGGAAATTTAAACATATATTTTAGTTTTTGAATGAACAACACCTTAACGAATATTAATAATTAAGCAAAGCAATGGAAAATATTGATTTTTTTTAATGAAAAAGATGAATTTAAAAGAATTTGATTAACTTTTACACTAGTTTGGGATTTCTTATCATACTTTTAGACACTAGTAATGCAGAATTCTAACCCTTAGACGACCTACGCCTCAAGAAATACTCATTACTAAATAAAATAAATTAATTTTTAGTCTAATCATTAACTGGAAATTTCACAGTTAAAAAAATATTTTCATGAATGTACATATAAAATACGAGTTTTCAATCTAATTTTCATAATTTTATCACATTCGACTAGATTTTTCCACATTCGAATTTAATTTTTTTACACACAGACATTATTTAATCAAATTCAATACTTTCATTCAATGGAATTCAATGATTTTTCAATATTTTAAACCAATTCTTACATTTTTTATTATCATTTAACGTCTCAATTTCTATTATAAAACGTTCATGTACCCTACTTGAAAATAAACATACCTCCTCCTTTAACATTTGAGGGAAAATATTTAAAAAAATGACCCTTCGTCACCCCCTCACCACCCTCCAAGATCAATTGGTGAACGAACAATGCACCATTCTAGCATGTTTACCAAAAATACTTTCAGCTATTTTTTAAGAATTTTTCAACTATGAAGGCATGATATCAACTTATAAGAGTAGAATTAAACATATATTTTAGTTTCTAACAACAAAACCATAATAAGTATCATTAATTAAACAAAAGGAAATATCAATTTTCAAGAAAAAGATGAATTTTTATGTAAATTTTCAACTTTGAATGACATTTGTTTATATATTGCTACAAGATACTAATTTTATTGTTAAACTTTAGCTTTCTTTAAAAGCTTGATTACATTTATATGGTGTCCATATATATATATATATATATTTATCCACGTGACATTTTGAGATCTTATAACCAATAG
Organism: Maratus speciosus; assembly: GCA_963932465.1. NCBI lineage: Eukaryota > Metazoa > Arthropoda > Arachnida > Araneae > Salticidae > Maratus > Maratus speciosus. The sequence goes on along the minus strand of OZ010795.1, from coordinate 342,622,209 downwards.
TACAAATTTCTTTTCTATGCTCGAAACTTAAAAACACTTTTTACGGCTCCAAACATTTGACAGATTAAAACTAGTCCGTGTTATTCTGCTCATATTATTAATCAAATTATTACATGTTTCACTCAACACTTCAAAGATTTCTGAATTATCAGACATCAAGTTGTTTAAAATATGAATATTATCTTTACAGTTTTTTAATGATACAGAATATGCATGAATACAAACTTTAATTTTCCTAAGCATTTCATATTTCAAATAGCCTATATTTCGAAACAAACTGTTTGAAATTTTCACCACATAAGAGCAAATATTAGACTACATTTTTCATTAACTTTGCTTAGATCATTCAACTATTATCCACTTTCGGATTAATTTTCTGAGAACTATTATTGAAATTACGTCAACCATTTATGGAAAGTCTTGTTTTCACTCAATTTCTTGAAAATTTAACAACGAATTGACCTTTACCGCAATACTTATCTACATCAAACTTGATTCTTTCCTTATATATTTTGATATTACAAAATTATAACAACTGTTTTTATCCACACTTTACCATTTATTAGAAAATTATTAAATCACAGACCGATTTGTGCTTCAAAATTTTCACCTCTTTTTCTTATCATTCTAATAATTATCAGGTATATATTACTATCCTCACAAATATTAACTATCATATGAAACAGTAAAGAAAATTAAATAAATATTTAATACTTAATAAACCCATTCCCCATTCACGAAAATTACCATTGAATGAAAATATTAATGATCAACTAAAATAATTAACTCTCACATAAAATTCAATCTCTTAGATTTAAAAGACTATTAAATAAAACAATGTACAAGCCAGTGAAAAATTGCATCTTATTCTAAAAAAGTTTTAAAAATTAACAAAATAGTAATGAAAAAATATACACGTTCTCAAAATAATTTCATAGTGTCAGCAAAAATTATCGCAGAGTTACCTGTCTCCATAATCACCATTGCTCCCACTATCTTTCAAAATTTAAGAATCTATGGTTTACTATAACACACAATGTCTTACCAACGCTTATTATACTATTGTTTTGTACACATGCGCGAGTCGTCACGTGATCAACACGATCAGCATTAATATAAGTTTTCGAAAAACAGTGCAGCATTCCTCATTTCCGCCGATAGAATACCGAGGCATGGTGACATTAAGTGTGTAGCTCTAATAAATTTCTAGACTTTAATTCAAGTGAGGAATCGATTTCTTCGTTAGTAAAGTAAGTTTTAATGTATCATTGTAAAAATGTCAATAAAAGATCATTTAATCATTATATATTTTCTTAATTTATTAGTATATTTATTTTGTTTCGTAGATGTTGCAACAAGGCAAATCAAACCAGCATAAACCCTCTATTTCAGAAATGGACACTCTGATTGATTCGACGCTGACACATATAGAGTTAAAGAATAATAAACACGTAAGTACTTTTTATATAAAATATAAGAATGCTTACACTAATCATAATTAGAGTAAATTTACATTAAAATATTTTAAACTAAAATTTTTAAGAAGCGTTTTTTATCTGTAACATTGAAGTGTATTCTAAATGTTTACATTTATTGCTCTTGCAGATGTATTCTTTTTGTGATAAATACTTTTCATCTAAATGGAATTTAAAAGAACATATGCAGATCCATACCAATGAAAAACCATTTTCTTGTGAAGACTGTGAAAAGCTGTTTACAAGAAAGCGTGAATTAAAAAGGCATCTGATGACATATGATAGTGTATCACCTGTTGTATGCGAAGTTTGCAAATCATCTTTTACTAGAAAATGTGCTTTAATAACTCATATGAAAACACATTAAAAAATTGTTTAAGTGTGAAAAGTGTCAGAAAATCTTCAGCTATCGGTATAGGTTGAATCAGCATATGATTACTCACAATCGACCACAGTTAGATTGTAGTGAAAGTGGGAAATTATTTTCAAGTGAAGATAGGTTGAACCACCATTTGAAAATTCATCAAATCATACATTATTCATAATTAGCTTGTAATGAATATGAGAAAACGTTTTCAAGTGAAGACAGGTTAAACCGCAATTTGAAAGTGCACCAGAACCTACATTATACATGTGATCAGTGTAAACAAAAATTTAGTCAAAAATCAAATTTAAATCAGCATTTACGTACTCACCATACTAAAAAGTCTCTAGTTCCTGTTAGAGATGAAATACCACTACCCAGTGTTGAGTTTAAAAGGTTAAGACATCAAACATCGGCTTTCGGGGTGTTTAAAACTCTAACTTTTCGTCCCGAGAAAAATGAAGAAGGCTGTTTAATTACTTTTCAAACTAATTTGAAACCTGAGTTACAATACAATCTTCAAAACGAGATAAGAGAAAAAAAAGCAATTAAATGGTTTATGGTTAGCAAAATCTTGTTTGACCGCAAAAAAGGTGAAGGTGATATTGAAACAATCACATCTTATTTTAGAAGTGACTGTTATATTGATCTTGTTGAAAATAGTATTACGGATCATATTGATGAGGGGTATTCAAAAATTAACCAATCATTTGAAGAATTTAACAGTCAAGGATCAGACTGGAGACTTCGAGAAATTGATTGTTTAGAACTCAATATTTCAAAGTATAACCCCTTGGCTAAAATTTAATTCTACATCATGTAAAAGATATGTTCTTTTTAAATACTGAATTAAATTATGTAATTATAAAATTTCAGTATTTAGAATATTTACTTAAAATAATTACACAAGAGTTCAATTTTACCACAAGATCATCAAAAAGTAAAATTTGGAAAACATACATGTGAGCATACATTTTTAGACAACATGGATTTTGTTATTTGTGATTTTCTAATTGATATGAATGTATATATTATTCCCAATGTATTGTTTAAATGGTGATAATAAATATATATATACATATATGTTTGCGTGTTTATTTTCATAAAACCTACTCCATTATTGTAACTTATACGCGAATCAACATTTTTATCAAGATCCACACTCAACAAAAATATTCGACAATTTAAAAAATAATAATAACATATGAATGATAAAATGTACAAGTTAGTGAAAAAAATTGTTACGAACCCACGGAAGTTAACAGATGAATAAAAATATGCAAGTAGAAAATTAATTACAATGTTTTCTGAAATTATTTAAATAATAACTAAAACCATATCATTTTCAAACCACAAACCATAATTTCTTGAAAATTTAACATCAAATTTATATGATTTTGACCATTGACCGACCTACAAACTCAAGAAATATTCGTATTTAAGCAAAGAAATAAATTATTATTATATCAATGACTGGAAATTTCTCCTTAAAACAAATATTTTCATAAATGTACATATAAAAATAAGAGTTTACTAACTAATTTCCTTAATTTTATCACGTTCAACTGAATTTTTCCATGTTCGAACTTAATTTTTTATACAAAAAGCTTTATTTAATCATCGAAAATGCATACTACATCATATAGTATATCACCAGTTATATGTAAACTTTGTGAAGATATTCAAAAATAACCAGACGTTTGAAGAATTTAACAATCAAGGAAGAGATTTAGACTATGTGACCAACCTAATTGCGTAAGTGTTGCCGCAATATCCAAAATTAAAATTTGGAAGGCATACACACTGGATGTAATGAAATTTTTGTTACCCATGATTCGTCTAACTAACACGAATGTAGATATTATTCGCAATGTATTCCTTAAATGGTTTTTCTAATGCCTATTTCATTATTGGAATATATCTCCTAACATTTTAAACGAAAAAACACCTTCTCATCTTAAAAAATTTCATAAGAACAGACAGACATTAACAACAGAATGACAGAAATGAGTGAATGAATTTGACAGAATGAAAAAATATGCAAGTTCACAAAATAATTTCAAAGTTTTTTAGATATATTTACAAAAAATACTTACAACATAAAAAAATTTCAAAATTTAAAAGTAAAAAAAATAAAAAATACAACACTGCTAAGACATTGTGTGTAAACCTTAGATTCTTAAATTTTGAAAGATAGTGGAAGCAATGGTGATTATAGAGACAGGTAACTCTGTGATAATTTTTGCTGACACTATGAAATTATTTTGAGAACTTGTATATTTTTTCATTATTTTGTTAATTTTTAAAACTTCTTTAGAAAAATATGCAATTTTTCACTGGCTTGTACATTGTTTTATTTAATAGTAGAAGTTTTAAATCTAATAGATTGAATTCTATGTGACAGTTAATTATTTTAGTTGATTATTAATATTTTCATTCAGTGGTAATTTTCGTGTATGGGTTTATTAAATATTAAATATATATTTAAGTTTCTTTACTGTTTCATATGATAGTTAATATTTGTCAGGATAGTAATGTGGGAAAGCCTTTTTAGTATCCCAAGTGTCTTTAACAGCTTCCAGAGCGCCACCTGCGTGCCTCCTGGTGTACTAAGTGTCTACTGCTTGCAGCGCCATTGACTCCTTACGTAACTGCCGATCAAAGCGACTTCACTCTGTTTCCTTTCCCGATGAACTTACAGCGTGCATGCGCTCGAGGGACAGACTTCGGAACGGCAGATGCTCTTTGTGAGCGGGAAAAAAGGACGGATTGAACTGAATAGACTTGAACGACGGGGTAGAACGGTGATGTGTGCGTTATGAGAATGTGCTGTGATTGTTTTCGCAGAATTGTGATGTAATTAATATGACGACACTTTTCTTTGTAAATATTTTGTAAATATCTTAATTTTAAATATAACTTAGTTAAAAATTAAATGTTGTCAAGCTTCAATTTCCACAAATGGTATCATAATTGTGATGCGAACTTTATGCCCAGAAAGTTTTGGTTTTAATAATGCAAGTGTTTTTAAGTTGCCCTGTTGGGAGACGCCGCACACAAAATTTTTTTATGCGAAATAGTGCAACAGAAGAAGTGTTTGTATGTAGTCAAGCTGGATTATCTATTTATGAAGCGAGTTGTTTAATTTTTAATTATTCAATATGTCCAAGTTGGTTGATTTTAAGGAATTAGAACTTTCGTTGAAAGCTGAAAAATCATTAAGTATTAAGAACTTACATAAATTAATTTTTGGAGATGTCGGTGACAGAAATAATAGACGCAGAATTCGAAATTTTACTGGGCTTGTTTTTGAAATTGATTCTAATGAATATAAATCAAAATTGCAAGATATTAAAGATAATTTTTCTATAAACGATTTGATAACTATTTGCAATGTTTTATGTATAAATAATTCGGGATCGTTCGATGAAATTGCTGCCAGAATAATTTCTAGTTTATGTGACTTTAATGTATTGAAATCTAATTTAATTCCTGACGAAGGCACTCTTAGCGATGATGAGAGCGATAATGATTCTAACAATGATTCGAATAAAATTAATGATATCGCAAATGTTTCTGAAAATAATTTGAGAAATGATTCTGCTAGTTCTAGTTGTAAAAATAATGAAAATCAGAAAATTCTAATTCTGATTATGTTCTTAAACCACCCATTTCCATTAATAACATTAAGAATATGGTTACGGAATTTAATGGTAGCCAATACCAAAATATTGAAAAATGGCTTGCTGATTTTGAAGATACTGTTTCTTTATTTAATGTTAGTGATTTGCACAAATTGATTTTGGCTAAACGCCGTATGACAGGTAAAGCTAAATTGTTTATTGAAAGTGAAACAAAAATAAATCCGTGGTCTAAACTGAAAGCTTTGCTTATTTCTGAATTTGGTCAAACGTGCAATTTAGCCGAATTACATGAACTGTTATCTAAAAGGAAAATTAAACCAAATGAATCTTTTGACGAATATTTTTTAAGTATGAAACAGTTAAGTTCGAAAGGCAACATAGAAGATTCTGCCCTTATTCAGTATGTAATTAATGGAATAAATGATCCTGTTTTCAAAAAATCCTTTTTGTATGGTTGCCCAAATATTGTTGAATTTAAAGAAAAACTTAAAATGTATGATAAATTGCGTGTCGATTATGATATTAAACCTGATGTTGATGTTAGGCCTAAGATGAAACCAGAAGTTGAATTTAAAGACAAATCTAGACCCATTAAAACTGATATACGTTGCTATGATTGTGGCGATAGATTCTACAAAAGTAATCAGTGTAGAAATAAAGATAAAGGTCCCCTCTGCTTTTCTTGTAATTTGTATGGCCACAAATCATTCGAATGTGGTAAAATCAAAGATTCAAAATTGCCCAATGATTCTCAAGTAAATGTTCTAACATGTTCTCAGAATTTGGTTTTTAAAGATGTAAAGTTGTATTCATTAAATTTAATTTCATTAATTGATACAGGAAGTGAAAGAACTATTCTAAAGAAAAGTAATTTTGATAAAATTAAAAGTTATGTAAACTTGGAAGCAAGAGATATGCTTTTAAGTGGATTAGGTAAAAAGTCATTCAGACCAATCGGTTACTTTGAGGCCGAAATCGAAATTGATGATTCTAAATCTCAAACATCTATTTTTGTGATTGATGACAAATCTATTGAATTTGATTTAATTATTGGTACTGATGTAATACAACAGGGATCCTTAATTGTTTCTGGTAATGATGTTAAGTTAAATAAGAGTCAGAATAATTCCTTAGTCAATGTTATTAATACAAGTGAAGTAACTGTAAATCCCAAATTTAACCCTTATTCGTTCACCTTGCACAGTAGCAACCCACAATTTCCAAACCAAAACAAATATTTGTCTTCTCATCAATTGTCCTATTCTAGCTCAGAAATTAAAGAATTACGTCTAGAAAATGAAAATTTAACTGCTCAAGTTAAAGAAGTTGAAAGAAAATATTAAATGTTACAATTAGATGTTATCGAATTAAAAGAAGCATTTTTGTCAGAAAAAACGAAGTCGAAAACTGCAATAACATCGTTAAAAGATAAATTAGAACAAGAAGTTTCAGAAAGACAAACCATTAGTAAATTGTATAGAAAATTAGAGAGATGTTTTCAAGATATAAAATCCCAATTAGATGAAGAAAGTAAATGTTCAGAACAATACCGATTACGATTAAAATAAATAAATAACTATTCAAAACATCTGGAAAAACAGTTAGAAGAATCAGAAGATGAGTGTTCTAAAATAAAGATTTCCAAAAGAAGAATCCAAATAAAATTGAATAATTCTCAGGAAGATTTCGAAAATTTACGACAAGAAATGACTAAGTTAAAGAAGCAAATTAAGATGAATAACAGTGCTAAGAACCTTAAAAATGATCCAGATTTCCCTAATTTCTAAGATAAGTAAAATATGATGCATTCTTCCAGAAATGAAAATAACCAGAAATTTGATGGAATAAACGAAGAAAATTTGAGAAAAGAAAATCTTAAGAAAATGTTTAACGAGAAGTTGAAGAGAAATATTTCTAAGAAAATTAAGAATATCCCTAAGTCGTCAGATGAAATTGAAATAAATGAATATGAAATTAAGAAACCTAAGCAGAAGTTTACTAAAAAGAAAACTGATTATAAAAGATCCTTTTAAGATGAAAATACAAGAAAATTTAACTTAAATTCCGAAGATGACATTTTGACCGATGTTGACGAATATGGTATCGTTCCTGATAAGTTCCTTGATTCTGAAGATTATGCTGAATTCCGAAAAAACAAGAAATCCGTATATGATAGTGACTGTGAAATGTGATGTAAGAAGACGAAAAGAAGTAGTTAAAAAAATAATAAGACGAAAAAGACGTAAAGAAACAAAAAGATGATGATGAAGAAGAAATAATTTTTATGATCTGCGAAGCCCTTATGACGGATATGCTTCTTCAAGATGAACTTTTAAAATTTTTAACCCTTAGATGCCCAAAGAGTTTTACTCTGTCGAACTTCGCTTTTTAGAAGCTGATGTGCTTAACTTTTTAACGCTTCACAATGAACTGATGATGTTTTCTTTTTTTAAGAACTTTGGGTCCTGTTCTTTCTTTTTGTCTTTTCAGGTGCTCCTGTTGCTCCTACCAGCGGATCTACAGTGTCACTGAGGGCAGTCGACGGGTCAGTCTGGCCGATGTGTGGGAAAGCCTTTTTAATATCCCAAGTTCCTTTAATAGCTTCCAGAGCGCCACTTGCGTGCCTCCTGGTGTAGTAAGTGTCTACTGCTTGCAACGCCATTGACTCCTTACATAACTGCCGATCAAAGCGACTTCACACTGTTTCCTTTCCCGATGAACTTACAGCACGCATGCGTTCGAGGGACAGACTTCGGAAAGGCAGACGCTCTTTGTGAGCGGGGATAAAGGACGAATTGAACTGAATAGACTTGAACGACGGGGTAGAACGATGATGTGTGCGTTATGAGAATGTGCTGTGATTGTTTTCGCAGAATTGTGATGTAATTAATGTGACGACACTTTTCTTTGTAAATATTTTGCAAATACCTTAATTTTAAATATAACTTAGTTAAAAATTAAATGTTGTCAAGATTCAATTTCCACAGTAATATATTTCTGATAATTATTAAAATGATAAGAAAGAGAGGTGAAAATTTGAAGCCCAAATCTTTCTGTGATTTAACAATTTTCTGATAAATGGTAAAGTGTGGATAAAAACAATTGTTATAATTTTGTAATATCAAAATATATAAGGACAGAATCAAGTTTGATGTAGATAAGTATCGTGGTAAAGGTCAATTCGTTGTTAAATTTTCAAGAAATTGAGTGAAAACAAGACTTTTCATAAATGGTTGACGTAATTTCAGTAATAGTTCTTAGAAAATTAATCCGAAAGTGGATAATAGTTGAATGATCTAAGCAAAGTTAAGGAAAAATGTAGTCTAATATTTGCTCTTATGTGGTGAAAATTACAAACAGTTTGTTTCGAAATATAGGCTATTTGAAATATGAAATGCTTAGGAAAATTAAAGTTTGTATTGATGCATATTCTGTATCATTAAAAAATTGTAAAGACCGCAAAAAAATCCCCATTCAGAAATTCTAAAAATTACTCCTGTAAAAAGTTTAAAAATCCATTAAAAATCTATTTATGAGATTCTCAATATTCATATTTTAAACATCTTTATGTCTGATAATTCAGAAATCTTTGAAGTGTTGAGTGAAACATGTAATAATTTGATTAATAATATGAGCAGAATAACGCAGACTAGTTTTGAGCAGAATAACACGGAATAGTTTTAATATGTCAAATGTTTGAAGCCGTAAAAAGTATTTTTAAGTTTCGAGCATAGAAAAGAAATTTGTACTATTGGTTATAAGATCTCAAAATGTAGTCAACACGTGGATATATACATATATATATATATATATTGGATTCGGAAGAAAAAATAATAGTTCATTATTAACAGGTGAGGAACATTATAAAGGTACTACTGTTTTTCATGTTGTTGAAAAAATTTTTATCTTGCGGGTTTGGGAGGGTGCACGTTCATCTGCATTCATACATGTTAATTTCATTTGTTTATATTTAAATTGTAAATTTTTAAGTAATTTTCTAAAAGACTATTTTATTAAAGATATTTTGTCTTTGTATTTTAAATTATGCTTTGTTTACATTATTATTATTATTATTTTTTGCTTATTTTTGGTTTATTTAAGCTTTTTTGAATTTAGTTACTGAAATGACAATAGTTTTTTCTGTATTGGGTGAAGGACGGACGTGTGTTCAGAAACCTGCAGATTTTTAGCAGTGGAGATGGAGTTAGGTTTTGTCTGTCCTGCCACTGAAGAAGAACAGACTATTTTTTGCTTGGGTTTTTGTTTTTTACCTGTCTTTTAACTTGTTTTTTAAAAGTTTTTTATAGTTAAATATTGCAGATATACACCTTTTTTTCTGAGTTATGGTGTTTTTGCATTTTAAAGTAGCGATGAAATATATATATATATATATATATATATGGACACCATATAAATGTAATCAAGCTTTTAAACAAAGCTAAAGTTTAACAATAAAATTAGTATCTTGTAGCAATATATAAACAAATGTGTTTCAAAGTTGAAAATTTACCTAAAAATTCATCCTTTTCTTGAAAATTGACATTTCCTTTTGATTAATTAATGATACTTATTAAGGTTTTGTTGTTAGAAACTAAAATATATGTTTAATTCTACTCTTATAAGTTGATATCATGCCTTCATAGTTGAAAAATACTTAAGAAATAGCTGGAAGTACTTTTGGTAACATGCTAGAATGTTGCATTGTTTGTTCCCCAACCGATATTGGAGTGTGGTGAGGGGGTGACGAAGGGTCATTTTTTTAATATTTTTCTCAAATGTTAAAGGAGGAGGTATGTTTATCTTCAAGTAGGATACATGAACGTTTTGTAATAGAAATTGAGACGTTAAATGATAATAAAAAATGTAAGAATTGGTTTAAAAAATTGAAAAATCATTGAATTCCATTGAATCAAAGTATTGAATTTGATTTAATAATGTCTGTGTGTAAAAAAATTAAATTCGAATGTGGAAAAATCTAGTCGAATGTGATAAAATTATGAAAATTAGATTGAAAACTCGTATTTTATATGTACATTCATGAAAATATTTTTTTAACTGTGAAATTTCCAGTTAATGATTAGACTAAAAATTAATTTATTTTATTTAGTAATGAGTATTTCTTGAGGCGTAGGTCGTCTAAGGGTTAGAATTCTGCATTACTAGTGTCTAAAAGTATGATAAGAAATCCCAAACTAGTGTAAAAGTTAATCAAATTCGTTTAAATTCATCTTTTTCATTAAAAAAAATCAATATTTTCCATTGCTTTGCTTAATTATTAATATTCGTTAAGGTGTTGTTCATTCAAAAACTAAAATATATGTTTAAATTTCCCCTTTAAGTTGATATTCTAATTTTATAGTTGAAAAAAAAAATCTAAAGAAATCTGCTTTTTTGACTAAAATTGATATTTATATTTATTTTGTTTAATTAATAATACTCATTAAGGTAAAGGTTGTTCAAAATTCAAAATACAAATTTAATCTTTATCTTATAGTATGATAATCTAGTCGATCTAACGTTTTACCCTTCATGTTAGAGTAGAAATTTATTTTTTCCCGCTAGGGGGCGGTTCTGTGGTGGTGAAGGCGGTGTCAGAGGGTGCACAGGAGGGGTGCTGTATTGGGTGCGGGGCGAGGGTGCGAAATGGGGTACGGTGCTGCGGACTGCGCACGGTCCTGCAGTCCCGCATCCGACTGAGCCAGAACTGTCCTTTTCCTACTACTTATGTATACTTATGTATATTACTTAATTAATAATACTCATTAAGGTGCTGATTATTCGAAATTCAAATAAAAAATTAATCATCGTCTTATAGTTGAAAAAAAAATCTACTGAAATCAGCTTTTTTTCTTAAAAATTATTTTCTATTGTTTTGCTTAATTAATAATACTCATTAAGGTACTGATAATTCAAAATTCAAATATATGTTTAACTTTCCTCATTTAAGTGGATATCCTTATTTTATAGGTAAAAAAATCTAATAAATCATCTTTTTTTCCTTAAAAATTCTTATTTTCCGTTGTTTTGCTTAATTAATAATACTCTTTAAGGTAAAGGTTGTTCAAAATTCAAAATATAAAAATAATCTTCATCTTATAGTATGATAATCTAGTTGATCTAAAGTTTTACCCTTCATGTTAGAGTAGAAATTTATTTTTTCCAGTTAGGGGCGGTTCTGTGGTGGTGGAGGCGGTGTCAGAGGGTGCACAGGAGGGGTGTGGTGCTGCGGACTGCGCACGGTCTCGCAGTCCCGCACCCGACTGAGCCAGAACTGTCCTTTTCCTACTACTAACATGTTGTTTTAGTGTGCTAACTCGTATGCTAACTGCCTAAAATTTTCATTTCTGTCTTTTAATTTTAAAAATATGCGATAGCTTGGTGGAATTGCAGTGTCATTTATACTTTGAGCATTTATGTTTGTGCCGCACGTGTTTTTTTTTTTTTTTTTTTTTTTTTTTTTTTTTTTTTTTTTTTTAAATACTAGGGGGCTCGGCCCCCTACGAGCTACGCTCGCCAACCCCCGTCCAGACACCGCAGACTCTAAATGCACGCTAATTTGATCGGCTTTAAAAAGATTTCGAAAGATTGAATTATAATTTAAAAAACAGTGGCGATCTTCCTATAAACGAATTTCTATTCATTTCTCTATGATTGGGGAATTTTAACGCCAAATCCGCTGCTGTACTACTTGATTATCCTGTCGACCAATTTCGCCAAATTATATAAATCGCCAAACCACTCGCCAAATTATACAAATTGATATAATTTTTATTTTAAATAACGAAAGAACAAATAAATTCGTACAACATTAATAAAACCACAAATAAAACGTCGAAATAAAAATAACTTGATGACGTATACACGTGTAACAACATTTCAAAATAAGCTAATATAAAGGAATTAAGTAAAGAGAGTCTTTGTCTCCTGGTATTTTTTAACAAAGCGAAAAGAAAGTTCTTTTAAATGAGACATTTTTAATTAATTCTCAAAATATCAAATAAATGTCTAGCGCAATTTCTAAATTTAAACTTTTTTGCAATATTATCTTGTGTTCATTTTATGTAATAACTATAATGTGACGTAAATATGACGTAATTTCTCCTAAGACTTCTAACGCATGTTAATGAATTTATTATTTTACAATATCCTTTCTCTTTTAAAATTCAAATGTAAACTTTTTATGACGTAATTTTTAATAAGTTCCTGCTTTTTACACGTAATTATTTAATTCTAATTTGAAAGTTTTTTTCCTGTTTATAATAGTCACGTGTAAATAAATTTTTAATTTGAAGCAAACATTATTGCTTGCGCTTTTTATACAGTTGGCAACAGTTTAAATTAGTACAATTTTCTGAAATCTGTAAAAAATATCTCTAGAAATGCTGAAAATTTGAATTTAAAATAGAAATAAAACCTGAAAAAATGAGTCAAAATAAAAAAATTAATGCAATCTGCACTCCGGCAAATTCTAACGCATAAAATGATCTAAAAATGATTACACTGCCATGTATAGTTTTTGCTGCTATAAAACTTTTTTAGTGGAACGATTTTGTCCAACTTTAGCATTAAATAACTCTTAAAATAATTATTCGATTTGAAAACTGTCTGCATCAGCGTATTTATCAAACATTTCTGTATAAAACCACCGATTTTCATATTTTTGTATGCATTATTTTTGTTAATATTAACGAAGAAAGGCCTCCGGTCACAAAAAAATCAAAACCGGCGGCGGCGGCGGCGGTGACAGCGGTAGTTACCTTTTTTTAGAATAGAGAGATAAATATCAAGACCACTCTGGATAAAGCTGGATAAAGCTGGGCTACTGCATCGTACCTCACCAGTTGCCGTGCTGACGCAAGAGCTTACTAGTCTTTCCTTGCTGAGTTTTAGCGGTAGCAAGTTAATTTCTGAGCATATGGATTTTGAAATTGCCTCTTTTGAACCTCTTTAGAGCTAAAATCGGAAACTTTCTTACTTCGAATAAAACCGAGTAAACATCACAGAGTTTTGTTATATTTGGTTAGTTAGTGAGGCTTTTTGTGTTGCTCTGAGTTTAGTATTTTGCTCAAGTCATCTTGAATGGACTTTATGCACGTGATTTTTTTATCCATTATTCTAGCCACTGTACCGCCAGAATACAAGTATGCGCAGGTGCAAATACCATTACCAGAGGAGCTTTAGCCTCGACCCAGGTTACGTGTATACAGTTTAATCGAATTTTTTCCAATCTAGCAAATGTTCTCGTATACAGAACAACGTTTTGAATTTATATTATAATATAATATTCAGTATCTATTGCTACAAGAATGAATTTTTATTTTTTATGTTATTTTTAACCAGTAAACATTAATGTGATTTAAGGTTCTTAAATGATTAAAGCAATCTTCCAACTAAGTTTCGTTTATTATATATTCTAGGCTACAGCATTTAACAATATTTACAGTAAAAGGGAGCATATTCAGGGGGACTTAGGTGTTGTAATATAGAGCTAGTCTTGAGGCCGTATGCCTATGTCAAAAGTACATCTCGCTCTGCCCGAGAAGACTTTGGGTTTTTCCACAGGTCAGCAATTTTAATTGGTGTAAGCATATGGTTTTCCCATACTTTGTCAGATAAGTTTTTATATGATTTCAACCTTTTACGTCATTCTTTAGAATGAACTGGTCTGTGGTATGGAGTTGTTGCGCTACACGCCGGAAAAAAAATATTCTTTAAAAATTTCTGACATTTTAAGGATATTATGAACTTATTTTTCCGTGGAACTTAGTTATTTACCGTCAAGTTTTGAGGAGTACTATCTAGATGAAGTAAATTCATTATGACTGAACTAAGCAGTGCGTCAAATCTTACAAAATTAAAGACTTGCGATAATATTTAATGGCTATATTTTCTCTACGTATCGATCTCTGAACATCTTTGACGATTTTTTACTAGAATTTAATTATAAATTTATATTTATTTTAAAGAAAGGCGTGTATTCGTTAGTGTTGAATCAAGGATTCGTAACTGAAGCGCAGCAGGTTAATTCTACGACATCGTTTAGAAAACGCTGCCTTGCATCTCGATAGTATTGGTGACATTTTAATTAAAAACTGTAAGAATAAAAAAAATGTCTATGAAAAAGTATTAATTATTAATATTAGAAAATTGTTTGTTACAAAAAAAAAATATATATATATATTCCTATGAAGATATGCATATAGTCTTCGGCTGTTACGTCAAATTAGATTGCAGGTTGAGCACGATAACGCATTTATTAGTTGAACCAAGAAATTAAAAAAAATTAACTATTTATACAACGGAGTCAAACTATTTAGTCAGTTCAGGAATCGAATGTTGAATTTCACATACAACTTTAAATCAATATAGCTTATCTTTTAAAACTTAAACTTAACTTTACTATTTACATGGAATTAAAATTAGTGTTTTATTACTCCCAGAGTGAGTTCTGGTTTACCGACGTGTTGCCGGTTCAAATCAAAAGTTACATCTACATACACATTAATTTGGAAATAAAAAAAAAAGAAAGAAAGAAAGAAAGAGTGTTGTTACATGCAACCAATACCAGATTTGGTTGGTATCGCTGCCTTGAGAGGCATTCACACCACGCCGACCATGCTATGTCATTTCAAATTTTCATTTCACTTTTCGCTCTCACGCCATGCACGTTTACCATACCGCTTTTTGAAATATGCAATGTTTTCCCGAGAAATGTAACTTTGATACATTTTTTACAAAACTGAAAGAAATTCTCATCTTGAAAATTTTCGTATAGATTAAAAACACCTTCTGTAATAAAATGAAAAAAAAAAAAACGTTCGAACTTATATTTAAAATAAAATTAATATTTTTCACCTTTTCAGCTTTTTTTAATTTTTACAATATGTTATGAATGATAAAAAAGTATATATTAGATGACGAATCAAATTGTAAATGTAAATTGTAGATGATTCATATATATTCACATATATTCACATATATATATATATATATATAAACCATTAAAAACCATTATAAATTACCAACAAAAATTGTGAAATTATAAATAAAAAAGAAATTTATACATTGAAACTGTTCTCCTTAACATTTTCAACATGGATTTTAAAATCATAGTAAAAATAGGAGAAAAAGAATAATGTAGATTTGTAGAGCCAAGACAAATTCATCAGGTCCTAAATGCCTTGAGTTTCTCAAATAAAGTGTATATATATATATATATATATATACACTAATATATGTATTGTATATTGTATGTATATAATAAATAAATAAATAAATAAATAAATAAATATATATATATATATATAGCGTACTAAAATTATTACTCTGAAAAAAAAAATCAAACAATCACAAATATGAAGATTGTAATATTTCTGAGTAGCGATTTATTTACATTATTACATACACATTTATTTACATATTTAAATTTAAACCGATACTTTTGTATAGAATTATTAACTTATATAGATTTCATATTTATTTACGCTTTTTATTTATTAGATGAAAAAAGGGTTGATACGAAATAAAATTTTAAAGAAAGCATAATCAAACTGCCGATATGTATAACATCAAATCCTACTACAATTTCTTGTGCGTTACAAAAGACTTTTCAGTCGATTAGCAATCACATTTTTCCTTTTTAAACTGTATTTTGTATGTACTACCCATTGCAAAAGTTTCTTCTGCATCAATCTAATATATTTAAATAGCGGAGTTATACCTGAATAGTTATGAATATTCAAAATTTGCCTTATCCAAAACAAAAAACAAAATGTGTTTTCTCTATCAATCTATTCTAATGGTAAACCTGCGCAGAAAAAAACCTCTACAATCTGTAAAAAACTATTTTTATTCTGTATTTCTAGCATCGTAAAATCTTGCTTTACAATGAAAACAAATGGACGCAGTTAGAAGTTTTTCGCGATTTTCAAAATTTAATTTTCTGGATAAGACGAGTTTTGAAACTCACGTTCTCATGTGAAGTCGGTAATGTTAATCCTATGCAAGACCTTTTTTTAAGATATCTCGTTTGCATTTCAATATTTTTTGAATGATTTATTTATTTATTTACTTTTATTTATTTATTTATTTTTGCGTTTAATAGCTGATGTCGATCTCTAAAAAGGCCGTTGTTTACTTTTTCGTTTTTGTTTACATTTATTTATTTGGATATTTTTATTTTCGGAACAGGTTTAAAAAATGAAAGCATACTCATTAAAAATCCTGTAAAGGAAATCGAAAAAGTAAGAAAAAAGATCTTTTAGAGATATATCTCAGGTATCCAATGGAAAAAAAAAAAAAAGAGGAAAGAAAAAGACGAAAGATATTGATATTTAATATCTTAAAAAATTCTTTAGGGATTGACATTAGAGAACGGGTCTTTTCGCATGAGTGAAGTAGCCCCTTAAAAGTTACAGCGATCAGTGGCTTAAAAGAAAAGCATAGCACAACAGAACCCCCTGTTGTATTGTCCCATATAAAATTGGACTAACATATACTTCAGTAACTTCCAAAATAAAATTTTATGCATTCTACCCAATAGGAATTAAGATAGAACTATAGTGTTAATTTATGCAGTTTCAAACTATACATGCAAAAAGTGAGAAACATGGTAAAACCGTACCACCTAAATTAGAATCAAAATCTATACGACAAAATCTAATCATCACCCATTTCTGTTAGACTTAATTAAAGATGACGTTTCGTAAAATCCCGTGCATTAGTTCTTGAGTTAGAACGCCAATAAAATTTGTGTAATACACAGACAGACATAGATCTAAAAATAATCAGAACATTTTCAAACATCTAAATTTCCCCCAAACCGTCAAGTCTAACATCAACACAAATCCTTTAAATCGAAATTTTTCGTACATAATGAACAAATAAATAAATAGATAAATAAATAATAATAATAATAAAAATGCCTGATGTGCTTGGTGGCCATTTTTCTATATTTCACACACATTTCTGAGTACTTAAATGCGTACTTAAAACCTGAATTTCGAGATTGTTGTTTTTCAAATTAACATTTTTCGTTTTTTTATATCATGTTTTTAAATGGCCACGAAGCACATATATATATATATTGATTATATATGTATATTGATATGTATAATGTATATTGATATATATATGTGTATTTATATATATATATATATGTATATTTATATATATATATATGTATATTGATTTTCAGAATAGGCAGAATTTTCAGACACAGGCACTTGGCTTACACATATGGAAAACGCAATAAAAAATATTAAATAAATGCCAGAATATAAGCTTGGAAATTTCATATCACATAATTTTTTAGACACAGGTGGTAATTTCTTGTATTGAAGTGCCCATGTACTTTTTAAAAAAATCAAACTCCGTTGTGAAACATTTACTTGAAATAAATAAATAAATAAATAATTTCAATAAATTTCAAATGAAAAGAAAAGATCAACCACCAAAATTATAATTATGAAAAGCAATATTAAGGAAAAAATCCCGAAAGCTTGCTCACTTTACCGAAAATATGCCTATAATTTGAGCTGTAATGGACGTATGTTGAAACGGCCATACAAATATGTATGCTTTTAGGAGATGAGCTTATATTAAAGTAATCAAATTGATTTTAAATCATTTAGAAACCGCATGGAACATTTTAAAATGTCATGCATTTACCTATATTATGAAGCAAAAACATGTCCGCGAGTAACGCTGACGTCATATCGAAAGTGGAAAGGACCTGAACAATCAATTTCCTTTATTCGCCATTTTTTTTACTTCTACAATTTCATTTTTAAATCGTCAAATAGAAAAAGAAATGTATTGCCAAATGCAATTTCTTTGAAACCTGCGTTTCAGTTTACTGATTTTTTTTTATGATTTTAAAAATATTTTTAATATTTAAATCTATCGCAAACAAGAACGTGTAACCCGATTACGAAAAATTAATCCTTTGCACTTAAAATAATGCAAATATTTCAGAATTTGTATGTTTCCGTGAAATATTTCGTAGCTAAACTGTCAAACGAAATTAAATCTTAATAAATAAACTATATAATTTAGTATATAAATAATATAGAAACATATAACTTAATAACAAATAAATAAATAAAACTCGAATTTAACAGACATGTAATCGAACTACGCACTTAAACATTGAAACAATAAAAGAAAGGTTGCTGCAAATACAAAAATCATTCACCATTATTCTCGCTGGCATGAGGGCAATGAGAAAGTACCAAAAATGCTTTTTGGTCTGGTTGATGGCAATCTAAAAAAATATTCAAAACATAAAAATGCATTACAGTTTTCGATTAAAAATTATTTTCAACTTCAATCTGTGCATGGGGCAGTATACAGAGCGTCCACTGTCAACGGTATCCAATGGCTAATTTCTAAACAGTTAGTCATAGACATATAGTTCCAGTTACAAAAATGTTTTAAATAAGGGGAAAAAAAGTATTTTAAAAGTCGTTTTGATCAATCAAAACATTTCTTAAATTTACGAAATTTAAATTCTTATACGGTCCCCGGTCCTATAAGCGATATTTAGTAAAAAATTCCTATTACAGTAATAAGTAAGACATAAAACGTGCCATTCAACTAACACTAACATCGAGCGGGTTATGAAACTTTGAATTACATGACTTATACCAATTTTCTGCATCTGAACACAGAGGAGTTGGGCCATGCTCCAAGGGATCGAACACAAAGCGCTTAAATTATTAGAAAAATTTATTTCGCATGTACATTTCTGCATTGCAACATAAGGGGGTCACTTCCAGCAAGTTTTAAGATAACTTTAATTATTATTAATTAAGTTTTAGATTAGATAATCTAATATCATTTTAAAATATGTATCATTTTGTAAAGAATTGCGATTGTTGCTTTTCATCGTGTCATATAACAAACATTGTTATTTTTAAACTTATATTTGTAGTACATATTATATATTTTACTTTAATATGTCAGGATGAAAATATATTTCAAATTTATATTGTAATGTTAATTTCATTCTTAACTATTATTATTATTTTTTTTTTTACATTTGAGGATTATTTATATTTCTAGTAAACTTCTGAATGACCCCTTATTTCGCAGCAAAAAAGATACTTCAGTTTTAAACAGTTATTACTCGGTCAGTTTTAATCGAAAGAAGAAAGTTACTGATACCACACGATTGGTAATAAAGTCTACTTTAAATGACGTATATAAAATTTGCTTACGGGGCCATCTACATATTAAAACGAACCATAACTTTGTTTTTTTTTTTCAGTAGCAGTACACAATTCTAACAGCATAAATATTTTTTTTTTTCAGTAGCAGTACACAATTCTGACAGCATAAATGAACTCTACACCCTTCAATTAGCCTAAAAACAAATTTTTATGCAATTCGTACGATAAGTTTTCGAGAAATTAATTATTTTAAAACAAGCTTATTTTAGGGGCTGCATCCAAATTGAAATTCGGTGCTCGATTGTTAACTGCTAGATAACAGGATAGCATAAGAATTTTCAAAATATCTTGTCACTTCTATCATAGACGGCCCCTTAAACTATCATTTTGCCTTTTCTTAAGCATAATTTGAAAATCACTTGGAAGAAAAATGTGAAATTTTGGATTTCCATAAAGCAGGACTTAATAAATCTAAATCCATAAAAAAAAAAAAAAAAAAAAAAAAAAAAAAAAAAAACTGTAGATTGCAATTCATAATTTTTTCGAATATTAATTTCATAATTCATAATTCATATCATAAAATTATAAAAATGGCAAATTCAACGTATTTATGTTTGAGTATTTTAGTATTATTGCTACACAAAAAATTAGCACATTAGGAGTATAATTTCAGGAGATATTAATAAAAAGATGAAAATGTAATTTAAAATTAGAAGCACTAAATTTTGAATGTTTATAATTCAAAAACTTATCATTCAAATTACTTGAAATATGGTGTCTAGGCACAGTTTAAACCGAAGACTTGAAATATCTTGTTAAAATTGAGTATTGCCATTGAAAAAAAAAAAGAAGTTTGAGTTCGTTTTAATATGTAAATGGCCCACTAATAGTAGGGGGTGTTTACTTTTTTTTTTTTTTCCACGACTGTACTTATTGGAAATGCTTATTTTATGTTAGTCATAGTTAACTGAGAAAAAAAAAATCTTAATTTTAGCTTCCATTATCTCTTTAATTAATTTGCTATCATTTAACATTATATGCCCCTCAATTAGAACATAGATTTTTATAAAGATCAGGAAGGGAGACTATGGCATAAGGCCATTGAAATTTCCTCATTGGTATACAATGAACATACATCCTGAACAATTTTATAGCAGGAAATTTCAAAAAAGCGAAACCTTGATCTGGATTTTGGTCTGTTTCGGGTATTGCGTATATCACAAATTGTTGAAGCAGAATATCCGTTCCTGATCGTCTGAAAAACACGCATAGAGTTAGCTAGTTTTCTAAACCACATTCATTATATTTCTCTTCTTTATATGTATAAGTTAATGACTAATAACAAAATAAAGCAAAAGCAGAGTAATGCGCAATTCTAGAATTCGTAAAACACGTGGATTCTACTAGATATGTTTTTGCTTCACATTGAACAATAAAAGGAAGTCACACAAACGAAAATAAATCTGTTTTTTATTCAAGCAAAATTTCCAGCACGTGTTTCTTCATAAAATAATCTATTATGTAAATAAATATAAAAGTTTTTTTTTTTTTTTTTTTTTTTTTTTTTAAACATGCTTTCATTAAAATTCACAAAAATGTAGAAAATATATATGTTTTTTTAAATGCTCTAAAAAGTAGAAAAGTCTTGAAAAAAAAACCCCTTAAATGTACCGAGTTTAAATTAAATTGCGGTGAGCTTGATTATGGAAGATTAATGGATTTAAATAGGAAATTTTCCAAATTAGCCAGCTATTGCCAAGTTGGCTTCATATGTGGCACACTTATTTTTTTCACCAAATTTGGCGCATTTCTCCAACTTGGCTAAAATTTGGCGCTATTGTGGTAACCCTACCATTAGTACTTTTCAACAAATACTCATTGTTGAAGCTGATGCTCATTTCTCTATAGGAAATCAAACGTAACCATTAAGTAAATTTGCCCACGTTGCCCCTCCCCCTTCGGATAGAATTAAAAAAAATCAATGTCTAGTTCATGTATTGCCTCAGGAATATTCCAAATTTTAAAGCTCTATGTCAACAAAAGCGGGTGATAAAGGAGTCACAAGATTTGACTGCCACACACAAACATGATTGTAAGTTTAAAAACAAGTGGATAAGTGATCAGAACACAGATCGCACAGAGGGTTTAGTTTAATATTCCTTTCAAAACACTTTATTCTTTTGCAAAATCTGTTAGTTCCACATTTCGCAACCAGGTGGCGCGCTCTATTCTAAACAAACCTCTATCCGAACGAAACTCCGTTTTACAAACTATCCGTAGGTATATTAGTCGAGGGGATCGGACCCATAGCACCCGAGATAGGTAGGCGCCTCTGGCGGTAAAAAGTGGAACTAAAATATGTACGGCTATGGTGTATAATATGAAAGAGTGGTTAAAGGAGTGTCGGCAAAAGTTAGAAAAGTGCACCTCGGGTGAAAAGCGTGGAGGTTAGAAAAATTGCTAAAAATACGGAAGTCAGAGTCCGGAGGGGTAAATAATATAAGACTTTTTCAAGTCTTTTGATGTGAGGTGTTCAGATATAAGTATCCAAAATTTCAAGTCTTCAACTTAATTAGGGGATCAGTTAGAAAAAAAAACTTAAAATACACAAGTTAGAGCCCGGGGGCGGGGGATAAATATAAGACTTTTTCAAAATTTTATGAACTGTCGTTTGATGTGAGGTGTTCAGCTATAAGAATCCAAAATCTTCAACTTAATTAGGGGCTTAGTTAGAAAGAAAGGCTTAAGATACACAAGTTAGAGTCCATAAGGGGGGGGGGGCGTAAATATGAGATTTTTTCAAAATTTTACGACTTGTCGTTTGATGTGAGGTGTTCAGCTATAAGAATACAAAATTTCAAGTCTCCATCATATATAGTTTCTGAGAACGGGCTCTGTGACAGACAGACAGAGGAGTGAGACGAATAGGGTTTCGTCAGATGAACGAAAATCTAAAAATCATGTAAAAAAAAAAAAAAAACATTTAAAAAACAAACACAAAAATGTGATGTTTTTTTCTTTAAAGCAGCATTATTTAATGCAACTGGTTATCCTTTTAACCATTTCTCTTAGTATAATATGTAATCGCACTTTTCTAAATAATGTATGTAAAAAAGGTAACAAAAAACAAGCACAAAAAATGTGATGTTGTTTGCCGAATTAAAGCAGCATCATTTAATGCAACTGGTTATCCTTTCAACAATTTTTCTTTGTATAATATGTAATCGCACTTGTCAAAATAAATTAATAACGTTACAAATTATTTAAAAAATAAAGGGAAAATTACTGAATGGTAAGTAAATATTTAGACTGAGTTAAAGCAAAGGGATAACATTTGATATTATATAAATAACTTCTGGAGAGATTTCGGAACTCTAGAATAAAATTACATGTGAAATATTTTCGAAGAAACAACGAGCGTAGCTCGTAGGGGGGCAGAGCCCCCTAGTTAAATAAATCAAAAATTACCTTTCGTACAAATAATTACCAGGAAGCCATCATAAGAGAATCAATTGAAATAATTGCTAATAAAGATACAGCTTGTAACGATGCACTGTCATACGATACCCATGATATATGGATATATTTGCTGCATAATAGATGAAAGCTCGTTTTGTTGAAAATTTGAATAACTTTATCTGGTATCTCATCTGACGTACAACATTTAAATTTAAATGAAGTACCAATGTTTTCTTCCGGACAATTCTTGAATAAGCGCAAAGAAAATAATAACAACATTTAAATCCTACTGAAAACGGCCTTGTAAGGGTTGAAAACGTTCTAGGTTTTTCTGATGTATTTTGAGGTATTTTAAATTTGTATTTTAAATATCTTTATATTATATTTATGCACCTAAAAGTAATTTTTGTACAATTATTTGTGTTTTATGTATATTTTAATTATAAATGCTTATTTAGTCAATAACAAAAATCTTCGAAGGCCATTGTAACAAAATTATTAAAGTTAGTTTAATCATTGCAAAGTAATTAAAGCTTTTCACACATTTTTAGTATGATATTTATTCGTGCTTGTTTGAAATAAGCTCATGAATTTTTCGATCCAACGACGTTACTGAAAGAGTCGTTTTTATTTCCAGTAAAAACCGGTATTGAAATTTAATTGCTGTTATAACTGAAAATTTCTTTTCGCATAAACTCGTTACTGGAATCTCATTAAACATTTCTTTTATTTTTAACTGAACTATAATTTTTGATAAATATAACAGATTCCCTATTTTTTTTTTTTTTCTTTTTTTTTTTTTTGCTTAACTCTTCGCTGCACGATTTTTTCTATTTTCATGAAAAAATTATTTGAAATCTATATATCGGTCTAATAATGGGAAAAATAGTAAAAAAAAAATTAAATTTCAAATTTTCAGCTAAAATTTGATATTTTATGGCGTGTACCCTATGTACACAATTAGGGTTTCAAAATATTGTATTGCTATATTTTACAACTAAATGAGCTTAAATTAATTAATTTCATCTTGCTTAACACTCTGCAACTTTTTTTTACATTAATATTTTTAACTCTTCAGTAAAAATAATAAAAGTAAATTTTACCTTAACAGTTGGATCGAATTTTTCTTTGCTTCTGAAGAACAAATACTAATTTTTTGTCAAATCCAGCCATCTGACATGGACAAAATAAGTGTTATTCCATTCTTTGGACTGTTCTTGATCAGGGATAGAGATCATATTGGGCAAATTCATGGCACATAATAAGAATTACAGTGTTTTTAGGTATGTGCCAGATGTAGCACGTCGTGCAGTGAAGGGTTAATTATTTAAAAAGTATAAAAAAATCAATTATTGTTCAGATTTTTCTGCGTACCATCAAAATTTTCTCATGAACTACTAATGGTTCACGGGCCACAGGTTGGCGAGCACTATTTTAACTCACACCGAAAACTTGATTACATTTATCTGGAGGAGTGTTTTGAATTTCAGTACTAAATTTTAATTATATTATGCTTTTTCAAATTGACTAAAGACTTATTTAAATATGTTGTTAAACAATAAATAGTTCTTATATAATGAAACAAGTTATCTTAATAACAGAAAGATCTTCGATGTTAGATTTATCAAATATGGAAGTAAGGTAACAAGCAGTAGTGGATTCAGAGGATAGTGCCATGATTGATAAATATAGATTCTTCATAATAAATTTAGAAATCAATTAAGTGCTAAGGGCTTAAATTATTTCATCTGTATTTCTGTTGAAAGCTGAGGTGCTGATTTTTTCATTTTTTTTCAGTAGCAACAACTTTTAATGAGAATAAAAGAGAGATTTCATTAAATTCTTATTTCAATGATTCTGCATTTACTACTAAAGTAACGCAATTGTACAGCTAAAAAAAAGTTTTTTGCACGTGCAGACTAAAAAATTGATCAAATTAAAAAATTTTTGCTTAAAACATTATAGAAAGTCTCACATATTATTATTTTTCTACTGCAAATCATGAATATATGGTTTGTATGATTAAATAATCATTTTATGTTGGCTTTACATTGAATATATTAGCAATGAAATGGCGAAAAAGTTCATCACAATATAAACCAATATTCGAAAAATGTAAAAACCTTATATATTCTGGAAATACTTCATGTTAATATTGACAGTATTGGCCAAGGTATATCTAATATTGGCCAGTATCGGCCAAGATATATCTAGTATTAGTCTAATATTACCACGGAGTTTGATACTAGTAATTTTTAACTAGCAAGTTTAGAAGTTTTCATTTATTTTTAAACATATCAAATGTACCTGATCTCTTAAATCGACAAAACTCAAAACAGTATTGGCCAAGGTATATCTAATATTGGCCAGTATCGGCCAAGATATATCTAATATTAGTCTAATATTGTTTTGATATATCAAAACAATATTAGATTAATATTACCAGGGAGTTTGATACTAGTAATTTTTAACTAGCAAGTTTAGAAGTTTTCATTTATTTTTAAACATATCAAATGTACCTGATCTCTTAAATCGACAAAACTCAAAAATAATTTAAAGTCTTTTACATACTCAAAAATAATTTTAAATTTTTGTTATGTTTCAAGGTAATGAGATCTTTAAAAAATAATACTGAAATGGCCATTTTTTATCCAATACTCTTTACAGAAGCCTAATAAAGATAGGATATAATCTGTGCGGTATTTAAAAAAAAAAAAAAAAAATCGATAGTTTAATCGGAAAGATTTGTCTAGAGACAAAAGAAAATGTTGGTTTCAAATGTCAGTTAAAACCAATTTAGTTTACGGTTGAGCAACAATGTGAGAATTTTTGATTGTATGACGATAGACGTATGTAAAACACTTGTATGTTATCTTGTTAGTGTAACGTCACATAGATCATATAATCCGTTTAAACGACGCTACACATTATTCACAACAATATTACTGCCAAAGCACGTGTAGGACAGTTGCCAAATTTGAAGCCTTATAGAAAATTTGAATATCTTTGACAGTAACTCAAGAGATAGATAAGAAATGATGCATTAGAAAGTTTCAGGTACTATCTTTATTAAGTTAAAGATAATATCAGGTGTTTAGTTCACAAAAAAAGTAGAAGGAAATTAATGAGAAATTTTTTCATTGTAGAAAGAAATATTAGTAATTTTCAAGTTATGAAAGATTTAGATAGCTTGTTTCATTTTTACATGTGGTTATACGTAAATCCCCAGCGTGGGTAGAGTACGTAGTTTTCCAGTACTAGCCCTCAAGACCAGGGCTTAATTTCTAACAAAAGAAGTATTGGAGCCCTAATATTCTACAGTAATAACAAAAGTAGCGTGCACCCCCCCCCCCCCCCCCCGCGCCGTCACTAAAATCCACATATTTGTATTTCATATATCATTTGCAAAATTTAAAGCATTTTTTTCTTTTTTCTTTAGCAAAATAAAAATTTTAAATATATCTGCATATACTTAGCTGTAAACTACACAACGTTTTAGTTATCACTCTTTCCGAATAAAAATCTTTGTCTATTTTTAATGTTAATTAATCGCAGGATTCCGCGATTAAATATGGTAAAGATTACGATTCGGAAAAAGTGTTAACACAAAAAAGGAATAGTTCTCAGCTAGCATTTTTATGAAAAGATGAATGAAATTTACAGAAGTATTTATATGTTGAAGGATAGAACAACGTTTTTCAATTTCCTATAAAAGGTGCATATGTTAAACTATAATGGATTCTTTCCGCATAACAACCTTTCGTTGTGAGTCTCTGAAAATCAGATTAAATTAAAAATTTGACTTCATTATGAAGTTTTTTATTTTTTGGGAATAATAAATCATAAATTTTGAATAAAAACTTTAATTGAGGAATAATTGTTATTAATTAATTGTTAAAATAATTAGTAATTTTAGTATAAAAATTAAATTAATATTTTATTAAATATATTTCTCAATTTAATATATTCTTTATTTGTTAAATGAATAACATTATTAATATAAATTACAAATTTTTACTCTAGAATAAACTCAATACATAATATATTATAGTATATTCAGTTTATCATTATATTTTATAGTAGCTATAAACTTTAGTTTATCCTTTACGCATTTATTTATTTCATGTTTAAAAATACTGATATTTAAAACTATTAATATAATATAATTAATGATAAAACTATAATAAAAATTTATTAAACTTATTTTCTGGGAATGAGGGGCAAAAAAAGGTAATAAAAAACTTAGTTTTTCAGTTAAAAAATGAAAATAAAATTAATTAAAATATTAGTAATATTATTACATAAAATTAAAAATAATCAGTTTATTAAAAAGAAATTTACCCATTTTCGATAAAATTTGGTCATAAAAATCAAATCTACTTCAAGCGGTGGGAAGAGAGTTAAAAAAAAAAAATGCAAGCAAAAATTTTATATAAAAAAAATAAATAAAAGAGGGAAGGGGGGTCTAAAAAGTTTTCTGGAAACAAAATATTTTTCATACCACGCATAATAAAGCAAATTGCTTTCGCTATTGCTTTCCGAATGTTTATAATGTTAAATTAACATACGAAAACAAATTTATACGATGCAACATTGTATTATAAAAATAATAAGTAAGATTAAATATTTGTGCTTTAATAAATGTGTCTCAATTCTGATTACTAAAGGAGGGGATGTAAAGGGTTGATTTAAGAAAATATTTAGATATAATAGCTTATAATTGTCTAATTGAAGACATTTATTATTAATGTAATTGGAAGAAAAAAATAAGCACAATTTTTGTTTATTATTCAATTGATGATAATTTAGAGGTTCTAATTAAATGTATGAATCCACCATAAACTAGTTGGATGTACCAATCCCAAAACTTTCTTCTATCTCATACATGTTAATACTTTAAAATTCGCTATCACAGTGCTGAAATTAAATAGCAATCTATGCCCCTTATTAGGATTCTACGAATATGAAAATCCGTGCATTAGTTCTTGAGATATGACTAACGCTGAAATCGTGTAAATCCAGCAAAATGCAGCCTAACAGTTGGTAACGGTTGCAGTCTAACTAACCTATTGGTTGATTTATACCAAAATCTAATCAGCAACAACTTATGTCAACTTCTGACTGAATCTCATGTTTGGAGGAAATCCGTGCATTAGTTTTTGAGGTAGAGCTATTGCGAAAATAGTGAAAATTGCAGCATAGCAGCGCCACCTATTGGGCGATTAATACCAAAACTGAAACAGCAACAACTTGTGTATTTGTGTGTGTAAAAATTTGTCCTTTAATTCTTGAGACAGAGCTATTGCGGGAATCGTGAAATAGGCAACACAGCAGCGCCACCTGTTGGGCGATTTACACCAACACGTAATCAGCACCAATTCATATCAAGGGCTAACTGAATCTGAAGTTTGAGGAAAATCCGTGCATTAGTTCTTGAGATAGAGCTATTGCAGAAGTCGTGAAAAACGCAGCATAGCAGCGCCACCTGTCGGCCGATTTGCACCAAAGACTAATCAGCACCAATTCATATTAGGGACTACCTGAATATAATTTTTTATTAAATTCCGTGCATTAATTCTTGAGATAGAGCGCCCACAAAATTTGTGTGTGTATGTATGTGTCACATACATAGATACAGACTCACAGACAGACATTTCGTAAAAACATGTTTTTCGGGATCTCTGACCCCATAAAAGGTGTAAATCCGTCAAAAACAGGAAGTCGAAAATTTTCATGAATCCAATACTTTTTTCTTGTAAAGATAGAAGAATGTAAAAAAAAAATGTATTTAAGGTAGTTTATACTATAACTATAGTATATATGAAATACCTAATAATAATTATAAATTAAAAGGCTTAAAACATACATTCTCTTAAAAAAAAAAAAAAAAAAATGCCCCCCCCCCCCCCTTTAAGATTAAGTCACATTGTTTAGTCACACAAAATTTCAGCGCGCTGTGATTCCATTGACACGAGTTATAAAAGTTTAAATTTCTCGGACTCTTATATTCAGCTTTTATTACTTTCTTCTATCTTTACAAGACGAAAGTATTGGATTCGTGAAAAATTTCGACTGGATTTATACGTTTTAGAATGTCCTGAACACGATTTGATGGTTTTTAGAAAATATCTGTTTGTGAGTCTGTCTGTCACTCTGTGAGTCTATATGTGACAAAGATTTTGTGGGCACTCTATCTCAAGAACTAATGCGCGGAATTTCACAAAACTTTAGATTCATTTAGACCTTGATATAAACTGGTGCTGATTACTTTTCGGTGTAAATCGCCCTACAGGTGGCGCTACTATGCTGTATTTTTCCCGATTTCCGCAATAACTCTATCTCAATAACTACTGCACGGATTTTCATAAAACTTCAGATTCAGTTAGTCCATGATATAATTTGATGTTTATTACTTTTTATTGAAAATCGCCCCACAGGTGGCGCTGCTTTACTTCATTTGTTATGATTATCGCAATAGCTCTATCTCAAGGAAAAATGCATGAATTTTCATCAAACTTCAGATTCCGTCAGTCCCTGACATAAATTAGTGCTGTTTAATTTTTGGTGTAAATAGCGCAACGGGTGACACTGCTATGCTGCATTTTGCAAGATTTCCGCAATAGCTGTATCTCAAGAACTAATGCATGAATTTTCATCAAGCTTCAAATTAAGTTACTCCCTGGTATAAATTGGTCCTAATTGGTTTTTGGTGTAAATCTCCCAACAGGTGGCACTGCTATGCAGAGTTTTTTACAATTTCTGCAATACCTCTATCTCAAAAACTAATGCACGGATTTTCATCAAACTTCAGATTCCTTTAGAAGTTGTCAAAAGTTATTGATGATTATATTTTGGTGCAAATCATCTAACCGATGGCGCTGCTATGCTGCATTTTTCAGGAAGTATTAACATGTATGAGATAGAAGAAAGTTTTGGGATTGCTACACCCGACTAGTTTTTATTTTTATTTTTATTTATTTATTTACAGGGATGTAGAGGATGATATACGGGGTATACACCGTATACCCTCTGGAATCTTTAAGGAACACCGTATACCCCCTGTTTCTCAAAAAATATATAGTATACGGCTCTAAGGTATATCCTCTGCCTTGAGCATATACCCTCTGCTTAGAGCACATATCCTCTGTTTTTTTTTTATGACTACACCACTGTTTATGTATTTATTTATTTATTTATTTATTTTTTTGGGGGGGGGGGGGTGTGATATAAAAAGATAAAGACCCCAAATGATGTTGAACCATACAGCATTTGGCGGGCCTACTACAATTAGAGACCGAGTTATAAGCGGAACCAAAATGGCTAAGGGGCAAAATGGTAAAGGGTTGAAATGGCTAGGAACTGAAATGGCAAGGGACCGAAATGGGTAGGAACCGAAACGGCGTAGCTGAAGTGTCGGGACCGAAATGTCGTGTATCCAATATTACCCGTTTGCAGCCACTCTCTTCTAAAATAGAGATACCTAAAATACAGATGTTTATCCTCTATCGTACAGTGAATTAAAAAAAAATCGTTCAGTAGTGTCAGATTCTATTTCCTAACAAAAAACATTTGTTTATTTTTTAAAGTATTAGTATAATTGAATCACCATAAAAATAAAATTTCCGTTAAGTAATAAGTTGGAAAACAATGGTTTAGTTAAGTTTAGTATATTTAACTGTCTTTTTTGTGCGACGAAAGGCTAAATATGTAGTAATTCTTTACTTAGTTATCAATCATATTTTTTTATTAATATCATTTTAAATTATTGTAGCAGTAATTTGTACTTGCGTTTTTTCTTATTTGTCAGAACAGTTGTATCTAACAGTTTCAGGATGAATAATTGATTTTTCTTCTCTATACATTTTTTTAAAAGTTTAAATAATACGAAACTAGTCGGATGTACCAATCCCAAAACTTTCTTCTATCTCATACATGTTAATACTTCAAAATTCGCTATCACACTGCCAAAGTTAAATGGCAATTTATGCATCTCATGAGGATTCTAACGATATGAAATTCCGTGCATTAGTTCTTGAGATATGACTATCGCTGAAATCGTCTAAATTCAGCAAAATGCTGCCTAGCAGCGCCACCTATTGGGTGATTTATACCAAATCCTAATCAGCAACAATTTATGTCAACGTCTGACTGAATCTGAAGTTTGGAGAAAATCCGTACATTAGTTTTTGAGATAGAGCAATAGCGAAAATCGTGAAAATTTCTGCATAGCAGCGCCACCTATTGGGTGATTAATACCAAAACCTAATTAACAACAACTTGTGTCAACATACAACTAAATCTGAAGTTAGATGAAAATTGGTCCATTAGTTCTATTGATAGAGCTATTGAGGCAATCGTGGAAAAGGCAGCAGAGAAGCGCCACCTGTTGGGCGATTTACACCAACACCTAATAAGTAGCAAGTCATATCAAGGACTAACTTAATCTGAAGTTTGATGAAAATCCGTGCGTTAGTTCTTAAGATAGAGCTATTGGGGAAATCGTGTAAATCCTGCAAAATTCATCATAACAGCGCCACCTGTTGGGCGATTTACACCAAAACGTAATCATCATCAATTCATATCAAGGACTAACTAAATCTGAAGTTTGATCACAATCCGTGCATTAGTTCTTGAGATAGAGCTATTGCGAAAATCGTGAAAAATGCAGTATTGCAGCGCCACCTGTTGAGCGATTTTCACCAAAAACTAATCAGCATCAATTTGTATTAGGCACTAACAGAATATCAATTTTTATTAAATTCCGTGCATTAGTTCTTGAGATAGAGCGCCCACAAAATTTGTGTCACATACACACAGACAGACAGACAGACAGACAGACAGACAGACTCACAGAGTCACAGACAGACATTTTGTAAAAACATGTTTTTTGGAATCTCTGACCCCTAAAACGTTAAATCCGTCGAAAACCGGAATTCGAAAATTTTCATGAATCCAATACTTTCTTCTTGTAAAGATAGAAGAAAGTAAAAAAGGAGTGAAGGGTATACAGTGGTATTATAACTATAAGCCATATACTTTTTGGATTTTTTTAGTTCCCTCTGTCCCAAAAGTGACCATCTGTTTTTTAAATAAAGGTATAGCGTATACCCTTGTCATATAACCTCTGCGTATAGCATGTTACCCTCTGTTTTTTTTTTTTTTTTACTTTCTTCAATCTTTACAAGAAGAAAGTATTGGATTCATGAAAATTTTCGAATTCCGGTTTTCGACGGATTTACACGTTTTAGGGGTGAGAGAACCCGGAAAACATGTTTTTACAAAATGTTTGTCTGTGAGTCTATCTGTTTGTGTGTCTGTGTGTGACACAAATTTTGTGGGCGCTCTATCTCAAGAACTAATGCACGGAATTTAATAAAAAATTATATTCAGTTACTCCCTGATACAAATTGATGCTGATTAGTTTTTGATGCAAATCGCTCAACAGATGGCGCTGCTATGCTGCATTAATTACGATTTCCGCAATGGCTCTATCTCAGGAACTAATGCACGGATTCTCATGAAACTTCAGATTAAGTTAGTCCTTGATATGACTTGATGCTGATTGCGTGTTGGAGTAAATCGCTCAACAGGTGGCGCTGCTATGCTGCATTTTTTTAAGATTTCCGCAATAGCTCTATCTCAGGAACTAATACACGGATTTTCATGAAACTTCAGATTCAGTTAGTCCTGTATATGACTTGATGCTGATTACGTGTTGGTTTAAATCGCTCAGCAGGTGGCGCTGCTGTGCTGCATTTTGCACGATTCCCGCAATAGCTCTATTTCAAAAACTAATGCACGAATTTTCAGCTAACTTCAGATTTAGTTAGATGTTAACACAAGTTGTTGCTAATTAGGTTTTGGGGTTAACCGTGCAATAGGTGGCGCTGCTATGCTGGAACTTTCATGATTTTCGCAATAATTCTATCTCAAAAACTAATGCACGGATTTTCCTCAAACTTCAGATTCAGTTAGACTTTTACATAAGTGGTTGCTTGGTGGTATTGATGTAACATAGGTTTTGGTGTAAAGCACCCAATAGGTGGCGCTGCTAGGCTGAATTTTGCTGGATTTACACGATTTCAGAGATAGCCATATCTCAAGAACTAATGCACGGAATTCCATACCTTTAGAATCCTCATGATGGGCATAGATTGCCGTTTAATTTTGGCAGTTTGATAGCGAATTTTCAAGTATTAACATGTATGAGATAGAAGAGAGTTTTGGGATTGGTACATCCGACTAGTTTACGATTACATCACTGTTGAAGAATTCATTTTTCTCACAAAGGAAAAACAACAACAACAACAAAAACTACTCTTACATGTCGTAATTTTGCGTTTAATTTAAATAATTTTTATCTTTATTTAATACAAATAAATACTTCAGCTTACGAACTCAGATAATAAATGTCTTATTTTTGAATTTTTTTTATCCTTTTTCGTTCTTACCTATGATGTTTGAAATCAAACGGACGATTTTAAATTTAGCATGAAATAGCTAATTCCTACCCGACTGCCAAGAAGGGTTATGTGTTTCACGTGTATCTGGGTATGTGGATTTCTTTATACCCTCGAAACACCCCAACGGCTGGATGGATTTCAATGAATGAGGTCCCTATTGATTCGTCTTAACCATTCAATGGTTATAGGCTAAGTTTTGTTTTTATAAATTCAAAATGGAGGTAGAGACGAAAAAAAATGTTTAAGCACCATATATAGTGGCATATCATTGGATAGGTCTTTCAAAATGAAGACGATGTTTCATTGACTATATTACAGCCAGAAGCTCCGTTTAAATATTACACAACCTGGAAGTTGTGTAGGTAGGATCTCTAGCTCTACTGAGCTCTAACCAGCATAGACATCTATAGGCCTCATCAAAACAGTGTTTATAGATAGGAACTAACAATTAAACACAACTTAAAAGTCATCAATACAAGTAAATAAAAAATAGGCAAGTAATATAAAATATAGTTTCACGTTGAGTAGGAATAATTAATTAGTTCGCTTTTTACGCAGTCGAGTTTTTTGATTTTTTAAATTTAATCTTTTATTTAGCATAGCGTTTATTACATTTATTTGTTCACACTATTAAAAAATTCGGAAATTTGATCGTTCATATCCTATTGTTCGCTCGTGAGCGTGGCCTGTAGAGATTCAAATATATAAAGAAATTTATATTTTAGGAAAATTCAGAATCTTTTTTTTTTTCAATGAGAGCGACCATCTGTTATATTGTAGGATTTCAACTTTTCTCTGTTAGTGGGGAAAAATTAAGCATATATAAAATCATTAAAAAAAGGATTATGCAGGCGAATGTAGGCATGAAGTGTAAATCTGATAATCAGAAACTGTTTAAATATAAGTATTTTCAATGCATATAATATGCACTTTAAAATTGACAACAAACTTTTTACTTTCTGAAGTGGAAATGTATACCATGCTATCCTAAATCTCGAATTTTATCAGGATAATTATCACTTGAATTATATGCTCCATAAGATCCTGGCTAATTTTGTGTTAGCGAAATTACGTTGCTGAATGGAAAATATCCCTGCATTACATGAATCAAAATAAACAATTAAATTTAAAAAATCAAAAAACCCGCCTGCGTAAAAAGCGAACTAATTAATTATTTCTCATCAATGTGAAACAATTTTTTTTTTCAATTCCTACTATTAGCTCACACTCTCGTTATATATATCTTGTTCCAATTTTCAATCGTTAATAAAATACTTATTATTCATGCAATCAAGCTCAAATAAATTTTTTAAAACTTGTAGTGGATGACACTTGTGTTAATCCAGTTTTTTCAAATATTAATTCATTAATTAAATTAAAAGTAGGAATTGACTTAAATTTGTTTTTTATTATATTACTTGCTTATATTGCTTACCTATTTTTTTATTTACTTCTATTGATGACTTTTAAGTTGTGTTTAATTCTTAGTTCCTATCTATAAACACTGTTTTGATGAGGTCTATAGATGTCTATGATGGTTAGAGTTGCAGTAAAGTTAGAGATCCTACATACACAACTTCCAGGTTGTATAATATTTTAACGGAGCTTCTGACTGTAAAATAGTCAATGAAACATCGTCTTCATTTTGAAAGACCTATTCAATGAGAGGTCACTCAATAGGGTGCGTAATTTTTTTTCCGTCTCTACTGCTATTTTGAATTTATAAAAACAAAACCTAGCCTATAACCATCGGGCCGTTAAGACGAATTGATAGAGACCTCATTCATTAAAATCCATCCAGCTGTTGGGATGTTTCGAGCGTATAAAGAAATCCACATACCCAGATACGCGTGAAACACATAACCTTTCTTTTCAGTCGAGTAAAAAGATGCAACCGCCAAGTTTGGGCCCTAAAGGGCTAATTTTGGTAACAGCGTGTTTCTCCTTAGTTTCGCATATTTACCACCATTTTTATCTTCGTTACTGAAAATGTTTCTTTATAATTTTGGTAAATAAATGCTTATTGTTGCGCTATGCGTTGATAGATTAAAAAATATATATGTTTGAAAACTTTTTAAAAAACCATCAGAAATCGGTAAATTAAGTTACAGCTTCCAAGCAAACTTTATTTCAAGGGATATGTTTTTCTATTCAATGGTGTAACGATTGAAATTGTATGCTGATTAGAAAGGAAGATATATACGATCAAAGCAAAAGTGATTTTTGTATGTCGTGACATCTAATGTTACGTTTGTACTTAACGGTATTGAAAAACATGTTCATGCTTTATAATATAGATTTATTATTTGTTGTTTGTTTTAACAAAACCTTCTTTATTTAGTTAGTCGAATTTACAGTGATGCGATTCTGTAAAAAAGTTTTGAAAATATTTTTTAGAAAAAAAAAAACCGTTAAATGATCTAGTTGACATACTTTTTAGAATTTTTTCTACTGATGCCTGTAAGGTATGCGTAAATATGTATTATAAGAATGAGCTTCGTGTTCGTTATGTTTTATATATAGGGTAACTCCAGGAGAGTCGCCGCATACGGGATAGATGCCGCACCCCTTGTATTTCTTGTAATTATTGATAGATGGTCATCAAACGCACAGTATAGGTGCGCAATGAGACTACTTTAACCAGTGTATAGCGTGAATCCCATTTCGATGTTTACTTGTAGAAGTACAATCCTTAATTTGACGTAAGTGCATGATTTTACTGTCCAAACTTTTAAACACGTTATGTTTAAATGCTTTTCATACACTAATTACTAAATGCATGCATGATTTCGAAGTCGAAACTAAGTGTAGCCTTTGTATAGAGTACTGTGTGTATGGTTACGACATTCACCTTAGCGATGGCAGGTAACTGTGATGGCCGACGTCTGCACCATGCAAAATGGGATACATGCCGCACTGCTATTCCGGTATACATGCCGCAGTTCCTTTTGTACGGGATGATTAAGTGTTATTAACTTTTCCTTTTCTTTTTGTACAGACTAACCATGTTAGGCATGTTATCAAGTTTACTAAAACCAAAGAGAGAAAGGGGAAAATAAAAAGTAAAAAGGGCAAGAAAGACGCAAGTCACGATGATAATAATGAAAAATTAGATTACGCGTAACGCAGACATTCTTTGCAAACTACTCCAAAAAAGAGAACGTGTAATTAGCTTCGTTGTATCATGTATTTAAATGTAGTTACATAAAGACTGTACTTTTTCGGCACCTTTTCTGTAGATTGTAGTCGAAAAAACAGGTCTCTTAGCCCATTCGGGACCATAGGTGCATATAAGCACCTTCATAAAGAGCTTACAGAATTTGTTTCTGGCACCAGTAGAAAAGAAAAGTAATATTTACGTTGTTTAATTACAGCATTTTCATGATTATTTAAGTAATGGTAACTTCTTTTAAAAAAGTGGTACCAACCGAATAAAATTTTTATAAAAGCCACCGGTCCTGAAAGGGTTAACAAATAAATTATGTAAACACAAATTTACTTTTTTTCTTTTCCCTTTCTAATACGTTGATGTTACGTTGTTGCTGAAATAATAATTAAAATTTAATGTAAAAAAAATAAGTCGATAATTTTAATAGTGAAAGTAGGCAACAATTATTGATTTGAATCTACTAATGCGTTTCATTGTGCTCATTTAGTTTCATTTTGTTATTACATCGTTAATTATAGTCCAGATATGAATTTTTTTTTAAATATTTTTATTTATAATTTCATTCTCTTCTTATTATAAGCGCGGCATAACTACCGCACAAGTGTGGCGTCTCAGCCTGAATGTACGGGTGACGCGCCGCAGTGTAATGTTTTAGAATTTTTTTTTTTTTTTTTTTAATATTAATAATTTATTTTGAATTTTTTTGTCGCACTACACGCGTTGTATATTTAACATTAGCATGTTTTTTTAATTTTATGTCCACCATGGTACTTTATACACAAGTTCAAAAAAAAAAAAAGTGCGGCATAAATCCCGGAATTACCCTATATTTTAAGATCCAGATCATTTAAAAAAAAAAACGATAAATGATTGTTACCCTCCTTTGAAAGCATAACATTTCATTGATATTCCAATTCTTTTTTATTAATGTATTAAGCATAAAATATATTTTAAATGCTTTAAGTTTATAATATATTTTTAAATATATTACAAATAAATTAAAAAATCGTAGAAAAAAATAAGTCTTATGTAACTGTATCATCAGCATATCCAGGTTTTAAATTCTGCTCCAGACATCCTTGAAGTTTCATATTAACAAAGAAGTTCACGCAACATGAATCTTGGAGAAAAAAATTCTTTTATTTATTGAATTTGTCTTTATTTAACATAGGAAATCATGACAATTACCAAGGGAAAGAAATATATCGTAAAAAACACATGGTGAAATAAAAAAATCAGTTATGATAATAAATATATTCAACAGAGAAAATAAGTAAAGAAAAAAAGCTGTACCTATTTAAAACTTCTTGACTCAACGCTCAGATGATATTGCATTAATATTGTGTAATAGCAAAATGAAACATATCCATTTGTTCTAAGAAAAAGTACTTTATTGAACAATGAGCGAAATTTTATTTCAAAAGATAATTATTTCCAACCTAAATTTATGCTGTAAGCACTACAACTCGTTTGATTTATTATTACTATATTTTTTATTCCGAAAAGAACGTATTGCATTGATGAATAGTTTTGAGTTTTGGCTTTTAATAAATTTACACGTTTAAGATGCCAAAATACAATCTGACTATTTTTGCTGTATGTATGATTATATGTTACACAAATGTTGCAAGCACCGTAACTGGAGAACTAATGCACGCACTCTATGGAAGCGCATATTTAGTCGAATTTTGATGTAAATTGGTGCTGATTACATTTTGGTGTAGATGTAGACGCCCGGTAGGTCAGAGTTTAGTACATACGTTGCCACACTACAGGTTTAAGGATAGCTTCGGGGCTTGGACATTATCCTGTGATTTCCTTCAGGATCGATAAAATGAGAACCAAGCATGATTGTAACTAAACCATGGGGGTTCAACTTCAGGCTGCCAATCAGTTCAGCTCATATTTAGGTGTATATTGCTTTAAGATTTTTAACCCTTTATATTAAAAATTGTGAATTAAAAAAAACTTATCTCCAGTAATTTTCTCCCCCCTTTAAATTAGATTAGTAAAATTATGTAGTAGTAATGTGAAATTTAAGAAACATTCATTCATTAAAACAAGATTATTAAATAGATAATTATAAAACTTTTTTGTAAAATATTTACAACAATACTTGAGTAATATTGATTTTAAAAACCTCTCAACCCTTATAAAGCAATAAAAATAAATTTATTGTGTTTTTATCTGTAGCTTTTGAAAAAATTCCCTACATATGGGTTAACAAATAAAAGCTGTGTAAATATGCTGTGCAAAAAGCCGTATTCATACATGTAACTATTTAAGAAAATATTCATCTTTCAAAAATACTTTACACTATAAAACTGGCTGTGCGTTATAAATATGGTAAAGTCAAATAAATTATAGAATTTTCGGATACGAGTAGACGTATGAAATGAATTTTATATCGAATTTTATTTGATAGACTTAAAAATCCGGTTATTATATAAATAATTGAATCATGAAAGTAATAAATAGAAAATATTTTGAGCATATTTGCACAAAGTGCAATTAATTATATTAAGGTCGTATATTTATATATTAGGAGTACCCATAATAATGTTTTTGTTATTTTCGAAATGTATGGTTATTGTATTTTTTAAAGCAGAATTGAACTTCTCCTTTCGAAATACATCTTCCAGGAAGCGCTTTTGTTTTTTGCTCCGTAATTCTTGTAAAAATTGTTACAAGCATACATTCAGGTTTTCATTCTAAACCATTCTAATTGAGACCACTTAGGGCCCGACTAGCAAGTTTCTGTGCCAAGGGCACTTTCAGTTTTTCGTGACCCCTTAAATTGGCTAATTTACTGATAGTAGTATTTTTGTTTATTATTATTATACACTTATTCGAAAAGTGTCAACTCAAAAAATTAAGTTTTTCGGAAAATTGAAAAACGGTTCCAGTAATAAGAATGTATATTTTTTTATATTACTAGGGGCGCTGCCTCCTACGAGCTACCCTCGCTAACCCCCGTTCAGACACCGCAGACTCTAAAATCACGCTAATTTGATCGGCTTTAAAAAGATTTCGGAGGATAGAAATATAAGTTAAAAAACAGAGGCAATCTCCCTGTAAACGGGTTTCTATTCATTTCTCTTTGATTAGGGAATTTTAAGACCAAATCAGCTGCTGTTAAAAAATAGAATGGCTGTTTCCGCCTTTGATTAAATAAAATCAGTTAAACATTTCAAAACAATCTAATATAAAACGAATTAAATAAACAGAGTCTTTGTCTCCCGGTATTTTTTAGCAAAGCGAAAAGAAAGTTTTTTTTTTTAAAATAAGACACTTTAAATATATCGTTTTTAATCTGACGTAATTTTCACCAAACTTTTCTTTCTCTTTTTAATATTCACGTGAAAATGCTTTTGTTAGAAATGAAATATTATTTGCGCTGTCCTAATCAAAATAGTTGAAAAGATCATCTTAAAATATTAAATAAATATCTCGCGCAATTTTTAAATTTAAACTGTTTTGCAATATTATTTTTTGTTCATTTTACGTAATAAGTGTAATGTGACGTAAATGTGACGTAATTTCTCCTATTTAAGACTTCTAACGCATGTTAATGAATTTATTATTTTACAATATTCTTTCTCTTTTAAAATTCACGTGTAAATATAGTTTTTATGACGCCATTTTCAATGAGTTCCTGCTTTTTATATTTTCTGTTTATAATAGGCACGTGTAAAATAAATTTTTAATTGGAAGCAAACATTATTGCTTGCGCTGTTTATACAGTTGGCAACAGTTTAAATTAATACCACTTTCTAAAATATGTAAAAATTATCTCTCGAAATGCTGAAAATTTGAATTTAAAATAGAAATAAAACCTCAAAAAATGAGTCAAATTAAAAACTAAATGCAGTCTGTACACCGGGAAATTCTGACGCATAAAATGATCTAAAATGATTAACTTCCCATGTACAGTTTTCCCTCCTATAAAACTTTTTTAATGGAACGATTTTGTCCAACTTTAGCATTAAATATCTCTTTAAATAAGTCTTCGATTTGAAAACTGTCTGCATGAGCGTGTTTATCAAACATTTCTCTATAATATCACCGATTTTCATATTTTTGTATGTAATATTTTGCTTAATATTAACGAAGAAAGACCTCCAGTCACAACAAATTCAAAACCGGCGGCGGCGGTGACAGCGTTAGTTACTTTTTTTTAGAATAGAGGGATTATCGAAATGTACTTTTAACCATATATTGAGATATATGTATTTTTGTATTTCATCGTATTAACATCTAAAATATCACATTTTTTCACAATTAGAATTTTATTAATGGAAATTTAGATGAAATTATGAAAAATTTGTGCCCCTCAGAAATGTTGTTCCCACGGCACGGGACCCGGGTGCCCGTGCGATAGTGAGGGCCTGAGGCCACTTTATCCTTCCTTTCCCTGTATGAAATTTGAAACTTGGTTATGATAGGACTCTGTTGTAACGAGCAAATCCTGAGATTCCTTCATCCTGATTATAAACGAATTCAACTTTATCACACTTTTAAAAAAACCTACACGCATCACTACCAGTACTTATAGACTCTCTTTGCGGCCCTGCTTTATAAAGTAAGGAGAATTATTACGCTGTTTCATTTAATTCTACCTGCTTTTTATATCTAAAGATGACATTTTACAATCGATTTTTTACCCACTTCCTGATACGCTAGAATTATAAAAATTGTGTTGTAATTCGTACTTCTAAGCACAATACATTTTAATACTTTTATAACTTAATTGTAAATAAATAACCTAATTTTAAGGCATTTTTCCGTTAGCCCGCCACAGACTATAAATCGCCATATATTCTCTGTAATTGTGTCTCGTTGTATAGTTGAAAAAACAATGGATTTAATCATGCGCCAATAAGCGCTTGCCAAAATAGGACAAATAGCTGCGAAACTGCAACAATAAAACATTTTAATAGCTAAAAAGTAGAAAAAAAAATGGAGAGTGTGATATATAAAACATAATAGGCTTTCATGAATTAATAGTTTGGTATTGGTTAATTTACGATTATACGTTAAGAAATCATTTTAGAAATTCTAAAAAGATAGTTTAAATAATGTTTAATTTTTTCTTTTCCGTTGCCCTATCTTAAAACTTGTCGGATTTGGCAATCCCAAAACTTTCTTCTGTCTCATACAGGTTAATATTTTTTGTAAAATGAAGCAAATCAGTGCCACTGGTTAGGTGATTTACATCAAAATCCAATCAGCAACAACTTATGTCAAGTTGCAGCTGAATCTGAAGTTTGATGAAAATCTGTACATTAGTTTTTGAGGTAACTATCGCGGAAATCGTAAAAAAATCTACATAACAGCGCCACCTGTTAGTCGATTTACTCCAAAAACTAATCAAGACCAATTTATATCAGGTACTAACAGAATCTGAAATTTGATGAAAATTCATGATTAGTCCTTGAGATACAGTTATTGCGGTAATCGTGATAAATGCACCCTAGCAGCACCGCCTGTTTGGCGATTTACACTAAAAACTAAACAACACTAATTTATATCAGGAGCTAACTGAATCTGAAGTTTGGGGAAAATTCGTGCAATAGTTCTTGAGATAGAGCTATTGCGGTAATCATGAATAATACCGCATAGCAGCGCCACCTGTTGGGCGATTTACACTAAAAAGTAATCATCACCAAATTATATCAAGGACTAACGGAATATGAAGTTTTATAAAAATCCGTGCATTAGTTCTTGAGCTATAGTTATTTCGGAAATCGTGAAAAATGCAGCTTAGCAGCGCCACCTGTTGGCGATTTACACCAAAAAGTAGTCAGAACCAGGCAATCAGCACCAATATCAGGTACAAACTGAATCTAAAGTTTTATTAAATTCTGTTCATTCGTTTTTGAGATAGAGCACCTACAAAATTTGTGTCACATACAGACGGACAAACGGACAGACAGACAGACTCACAGACAGACATTTTGTAAAAACATGTTTTTCGGGTTCTCTGATCCCTAAAACGTGTAAATCCGTCGAAAACCGGAATTCGACAATTTTCATGAATCCAATACTTTTTTTTTGTAAAGATAGAAGAAAGTAAAAAGAAACAGAGCAAAATGTATATATTTTTTAATAAATTCACTTACTGGCCCTTTCTAGCAAGCTTAAACTAGTCGGATGTACCAATTCCAAAACTTTTTTCTATCTGATACATGTTAATACTTCAAAATTCGCTAGCACATTTCCAAAATTAAATGGCAGTCTATGTCCCTCATGAGGATTCTAAAGATATGGAATTCCGTGCATTAGTTCTTGAGATATGACTATCGCTGAAATCATGTAAATCCAGCAAAATGAAGCCTATCAGCGCCCCTTATTGGGTGATTTATACCAAAACCTAATCAGCAACATCTTCTGTCAACGTCTGACTGAATCTCATGTTTGGAGAAAATCCCTGCATTAGTTTTTGAGATATAGCTATTGCAAAAATCGTGAAAATTTCAGCATAGAAGCGTCACCTATTGGACTATTATACCGAAACCTAATCAACAACAACTTGTGTCAACATCTGACTAAATCTAAAATTTGGTGGAAATTCGTGCATTAGTTCTTGAGATAGAGGTATTGCGGTAATCATGAAAAAGGCAGCATAGCAGCGCCACCTGTTGGACGATTTACACCAACACGCAATCAGCGCCAAATCATACCAAGGTCTAACTGAATCAGGAGTTTGATGAAAATCCGTGCATTAGTTCTTGAGATAGAGCTATTGCGGAAATCGTGTAAATCCTTCAAAATGCAATATAGCAGCGCCACCTATTGGGCGATTTATACCTAAAAGTTATCAGCACCAAATTATATCAAGGATTAACTGAATCTGAAGTTTTCTGAAAATCCGTGTATTACTTCTTGAGATATAGCTATTGTGGAAATCATGAATAATGCAGCATAGCAGTGCCACCTGTTGGATGGTTTACACCAACACGCAATCAGCGCCAAATCATACCAAGGTCTAACTGAATCAGGAGTTTGATGAAAATCCGTGCATTAGTTCTTGAGATAGAGCTATTGCGGAAATCGTGTAAATCTTTCAAAATGCAATATAGCAGCGCCACCTATTGGGCGATTTATACTTAAAAGTTATCAGCACCAAATTATATCAAGGACTAACTGAATCTGAAGTTTTCGGAAAATCCGTGCATTACTTCTTGAGATATAGCTATTGTGGAAATCACGAATAATGCAGCATAGCAGCGCCACCTGTTGGGCGATTTGCACCAAAAACTAATCAGCATTAATTTATATCAGGGACTAACTGAATTTAAATTTTTATTAAATTCCGTGCATTAGTTCTTGAGATAGAGCGCCCACAAAATTTGTGTCACATGTAGACAGACAGACAGACTCGCAGATAAACAGACAGACATTTTTAAAAATATGTTTTTCGGAATCTCTTGCCCCTATAACGTGTAAATTCGTTGAAAACCAGAAGTCGAAAATTTTCATGAATACAATACTTTCTTCTTGTAAAGGTAGAAGAAAGTAAAAAAGCAGTGAATTTTTCATAAGCAAGCTCGGTGCCCATGCCAAATTAACGTATTGCAGCAGAAATTTTTGGAAAAAACATGAAATGCATTAAAAATAAATTAGGCTTGATTTTCAAGATGAACATTGAATGTTTATTAAAGAGGCTTTTTAAAAAAACGATGTTTACTTTTATATTTATTTATTTCAATTTCTTAGGACAATAATTTAATTTTTGTACCACGTAAACAGATAAGACCTTTCGTGTTATTCTCAGATATTTCATATGCATTTATCGAAATCCAGACATGCGGCTGTGTACCAACCCAAAAACTTTCTTCTATCTCATACATGTTAATACTTCAAAA
Source organism: Maratus speciosus (assembly GCA_963932465.1). Lineage (NCBI taxonomy): Eukaryota > Metazoa > Arthropoda > Arachnida > Araneae > Salticidae > Maratus > Maratus speciosus. The sequence goes on along the minus strand of OZ010795.1, from coordinate 342,577,596 downwards.
TTCGCTTTCACAGTGCCAAAATAAAATCTTAATCTATGCCCATTTTGAGGATTCTAAAGATATGAAATTCCGTCGTAAAATCGTGTAAAGCCTATAAAATGCAGCATAGCAGTGCTAACTGTTGGGTGATTTACACTAAAACCTAATCAGCAGCAACTTATGCCAACGTGTAACTGAATCTGAAGTTCGATGAAAATCCATGCATTAGTTTCTGAGATAACAGCTATTGCGAAAATCGTGAAAAATCCAGCATAGCAGTGCCACCTATTGGGCGATTAACACGAAAATCTAATCAGCGCCAATATTTTTCAAGGTATCCTGAATCTGAAGTTTGATGAAAATTCGTGAATTAGTTCTTGAAATAGAGCTATTGCGGAAATCGTGAAAAATGCAGTATATCAGCGCCACCTGTTGGGTGATTTACACCAAACCATAATCAGCACAAATTTCTATCCAGGACTAACTGAATATGAGGTTTGAGGAAAATCCGTGCGTTAGTTCTTGAGATAGAGCTATTACAGAAATCGTGAAAAATGCAGCATAGCAACGCCACCTGTTGGGCAATTCACGTCAAAAACTAATCAGCACCAATGTATATCAGAGGCGAACTGAATATACTTTTTTATTACATTCCGGGCATTAGTTCTTGAGATAGAGCACCCAAAATATGTGTGTCACATACAGACAGAGATTTTGTAAAAACAGGTTTTTCGGGATCTAAGACCCCTAAAATGCGTAAATCCGTCGAAAGCCGGAGGGAGAAAATTTTCACGAATCCAATACTTTCTTCTTGTAAAGATACACTAAATGGCCAATGATGATTGGTCACTTGCGATTTTAGACTATTTGTTGAATATGTAGAAAAATATATGAGGAATTATCCTGAAACTCCAGGTGTGTAAACATAATAGTATAGGTCATATATTTCTGCGAAGATTTTTTTCCGAAATCCTATAGGGGGCCGTCAACAAATTGAAAAGGAACGAATATCTTTTGGATAATCCTGTAAAAACTAATGTAGCAAAAGCGTTTAAACTGTAGAATATGATTAAGAGGCTTATTGTAATAAACTGTGTTCATTTTTATGAGGATAGCATGTATACTAGTAGAGAAATTAAGGTTTTTATAAAAAACGCCCCAAATTTTGCCAAGTTTTTTGCTTATAATTTGCAGAGTTGTTAATATAAAAAAAATGTTCTTTTCAGAAAATATGACAAACAACATTGTACACAATACCCTGCAATCAGAATTAAAAATAGTAAAAATTGGATAAAAAATGAGCAGGTTTACTAAAAAATGCTTCACTGTGCATGCGCGAATGCAATCTAAATATAATGTGCATAATGTATTAGCTAAGTGTATAGAGCACTGTGAAAATCTCAAAAACATAGCTTGAAAATTCTGAAAATTATCGTCGACAGAATAATCTCGAAATCCGTTATTCCCAAAAGGAAACAAAAAAGATGAGGAGCTGTATCCAAATATCTGTTGATTAGTACCAAGATAGCGTACACAATATTGCACGTACTACTATATTTGGATACAACCCAATGGCGTAGCTACATATTCAGCGCCCTGGAGCAAGTAAAGATTGTTCGCCCTCTTGTCACTCAAAAAAGTTCTGCGTAATTTTGTTTTGAAGTTGCATATATACATATACATATATACATATACATACATACTTATATATATATATATGTGTGTGTGTAACTAGCTGACCCGCCCGGCGTTGCCCAGGCCCGTTATAATAACGTAAATAAAACTCAATTTTGAATGATTTTATATATAAAGTAGTTCAAATGAACCTGGTTTTAGGGGTGGCCCACTACCTTCGACAGCGTCTAGTGTGTTCCCGGCAAACCGCTTTCTGAACGAGCCTGTGGCCTGTGTCCCTGCTATCAAAGGCAGTGTATGCCAGGAGTGTTCCGTACACGCCGGAAACAATTGAAAACCAAGTTGATTGAAGAAACCCCGTAGTAATTGAGCCCATAGAACCCGAGATAATCATGTGAATCCTGGCGGTAGAACTATAATCTTTAAAACAATCGTAAGCTAAATTGAAAGGACCAATTTCCGTTGAAATAGAGCCCATAATAACCGAGAAAAGAATGCGCCGTTAATGTTCGAAAATGGTGGTAACAGAAGTCTAAGATAAACTTTCATAATGCAGAAAGTAGTTGAATAGTAAGCTTAAGCTTAATTATCCAATTACCGTTGAAATCGGGCACATCGAACCCGAGAAAAGAATGCACCATTAATGTTCGAAAATTTTGGTAACTGAAGTCTAAGACAAACTTTCATAATACAGAAAGTAGTTGAATCGTAATCTAGGTTGAATGAACCAATTTCCGTTGAAATCGGGCCTCTAGAACCCGAGGAAAGAATACACCCCGAAGCAGTGGAAGGTGCTTGTCTCCCCCACCCCCTGTAAATTTAACGAATTTACTTTAACATTAACGTGATATTTAATTTACGGATGAAATCCCATCCCCTCTAAAGTTAACCACTTACCTTCAACAATAGCGCGAATTTTAATTCACGACTGTAGTGAGTGAACTTAAGTTGATGCCGGAAAAGAAGATTAATATATGAAAAAAGTGGTAACTGGATTATAAAGAAATTTTTTAATGGTTTATAAAGTAGCCGGAGGACCCTAGAACCATGCTAAAGAAAATTGCAAGGGTATCGGATAATTTTTAACTAAACTGCACCAAGGACTCTAAGAAGGCGATTAATATTCAAAATTGGTGGTAGCTGAAGTGTGAGTAATTTTTTTGTTATTCATGTAGTAGCTGGAGGACCTAAGAAGTTGTTAGGAAAAAAATCCTAGTGAATCGGACCATTTTTAAGGGAGCTATAATAAGGGGACCAAAAGGAACCTACTGATAATTGAGAGCAAGACCTAAGATGAAAACATGATAAAAGGTCCTAGTATTTAGCACATTAGATTTTCAATTAGTCGAAATTAAGTATAGGGTATAAGTATTAATCATTAGAATTTTTTTTTCAAAGAAATACTTTAAAAAAAAGAGCCGTAGGGTCCCAATAAAAATATGAAGGTGTTGGCTCGGGGAGAGACAATTTTTAAGTTATACAATGAGAATGTGACACAATTAGTGGGTGAAAAATGCATGGCACACAAAAAGTTACCCTAGGGGGCCAGTGTCTTAACTGAAATGTAGAAACGAAAAAAATCTAAGTGGAAAAATAGCCCCAAAAACGAAAGGTCGGATTAAAAGGGGGCAATTTATTAACAATTTAGGACACAAAAACTTCAAGTGGCCTTGTACCAAGCCCCAGGGGTCCAGGGTCTCAACTGGAATGTAGTTGGGCAAGGGCCCCAAGTAGGCGATTAATATTCAAATTTGGTGGTAGCTGAAGTCTAAAAAAATTTTATGTTGTTCGTGTAGTATCTGGATTTCCTAAGATGTTGTTACAAAAAAAGGTTAGTGAATCAGACCATTTTTAAGGGAGATATAATAATGTTAAAAGGTATACTTAAAATACTTAAAAGGTACTTAGCGCTTTAGATCTCAATAAGTCGAAATTAAGCATAGGGTATGTATTGATCATTCGAATAAAATTTGAAAGAAGCGCGAAAAAAAGTGGGGGGAAATTCATAAAAAAGAGTACTAGGTGCCCAATAAAAATATGAGGGTGCTGGCCCAGGGAGAGGAAAAGAGTCTTAATTTTAAAGTTATGCATTGAGAGATTGACAATATTAGGGTGTGAAAAATGCATGGCGCACAAAAATTTCAAGGAGCCCAGAGTCTTACCTGGAATGTAGAAACGGAGAATAACTAAACGGGAGAAGAGCCCCCAAAACGAAGAAGATCGGATAAAAATGGGCAAGTTCTCAGCAATTCATGGCATACAAACTGAAAGCTGCTGGGGGGGGGGGGGGGGTCATAAAAATTTAAAAATCTGAGCTCCAGGTGTATCAAGACCTGTCTTGGACTTCCCTCACCCCAGACTTCTACGTGCAATATATTTCGCTAGCCACCACACACACAGCAAAACTTTCTTTTATTAGTATAGACTAGCTGACCCACCCGGTGTTGCCCGGGCCCGTGATAATATTCTTAAATTAACCTGAAATTTGCATGATTTTATTTCTTAAGGCTGTTCTTAAATCCAAAGGGGCAATTTTATGACATACGTTTTAATTAATTTTTGCTCGAGAACGCATGAAACTGGCAGGTGTTGTTATTCAGAAACTTTGTAATCGAAAGACGTTTTTCGTATTTTTTGTAAACTCAATCTATCTTACAGAAAACACTGTCAAATTTGGAGTTTTCATCGGAATTTCCCGACGAAAGCAGAAAAACTAGTCAACGAAGGGGAAAATACGTCTTGTCATATATCTTTATCACAATTTTCTCTGAAATACGTGCTCGATGACTGCGTGAAAAATCGTTTCGGTTAAAAAAAAAAAAAAGCCCTGTTCTAACGTATATACAAAATAGCTGACCGCCGTTTGAATTATCACATTTATAGACAATATTGAAACAGTCCCGTTTTCATATTAAAATGTACTTTTTAACAAAAAAGAATGTTTGAATTACATTTTCTTTGCCGAAAATATTCTTTATAAATACTTTTGCACATCAAGAGCAATCTGTGGTACCAGACAGGCTGAAAATTCTTGGGGCAGACCATGTCACTATTGGTCACATTGAAATTTAAAAAATATATACGTTAGGTTTTAAAAGATTTAAATGGTCCTCTGAAGCAAAGAAATTTTCAAGGGAAAAAAATCAATTCTTCTGCCTTGCAAAGAGAAATAAAAATCATTAATAAAAAATGCTTCAAAAAAGTGATTTTTTTAAATTATTAAATGATTTAAGACTTTTCATATTTAATGCTTAGCAAATTTTACAACTATTAGCTTCACCTGAAGGAGGGAGCAGCTTTACATAGTTTAGGGCGCACCGACCCGCAGGTCGGTTGCCCGGTGGGCCAGTCTGCCTTATTTAATCCTAAAATTCTGCGATTAAATAAGGTTTAATGTGGAAAAATACTGTTACAAAAAAGTGGTGTAATTTTGCATAGGCTATAATCAGGCCCTAACGAACACTGAATTTGGTACTTAACTTTTCTCTCTTTTTGAAGCTTATCGATTCTGCTTTTGACATTTGCAATATTTTCAAAATCTCAAAAACAATACTCACAAAATTTAAGTTGCTGCTTCCTCTCACTCCCCCCCCCCCCCCACCACTCTCGTCTAAATTTTGTCGCCGTGGGCTTATGTGGAATATGTTTAAATGCAGATCTTATTATTGTTTTGTAATCTATATTCATGCATGTTTAGTTTTCACAAACAAACCCCTTCAAAATTTTCGTTTTCTTGGTTTTCGTCTGTAAAATGGTCAATAATTTTCTTCAACTTGTCAGGTTATTTTTGTTTTCCAAATCGTAAAATAATTATCGCAAATTACTACTATTACATGGTACACATAGGTTTCTCAGCTGTGAATTCTTTGGCTATCATTATTTCCGTACAGTAATCATCATGTTAAATTTCTAAAAAAATTTTAATAGATTTTTTTAATAGATTTTTAATAGTACCAGAAAGATTATTTTTTGGAAATACTGGTATCCTGTAAAGTGACCGATGAGAGCCCTGTTAAATAAGTTTTGATTACTTTAAGGTCTGAAAATCTTCAACAGTCGTCTACAGAAAAATATCAGGCTTGCGGTGTTCGAGAAGTTACTTGAGGCTGCAATATGGTATGAATTAAAATCAAAACTTCCTGAATAGAAGTAATTTCTTTCAACTGTGTATGAAAACATGTTTTAAATCGAAACAGTTGAGGTTAAACACAATTTAAAATATCATAGGAATACGCTGATTACAATACGATTAGGATACAAGATTCATCTATAATGTCTCATTTTAATAATGAAAAAAATATGCAAATACTTTAAGAAATCTTTATTTCACTTTTTCTCATTTTGCGCCCTAAGGATTCGTGCGTCTGGAGCAATTTGCTCCAACTGCTCCACGGTAGCTACGCCCCTGATACAACCCCTCATCTTTTTGCTTCCTTTTGGGAACAACGGATTTCGAGCTTATTCTATCGATGATCACTTTTAGAATTTTCAAGCTATTTTTTTAGACTTTCACAAAAGTTGCTCTATACACTTAACTAATACATTATGCACATTATATTTTGATTGCATTCGCGCATGCGCAGTGAAGCATTTTTTAGTAAACCTGCTCACTTTTCATCCAATTTTTATTATTTTTAATTCTGATTGCAGGGTATTGTGTACAATGTTGTTTGTCATATTTTCTGAAAAGAATATTTTTTAACATTAAGAACTCTGCAAATTATAAGCACAAAACTTGGCAAAATTTGTGACTGTTTTTATAAAAACCTTAATTTCTCTACTAGTATAGGTACTATCCACATAAAAATGAACACAGTTTATTAAAATAAGCCTCTTAATCATGTTCTACAGTTTGAACGCTTTTGCTACATTAGTTTTTACAGAATTAGTTTTTACAGATCCAAAAGACATTCGTTCCTTTTCAATTTGTTGACGGCCCCCATAGGATTTCGGAAAAAAAATCTTCGCGGAAATATATGACCTATACTATTCTTTTTCACACCTGGAGTTTCAGGATAAATCCTCATACATTTTTCTAGATATTTAATAGAACTTCTAGAACGTCTAAAATCGCAAGTGACCAATCATCATTGGCCATATAGTGTAAGAGAAAGTAAAAATTAGGCTTTATTTTCAAGACGAACTTTGAATGCTCAACGAAACAGTATATATATTTTTTAACTGTTTTTTACTTTTATGCTTATTTATTTCAATTTCTTAGAAAAATAATTTAATTTTTGTGCCATGTAAACAGATAAGACCTTTCGTATTATTCTCAGATATTTCGTATGCCATTTATCGAAACCCAGGCACGCGGCTGTGTGCGTGCTTAGTTGACTGTATGGCTTCCTCATCTAAGCGGATGCTTCCAATTAAGTGCCATCCCGGACCAATGGACTAAATTTTGTGAACGCATGTACAATCCGCGTGATCTCCACTTACAGTTTGACTACTTTTGATCGATAAGTTCCATAATCAGATGGCTATCTGGGCTATCTGGATTTAAAGATCAAATATTTTTGGAATATGTAAATTTACAAAATGAAAAAAACAAATATAAAAATTGTGAATAATTAGTAAAGCAAAACAGCTCAAATGCTATGAAACTGATTGAAAGGATAGTAAAAAACACATTAAAATTTAATAAAACACATGTATTTGTGTTTTATTCTAGTCAAATACATTACCAGATTTGCCCACGACTATTTCAAAAGCACTAAATTTCGCAAACGCATCCACAATCCGCGTGATCATTATTATCGTGTTACAGTTTTACTAGTTTTAATCGATGAGCTCCTTAACCAGAATTCTACTTTGTCCAGATATTTTAAACTTTAGGCAAGTGTAAAAATGGACATGCTAACAACGGGCGCTGTTTCCAGATGGTTATCTACCCACGCAATAACTATAATTGACGCTTGATCTAAACAAGTCGGAAATTGTACGTCAAACGTGGCAAATGAGGTGCGTTCGTACTATAACTAGTTTTATAAATATTCATATCTTGATGCAATAGCTGTTGCACTCTTATGCAAAAATGCATAAGAATGCTAAAATTTATTACGTTATATATATTAAATTCAGTAAAACGGAAATAATAGGGTTCCATCTTAAATAGGACGTAATCACCATGGCAACCTAGAATCATTACCTATCATGGGGTGTCATTGAATAAATTACGTATGATAGGATTTAATAGAATGAAGAAAACTTTTATGAACATCTCTTTGAGTTTTGATTCGATATTCATAAAATTTGAAATGATTCGACAAAATTCTGCAACGATTATATAGGGTAAAAGCATCAATAAGCGCTTTCTTTTAGTATATAGCTCAAAGCGGAATTTTAAAAAGCAATACAACATTTTTAACAGTGACACATGTTAATGTATACTTCTCTTTTACTGTTTCAGCAATTGTTTTTTAAAAAAATAATTATAGTTTTTATTTATGAAAAGTTAAACTTAAAAGTAGCAAAGTTGCTAGTAGTCGGCCACTCAGTTCTAGTGTTCGGCCATCACTGGACCAGTTGTCGGCCACTTAAATGCTTTATTATTGTAAATAACTTAAATGTAATTTTATAACTTAAGTATAAATTTTATAAACAGAACATCATTTTAACAATAAAATGTGTTAATTTATACTTTTCTTCTAATGTTTCAATAATAATTTAAAATATTATAATAGTTTTTAACACTTTCCAACATAGTTTAAAAGTGTTTGTGTGTTTGGATTGTCTCCAGTTTGTCCGAGCTCTAATACTCGTAAATATACTTGAATCTCCCTGAATTTTTCGTATGTTATTGACGTTAACAATAGCACGATCGCTATTGAAAATAAAGTGTGTAGAATTTATAGCTCATCTACAGGGACAGTCAAAAGTATTCCGATTCATCACGCTCAATGCGAAAAAATTGCTTCAAGTTTATTTTAATGATGTTGGTCATTTCAAACATAATGAAATTGATATGCATTTATGAAGTGCACTAAACTATGCATTCTGAACAATATGGTGTCCAAAGTACTTATTATTCATATATAGGGCCCCGCAAAAGAATTTTTTTACATAATAGTGTCAGGGGAAAAAAGGTTTGCAGAGAATTTTAGTTCTGTTACACTATATCAAATATAATGAAATTGATACACTACATTACTGAGGCTTACTATAATATACTTGTTGTATAACATGATATGCATAGCATTTATCGTTCATTTACAGGGACACACAAAAAAAATCGGATACAGTACTGTATCTTTCTGTTAGCGATAATTGCTGGAAGAGTGATTTCGTTTAGGACTTGCGTTTTTAAGTTTAATTAAGTCTCTGCTTAGTACGCGGTGTGTATAACTGATATAGATCATATACAAGGCTACACAAAAGAGTTTGTAAGCTTTGCAGAGTATCAGCCTGAATGGATTAAAAGAGCTTTTTAATTGAGTTATACTCTTTCAAGCAGAACTATATTTAGTATACTAAGAGATGATTGTATAATATAAATAAAATCATATACAGGGCCACTCAGAGAACTGAATACATGACCTCCCTGGGATAATAATGTGTGGAAGTATGATTTCAGTAGTTTTAACCACGTTTTAGCCTGAATTAAATTTTAGCTTTTTATGTGCGGCATATAAAAATATGTTGGGGCATATAAAAATATACAGGGTTGTACAAAATAATTCAAGTATGTTTCCGTATAGTGCTAGAAAATGCTGAAGGTGAATTTTCAATCTGTTATGTATTTTCTTATTGTACTAAGTTTTATCATACTATGTATAGTATAACATACAAATCTTTAGATTAAACATAGGACTGCACAAAATAATTGAACTACTTTTCCGGTTAGGGACCGTAATCTGGTTTTCAAAAGTATTATGCCTTTTCTAAAATATTTACTTTTTTTACAGTATTAAGCAGCTAAATTTCGTTAAAGAATTCTGAAAGTCATGGGAAGTGCTTTTGTAATTTAGTCTTGATGCATGATTTTTCATTCTTGTTTCTTATGGAAAGTAAAGTTAAAAGTACCAAATTATCTAATAGTCGGCCTTTCAAATTTTGTGTTTAGACATCGTAGACTAGGCGGTGGGCAGAGAAAAAATATTGCGCCATCTTGTTTCAAAATGAAATTATAATGTAGGACAAGATTATTAAAAGAACATAAATGACGGATCTGTCGATGCATATCTTGGTATGCATCTTGGCTATATCTTGGAATATTAGCACCATGGAGCGCCAAATCGTCATTTTAGCGTTACTATCATGTCATCGAGTTTCAGGATGAAATATTAATATCTTGCATATCTCGACAAGTACATTGCAAATTTTTTAGTTTTTCTTGGGATTTTGTGGTTAGATATGAGCAGAACGCAGCGCCAATTCTTCATTTTCGCGGTACTATCTCGTCGTAGAGTTTCGAAATGTAATTTTAATAAGTTGCATATCTCGAATACAGTCGTGTGCAAAAGTTTAAGACCAGTAACCGAATTTTGGCATTTTAACAGAAAGCATCATTAACGCCGAATATTATGCCATTTTATGTGTCGATTGCGTCAGACTCGTTCGCCTGCTATAAATAACTTCCCCGTCTCATTTTTCGCCAGTAGAAGGTGCTGTTTTTAGGTGCGTTCGTAATTATATAAATACGTAGCACCTATAGTCGTCGTTCAGTCCGTCTGTCTGTCCGTCCGCATATAACAGAGCAAAAACTACCCGACCGAATGATCTGAAATTTTTAATATATAATTGCTGCAAAATTTTGTCGAGCCATTTCCAATTTTATGAAAATCGGATGTATAGTTTAATTACAGGGACAGTCAAAAGTTTTTCTTTACATTACGGCCAATGGGGAAAATTATTGCAAGTGAATTTTAATGATGTTACAGACTTCCGAATGGTCTGAAATTTTTAATATATAATTGCTGCAAAATTTTGTCGAGCCATTTCCAATTTTATGAAAATCGGATGTATAGTTTAATTACAGGGACACCCAAAAGTTTTCCGTTACATTACGGCCAATGGGAAAAAATTATAGCAAATGCATTTTAATGATTTTACAGCCTTCCGAATGGTCTGAAATTTTTAATATATAATTGCTGCAAAATTTTGTTGAGCCATTTCCAATTTTATGAAAATCGGATGTATAGTTTAATTACAGGGACACCCAAAAGTTTTCCGTTACATTATGGCCAATGGGAAAAAATTATTGCAAATGCATTTTAATGATTTTACAGCCTTCCGAATGGTCTGAAATTTTAAATATATAATTGCTGCAAAATTTTGTCGAGCCATTTCAAATTTTATGAAAATCGAATGTATAGTTTAATTACAGGAACAGTCAAAAGTTTTCCGTTACATTACGGGGAATGGGGAAAAATTATTGTAAGTGCATTTTAATGATGTTACAGACTATGCACTTATGAAGCGCAAAAAAATATACATTCAGTACAATATGGGGTGCAAAACATAATTATAAAACTAGTTATAGTACGAACGCACCTCATTTGCCACGTTTGACGAGCAATTTCCAACTTGTTAAATATTTGTAATGGGTAAAAAATGGCCACTTTCAGTTGCAAAAAGGGCAGAAATAGTTGTCCTGCATAAAGCTAGTTTTTCTGAACGTGAAATAACTAAGAGGGTACATTTGAGGAAGACTGCTGTTCATCAAGCTGTCATTAAATTTGATATTTCGGGAAAGAACTCTGACCTGAAGAGAAGCGGTCTGCCAAGAAAAACTAGTACTCGTGAAGATCATGTGATCCGAAGGATGGTAATGCGATCTCTAACAGTAACGGTAAACATACTCTGTCTGCAAAGAGCAGCGACGTCAGTTTGAGCATTATTTCAAGACGTTTGACCAAAGATTTAGATTTATTATACTACAAAACTTACAGGAAATCGCATGATCCTCACGAGCATTAGTTTTTCTTGGCCGACCGCTTCTCTTCAGGTCAGCGTACTTTCCCGAAATATTAAATTTACTGACAGCATATGAACAGATGTGTTACTCACAATGACCCTCTTAGCTATTTTACATTCAGAAAAGCCAACTTTATGCAGGGCAACTATTTCTGCCCTTTTTGCAACTGAAAGTGACGGTTTTTAAGCATTTCAAAGATTTAAAAACAGCACCGTCTAGGGTTCAATCCACAAAACAATTGGCGAGGAATGAGAAAGGGGAAATTATTTATAGCTGTCGAACGAGTCTGACGCAATCGACACATAAGTTAGTGTAATATTCGGCGTTAATGATGCTTTCTGTTAAAATGCCAAAATTCGGCTACTGGTCTTAAACTTTTGCACACGACTGTAGTAATTACAAATATTACAGTCTGCCTCGTAATATCCTTGAACGATATGAGCAGAATGAGGCGCCAATTCTTATTTTGGTGGTACTACCTGGTCATTGAATTTCGAAATAAAATTTTAATATGTCTCTTTCGATTAATACGATTTAAGTATTTCAGTCTGTTCGTGGTATCTGAGTACTATACAAGAATAACGTGTCGCCAACTCATTATTTTGGCGGTACTATTTCGTTTTCAGTTTTGAGCATAAAATGTTAATGATTAAAGTTACAAATTTGTGTAATACAAATGCTTCAGTCTGTTTCGTGATATCTCTCTAAGATAGGAGAAAAACGGGGCGCCAATTCATCCTTTTAGTTGTACTATCGCATCATCGAATGAAATTTTAATATGTTGCATATTTAGACTAGTACAGTAAAAATATTACTATCTGCTTCGTGATATCTTGGTACGATGCGATCAGAATAGAGCTTCAATTCGTCATTCTGGCGGTACTAACAGATCGAGTTTCGATGTGAAATTTTAACATGTCATAGACATCGATTATTGATATTCTGTGTAATGTATATTTTAAAGTGTCAGTTCCTTTGAAACTGAACAATGTTAGCTTCATTTTTTTAAATTTAAGTTCTACAGAAGCAGAAGATGGGATTTTAAAACCCAATAGTTAGCCTCTAATTAATATTATTGCTGACTATTGAGTTAATCCTTCTATGTATAAAAAAAAGTTTTGATTTGGAAATGGACCAATGAAAATCTGCGTAGATCATCCGGGTATACTCCTACTAGATAGGCATCCATATTTTTTATGAACGTGGGACTTTCTTCGTTAATATTAAGAAAACTGTTTCATACAAAAATATGAAAATCAGTGGTATTATAGAGACATGTTTAATAAACACGCTGATGCAGACAGTTTTTAAATCGAATAATTATTTTAAGAGATATTTAATGTTAAAGATGGTCAAAATCGTTCCATTAAAAAAGTTTTATAGGAGAAAAACTATACATAGGAATTTAAACATTTTTAGATCATTTATACATTGGAAGTTCCCGATGTGCAGACAGCAATTATCTTTTTAATTTGTCTCATTTTTTGAGGATTTATTTTCATTTTAAATTCAAATTTTCAGCATTTCGAGAGATATTTTTTACACATTTTAGAAAAGGGCAATTATTTTAAACTGTTGCCAATTTTAAAAACAGCGCAAAGAATAACATTTCCTTCAAATAAAAAAATTATTTACACGTGGCTATTATAAACAGAAAAAAACTTTCAAATTAAAATTAAGTGATTACGTGTTAAAAATCGGGAAAATATTGAAATTACATCATAAAAATTACAGTTACACGTGAATTTTAAAAGGGAAAGAAAATTTTTAAATACTAAATTCATTATTATGCGTTAAAAGTCACAAAATGAAGGAAATTACGTCATATTTAAAAAGGCCAAATAAATAAAAGTTGGCAAAACACTTTAAATTAAAAAATACATTTGTACGAGACTTTTATCATTTTTTATTTCATATTTTGAGATAATCTTTTCAACTATTATCGTCAATTCTAAGACAGCGCAAATAATATTTCCTTTCTAACAACAAAAGTATTTTCATGTGAATATTAAAAAGAGAGAGGAAACTTTGGTGAAAATTACGTCAGATTTAAAACGATACATTTAAAAGAACTTTCTCATAGCGTTGTTAAAAAGTACCGAGAGACAAAGACTCTGTGTACTTAATTCATTTTACATTAGCTTACTTTCAAATTTTTAACTAATTTTTAACACTTTCCAACAAAGTTGAAAGGTGTTATTGATTTCGGTTTGTCTGTTCGCGCTCTAACTCTCGTAAATATACTCGGACCGCACTGAAACTTTTGGTTATTGACGTTTATCCTAGCACAAACCCTATTTCAAATGAAGTTTGTAGCATGTTTAGTTCATTTACAGAGACAGTCAAAAGCATTCCGTTACATTACGGCCAATGGGAAAAAAATCATTTCAAATGAATTTTAAAGATGTTACACCCTTTCAAACATAATAAAAAATATATGCATTTACGAAGTGCACTAAAATAGGCAGAATATTCTGTAGCATATGCGGTGTAACGAATAGTTACTATTCATTTACAGGGCTACACAAAAGAATTCCATTACAAATGATAAAGGGGGAAATTGTTTGAGGCGTATTTTAATTATACAAATTCATATATAATAAAATTGATATACGTCGGTGAAGCTTACTTAAGTTATTTCATGTATAATATGAAGTGCATAGCATTTACAGGAACATACAAAACATTTCAGACAAGTATTTTCTATCCGAAGTACTGTATATTAGCGGCGATGGCAGGGAATGCATTTTTAATTATCAAATGCGCTTTTAAGTTTCACTATATTTATGCATACTATATGGTGTGTGTAAATGTTATAGTTGATATACAGGGCTACGCAAAAGAATTCGTAAAGGTTACTGAGTACGACCGTAAATTGCTGAAAGGTGGGTTTAAAATTTGTTATGCTGAACTGCATGTAGTTTTCTATGAAATGTTTGTAGAATATAGATAAAATGATATACAGGGCCACGCAAAGAATTGGATACATGGCCGTCTATAGATGATAAATTCTGGAAATGCGATTTCAGTAGTTTTAAGAGTGATTTAGTTTGAATTAAAGTTTAGCTAAATAGTGGCATGTAATAAAGGTACTAGATAAACAGCAGGGCTGAACAAAAGTATTCAAGTATGTTTCCATCTATTAGTATAAAATGGTGAAAGAGAAATTTCAACCTGTTATGCATTTTCTTGCTAAACTAAACTTGCTATTATATAGTATATATATCAGCCTACAGATCGAATACAGGGCTGTTCGGAAGAATTGGAATAAATATTTGGCTATGGATGGTAACTGCTGAAATCAGTTTTTTAAATGCTTAGTTAGTTATCTTATTTACCTTATTTCCCTAAATAACGAAGTTTTGTTAAAGCTTTCAGGGAGTGTTGGAAAGTGTTTCATAATCTATGCCGTACTCATGATTTTTCTTTCTTGTTTTTAATCAAAGACGAAAACAGCCATTGTATCTCTTAGCAGCGGCTGATTTCGTCTGAAAAATCTCCAATCAAAGCAAAATGAATGAAAACCGTTTACAGGGAAAGGGAGACCGTCACTGTTTTTTTAAGTTATAATTCAGTCTTTTTAAGGCCGATGAAATTAACATGCTTTTAGAATCTGGGGTATCTGAACGGGGGTTGGCGAGCGTAGCTCGTAGGGGGCAGAGCCCCCTAGTCAACCAAATAATAATTTTTATTTTATATTATTGAAAAGTTATCACAATCCGTGGCTTTGTGGTTATTGAAATATTGCAAATGATATTTGTGTGCTTATTAACATTAGGAAGAAATTATATTTGTGTGCCTATTAGAATTAAGAAAAAGTTATAGTTTCGCAAAAAGTTTAAATATTATTAATTAAAACTCAATTTGTTGAAATTTCATCCTAATAACCCGTTAGATGATTGCGAGAAACATTTCACCCCTTTAAATTTCGAATATCTTATAACCTACTTTGTGAGAGCATTTATGTCTTAAAAGTAAAACCCATCTAATCTCTTTAAAAAACACCATGCCAAATTTTAAATATGTAACACCTTTAGTATTACAAAAAAAGGGATACTTTAGAACGTGTTTTGCTTTTGCAGAGACTGTCATCATCATTTTTTAACTTTTACTTTTAAAAGTGACTCGGCAGCTCCAAAGATTTCCTCCTACAAAAGAAACAAACTAACGTTTCTTCTTTATAACATTAGTATATTAGAAGGCTTCATGCTGGTCGATTTTCCCAAACGAAATATATCGGTGAATTTAACGTTGTAAATACAAGGCTAAATTTAGAATTTACATATTTTCTAGCGCCGCCATTACAAATGTTAAATTAAAATGAGCCTTTGTCTGAAATGTTATTGCGAATTGAAGTAAACTATACGAATACCATTGCACCATTATATGTTTAATTTGTCACACAAAATTTTCGCTGATAAGAATCATTGAACAATCATTGAGTTAATCATTTACAGTAGGATTAGTAAATAACGGTAAAATGATATAATGCTACTAAAATATCTTTAAAACATTGTCTAATTAACAATGAAAATCTCATCAAAATCGTCTAGTATTTTTTTTTTTTTAAATGCTAATACTTCATAATCGAGTTCACCTGATTATAGAACTTTCCCCCGTGATGATATAACTAAGCAAAGTAGAATGATATACAATAAACTAAAACCTTTCCTGAAAAATTATCTAACTAACGATGCAAGTTCCATCGAAATATATTCAGCAAAACTAAAGTTATAAGCGTCCGGAAAAAAATTCCTATTTATATTTTATATCGGGTGTCCTGGGAGATAAACGCCAGGGTGGGTAACAACGCCAAACGCCAGTATTAGGCATAGTTATGAAGAAATCCGGGAAATGGCACTTCGGCTTCTGCGCTCAAAGGCTCTGAGTCATCTGAATCACAAATAACAACTAAAAGTTTATTTGTTACATTTATAGACCTTATCGTTGGAATAAGCTTGTAAGAGTCAACGTCCGATCTAAAACTTACTAGGTAAGTTCTGTGATATGAAGAATATATCGCTCACCCGTAAGAAAAGTGACACATCTCGCAAAAATTTCTTTTGCGTTTTATTCTACTAATATGTCTGTCGTAGGTGCGTCTAGTTGCATTAAAAATTTTGCAAGTGCAGTTATACGAAAAATCGCATTATTACACTATATGTCCATTTGTGACCACAGAAGAGGGATGGATTGTGCGGAGATGTAAAATTACGCAACCCTCGAAACCTTATCCTACGTCTTCATTCTTAAGGGTTTTATGCATTTATGCACGTTTTTATACCTGCATGCAGAGCTAATGCTATAATTTCATGTTACAGTAAAGCCATGCAAATTTTCTTTTGCCTCTCCTGTGAAATTTACTTTTGTCAAGCTGTGTCACTTTTCTTGATGATATATTTGTTATTATATTATGAGCGATATATTTGTTAGGAAATACTTTGTATATTACATAAATTTGTAGTGTACTTCATATACTTTCAAAATGTTGTGGGAGATTTTGGATGTATTTGCGAGGTACCTTGTAGTTTAAAATATACTGCGCAAAATGCATACCGGGGTAATAACGCCATCCACTAGTGTTATTACCCCGGTTGATTCTTTTCAGTGGCAGAACTACACTTTTTATTTATTTTAGGTAGCTTTCTTTACAAAAAGCTACCAATTGCAGCCGTTCGGAGGAAAGCGATTTCAAAAAATTTTGGTATATTTTCATCGATTATGACCCCCAGACCCCGAAACAACCCTCCGTTCAAAATTGATATATATATATATATATATATATATCGGTTGTACTTCCAGTTTACTCTCAGACTTATACTTATCTCATTATGAACGCAATTTTACTAATAATAATCTACATTTATATCGTTATATTGATGACATCATTTTAATTGATACTGATCAATCTGCAATTACTCGATTTCCAGTTGATTATCCCACTAATTTGGAATTAACGGAAAACCTTTTATCTAACAATACAATTAACTTCTTAGATCTTAAAATTACAATAAAAGACAATAAAACAATCACAGATTTGTATGACAAACGTAAAGAATTTAAATTCACAGTTAATACATTTACAAATTTTAAATCTTGTCTACATCATTCTGTATTTCGTAATATAATACTTAATCATTTATATAGAATAAAATGTTTATGTTCTTCTCCTCTAATTAACAATAATATTAAAAAACTAATTTATGATGCATTAAATCATGGTTTTCCAAAAAAATTCATATATTCATTAATATACAATTAGTACTTTTCTTACATGATCTATAAACACAAATTAACACATGCGTAAACAAAATTACAAAAAAAATTATAAAATAAAAAAAAAATATCTATAAAAATTAAAAATTGTAAAATAATATAATAAAAAAAATATTATAGGTTGGTTGGGTGGGTAGATGTTAGAGTACGGAGGAGGGTGGTGTTGTCTGGATAATACGCAATGGTTAATTATTTATTTAAAAAAAAAAAAAAAAAAAGCGGGGCTCTTGTATTACTATTTTTTTGTTATGTATTTTATGTGGATGTTGATTTGATATTTTATATGTAAGTTGGAGATTTTCATTAATATTATAATTAGCTTAATTATTCATGAATCTAATTTACAATTATTTGTTATTAAATTCTAATTTACTAAGGACAATATCATATTAATTACTAATAGTATGCCACTCTTAGTTTAATGTTTTTGAATGTCCCATATTCATACTTTATGGATTTTTATGGATGTCTGAAAATAATCCACATTCTATATTTGTGCGTTTTAAGTAATGGGATTTTAAGTATTATTTAACCTTCTATATACTTCCACATGTTTGATATTTCCTGTTCATTTTATAAATATCTTATATATAATTCATTAAAAAATAATTTTTAGATAATTTTTAATAATTATTTATATTAATTATTACTGAATTTATTTTGTTTTATAGCATATAGATATATGCTATATATTATCAATGTTCTAACATTATTTAAACTCTTAGTTTAGTTTAAATAATTTAGCTAATAGAACATATTGTATGCTTTTAAATTTTATTAACAATAGTTTTAAATACTTTGTGTGATTTATATTAGGTTTATAATTCTCTATATATAAGGATTTGTTTGGTTTTGCTGTTTAAACAGTTATTTACATTCAAAAGCTTGCAAATTTTTATCTTGCGATAGATGTTTAATATAATTATTAATAGATGGCAGCACTAAAATTGTATCTTTCATATTGCTCTTATTTTTAATTTTTCTAGCTCCATTTTAGTTATATTTTATACACCAGGGTGTATTTTTAGCTAAATTTTGACGATATTGTTAAACTGTTATCTATTAATTTAATAGTGCATTTTAAATAATGTAATTAATTTCTATATATTTTATATTAGATTAAATTTGTTTTACAAGGTATTTCAAATATTATTTCAAAATGTATTAACTGCATCCTTTGGTATCATTTACTGTGATTTCTTAACTGTTTTATTCACCTTAATCTTTTTGATATACTGGAAGACATGTGCACATGGATTTTTGTAAAATACTGAAATATTAATCGGTATGGTGTTTATTATTTCTATTTTATATCCTATAAATATTTAAATACGTTTTATTGATTCTTCCATTTCATATTATTTGTTTCTATTCTGCTTTCATTTTTAATCAATTCACTTGATTTTAGTGGTTGTTCTATAATTCTCTATATATAAGGATTTGTTTGGTTTTGCTGTTTAAACAGTTATTTACATTCAACAGCTTGCAAATTTTTATCTTGCGATAGATGTTTAATATAATTATTAATAGATGGCAGCACTAAAATTGTATCTTTCATATTGCTCTTATTTTTAATTTTTCTAGCTCCATTTTAGTTATATTTTTTACACCAGGGTGTATTTTTAGCTAAATTTTGACGATATTGTTAAACTGTTATCTATTAATTTAATAGTGCATTTTAAATAATGTAATTAATTTCTATATATTTTATATTAGATTAAATTTGTTTTACAAGGTATTTCAAATATTATTTCAAAATGTATTAACTGCATCCTTTGGTATCATTTACTGTGATTTCTTAACTGTTTTATTCACCTTAATCTTTTTGATATACTGGAAGACATGTGCACATGGATTTTTGTAAAATACTGAAATATTAATCGGTATGGTGTTTATTATTTCTATTTTATATCCTATAAATATTTAAATACGTTTTATTGATTCTTCCATTTCATATTATTTGTTTCTATTCTGCTTTCATTTTTAATCAATTCACTTGATTTTAGTGGTTGTTCGGGCACAGGGGAAAATTAATTTTAGCTTTAGCTTATTTCTCCCACAGAAAACAACCATTTTGCTTATATCATTGAATTCTGTGCCCTCGATAACGTAATTCAATGTATGAGCTTTTCAATTTTTGTCGGTGTCCACTTTTTTCTTTCATAATAATTCTTATAATTTTTTTTTTTTTTTTAATACTTACAGCTTTAATTCATAATAATTGACGGTGGCAGGTTATGTTTAATTAATGGTAATATATATATATATATATATATCTGAACTATGTCACACTGTAACTCTCGTATTTATGAACCGATTTGGATGTAATTCGGTGTGTACATAGTACATACCAATGTCTCGACCGAGTTCGTTGGCCAGCTTCATCCGCCATTTTGTTTCAAAATGGCGGCCATTTAAAAAATTTTTAAAAATTTTGAAATTTGAAATGTGGTACCAAAAAATTGAAAATGGAAAAATATTTTTTTCTTATGTATTTGACCTTTATACAAAGACTCCGTAGCAGTTTTTGTTTCGTCTATATCTTAAAAAATGGCTGAGTTATAGCATTTTGAATTTCTAGCGAAGCTGACATTTTGAAACGTCCTGAATTTTGTCACGCGATAAAAGGCGTATTTATGAACCGATTTGGATGTAACTTCGTTTATACATAGTACAGATCAATGTCTCGACCGAGTTCGTTGGCCAGCTTCATCCGCCATCTTGTTTAAAAATGGCGGCCATTTAAAATTTTAAGAAAAAATTTAAATTTGAAATGTGGTGCCAAAAAATTGAAAAAATATTTTTTTCTTATGTGTTTTGACCTTGATAAAAAGATTCGGGAGCAGTTTTTGTTTCGTCTATATCTTAAAAAATGGCTGAGTTATAGCATTTGAATTTCTAGCGTGGCTGACATTTTGAAACGTCCTGATTTTTGCCACGTGATAACAGACGTATTTATGAACCGATTTGGATGTACCTTGGTGTACATAGTACATAGTACATACAAATAACTCAACCGAGTTCGTTGGCTAGCTTCATCCGCCATCTTGTTTCAAAATGGCGGCCATTTAAAATTTTTTTAAAAATTTTAAATTTAAAATGAGGTACCAAAAAATTAGAAAATGAAAAAGATTTTTTTCGTATGTGTTTGACCTTAATACAAAAATTCCGGAACAGGTTTTGTTTCGTCTATATCTAAAAAAATGGCTGAGTTATAACATTTTGAATTTCTATTGTGGCTGACTTTTAAAACGACCTGATTTTTGTCACGCGATAACAGGCGTATTTATGAACCGATTTGAATGTAACTTGGTCTGTACATAGTACATACCAATGTCTCAACCGAGTTCGTTGGCCAGTTTCATTTGCCATCATGTTTCAAAAGGGTTGCCATTTAAAAAAAAAAAAATGTAATTTAAAATTAAAATGAGGTATTAAAAAATTGGAAATGAAAAAAGATTTTTTTTATGTGTTTGGCCTTGATACAAAGATTCTGGAGCAGTTTTTGTTTCTGAAAATTTGTTCTTTTTTTTATATCTTAAAAAGTGGTTGAATTATAGCACTTTGAATTTCTAACACTTTGAAACGATCTTGTATTTGTCCGTGATACCACACGTATTCGCCTATTTCGATGGAAGAAGACATGTGGATAGTATGCATCAATATCTCGACCAAGTTCGCTGTCCAGCTTCATCAGCCATCTTGTTTCAAAATGGCGGCCATTAAATTAAAAAAAAAAATTATATTTAAAGTGTGGTGCAAAAAAATTAGAAATTGAAAAAGGTTTCTTTCTTAAGCATTTGACTTTGATATAAGGATTCCGGAGCATTTTTTGTTTTGTCTTTATCTTAAAAAATGGCTCAGATACAGCAGTTTGAATTTCATTATGTGGGTGACATTTTGAAAAATCTGATTTTTTGCCTGCGACAGCACTCGTATATATCAACCGATTCCGATGTGAGTGAGCATTTGCACAGGAATTACTAAGGTCTCGACCAGGTTGACTCGTTAGCCTCATCCACCATGTTGTCTTAAAATGGCAGGAACTTCAAGAAATCGCCGAATTTGGCAGCTAAATATAAGTTACTTTAAATAAAAGCAGCTTGGATAAAGCTGACTAATTTCGCAAAATTCTCATTCATAATGATTTAGTATTGATAAAAATTTGTATTGAATCTCCTACATTCGGTTTCCACTTAATTGAGCTTCGTGTGTTTGAATAATATAAGTTGGCTTTTTTAAAATAAGGAATATGAAAGCTGCCTCTTCCTCCCGGCACTGGCCGGAAGGACTTTTTTTATTTTATACACGATAGACAATTATTGTCATTGTTGAAAACTAAAAAAGATAAACAGAAATTTGTACGTCCTAAATGCTGCTAAGATTCCATGCCATAATATTCATATAATATTCAATAATAATTCCATGTCAGAAGAATAAAATATCATATGATTATTACTGCATCCTGATATCGCAATTAATAGTAAGTAAAAGCAATTTGTCGATTTCTAAAGGTGTAGAGTTTGTATGCCATCATTCCATCTTATTTTATAGTTTTGTTTGCATGGTGTTATTACCCACCAGGTTTGTAATAACGCCTAATAGCATTGGTCAAGAAATCACGCTACTACATTTTATGAATAGATATCTGCTAAAATAGTCTTACTTGTATACATAATCAATAAGTTGCTATATCAAATCCTATATTTGTTTGGGGGGGGGAATCTAAAACTAAGCCGTAAAAATTGGTAGAACCTTAACGTGGCGTTATTACCCCTGTGCACCTTATATATAGTGTGCATAAAATAAAATGCAAGTAAAAGGTTATATAAATCTCAAACTGCGAAAATCAAATTATTAAAAATAGATACAAACCAGTGTAACGGCTTTTTAGCCAGTAGTCAACCGTGTGGCCGATTACTGAAAACATGTAAGTAAATATAATACCCAATAACCGGCCACATTAAAATTAATTAATACAAACACGCTTATTTAATTGTGACACTGAAAAATATTAGTTTATTAAACTTTTAAACAGCACAGTCTTATAATTTTGGAAAATAATAAAAAATAAATTAATACTAGTTTTTTAAAAATTTTGTCGTCGGTTATCAAAAAAATAGCAAAAACGGTTATTTGACCGCAACCAAATAAAAAATGGCTGATTACTAATGCAATAAAAATACCCACAATTCTTTGCTGATGGCTTATGACGTATAAAGGATGGCTACATATAGGGGGATTGTAATATTTTATTTGAAACCAAACATAAGCTATTCATTTTATCTCAAAGTGGCCGACTACTGGGGGGGTGGCCGACTACTGGTGCTTTTACCCTATATTAAATTTCAAACCTTTCGGTTGGGCAGTTGTTGTGCTGTTATATGTGGACAGACAGACGAAAGGACCAGACGACGACTATAGGTGCTACGTATTTATATAATTACGAACGCATCTAAAAACGGAATGTCACTATAGATTGATTAATAAAGGTATGGGAAGAGGGAATGCATTCAAAATTTAGTTCTAAAAGCCACCAACTGCGGAAAATATGATACTTTTTATCTTTTGTTTAACTCGAATTGGTTCTTGCATGTAAATATGCAATTTTGTAATCAATTGTTAAGATATGCTAACATTATGTACAAAGTGTGAGTCCAATGACGATACAACATTTTAATAATTTTAGAACTTAATTATAAATTAATAGCTTAATTTTAAGGCATTTTTCCGTTATACCGCTACAGGGGATAAATAGACAAATAATCTTTACGCTTACAACTTCTTACGTGCTACAAAAAGATCGGAGTTAAATGATGCGCCAAACCAATTTCGCCAAAATTTGCCATCTTGCTATGAAACTCTAACAACGATACGAAATTTGATGTGCTTTTTAACACTTTACAACAAAGTTGAAAAGTGTTTATGAATTCGGTTTGTCTGTCAGTCTGTCTGTTTGTCCACGCTCTAACTCGTGTAAATAGGCTCGTATTTTCATGCAATTGATATAGGTTAATGGTGTTTACGATGGCATGTTCGGTATTGAATAGGAAGTGTGCAGCATTAATAGTTCATTTACAGGGACACTCAAAAGAATTCTGTTACATTAAGGTCGATGGGGAAAAATCGTCTGCAGAGTATTTTAATGACGTTACACTATTTCATATGTATTGAAATTGATATAAATCTATGAATTTCACTACAAGATGATTACTATAGATATACATAGCATTTATTGTTCATTTACAGGAATGCACAAAAGAAATCGGTTACAGTACTGGCTTTGAGTAATAATTTCTTAAAATGCGTTTTGAATTTTGGTATGGTATAAATTTAACCCTTAAATGCCGGGTGTTGCTTTTGCAACATACCCAATTTAGGCTTCTAAAACATTATTAGAGTAATATTGAAGCTATAATGCCTAATGATGCCAATAAAATACATTCTGAAAATATTATTAAATCAATTTTCAACATGTAGATGGCAACACTTGTGCTGTTTAAGAATAAAAATAGGTTTATTTTTTCAATTGTTGGTACTTGTTCTTTTTGTTTTGTTTGGAAGCTTGCGAAATACCCTATTTTGTTTTGCTGTGAGCAAGTAAAATTTATTTCTTATCATAGCTCCTAAAATTCTTGTGTGTTTAATGTTATAGAATTTTATCAAGTAAAATTATTTTTTCAATTAAAGATTTGTATTGCCGATTAGTAACAAACTGTTTTTTAGCCGTAAACCATACTTAAAACAAAATATGATTTTTTCAAATTATTTCAAATAGTGATCATTTTGACAAATTATGATTTAAGTATTTTTCCCGTGATTTATTTAAAAAATGAAAGCCCAAAAACATTATTACAATGATTTTTGAAAAATCAGGCATTTAAGCGTTAACTAAGTTTTTGCATGTTACTCGTTGTGTATAAATACTGTACCACGTACATAGGGCTGTACAAAAGAATTCAAGTATCATTCTCCTTATTAGCGGAAATTGCTGAAGAAATGGAAAGATTTTCGGCTGTGGATGAGAACTGCTGAACTTGCGCTTTCAAATGTGTTATGAGTTTCCCAATTAGACATCCTATTTCAGCTCATTAAATGGTTCAGTTTAGTTACATTATTCTGAATATGTTGGAAAATGTTTCATAATCTATGCTTGACGCATCATTTTTTCTTTCTTGCTAATATAAACATTGAATACTTATAAAAGATCATAAAAAAAGCGTATTTTTTACTTTTATTGTAACTGAAAATTAGTATTAAGAGCATCTAAGAACTTTCAATGCAAGTAACTGATTACGTTACGTTGCAAACGCGGCATTAGTCCAAGATATAAATAAAATGCATAAGTTCAGTGAAGCATTTCAAACTATCAGGCCTGGTCAACATGCTTTTTCCATTACTTATCTTAATGAATGTTATTTGTCGATTTTTTTTTTAAAACTTTCCAAGTGAAATGCAGCTTGAGACATTGCACAGTAATTCAGATGTAATATTTAGCGCGAGAAAAAAATAATAATTTTCGAATTACTTTGCTATGGGCATTTTCATTAAAGAAGCCTCGAAGAATCTTAATAATATTACACTTTTACTCAAAATAATAATTTGTGTAAATTTACCTAATAGTATTCAGTTAGTAATGTTTTGTAGTTGAGATCAGTGTGATTCATTATGTTGTTATTCCGAAATAAATATTGAAAAATATTTTGTTCTAGGGAATATTTTATTAAAATATATAAAAAAGAGAAAAAAATCATGCGTCAAGCACAGATTATGGAACACTTTCCAACACGTTCAGAATAATGTAACAAAACTGCACCGTTTAATAAGTTGAAATATTAAGTTTAATTCAACCATATGGAAACGCATAATACATTTGAAAACTCAA
The DNA here is from genome assembly GCA_963932465.1 of Maratus speciosus. Classification (NCBI taxonomy): domain Eukaryota; kingdom Metazoa; phylum Arthropoda; class Arachnida; order Araneae; family Salticidae; genus Maratus; species Maratus speciosus. The sequence goes on along the minus strand of OZ010795.1, from coordinate 342,551,902 downwards.
TTTCAGCCGTCCCCATCAACAATCCGAAAATTATCCGATTTCTTTGAGCAGCCCTATATGTGATATATTACATTAACTACATGCATGCGAAAATCTATTTCAGTTAAGAAATACATATACCTCAGTTGAAAATTACCCTTCAGAAATTTTCGCTAATAAGGAGACTGGTACGTGAATTCTTTTGTGTAGCCCTGTGTATCAGGTACAGAATTTATATACAACTAGTAATATACAGAAAACTATTAAAATTTTTAATAGCATACCGAATTTTAAAACGGACTTCCAGCTATTATTACTCAAAGACAGTACTATAACCGATTTCTTTTGAGTGTCCCTGTAAATGAACGATAAATGCTATGAATGCGCTATTTTATCGTAACCATCTTGTAGTAAAATTCAGTGATTTATCATTTATTTCAGTTTGAATACATTTGAAATAGCGTAATCTCATTAAAATACTCTGGAAATGATTTTCCCCATATACCATAATGTAATGGAATTCTTCTGAGTACCCCTGTAAATGAACTATTTATTAATTCCACATACTTCATATACAATACCAAGCATGCTTCGGTGACCCTAAATAGCGTTTATCAATTATATGAGAATCCGAGTATTATTACGAGACTTAGAGCATGGACAGACGACCAGACGGATTGAAGGACAAACGGATTGGCTGGCGGACAGACAAACAGAATGCATAAACAATTTTCAATTTTGTTGGAAGTGTTAAAAAGAAAAGAAATTTACAACTAAATTGGAAATAAAAATTTTCATAGTATCTTTTTAACACATTCCTACAAAGTTGAAAAGTGTTTAGGTATTTGGTTTGTCTGTCCGTCTGTCCACGCTCTAACTCCCGTAAATATAATCGGATTTTCATGCAATTGATAAACATTATTTAGGATCACCAAAGCATGTTTTGTATTGTATATGAAGTGTGTAGCATTAATCGTTCATTTACAGGGGCACTCAAAAGAATTCCATTACATTATGGTACATGGGGAAAATCGTTTGCAGAGTATTTTAATGTGACATTACGCTGTTTCAAATGTATTGAAACTTATATAAATCACTGAATTTCACTACGATCACGTTAGAACAGGGCATTAATAGTATTTTTTTTTAATTTACAGGGACACACAAATGAAATCGGTTACAATACTGTCTTTGGGTAATAATTGCTGGAGTTTACGTTTTAAAATTCGGTATGCGCTTTTAAATTTAACTAATTTTTCGCATGTTATTCGTTATCTATAAATTCTATAGCTCATATACAGAGGTTGCATAAAAGTACTCACGTATCATTTTCCTTATTAGAGGAAATTGCTGAAGGCAATTTTCAACTGAAGTATATATATTTCTTAAGTGAACTAAATTTTGGCATTCATGTAGTTAATAGATACGAATCTATATATCATATAGAGGGCTGCTGAAAAAATTCGGATAATTTTTTGATTGTAGATGAGAACAGCTGAAATTGGGTTTTGAAATGTGTTATGCGTTTCCATATGGTGTAATTAGAAGCAATATTTTAATTTTTTTAAACGGTGCATTCAGGGACGGATTTCCAAATTTGGGCGCCCTGGGCACAGATGCTTACAGGGGGGCCCTTGAACCGATGCTTGAAGGGAGCTTGAGTAAAAAAAAAAATATATATATACATATATGTATATTTAGTGAAAACGGTACCTACTACGATAACCACTATTGACTTTAATAATTACTTTAAAATATCTATTAAAAAATTTAATTTGATAATTATTAATTTATTTTAAAATAATTATTTCATAATTTTGAAATTTAAATGAGAAGTTTTATAATAAATTGTATGAAGCTGATTATCTTTTCCTATAGAAGTACATATATCTGGAATGATAAAGTATACAACAACTAATAATAAATTTCCCGCAATGCCAAGTTACAATTATTTAAAATAGCAGAAGACTTTGCCGCCTACTCACTATAACCCAAACAATCTGACGAGAAGAGGAACAAGATTTAAGAAGAATTAAAAATAAAATATATTTTTAAAGTGATAAAAAAAAATATTCATTATAATAAAGTAATTAAATATGGATGTTTCAGACAAAATATACGATTTTATAAAAATATAATACGAGCACAATAGAATGTAGAATGAAATGTAAAACTACAAATTTGGACAATAACTGAAAAACCTTCAGCAGCATTTGGGGGTCCCTGAAAATCAGAGGCCCTGGACCTGTGCCTCGAATGCCCTGACGTAAATCAGGCACTGGGTGCATTTTTGTCACATTATTCTGAATGTGTTGGAAAGTGTTTCATAATCTATGCTGAACGCATGATTTTTCTTTCTTGTTTAAAATTATCTTTGGAATTGTAAATTTGCAAGTTTATATTGACGCACAAACATAGCACTTATTTCTACATAATGGTATTTATACAGGGTGTTGCCGAATTCGATCGACAAGTCCAGAGGGGGGGGGGGGGAGATAGTATAGGCATCAAGCGGATGAAAAATTGCTATAAGATATGGGGTTACAAACCACTTATTTAGACACAAATACAGGGTGTTCCACCCCAACTGAAGTCAGCTTGACGGTAATAATTTTGCGAAAAATAAAAATATTGCAACTAGATAACAGAAATTCTGCTTTTTCAGAATTTAGTGTCGCTCCCGACATTTCCATTACTTCATTTTCTTCTGGTGGACTGGTGGTTTCTATTATTATGAAACAGCCATTATAAATGAAGCGTTAGGTGAAGATGAAAGAGAGTCGTAAAAAGTTAGAACTCTGATTTTCTGGTCAGAATGGGGAGAAAAATGACCATAATTTTTTTTTCCCATTCTGACCAGAAAATTAGAGTTCTAACTTTTTACGACTGCTCTTTCCTCTTCACCGAACGCTTCATTTATAATGGCTGTTTCATAATAATAGAAGCCACCAGTCCATCAGAAGAAAATAATTCGGTTAAGCGGAACTTGGATAATCGGGACTCTACTGTAGTGCAAAACATATTTCAATTTTAAGACTTAAAGCACACGCTTTTATTTTATGTAAAATAACGTCATTTGCATTAATATAGATACCTAAAATTAAATATAGTTTATAATAGCTCCATGTTTTTATCATAAATCATTCTTTTATATTTTTCTCAAAATAGTACGTATTTTAATTACATTTTTTCAGTTTTTATGGGAAAATGGCAACAAGAAGATATAATTCCTATTTTTCAACTATTTTTTCTTTATTTTCTACAGAAAGGGAGTACTTGAGTTGCCAAAATGAAACAAATGTCGCTAAAAACTACAAAAAAATTAATCTTTCAAAAATAAATGGAGATGCGGTTTTCAAACAAATTGCATTATAAAGTACTTTTTTTTCCAATACGACGGTATTAACATTGAAAATGTGCGATGCTTAGAAGTTTTAAAAAATGCTGTAGAGTATTTAATTGCACAATGAAACATCGGCTTTTGTTTTACGGCTGGCTTATACAAGATAACGTTATTTGTTGGAGACGACACAGAATAAGCTGGGAGAAAGAAATAGCATACCGGGGGCTAATAAAAAAGTAATGATATGTACCTTATTTTGTATGAAATTTGATATCATCAAAAAAAGTTCTGGAAAAACAGGGCGCTCACGCAACCGCGATGATACCGTATGAACTGACCATCGCAGTCCAAAATGTGGATCGTCAAATGCATACTGCTGGCGCATATAATGGAAACTACTACCACTTTTTTTTTAAGTATTAATATATTTACAACAAAAGTGAGCACGTTTATTAAAAGTATAATTATAATATACTTCAGTTTTCTAAAAGTTATTACCATCAAGCATAATTGGGCTAGGGTAGAACACCTTGTATTATTGATTAAATGGGGGATTTGCATCCCCATGTTCTACGGTAATTTTTCATCTTCTGGATGTCTACTATCGCGCCTCTGAATTTGTCGGTACAAAACCCTGTAAATGTTGTTCTTTAACGATAAAGAGAACAATTTTGAATTTTGAAGCGTGTGGTATTGCTACCTGAAGAATAATTTGAAGACTAAACCACTTAAGATTTGTATAATATTTTCAAACATGAATGAGTCGAAATCAGATAACTCTAGATGTTATTTGATTATTTACACTAAGAAGGAGTTCTTCCATTACATATGCGGTCATTCAGAGCTGAAACTAGCCTTTTTTGCGCCCGGAGCAAACATGAATTTTGGCGCCCCCCCCCCCCCCCCCACTCCTCACACACAATAAAAGTTATTGAACGCAGGTACCCTATACAAAAAAAGAAAAAAAAATCCTTAAAAAATAAAAATCATTTAATAATAATTAAAATGCTAGCAAGAAATATGTAAACAACACTCCCGTAGGATTAACAACAGTTTGAGCGCTAACAGCCCACACTAATCACGCGAAGAACTTAGATTGCCAATGTTAAACCTACGGGAGCTTGCTTCTTAAAGTTTCTTACTTGCATATTAATAGTTTTAAATGATTTTTTTCTTGCTTAGAATAGATGAGATTGAATTCTAACCGGGTTAGTGTGTATTTTTTAGATTTTGGTTGCAGATTTTTTTTTTTTTTTATAAAGTTACTTTTACTTTCACAAATTTGAAATTAACGCTACCATAGGTTTAACATTAGCTTGCGAGTTTCTTTATATTTCATATATATATATATATCAACTATATTGCCATTAATGACCGGCAACTTTCAATTTTAGACATTTTCTCGAATATTTAGAAATATACTTGACAGATTCTTCTGGAATTTCAGGCTTGAAAAGAACAGGTATGACCTCATATTTAGCAATATCGATTTGATAAGAGGGGCAATTAGGGGGCCAACAAAAAATCAAAGAAAAAAATAATACTTGGGATCACCCTGTAAAATAAAATGCACGAAATGATCTACCGCGACCAAATATAAATAAACAGACATTGTGCAATATGTGTATTCTTTTGTGTAAGAATAGCGCGTATATTAATAGAGATATAGCGATTTATTTTTAAAAATTAAAAAATTATTGCATGTTTTTTGCTTATAACATGCAGGGTTTTCAACCAAATTTAACGCCGGTTTCAGAAAAATTGACACAATATAGTAGAAACAATATAGTGCAATTGGAATATAAATACATTAAATGTTTTAGGAAATATGAGCAGTTGTATGAAATAATTTTTTTTCTGCGCATGTGCGAACGATAACAAGGATCAATTTACATAATTTAATAGTCAACTCTATGGAGCAACTTATTAAAAAAATCTAGTCAAATATCGTAAAAATTCAGAAAGATATCGGCGTTAGAGTGAGCAAATTTTTAGTTGTTCTCTAAAAGCAGCTGGACGATAAGGGATTTTACACAAATTGTCATTTTTTATTAACTGACTTTCAGAAAAAAGTTAGTATTTAGTGAGTATCAACGAATAGATTTGGAAAAAATGCTTCGATTTTGATACTTCTTTTGATCATGGTATAGGCTTGTTCTGGTGGTTATCCAAGAAGAACTAAAACATCAATAAAAAATGAAAATTTTAAAAAATTAAAAATGACAATTTGTGGAAAATCCCTTATCATTCAGTAGCTTTTAGAGAACTACTAAAAATTTGCTCACTCTAACGCCGATATCTTTCTGAATTTTTACGATATTTGACTAGATTTTTTCAATAAGTTGCTCCATAGAGTTGACTATTAAATTATGTAAAATGATCCTTGTTATCGTTCGCGCATGCGCAGATAAAAATTATTTCATACAACTGCTCATATTTCCTAAAATATTTAATATATTTATATTCCAATTACACTATATTGTTTTTACTCTATTTTGTCAATTTTTCTGAAACCGGCGTTAAATTTGGTTGAAAACCCTGCATGTTATAAGCAAAAAACATGCAATAATTTTTTAATTTTTAAAAATAAATCGCTATATCTCTATTAATATACGTGCTATTCTTACACAAAAGAATACACATATTGGACAATGTCTGTTTATTTATATTCGGCAGCGATAGATCATTTCGTGCATTTTATTTTACAGGGTGATCCCAAGTATTTTTTTTTCTTTGATTTTATGTTGGCCCCCTAATTGCCCCCCTTATCAAATCAACATTGCTAAATATGAGGTCATACCTGTTCTTTTCAATCCTGAAATTCTAGAAGAATCTGTCAAGTATATTTCCAAATATTCGACAAAATGTCTAAAATTGAAAGTTGCCGGTCATTAATGGCAATATAGTGTATATATTATATATAGTATACATTTTTGTATGAAACGACAAAAAAAATCTTCATTTGGCGCTCCCCTTCGCCTTTCGTTCTGGCGCCCGGGGCGCATGCCCCCTCTGCACCCCCGTAGTTTTGACCCTGTTGTCATTAGACTCAGTTTAGTTTAATCTCGAAATTTAAGAAAGGATGTTTTACATAAAAAAAAACCAGTATTTGCAATAATTTTGTCGCACTACGAATGCAATCTGGATCGCAATGTGTGAATCGCTTGAACTGGTCCGCAAGATCAAAATTTGACATAGTTCACTTCAATGACAAACAAGCAATTCAAGCAAACCTTCACTTCAATGACAGCGAACCCTTGCACAGATTGTAACGGATTTTAATATTTTTCCTAACAAGGACTCAGAAGTTTCAAGAAACACGATCGATAACTGGCTAAGCAGGTAGAGAGAAGAAATCAATTCACACTGTAAGGGAAAAAAAAAAAAGTTTCTTAATTTACGAAAATGTGCTATAATCACGAACGAAAATATGTAATAATCTTTTTCAAGTCTTTCACGAATCCTGAAAGAGTTCGTTTATCTTTAGAATCCTTAGAAACCAACACGTTTTCGAAATTTAAAGAAGAATTTTTAAAAATAAAGTTTTATTTGCTGCCCGTAATTTTCGGAAACGTTTCCGAAATGTTCTTATAGTGCATTACTCAGTTCTCTCTACCTGGGATACCGATTTTCCAGAAGCTATAAATTTTCAAGTAAATGATTTATAGTTGTAAAAAACTTGAGATATGATAAAAAAACACACTCATAGAGCCCAGTTTCATTTTATAATACAAACAAATATCTAAAAATTATATAAATGTTCTAAAAAGACATATATCCTTATCCTTATCCTTATCCTTATCCTTATAATATTATAATTTTCATCCCCATGTTCATCCCCGTGATTTGCATCCCCATGTTCTACGGTAATTTTTCATCTTCTGGATGTCTATCGCGCCTCTGAATTTGTCGGTACAAAACCCTGTATATGTTGTTCTTTAACGATAAAGAGAACAATTTTGAATTTTGAAGCGTGTGGTATTGCTACCTGAAGAATAATTTGAAGACTAAACCACTTAAGATTTGTATAATATTTTCAAACATGAATGAGTCGAAATCAGATAACTCTAGATGTTATTTGATTATTTACATTAAGAAGGAATTCTTCCATTACATATGCGGTCATTCAGAGCTGAAATTAGCCTTTTTTGCGCTCGGAGCAAACATGAATTTTGGCGCCCCCCCCCCCCCACTCCTCACATACAATAAAAGTTATTGAACGCAGGTACCCTATACAAAAAAAGAAAAAAAAATCCTTAAAAAATAAAAATCATTTAATAATAATTAAAATGCTAGCAAGAAATATGTAAACAACACTCCCGTAGGATTAACAATAGTTTGAGCGCTAACAACCCACACTAATCACGCGAAGAACTTAGATTGCTAATGTTAAACCTACGGGAGCTTGCTTTTTAAAGTTTCTTACTTGCATATTAATAGTTTTAAATGATTTTTTTCTTGCTTAGAATAGATGAGATTGAATTCTAACCGGGTTAGTGTGTATTTTTTAGATTTTGGTTGCAGATTTTTTTTTTTATAAAGTTACTTTTACTTTCACAAATTTGAAATTAACGCTACCATAGGTTTAACATTAGCTTGCGAGTTTCTTTGTATTTCATATATATATATATCAACTATATTGCCATTAATGACCGGCAACTTTCAATTTTAGATATTTTGTCGAATATTTAGAAATATACTTGACAGATTCTTCTGGAATTTCAGGATTGAAAAGAACAGGTATGACCTCATATTTAGCAATGTCGATTTGATAAGAGGGGCAATTAGGGGGCCAACAAAAAATCAAAGAAAAAAATAATACTTGGGATCACCCTGTAAAATAAAATGCACGAAATGATCTACCGCTACCAAATATAAATAAACAGACATTGTGCAATATGTGTATTCTTTTGTGTAAGAATAGCACGTATATTAATAGAGATATAGCGATTTATTTTAAAAAATTAAAAAATTATTGCATGTTTTTTGCTTATAACATGCAGGGTTTTCAACCAAATTTAACGCCGGTTTCAGAAAAATTGACAAAATATAGTAGAAACAATATAGTGCAATTGGAATATAAATACATTAAATGTTTTAGGAAATATGAGCAGTTGTATGAAATAATTTTTTTTCTGCGCATGTGCGAACGATAACAAGGATCAATTTACATAATTTAATAGTCAACTCTATGAAGCAACTTATTAAAAAAATCTAGTCAAATATCGTAAAAATTCAGAAAGATATCGGCGTTAGAGTGAGCAAATTTTTAGTTGTTCTCTAAAAGCAGCTGGACGATAAAGGATTTTACACAAATTGTCATTTTTTATTAACTGACTTTCAGAAAAAAGTTAGTATTTAGTGAGTATCAACGAATAGATTTGGAAAAAATGCTTCGATTTTGATACTTCTTTTGATCATGGTATAGGCTTGTTCTGGTGGTTATCCAAGAAGAACTAAAACATCAATAAAAAATGAAAATTTTATAAAATTAAAAATGACAATTTGTGGAAAATCCCTTATCATTCAGTAGCTTTTAGAGAACTACTAAAAATTTGCTCACTCTAACGCCGATATCTTTCTGAATTTTTACGATATTTGACTAGATTTTTTTAATAAGTTGCTCCATAGAGTTGACTATTAAATTATGTAAAATGATCCTTGTTATTGTTCGCGCATGCGCAGATAAAAATTATTTCATACAACTCCTCATATTTCCTAAAATATTTAATATATTTATATTCCAATTACACTATATTGTTTCTACTCTATTTTGTCAATTTTTCTGAAACCGGCGTTAAATTTGGTTGAAAACCCTGCATGTTATAAGCAAAAAACATGCAATAATTTTTTAATTTTTAAAAATAAATCGCTATATCTCTATTAATATACGTGCTATTCTTACACAAAAGAATACACATATTGGACAATGTCTGTTTATTTATATTCGGCAGCGATAGATCATTTCGTGCATTTTATTTTACAGGGTGATCCCAAGTATTTTTTTTTCTTTGATTTTATGTTGGCCCCCTAATTGCCCCCCTTATCAAATCAACATTGCTAAATATGAGGTCATACCTGTTCTTTTCAATCCTGAAATTCTAGAAGAATCTGTCAAGTATATTTCCAAATATTCGACAAAATGTCTAAAATTGAAAGTTGCCGGTCATTAATAGCAATATAGTGCATATATTATATATAGTATACATTTTTGTATGAAACGACAAAGAAAATCTTCATTTGGCGCTCCCCTTCGCCTTTCGTTCTGGCGCCCGGGGCGCATGCCCCCTCTGCACCCCCGTAGTTTTGACCCTGTTGTCATTAGACTCAGTCTAGTTTAATCTCGAAATTTAAGAAAGGATGTTTTACATAAAAAAAAACCAGTATTTGCAATAATTTTGTCGCACTACGAATGCAATCTGGATCGCAATGTGTGAATCGCTTGAACTGGTCCGCAAGATCAAAATTTGACATAGTTCACTTCAATGACAAACAAGCAATTCAAGCAAACCTTCACTTCAATGACAGCGAACCCTTGCACAGATTGTAACGGATTTTAATATTTTTCCTAACAAGGACTCAGAAGTTTCAAGAAACACGATCGATAACTGGCTAAGCAGGTAGAGAGAAGAAATCAATTCACACTGTAAGGGAAAAAAAAAAAAGTTTCTTAATTTACGAAAATGTGCTATAATCACGAACGAAAATATGTAATAATCTTTTTCAAGTCTTTCACGAATCCTGAAAGAGTTCGTTTATCTTTAGAATCCTTAGAAACCAACACGTTTTCGAAATTTAAAGAAGAATTTTTAAAAATAAAGTTTTATTTGCTGCCCGTAATTTTCGGAAACGTTTCCGAAATGTTCTTATAGTGCATTACTCAGTTCTCTCTACCTGGGATACCGATTTTCCAGATGCTATAAATTTTCAAGTAAATGATTTATAGTTGTAAAAAACTTGAGATATGATAAAAAAAACACACTCATAGAGCCCAGTTTCATTTTATAATACAAACAAATATCTAAAAATTATATAAATGTTCTAAAAAGACATATATCCTTATCCTTATCCTTATCCTTATCCTTATAATATTATAATTTTCATCCCCATGTTCATCCCCGTGATTTGCATCCCCATGTTCTACGGTAATTTTTCATCTTCTGGATGTCTATCGCGCCTCTGAATTTGTCGGTACAAAACCCTGTATATGTTGTTCTTTAACGATAAAGAGAACAATTTTGAATTTTGAAGCGTGTGGTATTGCTACCTGAAGAATAATTTGAAGACTAAACCACTTAAGATTTGTATAATATTTTCAAACATGAATGAGTCGAAATCAGATAACTCTAGATGTTATTTGATTATTTACATTAAGAAGGAATTCTTCCATTACATATGCGGTCATTCAGAGCTGAAACTAGCCTTTTTTGCGCTCAGAGCAAACATGAATTTTGGCGCCCCCCCCCCCCCCCCACCCCTCACATACAATAAAAGTTATTGAACGCAGGTACCCTATACAAAAAAAGAAAAAAAAAAAACTTAAAAAATAAAAATCATTTAATAATAATTAAAATGCTAGCAAGAAATATGTAAACAACACTCCCGTAGGATTAACAATAGTTTGAGCGCTAACAGCCCACACTAATCACGCGAAGAACTTAGATTGCTAATGTTAAACCTACGGGAGCTTGCTTTTTAAAGTTTCTTACTTGCATATTAATAGTTTTAAATGATTTTTTTCTTGCTTAGAATAGATGAGATTGAATTCTAACCGGGTTAGTGTGTATTTTTTAGATTTTGGTTGCAGATTTTTTTTTTATAAAGTTACTTTTACTTTCACAAATTTGAAATTAACGCTACCATAGGTTTAACATTAGCTTGCGAGTTTCTTTGTATTTCATATATATATATATCAACTATATTGCCATTAATGACCGGCAACTTTCAATTTTAGATATTTTGTCGAATATTTAGAAATATACTTGACAGATTCTTCTGGAATTTCAGGATTGAAAAGAACAGGTATGACCTCATATTTAGCAATGTCGATTTGATAAGAGGGGCAATTAGGGGGCCAACAAAAAATCAAAGAAAAAAATAATACTTGGGATCACCCTGTAAAATAAAATGCACGAAATGATCTACCGCTACCAAATATAAATAAACAGACATTGTGCAATATGTGTATTCTTTTGTGTAAGAATAGCACGTATATTAATAGAGATATAGCGATTTATTTTAAAAAATTAAAAAATTATTGCATGTTTTTTGCTTATAACATGCAGGGTTTTCAACCAAATTTAACGCCGGTTTCAGAAAAATTGACAAAATATAGTAGAAACAATATAGTGCAATTGGAATATAAATACATTAAATGTTTTAGGAAATATGAGCAGTTGTATGAAATAATTTTTTTTCTGCGCATGTGCGAACGATAACAAGGATCAATTTACATAATTTAATAGTCAACTCTATGAAGCAACTTATTAAAAAAATCTAGTCAAATATCGTAAAAATTCAGAAAGATATCGGCGTTAGAGTGAGCAAATTTTTAGTTGTTCTCTAAAAGCAGCTGGACGATAAAGGATTTTACACAAATTGTCATTTTTTATTAACTGACTTTCAGAAAAAAGTTAGTATTTAGTGAGTATCAACGAATAGATTTGGAAAAAATGCTTCGATTTTGATACTTCTTTTGATCATGGTATAGGCTTGTTCTGGTGGTTATCCAAGAAGAACTAAAACATCAATAAAAAATGAAAATTTTATAAAATTAAAAATGACAATTTGTGGAAAATCCCTTATCATTCAGTAGCTTTTAGAGAACTACTAAAAATTTGCTCACTCTAACGCAGATATCTTTCTGAATTTTTACGATATTTGACTAGATTTTTTTAATAAGTTGCTCCATAGAGTTGACTATTAAATTATGTAAAATGATCCTTGTTATTGTTCGCGCATGCGCAGATAAAAATTATTTCATACAACTCCTCATATTTCCTAAAATATTTAATATATTTATATTCCAATTACACTATATTGTTTCTACTCTATTTTGTCAATTTTTCTGAAACCGGCGTTAAATTTGGTTGAAAACCCTGCATGTTATAAGCAAAAAACATGCAATAATTTTTTAATTTTTAAAAATAAATCGCTATATCTCTATTAATATACGTGCTATTCTTACACAAAAGAATACACATATTGGACAATGTCTGTTTATTTATATTCGGCAGCGATAGATCATTTCGTGCATTTTATTTTACAGGGTGATCCCAAGTATTTTTTTTTCTTTGATTTTATGTTGGCCCCCTAATTGCCCCCCTTATCAAATCAACATTGCTAAATATGAGGTCATACCTGTTCTTTTCAATCCTGAAATTCTAGAAGAATCTGTCAAGTATATTTCCAAATATTCGACAAAATGTCTAAAATTGAAAGTTGCCGGTCATTAATAGCAATATAGTGCATATATTATATATAGTATACATTTTTGTATGAAACGACAAAGAAAATCTTCATTTGGCGCTCCCCTTCGCCTTTCGTTCTGGCGCCCGGGGCGCATGCCCCCTCTGCACCCCCGTAGTTTTGACCCTGTTGTCATTAGACTCAGTCTAGTTTAATCTCGAAATTTAAGAAAGGATGTTTTACATAAAAAAAAACCAGTATTTGCAATAATTTTGTCGCACTACGAATGCAATCTGGATCGCAATGTGTGAATCGCTTGAACTGGTCCGCAAGATCAAAATTTGACATAGTTCACTTCAATGACAAACAAGCAATTCAAGCAAACCTTCACTTCAATGACAGCGAACCCTTGCACAGATTGTAACGGATTTTAATATTTTTCCTAACAAGGACTCAGAAGTTTCAAGAAACACGATCGATAACTGGCTAAGCAGGTAGAGAGAAGAAATCAATTCACACTGTAAGGGAAAAAAAAAAAAAAAGTTTCTTAATTTACGAAAATGTGCTATAATCACGAACGAAAATATGTAATAATCTTTTTCAAGTCTTTCACGAATCCTGAAAGAGTTCGTTTATCTTTAGAATCCTTAGAAACCAACACGTTTTCGAAATTTAAAGAAGAATTTTTAAAAATATAGTTTTATTTGCTGTCCGTAATTTTCGGAAACGTTTCCGAAATGTTCTTATAGTGCATTACTCAGTTCTCTCTACCTGGGATACCGATTTTCCAGATGCTATAAATTTTCAAGTAAATGATTTATAGTTGTAAAAAACTTGAGATATGATAAAAAAACACACTCATAGAGCCCAGTTTCATTTTATAATACAAACAAATATCTAAAAATTATATAAATGTTCTAAAGAGACATATATCCTTATCCTTATCCTTATCCTTATAATATTATAATTTTCATCCCCATGTTCATCCCCGTGATTTGCATCCCCATGTTCTACGGTAATTTTTCATCTTCTGGATGTCTATCGCGCCTCTGAATTTGTCGGTACAAAACCCTGTGTATGTTGTTCTTTAACGATAAAGAGAACAATTTTGAATTTTGAAGCGTGTGGTATTGCTACGTGAAGAATAATTTGAAGACTAAACCACTTAAGATTTGTATAATATTTTCAAACATGAATGAGTCGAAATCAGATAACTCTAGATGTTATTTGATTATTTACATTAAGAAGGAATTCTTCCATTACATATGCGGTCATTCAGAGCTGAAACTAGCCTTTTTTGCGCCCGGAGCAAACATGAATTTTGCCCCTCCCCCCCCCCCCCACTCCTCACACACAATAAAAGTTATTGAACGCAGGTACCCTATACAAAAAAAGAAAAAAAAATCCTTAAAAAATAAAAATCATTTAATAATAATTAAAATGCTAGCATGAAATATGTAAACAACACTCCCGTAGGATTAACAATAGTTTGAGCGCTAACAGCCCACACTAATCACGCGAAGAACTTAGATTGCTAATGTTAAACCTACGGGAGCTTGCTTTTTAAAGTTTCTTACTTGCATATTAATAGTTTTAAATGATTTTTTTCTTGCGTAGAATAGATGAGATTGAATTCTAACCGGGTTAGTGTGTATTTTTTAGATTTTGGTTGCAGATTTTTTTTTTTTTATAAAGTTACTTTTACTTTCACAAATTTGAGATTAACGCTACCATAGGTTTAACATTAGCTTGCGAGTTTCTTTGTATTTCATATATATATATATCAACTATATTGCCATTAATGACCGGCAACTTTCAATTTTAGACATTTTGTCGAATATTTAGAAATATACTTGACAGATTCTTCTGGAATTTCAGGATTGAAAAGAACAGGTATGACCTCATATTTAGCAATGTCGATTTGATAAGAGGGGCATTTAGGGGGCCAACAAAAAATCAAAGAAAAAAATAATACTTGGGATCACCCTGTAAAATAAAATGCACGAAATGATCTACCGCGACCAAATATAAATAAACAGACATTGTGCAATATGTGTATTCTTTTGTGTAAGAATAGCACGTATATTAATAGAGATATAGCGATTTATTTTAAAAAATTAAAAAATTATTGCATGTTTTTTGCTTATAATATGCAAGGTTTTCAACCAAATTTAACGCCGGTTTCAGAAAAATTGACAAAATATAGTAGAAATAATATAGTGCAATTGGAATATAAATACATTAAATGTTTTAGGAAACATGAGCAGTTGTATGAAATAATTTTTTTCTGCGCATGTGCGAACGATAACAAGGATCAATTTACATAATTTAATAGTCAACTCTATGGAGCAACTTATTAAAAAAATCTAGTCAAATATCGTAAAAATTCAGAAAGATATCGGCGTTAGAGTGAGCAAATTTTTAGTTGTTCTCTAAAAGCAGCTGGACGATAAGGGATTTTACACAAATTGTCATTTTTTATTAACTGACTTTCAGAAAAAAGTTAGTATTTAGTGAGTATCAACGAATAGATTTGGAAAAAATGCTTCGATTTTGATACTTCTTTTGATCATGGTATAGGCTTGTTCTGGTGGTTATCCAAGAAGAACTAAAACATCAATAAAAAATGAAAATTTTAAAAAATTAAAAATGACAATTTGTGGAAAATCCCTTATCATTCAGTAGCTTTTAGAGAACTACTAAAAATTTGCTCACTCTAACGCCGATATCTTTCTGAATTTTTACGATATTTGACTAGATTTTTTTAATAAGTTGCTCCATAGAGTTGACTATTAAATTATGTAAAATGATCCTTGTTATCGTTCGCGCATGCGCAGATAAAAATTATTTCATACAACTGCTCATATTTCCTAAAATATTTAATATATTTATATTCCAATTGCACTATATTGTTTCTACTCTATTTTGTCAATTTTTCTGAAACCGGCGTTAAATTTGGTTGAAAACCCTGCATGTTATAAGCAAAAAACATGCAATAATTTTTTAATTTTTAAAAATAAATCGCTATATCTCTATTAATATACGTGCTATTCTTACACAAAAGAATACACATATTGGACAATGTCTGTTTATTTATATTCGGCAGCGATAGATCATTTCGTGCATTTTATTTTACAGGGTGATCCCAAGTATTATTATTTTTTCTTTGATTTTATGTTGGCCCCCTAATTGCCCCCCTTATCAAATCAACATTGCTAAATATGAGGTCATACCTGTTCTTTTCAATCCTGAAATTCCAGAAGAATCTGTCAAGTATATTTCCAAATATTCGACAAAATGTCTAAAATTGAAAGTTGCCGGTCATTAATGGCAATATAGTGTATATATATAGTATGCATTTTTGTATGAAACGACAAAGAAAATCTTCATTTGGCGCTCCCCTTCGCCTTTCGTTCTGGCGCCCGGGGCGCATGCCCCCTTTGCACCCCCGTAGTTTTGACCCTGTTGTCATTAGACTCAGTCTAGTTTAATCTCGAAATTTAAGAAAGGATGTTTTACATAAAAAAAAAAAAAAACAGTATTTTCAATAATTTTGTCGCACTACGAATGCAATCTGGATCGCAATGTGTGAATCGCTTGAACTGGTCCGCAAGATCAAAATTTGACATAGTTCACTTCAATGACAAACAAGCAATTCAAGCAAACCTTCACTTCAATGACAGTGAACCCTTGCACAGATTGTAACGGATTTTAATATTTTTCCTAACAAGGACTCAGAAGTTTCAAGAAACACGATCGATAACTGGCTAAGCAGGTAGAGAGAAGAAATCAATTCACACTGTAAGGAAAAAAAAAAAAGTTTCTTAATTTACGAAAATGTGCTATAATCACGAACGAAAATATGTAATAATCTTTTTCAAGTCTTTCACGATTCCTAAAAGAGTTCGTTTATCTTTAGAATCCTTAGAAACCAACACGTTTTCGAAATTTAAAGAAGAATTTTTAAAAATAAAGTTTTATTTGCTGCCCGTAATTTTCGGAAACGTTTCCGAAATGTTCTTATAGTGCATTAATCAGTTCTCTCTACCTGGGATACCGATTTTCCTGATGCTATAAATTTTCAAGTAAATGATTTATAGTTGTAAAAAACTTGAGATATGATAAAAAAACACACTCATAGAGCCCAGTTTCATTTTATAATACAAACAAATATCTAAAAATTATATAAATGTTCTAAAAAGACATATATCCTTATCCTTATCCTTATCCTTATAATATTATAAATGTGAATGTGTGTCTGAAAGTTTGAATGAAGTCGGCGTCTAAACGGATGAATTAATGCTTTTGTTTCTTTGGATATAGATGGATTAAAACCCAGAAATGAACAGGCTATGTTTAATTTATTTTATTCAAATAGTTTGCTTAATAATCCAAAATTTCATTATTTTTCATACATAATGAATTGACAATTTTCCTGTAACATTTAACCATATTTTTTTAACGTTGCCAAGAAACTAAAAACCCGGAATAATACTTTCTCCTCGATAGTTAATTTTCTGAACAATTTCCATGCGAAAAATTTAAATGCAAAGTATTCAAAAGAAAATTAAATATCACGTCATATTTGAAACAAAGAAAAGGAATATTTTTTATTATACTTGAAGCATAAATATCTGTTACGTTAGTAAGAGGTTTTCTGTCAAAAATGGCGTAATAATTAGAAGGAATAAAAATAAAAAAAGATTTATATTATTTAGAAAATATTTCGCTTGGAAAAATATGACGTCATAGTTGAAATAAAACAGGAATTTTCAAGTATACGTTAAAAATACAAGGTGTATGGATAGCAGTAATTAAAGAAAATGGATAAATAAAGACGGCCTATTTAAAATGAACAATATAAATATTTTTTACTAATACTGATTAAAAAATGTGAATATAATAAGTTACACACAAATGAGAGTTTTCATTCAAAATTCACTTCATGATTATCAAGAGAAGACATTTTTGTGGAAAAAAGGGGAAATAAAACGGATTAATATATTTTTGAGGCTATTTTCTCTTTTAAATTGAAAAAGAAAGTAAATTTTCCAAAAAATTAAAAACATATTTTCACACATTGAAACTTCATGAATGAATTTATTCCACAGTGACAAAAGCGAAAAACGTCTGTCAACATATTGAGATTTACAACCAAGGATGTAAATATAACTAACCGAGCACAGAAGTGGAAAGTTTTTGTCCCTTATTCATATTAATTGAATTTTAAAAAAGCCCGTTTCACAAAGGCGTTTTTAGAAAAAGTTTTATCGGGCAAAAATGAGGTAATATTTTTTCATGTAAAGCATTCATTTTAATCAGAAAATATTAATATATATTTATTTTAATTTCGTCAAAGTGATGTCATTTTCATTTCATCAGCTTCGAAATCTTAAAATAATCATATACTTTTCAGAAATAACGTTTTGCATCAAAAGGCGCATAATTTCAAGATGCAATTTTAGCTTATACTAATATATAAAAATGAAAATTTGTCCGTCTGTAATGCTATACAAATTTTGGAAGCTAGAATTGTGAAATGTTATGTACATGTGTATTAAAACACGGCCGAGGTAACTATAAAGCAATCCGCAATCGAAATAATTTATAGGTAAATTTTAATTATTAAACATCACCAATTTAACAGCAATTTCCTATCAAATTTAAATATTTTACGTTATAGCAGCTGCCAACAATTAAAAATTTACAATAAAATTCTATCTTTTTTTAATGTTCAACTCGTAATCGAGCGAGTTCTTTAACCAACGTGTTATATGCATATTACGTACGCCACGCTGCAATACTAAAAAGCTCCAGCGGGTATTACGATAATTCTTTTACCTCACATGAAAATATTTAGATTTATATATATTACACGCCACGCTGCAATACTAAAAAGCTCCAGCGGGTATTACGATAATTCTTTTACCTCACATGAAAATATTTAGATATATATATATTACACGCCACGCTGCAATACTAAAAAGCTCCAGCGGGTATTACGATAATTCTTTTACCTCACATGAAAATATTTAGATATATATATATTACACCCCACGCTGCAATACTAAAAAGCTCCAGCGGGTATTACGATAATTCTTTTACCTCACATGAAAATATTTAGATATATATATATATTACACGCCACGCTGCAATACTAAAAAGCTCCAGCGGGTATTACGATAATTCTTTTACCTCACATGAAAATATTTATATATATATATATTACACGCCACGCTGCAATACTAAAAAGCTCCAGTGGGTATTACGATAATTCTTTTACCTCACATGAAAATATTTAGATATATATATATTACACGCCACGCTGCAATACTAAAAAGCTCCAGCGGGTATTACGATAATTCTTTTACCTCACATGAAAATATTTAGATATATATATATTACACGCCACGCTGCAATACTAAAAAGCTCCAGCGGGTATTACGATAATTCTTTTACCTCACATGAAAATATTTAGATATATATATACTACACGCCACGCTGCAATACTAAAAAGCTCCAGCGGGTATTACGATAATTCTTTTACCTCACATGAAAATAATTAGAAATTATTTAATTGCGCTTAATTACTGCAATTTTTTTAAAAATAAAGACAAACATTTTATCACAAAGATCAACAAAACTTTTTATTCTATTTATTCCCTTATTCCAAAGATATCGTTTTATCGTCTGCTGCCATAGTAACATGATAAATTAAATTTCATTAAAAAAAATGCGCAGCAGTAAAAAAACATTTTACTAAATCGAATAGTTATTTTTAATTTTGGTTTTAGAATTAAATTCATGAACTCCTGTGCGTAGAACGGGTTAAACAGCTAGTTTAATTTTATAAAAACTTTACTGAAGGTTTTTAAAAGATGTACTTTATATACGAAACTGAATTTTCATCATTTTCCTTTCTCCAGCAGTTAACCCTTTGAGAGGCAAGCAATAATGTCTCTGTAATATTGAATTCTCATCGGAATAGTCGAAAAATTTTATTTTTCAATAAGGAAAAGCAATTTTTCAACATTTCCCCCCCATAGTTTAAAATATAAAATTTAGTTAATTTCTGGTGCGAATCTTGTTTAAATTAGGTGGGATATAATATATCCCACCGTCTCTCAAGGGGTTAAACGATATATTTCACTGATTTTATCATTGTGTTTTTGTGTTCGTTTGTAACCCTGATGACGAGCAAGTGTTTGCTCGAAAGCGCTCGGTTTATGTGAAAATACAATTTTGTATGTAAAGTATATCTTTTAAACGCCTTCGGTAAAAGTTTTTATTTAATGATATATGTCTTTTTAGAACATTTATATACTTTTTAGTTATTTAAATTATTAATGTTCAGAAAACATGTTTAGCACAGACAAACACGAAAAATTAACAGCATTAGCATTAACAATAACATTAATATTATTTTGTTACAATTGCATATATAAATTCAGTTAAGCAGCTGATTATTTATTATTTGAGAATGGTTAGTATCCAAAAATAAGGTATTCCGTTTTGAGAAAACTGATTCATGCACTGTAAAAGCTACTCAGAAACATTTCTGAAATTTACGGGCAGTTAAAACAGAAACTTTGTTTTTTTTAAATGCTTCCTAAAAATTTAAAAATTTGTTGGTTTCTGAGATTTCAGAAAATAAAGAAACTGTTTTCGAAATCGTGGGTGACTCGGAAGACTTATATATTATTTTTTCATTCGTAATTAAGTTATATTTTGGTAGATTAAGAAACATTTGTATTTTCTTACAATGAGAAAAGACGATTGCTGAAATTGTTACTGTACAATCTTTAGAGAAATATACTATTACATATCTGGGTAGAGACAGACAGTTTGTAAAATTTAATTGGTCGAGAGGATTTGGTTTGTTTATTCGTTTAAGAGAAAAGTTCTGTAACGTGTTTTCGATGACATAGTACGATGGCATAGTTTGAAAAATACTGAGCTTTCGCCATGTGTATATGTCGCCAGATGTTTATAATGTTACTTTAGTCTTTAACAACCACAGGGGAGAGTGTTTTTGTTAGTATGAGTGATATGAGTGTATGAATGAAATACTTTGTGTCCCCTTTATCCTTGTGTAATAGCACGACCAAACTCTATTCTTCCCTTGCCTTATAAGGGGAATCGAGTTTGACCGTGGTAATAGCTAATTCTAAACAGTTAGTTTTAGAGGTATAGCTCCATTTCAAAACTTTTTTTCAAATGTTGTTCTTCATAATATGAAAATCCATTTCCGAGAAAATAGTTATTTTTGTAAAAGTTATGCTAGTAAGTTATAGAATCAGACTTTACACAAAGTTTAATTTAACTAACATTTGATTTTTTGAATGTGTTGTTTATTTTCAGGTTCATAACAATATCCAAATTCTGCAAGATGTCAGAGTAAAATATAAGTTTAAGAAGTTGACTGCATCTCAAACCCGAAAACATTAAATCACAAGCTAGTGAAAAGAATGATATCAGCACAGAAAAATGGACTTTTAGAAAAAGGCTTAGCGGTTCGTTATGTGTTGATGGAGAATGTACAAGTATGTAGAGTTTAATAGAACTAACATTTGCATTTTTGTATGTGTTGTTTATTTCCAGGTTCACAACGATACCCTAATTCTGCAAGATGCCAGAGCAAAATGTGAGGACAAGAAGCTGACTGCATCTCAAATCCGAAAACATTTAGTGAAAAGGATGATATAAGTACAGAAAAATGAACTTTTAGTAAAAGGCTTAGTGGATGTTGGCTCGTTATGTGTTAATGGAGGACGTAAAAGTACGTAGAGTTTAATTTAACTAACATTTGATTTTTTGAATGTGTTGTTTATTTTCAGGTTCACAAGTCTAAATTCTGCCAGATGTCAGCGCAAAATATAAGGTCGTGAAGCGGATTTAATCTCAAACATTAAATTACGAACTAGTGAAAAAGGATGATATGAGCATAGAAAAGTGGAATTTTAGAAAAAGGCTTAGCGGATGATGATTCGTTATGTGTTAATGGAGAACGTAAAAGTATGTAGAGTTAAATAGAACTAACATTTGATTTTTTGAATGTGTTGTTTATTTTCTGGTTCACAAAAAAACCCAATTCTGCAAGATGCCAGGGCAAAATATAAGTTCAAGAAGTTGACTGCGTCTCAAACCCGAAAACATTAAATCACAAGCTAGTGAAAAGGATGATCTCAGCATAGAAAAATGGACTTTTAGAAAAAGGCTTAGCGGATGTTGGCTCGTTATATGTGGGATGGAGAACGTACAAGTACGTAGAGTTTAATAAAACTAACATTTGCTTTTTTGTATGTGTTGTTTATTTTCAGGTTCGCAACAATATAATAAATGCGTAAAAATACTCAGCCTACATTTTACGCTCATATTAATCACAGCGGCCATTTTGAGTTCATTTAACACACCAATTAGCTCAACCTACAACTTATTATTTTTACCTACTTATGGTTTTGTTAAAGGTGTTTGAACATTAAAAGTTCAGCGTCATCATTTCAAACATTTTATGATCAAGTTATTAAGTTATCTAATAACCACAAAATTAGTTTAAAATACTATCTAGAATAAATAGCTGATTTTGAGATGTTTTTCATATACAACTTTTATTAAAAATGTGCGCAGTAGCTTACTTTAATTTCTGTAGCAAATAACATCAAACAAGACATTACACATTCATCAAAATACATTCGATACACGTCAGGCAAACAATAGCAAATAAATAAAAATCACTTGGAGAGACAGTATAACATAGCTTTATTAAATTTTTACTGAAGGAGGAAGGTAGAAGTAGTTTGTTTGTGATGCAATATTGAGAAACAAATAGTTAAATTCAATTTTTCTTTGACTTACTTTTTAATTATTACAATTTATAATAGATCGATACATCAAATTTCTGAATTTCTAAAGTGTTTAACTCATACTCTGTCTGTTCTAATGAATGTTGAATAGTAAATGACATTTGTATTTACGAGATAAATATAAATCCCAAACTTATGATTAATACAAATCGTAAGTACTTACGACTGACAAGTCGATTTTTTAAATTTCATTCATGACAATGAAGTTATTCATAATATGTAATGTAAATGAATAAGGAAGTAAACGGAAATCAATTTAAAAATATAGACATATTTCTCAACAATTACTGCGCAATACTACACTTCTCTAAAATAATTGGTATGTTGTAATTTTAAAATTGCTTAAGTTTGTCCTTTATGACTTTGGGAAATCATATATAATCACAATCGTTTTTTCTCTCTACACCTTGCTAATCCTGTGGAGATAAACTTGCTTCTGCTACAAAAATGCCTGCTCTTCTACGGTTTATGCTCGTCACTCTGGCCATCTTTGGATGTATTCAGGGTAAGATTTTGATATTTTTGTCTTAATAATCCGTTCTTTTTAAGCATACAGAAATTCCCTATGAATTTACAGGGCAGAAATATACAGGGTGGTCATAGTGAAACTTTTGCCGATATATGAACTCCTAGCGACGTACTACATAAGAAAATGCGAATAAATTAAGGATTAAGACATTTAAAGATAAGGAATCAAGAATGAGGTGAAGATCAACAATCGAGCTCTCACATAGTTCCAATCTCACAGTTACAAAAATTTGAAAACTCTAAATATGAACACCCACTTTTTTTCGTCTCTATATAACATTCACAGTGAAAAACCTTAACTGGTGTTGAAATGAGAACAGTAGTGGGAAAAACAAGAAAAGCCAAACAAGCGAAAAAAAAATTAATAGATTGACAAAATTTTTCAGCGCCCGTCTTCACACCCTTGACACAGTGCATGTGGCGATACAAGGCAACTACAAGTCATGGCGTAACGACTATGTACAATTTCCCATTTAACCATGTTTTTCCCGTGGAGGAAATTAATGGCATATTTTATATTTTAAATACCCTGAGAAATAGAAACACATTGGGGTGTATTCGGGTGACCATTGTGACCACAAAAATGTGAAATAACGGTAAATGACAGCGATTTGACCAGTTCCAGCACAAATAGGGTCATCACTGTTCCTGCTTGGCTTTGTTTTTTGCCACCGTTTTAAGTGCTGCAGATACTGTTTCAAATACTTAGTTTTTTTTTAAGGTAAAGGTCATTAGACATGAAAAATGTGGATGTTGTCATTTGAAATATTTGATACTTTATCACTGTGATTGGTCGATTGTAGTTCTTCGCCTCATCTTTGAGCCTTTATCTTATTATTTAGCTTATATTTAGCTTATTATTGCATATTAGCTTATATTAGCTTATTGATTAGTCTTTAACTCTTTAAGTCAAAGATGTCAAACTTTTTCCCATCCATGTGCCATTTTTTTTAAAAAAGAGGAATTTTACGTTACCACGACGTGCTAACAAGTAAAAAATACGGTTGATAAATAATAAAATAACTTGAATCAAAATTTTTTGAAAAGTTTTTCAAGATTAAAAAATGTGTAAGATAGAGTCTGCGGCTTGTCAAGGTATGCTGCATCAGCTTACCCCTATTATATTCGTATGCTAAATTTCCCCTTATTTCAGTCATATGATTATTAATCGCCTTATTCTATTCTGCATTTAAATAAAGGCCAAAATGAAATTTATTTTACCACAAACCTTTACTTATTATTTTCTGCGCATGACCCTTTTATTACTTTTAAATACAGTAAAACCTCCCAGTGCGACCATCTCCATTAAGCGATCACCTCCCTGAACAACCATTTTTTCATGGAACGAAATTTATTCCCATAAGCTCAATACCAATTTTACCTCCATTCAGAGACCATCCCAGTTGAATTCCCTCCATGAGCGACTCATTTCTTTAAAGAAAATGAAACAAATTCCGCTTTTTCCTGGTCGTTTGAAGAAGATTTTTTTTTTTTTTTGGAAAAATAATTCTGGAGAGCGCATTATTCATCAAACTTCTGAACTAAGTTTAGAATTGTTTTTTATTCCGGTAACTTTTAAGTATTTAAATCCCTTTGCGCCTTTTTAGGCAATGAATTTAACTCTGATGACTAATTAAGAATGACGGTTAATAAACTCTCCTGCCCTATTCTGTCAGGAAACTCTCAGGAAAGAAATAGATAAATTAATGAAATCGTCATTATTTGTTCCTGTCCAAAAAAAAAAAAAAACAAAAAAAAAAAAAAAACAAATTGCATTTACTTACTGAACTTCGAAAGCACTTGGAGATAAAAGTTATAAAAGATAAAACCGTAAAATCAAAGTATTCATTTTTTAAACTTTGTAGTAATTAACTTATGCAATTAACTTTTCCTTTGATACTTAAATTTTCATATTTTTTCCTAATGTGAAAAATAAATTTTAGTAACATTGTTACCTTTTTTCAACAATTAAAATCTGGATTTAAGCATGACCTCTATTAAGAGACCACCTCTCGGAGCGACGAATTTTCATTGGAACAGAACATGAGAGCTTTAGGAAGGTTTTACTGTATAGAATTAACAAAACCCTTTTACTCTTGTGTGTCTGCGCTTCGTTTCCAACCTCAGATCACTACATCCTTGAATGACCGCTAAAACAAACTTAAACTTCACAAACCATTCCTCACTCCAACTCGACCAATGGACCCAATAGGGGCTGTGCATATATAATGTTATAATTTTAGGGGAGAAGGGGCGGTCTGGCACCTGATATAGTAAGATATCGATAGGGGGAGGGGGATTTGTCTTTTGATATCGATATCATTTTTCACCCAAACAAAATTTACTTTTTTTATTTGTAACTTGGTCTTTATATCAAAACTAGAAAGGTAGCCCGTCAAAAATGACGGAAATTTAGATATAAAGATATATACAACTCATGTGCAAGAATATGAGTTTCCTCGCTTGTTCCGCAGTGATAGATGAAAAGAACACATTTTAAGAACGAAACACATTTATGAAAAACTGTGTGCAGTAGAAGACCTGCACAGTTTGGTTCCCAGTTTTGTGCACATTTGAGGCTTTTTGCGGTCATGTCTATTCAATCTTTGTTTACATTTTTTTTTAAATTCATGTATTGGACAATTTGGATTGTTAAGCCTTAAAAATAAATAAATTACACACTTGAAGTGAGGTAAAAACAATTAAATTATCGTATACGATTTCATGAAATGGTATTATATGGTATTATATGTGTGTGCTTCACGATCTTTGTTACGACGTTGGCGAAATTGGCTGCAACTTGTCATAATCCTAATAGCGTGGGCCACTATAACAAAAAAAGGTACTTTTCGGTTAGCCGGGCGCCAGTGTTTTATATACATATTTATATACATACATATATGTAAATATACATATATATTTACATATACATATGTGTGTATATATACAATATTTGTATATGTAAATATATGTATATTTACATATATGTATGTATATAAATATGTATATAAAACACTGGCGCCCGGCTAACCGAAAAGTACCCAAAAAATAACCAGTTTTGGTACAGATATCATATTCGCCCCATATTGGCGCGATTTTTTTCTGTCGCCAATATCATATAGGCAACGGGTACTTAACTTGCGCCAAAGGGCTTGATGTGGTAACCCGGATTATGTTGATTATGCTGTTGATGTTTTCGCCAAATTGGCAACCGAAAAAAATCGCGCCAATATGGGGCGAATATGACATCTGTTCCCCAGTTTTTAATAAAATTTCTGATAAAAAGTAGTTTTCAAAAACTTGTGTAAAATTGCAAGCTGTTCTCATGTCATGTCAGTCCTAGGAATAATATTTGTAACACTGAAGAGTTTCCATGTATATGTGGAATTTAGAAAAGCTTCTCCAAAATAAAGGTCCTGAAATGACATTGTAATTCCTCTAACTTCAAATTTTAATCGGGCCCTGATGTTATTTACCGAAATCTAATAAATAAAGTTATTTTGAATATTACAACAGAATTAAACAGTTAAACTTATTTAATTTAAACCCGCTGTTACTTCCCGATGTTATTTTTTAATTTTAAGAAAGAAAATTATTTAAATTTTTCAAATCATGCATTTATAATTTTTTTCCGCCTTTAATAACTAAATATTGAAAAAATATGCTTTTGTTCTGAGCTCATAAATATGACAATAAAATAATGTAACTAAGAGACATTGCAAAATTAAATCTTTGTGAATTCAAACCATAAACAAACGATACCGCCACCATTTTACCTACTATGACGTCATAAGAATATTGTCCATTGATTGTTGGAGAACTTACTTTGTGAATGATTTAATATTTTTTACATTTCACGATGAATGAATCACTTGTTTTTGTTTAGTTTTATGGAATGAGATATTTCAACTGAAGTTATCCAAGGATATATGTATTTTTAATCGAAATTAAAAACAATGCTTTGGTCTCGAAATAAAAAGGACACAGATGTCATATTCGCCCCATATTGGCGCGATTTTTTTCTGACGCCAATGTCATATACGCAATGGATACTTAACTGGCGCCAAAGTGTCGTTATTTTGCTTGATGTGGTAACCGGATTATGTTGTTTATGCTGTTGATGTTTTCGCCAAATTGGCAATCCAAAAAAATCGCGCCAATATGGGGCGAATATGACATCTGTGCCATAAAAAGTTTTAGTTTGTATAATTGGTTATTTCTATTAATTATTTAGGTACTTTTCGGTTAGCCATGAGCCAGTGTTATATTTACATACATATATACATATATATACACATATATGTACACACATATATACATATGTATGCCTATATTTATGTGTGTGTGTACATATATATATGTACATATATGTGCATATATATGTATATATGTATGTAAATATAACACTGGCGCCCGGCTAACCGAAAAGTACCATTATTTATTTAGGTATACTTTTCTATTATAGCGCATTTAAAAAAAAAGCTTGGCGCAATTCCGGCATTAGAAAATGAGATGTGTTGCCAAAATATATAAACAGCTGTGAAAACAAATCTAATGAACTTTTGTTTTTGTTTATATATGCACTTATATACATAGAAAAATCGTTTTTAAATATATATAATATTTGTTTTTATACAAATTACGGCACAGATTTCAGATATGCACCGGGATCCCTAATTGAAATTAAGATGGTGTTATTTTGCCTGCTATGGTAACCCGGCTATTGTTTTTTATTTATTAATAAATTGTTTATTTACTTTTTTTTTATTATTATATAAACTGTTTTGTTCTACAGTTATTAATCAAACTTTTATTTATGTATAGTTATTTCCTTTTCAAAATGATAGCAAATAATTAAAAAATATATAACTGGTATTCGAAAGAACTGGAACCTAAATTGGCGTCAGAAAAAAATCACGCCAACGCCGATGCGTATATGACATCTGTGCAAAAATTACTTCCGTTTCTTTATAGAAATGGGTAAATAGCTTTTTATATATTAAATAAATTGTATACATATATAAAAATTTGCTTGTGTGTATGAAGCAGTAAGTAGGTTGTCAGAAAATACGTTGGCAAACTTCTTTCTCGCCAAGAAACTTTTCTCCGAAGAATTGTACATAAGCGATGATTGCTGGAAATGCATTTTTAATTATGATATGTGCTTTTATGTTTCACTACATTTATGCATACTATACTGTGTGTTAAATGCAGGTTCATATGCAGGGCTACACAAAAGAATTCGTAAGGGTTAGTGAATATGAGAGTAAATTGCTTAAAGGTGGTTTTTAAAGTAGTTATGCATTTTTACGCTGAACTGCATTTAGTTTACTAAGAAATGTTTGTAGAAAATAGATAAAATGATATACAGGGTCACGCAAAGAATTGGATACCTAACCGTCTTTGGATGATAATATCTGGAAATGTGATTTCAGTAGTTTTAAGAGTTGTTTAAATTAAATTTTAGCTAAATAGTGGCATGTAATAACGGCACTATTGGCTAAGGACAGTAACTGCTGAAATCAATTTTTAAAATTTTTTGTGTTTTCTAAAATGTTTACTTAGTTATCTTATTTACCTTATTTCCTTAAATAACGAAGTTTTGTTAAAGCATTCAGGATGTGTTGGAAAGTGTTTCATATTTTATGCTTAACGCATGATTTTTCTTTCTTGTTTAGTCTTATTTTGCATTTATTTTATTCTTAATGTTTTAGTCTTATACTGCTTTATATACATTTTGGCACAGATGTCATATACGACCCATATTGGCGCGATTTTTTTCCGACGCCAATTTGGCGAAAACATCAACAGCATAAACAACAACATCCGTGTTACCATATCGAGCAAAATAACGACACTTTGGCGCCAGTTAAGTACGCGTTGTGTATATGACATTGGCGTAAGAAAAAATTCGCGCCAATATGGGGCGTATATGACATCTGTGCCGAAACGTTAATATTTAATGTTTAAACACTTCGCTCCCCCCCCCCCTTGCATATAATACAAACTATGACACAGATAGCGCTAAATAGTAGACAGTTTGGTACTTTTCCACTGTAGGGGCTTTGGCGTTTTTAAAAAAAAGCTTGGTGTAATTCGGGCATCAGAAAGTGAGATTTGGGTACTTTTCCGTTATACTGACACCATTGTCGCCAAGCGTAATAGTTGGCGCAAAATGAAAATCACGGGAATTGAAACATTTGAAAAATAAAAGAAAAAACATTGTCGATAGTAAAGTGAGCATTTGAAAAATATAACATTTGAAAATTAGACTTTTACGAACTATTTCATTAAATCACAAATATATACTTAAAATAAGTGAACAAATAACTGTTATAAAATAAAGTAATAAAATAAAACTCATATTAAACTGCTGGCATAAAATTACAAATATCTTTTAGCATTTTGAAATAATTGGCACATTAGCATACATTTTGGCATCGTGTCCGTATAACGGAAAAGTATCGAGACTTTTTGTCAAATCATATAAACAGCTATGAAAACAAACTTGATGAGCGTTTTTGTTTGTGTTATATATTTATTTTATATGTATATTATTGATGTTTTTTATGTACAAATTACATCTATTTCTGTAAAAAATTAGAGAAACGGCTTTTTAATGTTAAATAAATCGTATTAATATCGAAAAAAAAAATGCGTATGTATATAAAATGAAACAATGGATAGGTTCCCGGAAAATATGTTGCCAAATTTCCTTTTTCGCCAAGGCAGCTATACTGGAAAAGTACCTAAAGCACTTTAAAATCGCGTAGTTAGGAGGTCACACAGTACAGCGTCGTCTATTGGCGGTTATTTTATTAGTAGCATCGGGAGGAAGATGTAAAGATGTACTTTAAATTCTCACCCATAGATTTTGAAAAAATATTTTAAAAGAGCGGAGTTTAAATTAAATTTCAGTGACCTCTTTTATTAAAGAATAATGGTTTTAAATGGGAATTTCGCCAAATTAGCCAGCTATCGCCAAGTTGGCTAACATTGGGCGCTACTGTGGTAACCCTGCATTAGTATTTTTCAACAATTGCTCATTTCAATGAGGCGGTCCTACCGGAATCGTGAGGGACACACAGAGACTTGGATTTTATATAAATAGATTGTATGTTATCTTTTTTTAGCCTGTTATCTATTTTATGAGAATACAAAGCTATTATTAAAATATTTAAATGATTATAAAATTATTTAATTCCAATATATGTAATATAATAACGTTTGGCATTCCTATTCTTCTGTCATATATGTATGCATATATAATCCGCTGTTCGAGAAACCATATACGAAGTACATTTCAAATGATACTTTGTGTTTACTAGTAAATAAAAAGAAACAATTCTGTCCGTCTGCTTTGTTGATAAGAAGTTCTGGTTACCCTCCTATCACCCGTGCGGGGTCAAGTGCAAGAAGACATTATTACCGTGGAACGCGTTATGTAAAAAAAAAAAAAAAGCTATTATTAAATTCTTTTAAATAGTAACTATTTCTCTTAAGTGTTATTTAATTTGATATAAAGTTATTTCATATATAAAGTGATATTTTATTGACTTCTCTTCATTGTGAATCAATAAAGTATGCGAAAAATAAATGTAATCATATTTGTATATCATTCCAAAAATCAAAAGAATTTTTAGACATTAATAACGATATCATTGCGTCGAGGGAGGGAGGGGGGTCGAGACATGATAATGTATGATATCGTAAGGGAAGGAGGGGGTCCAGAATTTCCAAAAAGTTGATAACGTTATATAAGTACAGCCCCATACATAGGTTTTTTTTAAAAAACTAGGAGGCTATGCCCCTACAAGCTACGCTCGCAAAGCCCGATTGGGACATTGCAAACTTTAAAAACATGCTAATTTGAACGGCTTTAAAAAGATTGCTATAATAAAAAAAAACCAGTATTTAATACATAATTAAGAGGACCGTGGACCTTTATCTGAGCGGATATCGACCCAAAAATCGAAAATAATTTTTGTGTATACTTTTATTCTCCAGTTTGTTCTGAGCCATTTGCGAAAACCACACGTAGATGCGATTATTTTTCGCAATGTTACAAGCCTTTGAATTTTGTACACAAACAATTTTTTGGCACTTTAATATACTTTAAATATATTTTTTTCAAAACTGATTTTTTAACGTTTTTAGATTTTTAAAATGCTCCATGCGTCATAATATTTGATCAAAATTCATGAAATTAATAATGACAAATTCTGATGTTGCTTACAAAGAAACTGTGCATGCATTTTAAAATTCGACATCATTAAGATAGTTAAATTTGATTTTTAGCTTATTAAAAGGCTAAATTTTGATAAAAATCGATATCGAAGTCAGAAAAAAATCTTTAACAAATTAAGTATTGAAGGGATTGAAAAATCAATGCGTAGATTTGTTTGTAATAGAGTTTCCAAATCGAGGCAATATGTCAAAAATTATAATGCATGGAGCATTATAAAATTTCTTTTAAAATTTTAATTTTTAAAAAAAAAATCTTAAAATTATAATAAGATTGGAAATTTCTTTTAAGGTAGTTTATATACTTATGGTGAAATGTATATCTCCACAAAATTTTATATCTCTATGATGAAAATTATTATTATTATTATTTTTTTTTTTAACGCCCACCGTTTTCTTAAACTAAAAAAAAAAAAAAAAAAAAAAAAAAAAATCAGTGGTGATTTCCCTGTAAACGGGTTTTCATTCATTTCCCGTTGACTGGGGTATTTTAAAGACGGATTAGCTGCTGTTACATCTGCTGGCTGTTTTCAAGTTTGATTAAATAAGATCAGTTAAACATTTGAAAAAAAGTTAACATAAAATGAACTATGTAAACAGAGTCTTTGCCTCCTGGTATTTTTCAACAGCGCTATAAGAAAATTGTTTTAAATAAGACATTGTAAATGTATGGTTTTAAATCTGATGTAATTTTCACCAAAGTTTTCTTTCTCTTTTTAATATTGCGCTGTCTCGAAATTCATAACAATAGTTAAAAAGGTCATCTCGAAATATGAATTAAATGTCTCGTGTAAATATATTTTTAAATTTAAACTGTTTTGCAATATCATTATTCGGTCATTTTCAATGTGACGTAAGTTTTCCTATTTACTGCTTGTAACGCATATTAATGGATTTATTATTTTAAAGTTTTCTTTCTCTTTTTAATATTCACATGAAAATACTTTCGTTGCTAGAAAGGAAATATTTTTATTTACGCTGCCTTAGAATTGGCAATAACAGTTTAAAACACCATCTAGAAATGTGAAATAAACGTCTCGTTTTTTTTAAATTTAAACTGTTTGGCAATATTATTATTTGGCCATTTTAAATATGACGCAATTTCCTCCATTTGCGGCTTTTAGCACATATTAATGAATTTATTATTTTAAAATTATCTTTCTCTTTTAATAATGACGTGTAAATATAGTTTTTATGACGTAATTTTCAATATTTTCCTGCTTTAAATACGTAATCATTTAATTCTAATTTGAAAGTCGAAATTTGAAATAAATCTCTCATTTAAACATATTTTTTAATTTAAACTGTTTGGCAATGTTATTTTGGATATTTGAAATAGGACGTCATTTCCACCATTTACTGCTTTTAACACACATTAAATAATTGATTATTTTATAGTTTTTTTTTCTCTTTTAATATTGACGTGTAAATATAGTTTATGAAGTAATTATCAATATTTTCCTGCTTTTAATATGTAATCATTTAATTCTAATTTGAGAGTATTTTTTTTTTCTGTTTTAAATAGTCACGTGTAAATAAATTTTTGATTAGAAGGTAATGTTATCCTTTGCGCAGTTTTTACGATTGGCAACAATTTAAAATAATAACCTTTTCTAAAATATGTAAAAAATATACCTCGAAATGATGAAAATTTGAATTTGAAATGGAAATAAACCCTCAAAAAATTAATCAAACTTTAAAAATAAATGCAGTCTTATCAAATTCCTATGTATAGTTTTTGGCCCTATAAAACTCTTTTAATGGAACGATTTTGATCAACTTTAACATTAAATATATCTTAAAATAAATCCTTTGATTTAAAAACTGTCTACTTGAGCGTGTTTATCAAACATTTCTCTATAATGCTACCAATTTTCATATTTTTGTCTGCAGTAGTTTTCTTAATATCAGCGAAGAAAGACCCTAGGTCTTAAAAAAAAATAATAATTTACTGCGGTGATGACAGCGTTAGTTACATTTTTTTTTAGAATAGAGAGAAACACTTCACCCTGTTTTCCGCCCCAGCATTCTTTTCTTATTCTAATTCATACTGGTGGTATACTGCCGACTATATTTGTCCTTCAACCACATATGGGTTTTGTGTATATAGTTATGTGTAATGATTTGTTTCTTATTAGTGTTTTTTACACCATGTGACCCGTATATTTTGCAATGTGTATATACAGGGTGTCCGGTCTCAACGGTGTCCAATGGCTAATTCCTAAACCGTTAGTCATAGACATATAGTTCCAATTACAAAAATGTTTAAAATCAGCTAAAGAAATATTTTAAAAGCGATTAGGGTCAGTAAAAATATTTCTTAAAAAATTATGAAATTTAAATTTTTATACAGCCCCACGGTCCTATAAGTAATATTTAGTAAAATTTTCCTTTTACACTGACAAACAATTAAAAAAAAAGTCCCGTTATTCTACGATTAAAATTGACCGAGTAATAGCATATAGACCGAGTTGGAGCATATTTTTTGCTGCAAATTGGGGGTCATTCACGAAATTAGTCGAAATATAATTTCGTCAGATATATTAACAAGTTGGAAAATGCTCGTCAAACGTGGCAAATGAGGTGCGTTCGTACTATAACTAGTTTTATAATTATTTTTTGCACCCCATATTGTACTGAATGTATAATTTTTTGCACTTCATAAAGCGCATAGTCTGATACATCATTAAAATGCACTTCCAATAATTTTTTCCAATTCCCCGTAATGTAACGGAACACTTTTGGCTGTCCCTGTAATTAAACTATACATCCGATTTTCCTAAAATTTGAAATAGCTCAACAAAATTTTGCAACAATTATATCTTTAAAATTTCAGACCATTCGGAAGGCTGTAATATCATTAAAATGCACTTGCAATAATTTTTCCCATTGGCCGTAATGTAAAGAAAAACTTTTGACTATCCCTGTAATTAAACTATACATCCGATTTTCCTAAAATTTGAAATGGCTCGACAAAATTTTGCAACAGTTATATCTTTAAAATTTCAGACCATTCGGAAGGCTCTAATATCATTAAAATCCACTTGCAATAATTTTTCCCATTGGCCGTAATGTAAAGAAAAACTTTTGACTGTCCCTGTAATTAAACTATACATCCGATTTTCCTAAAATATGAAATGGCTCGACAAAATTTTGCAACAATCATATATTTGAAATTTCAGACCATTCGGTTGGGTAGTTTTTGCTCTGTTACATGCGGACAGACAGACAGACGGACGGACGGACTGAACGACGACTATAGGTGCTACGTATTTATATAATTACGAACGCACCTAAAAAATGCCTGAGAGTAAAATGAACATTGCAATATAGTTTGAAATCTTTAATCATTCTGACATATTAATGCAAAATATACAATTTGTAATAAACATTTAAGAAGAAAGAAAAAACAGAATTTTTGTTAAATAAAATTATGCTAAATTAACAGCCTCAATTCTTTACAAAATGATACGTATTTAAAAATATTATTAGGTTACACTAGCCTGCAAAAGTTGGGTTATGCCATGTTTTTTAGCTTTTGATACTTGATTCTTATGTATTCTGTACCGCTGAATCTGAAATTGACCTTCATTTTTAACCATCACATCAGGATTTTTCGCAAATTTCAAAGTTAAAAGTTCATAGTTAAAATTGAATCTCCTCCCTCATCTCATCAGACCACTCAGCTATTTAGCTGTAAGAATCCCAGGATAAGCAAAAATATCGAATAAATTATTGAATAAAATAAAATAAAATAATATAAAATAAAACAAAAAAAGTTTGACATATGTTTTATAGTATGAGATTTTCGCTATATTTTAACTTACACATTTACGATTTGCAAAAAAATTCTAACGTGATGGTTAAAAATGAAGGTAATTTTCAGATTCAGTGCTAAAAAGTACTTAAAAATCAATTATCAAAAGTTAAAAAAGTCCTTCCGGCCAGTGCCGGGAGGAAGAGGTGGCTTTCATATTCCTTATTTTTTAAAAGCCACCTTATATTATTCAAACACACGGAGCTCAAATTAGTGGAACCCGATTATGAAGATTAAATACTAATTTTTGTCAATATTGAATGTAATGAGAATTTCGCGAAATTAGTCAGCGTTATCAAAGCTGGTTTTATTAAAGTGATTTATATTTTGTCGCCAAATTCGGTGATATCCCGAATTATATTAATAATTATATCAACCCGAATTATCGGTGATAGCCCGCCATTTTAAAACAACATAATGGGTGCAACAAAGCTCACCTGTGCACATAATTCCTGTGCACATGCTCACTCATATCTAAATCGGTTGATATATACGAGTGCTGTTGCAGGCAAAAAATCAGATTTTTCAAAATGTCACACACATTCGAAATTCAAACTGCTATATCTCGGTCTTTTTTTTAGATAAAGGCAAAACAAAAAAATGATCCGGAATCTTTGTAACAAGTCGAAACACATAAGAAAAAAATCTTTTTGATTTTCTAATTTTTTTGTACCTCATTTTAAATTAATTTTTTTTAAATTTTTGTAAATGACCGCCATTTTGAAACAAGATGGCGAATGAAGTTAGCAAACGAACTCGACCGAGAGATTGCTATGTACTATGCACATGCCTTGTCACATCCTAATCGGCTCATAAATAAGCATGTTATCGCGTGACAAAAATCAGATCTTTTCAAAATGTCAGCCATGCTAGAAATTCAAAGTGCTATAACTCAGCCATTTTTTAAAATATAGACGAAACTAAAAATGGTCCAGAATCTTTGTATCAAGCCCAAACACATAAGAAAAAAATCTTTTTCAATGTCTAATTTTTTGTGCCTCATTTTACATTTTTAATTAAAAAAAAATTTAAATGGCCGCCATTTTGAAACAAGATGGCGGATGAGGCTGGCCAATGAACTCGGTTGAGACATTGCTATGTACTATGCACATTCCTTGTCATATCCAAATCGGTTCATAAATACGTGTATTATCGCGTGACAAAAATCAGATTGTTTCAAAATGTCAGTCATGCTAGAAATTCAAAGTGCTATAACTCAGCCATTTTTTAAGATATAGACGAAACAAAAAATGCTCCGAAATCTTTGTATCAAGGTCAAACACATAAGAAAAAAATCTTTTTCAATTTCTAATTTTTTTGTACCTCATTTTAATTTTAAATTAAAAAAAAACTAATGCCGCCATTTTGAAACAAGATGGCGCATGATGTTTGCCAACGTACTCGGTCGAGACATTGGTATGTACTATATACACACCAAGTTATATCCAAATCCGTTCATAAATACGCGTGTTATCGCGTGACAAAAATCAGATCGTTTCAAAATGTCATCCACACTTGAATTTCAAAGTGCGATAACTCAACCGTTTTTTTAAGATATAGACGAAACAAAAAATGCTCCGGAATCTTCGTATCAAGCTCAAACACATAAGAAAAAAATCTTTTTCGATTTATAATTTTTTTTTGTACTTCATTTTAAATTTTAAATTTTTTTAAAATTTTTAAATGGCCGTCATTTTGAAACAAGATGGCGGATGAAGCTGGCCAACGAACTCGGTCGAGACATTGCTATGTACTATGCACATTCCTTGTCACATCCAAATCGGTTCATAAATACGTGTGTTATCGCGTGACAAAAATCAGATCGTTTCAAAATGTCAGTCATGCTAGAAATTCAAAGTGCTAAAACTCAGCCATTTTTTAAGATATAGACGAAACTAAAAATGCTCCAGAATCTTTGTATCAAGCCCAAACACATAAGAAAAAAAATCTTTTCAATGTCTAATTTTTTTGTGCCTCATTTTAAATTTAAAATTTTTAAAAATTTTTTAAATGGCCGCCATTTTGAAACAAGATGGCGGATGAAGCTGGCCAACGAACTCGGTCGAGACATTGGTATGTACTTTGTACACACGAAATTTTATCCAAATCGGTTCATAAATACGAGAGTTACAGTATGACAAATATCAGATATATATAATATCTAGATCAGATGTATAAAGATATATATATCAGATATCAGATATATCAGATATATAAACGTATATATATATATATATATATGGATATATATATATATATATATATATATATATACTACATTTATATCGTTATATTGATGACATCATTTTAATTGACACTGATCAATCTGCAATTACTCGATTTCCAGTTGATTATCCCACTAATTTGGAATTAACGGAAAACCTTTTATCAAACAATACAATTAACTTCTTAGATCTTAAAATTACAATCAAAGACAATAAAACAATCACAGATTTATATGACAAACGTAAAGAATTTAAATTCAAAGTTAATACATTTACAAATTTTAAATCTTGTCTACATCATTCTGTTTCGGAATGTAATACTTAATCATTTATATAGAATAAAATGTTTATGTACTTCTCCTCTAATTAACAATAATATTAAAAAACTAATTTATGATGCATTAAATCATGGTTTTCCAAAAAAATTCATATATTCATTAATATACAATTAGTACTTTTCTTACATGATCTATTAAAACAAATTAACACATGCGTAAACAAAATTACAAAAAAATTATAAAATAAAAAAATATCTAAAAAATTAAAAATTGTAAAATAATATAAAAAAATATATAATAGGTTGGTTGGGTGGGTAGATGTTGGAGTACGGAGGAGGGTGGTGTTGTCTGGATAATACGCAATGGTTAATTATATATATATATAAAAAAAAATGGGGGCTCTTGTATTATTACTATATTTTTGTTACGTATTTTATATGGATGTTGATTTGATATTTTATATGTAATTGGAGAATTTCATTAATATTATAATTAGCCTAATTATTGATTAATCTAATTTACAATTATTTGTTATTAAATTTTAAATTTACTAAGGACAATATCATATTAATTACTAATAGTATGCCATTCTTATAGTGAATAATATACATATAAGTATGTATAATATAAATATAGTTATACTGTATGAATTAAAATTGGGTAATTATTTTTATTATTATCACTCTATTCTTTTTAATATTTATTATCGGTTTAATGTTTTTGAATGTCCCACATTCATACTTTATGGTTTTTTATGGATGTCTGAAGATAATCCACACTCTATATTTGTGCTTTTTAAGTAATGGGTATTTAAGTATCATTTAACCTTCTATTTACTTCCACATGTTTTTTATTTCCTGTTCATTTTATAAATATCTGATATATAATTCATAAAAAATAATTTTTATATTTAATAATTATTTATATTAATTATTACTGAATTTTATTTTGTTTTATAGCATATAGCTATATGCTATATATTATCAATGTTCTAGAATTATTTATTTCTTCGTTTTGTTTAAATAAGTTAGCTAATAGAATATATTGTATGCTTTTAAATTTTATTTACAATAGTTTTTAAATACATTGTGTGGTTTATATTCGGTTTATAATTCTCTATATATAAGGATATGTTTGGTATTGCTGTTTATACATTTATTTACATTCAAATGCTTACAATTATTTATACAGTTATTTACATTCAAATGTTTACAAATATTTATCTTGCGTTAGCTGTTTAATAGAAGTAATACTAGATGGCAGCACTAAATTTGTCTCTTTAAGATAGCTCTAAGTGTTAATTTTTCTAGCTCCATTTCAGTTATAATTTAATACACCAGGGGGTATTTTTAGCTAAATTTTGACGATATTGTTAAACTGTTATTAATTAATTTAATAGTGCATTTTAAATAATGTAATTAATATCTATTTATTTTATATTAGATTAAATGTGTTTAACAAGGTATTTCAATTTTATTTCAATATGCATTAACTGCATCCTTTGGTATCATTTACTGTGATTTCTTAACTGTTTTATTCACCTTAATCTTTTTGATATACTGGCAGCCATGTGCGCGTGGATTTTTGTAAAATACTGAAATATTAATTGGTATGGTGTTTATTATTTATATTTTATATCCTATAAATATTTAAATACGTTTTATTGATTCTTCCATTTCATATTATTTGTTTCTATTCTGCTTTCATTTTTATTCAATTCACTTGATTTTGTGGTTGTTTGGGCACAGGGGAAAATAACTTTTAGCTTTAGCTTATTTTTCCCACAGAAAACAACCATTTTGCTTATATCATTGAATTCTGTGCCCTTGATAACGTAATTCAATGTATAAGCTTTTCAATTTTTGTCGGTGTCCACTTTTTTCTTTTTCTTCCATAATAATTCTTATATTAATTTTTTTTTTCTTTTTTAATACTTACAGCTTTAATTCATAATATTTGACGGTATATATATATATATATATATATATATATATATATATATATATATATATATATATATATATACAGTAAACTCCCGAGTATCTGGCTCGCGACTATCCGGCCCTCCGTACTATCCGGCCTAGTAAAAGTAAATGAGGAATGTTGCAAGTGGCCGAGACAGGCAGGTTCTAGTCCGTGGAAAAGTGCTAAAACACACGACAAGAAGGAGCGAGGAGGGATTAGAGGATGCAATAGCAGAGACAGACAGGAAGGAAGGGGGGGGGGGTTAAGGCTTGATAACCTGATTCATCAGTTGTGCAACGGATGTTAACAAGTGCGGACGTTATTTTCCGGTTATCCTGGTTACTTTCGGTCTTTTGGTGTGCTTCGTGTTTATTTATTGAAGAATAACGAAATGGGTGATAAACGAAAGAACGAGTCAGCAGGAGGAAGCGACGCCAGGCCAGGTGATATTATCTACTTGCGTAAATAGAGGGACATTGCGTCGTGGAAGAGGGTTAACAGGGTGAAGCAGTCATCTATCAACTACTTTTTCAAAAATTAAAAATAAAGTTTTGACTCTTTCATCTTATGCAAAACTTTCATATTTTAGCAATCATTTATTAATAAACAATAAAATAAGATTTTCTATATTTTTTACGAATTAGGCTTACGTTTTACGTTAATGTTTTGCTTATTTTGAAACTGTACGTACTGCATATATAAAATTAATCTTAAA
Organism: Maratus speciosus; assembly: GCA_963932465.1. Taxonomy (NCBI): domain Eukaryota; kingdom Metazoa; phylum Arthropoda; class Arachnida; order Araneae; family Salticidae; genus Maratus; species Maratus speciosus. The sequence goes on along the minus strand of OZ010795.1, from coordinate 342,511,537 downwards.
ATGTGTAACATGTGTTTTTAATATAATGACAGGGAGTTGGTTGCAGGAAGTGAGTAAATATTTATAGAACCCTGGCCTATCCGGCTTTTTTGTTATCCGGCCTACCCTTCCGCCACATTAGGCCGGATAGTCGGGAGTTTACTGTATATAAATTGTTGAAATTATTAAAAGAGATTTTTGATGAAGTATTGAAAGATAAGCCGGCTTGTATAATAAAAAAACAGCTTTGAGTTAATTAAACATTTAAATCTAATGAAAAACATTTCAAGTTTAACAGCGTATGATTTTGAAGATTTGTATAATAGTATAGATTTGGATAATCTTAAAATAAAAATTATGGAGTTTTTCAATAAATATAATTCCTCAACTATCGGACAGGAATGGTTTACTAATTTGTTTAATTTTGTAGTGAGTGAGAACTACTTATATGACGGGAAAATTGTTTACAAACAAGTTAGAAGTATTCTAATGAGGGGAAGTTGTAGTTCGATTTTAGCCGATATCTACTTATATATGTACGAGGGACAAATTGATATAAATGAGGATATGAGGTGCTTTCGTTACATTGATGACGTTTTAATAGTCAGATGCAATGATGTGAAAAAAGATAAATTTGATTGCTATCCTAAAGGTTTAAATTTGAAATTGGAGTCAAAAAGTAAAAACATGGTCAATTATTTAGACATTAATATCGAGATAAAAAAATAGTGAGATAAAAACAGATATATATGACAAACGAAAAAGCTTTAACTTTTAAACTATAAAAATATTAAATTTTGGATCAAATGTGCATATCTCAATATATAGAAATATTTTTGTTAACGGGTTAAACCGTATAGATAGACTGACATCAAAAACTGGGGAAAAAAATGAAGAACTTTACAAATGGTATATTCTGGCATTTTACCATGGCTATCCTGAGAAATTTTTGAAGAGTCTGATGCGAAATTTCGTAAAGTGAAGACATGGCAGAGATTTAGAGGTAATGTGGATGCGAAGTGAGGAGTAACTGTAATTTTGACCGTTTAGGGGTTGCGTCCACGTTTGTTTGAAGTTTTACGTCTAGTTGTTGGTTTTCGATGGGTCTTGGCAGCTCATTCGATTTGTTAGTTTCTTCCATTTGGTCTTGACTGCTTGTTGGGGGAGCGTTGTGCACATAAAACTGGTTTTAACCCCGCAGAGCAAGTCGCAAGTGCTTGCCGCCTGTCTCCATTGATTCGATTTCTTCTGGTTTTAGTTTGAATAATTTTAAAGTTTGCCGTTTTTAAAGTATGTTGTTTTTGAAGTTAGTTGTTTTTAGTTATTTTGTCGTTGTCATTTGGTTTAGTATATTTATCTTCGGATCAGTTCCGTGGTTTCGAATTTTTGGTTTGGTTTTTGGATATATATATATATATATCAATTTTGAACGGAGGGTGGTTTCGGGATCTAGGGGTCATGATCGGTGAAAATATACCAACATTTTTCGGAATCGTTTTCCTCTGAACGGTTGCAATAGGTAGCTTTTTGTAATGAAAGCTACCTAAAACACAGCCATCTCCTCTACTTTATAGTATCCGATTTTTGTTATTCTTTAAATTTGACAAGTTATGATTTGCGAAATATCCTGACATGATGGTTAAAAATTAATGTAATTTTCGGATTCAGTGCTAAAAAATACAAAAAGTTAAAAAAAACCAACAACCGCAGTCTTGTATTATCTAATCTAAAACTTAAACTTCTTGGCGGTAATCTATCCGAAATTTCTTGTGTTATCCTGTAAAATAAGTATAAATGGTAACCACCGAAAATCATAATAATATTAGATTGTTATTGGATTTGCGACAGTATGTAAAATGTAATCTCGATCGGATATTTAAAAGTGAGTTAAAGTTTGAGTACAAATTTTGAACTGGAAAAACATACATACGATCGTTGAAGTAACATAAAAACTTATAAAAATAACATAATTTTTGTTAAAAGAAATCATAGAAGAAACAGTCTCAGATCCTGACAAAATAAAACATATGTTATTTTAGCCAATCTGAAACTTAATAAATGTTGACTTAATCGTAATACTTGTACGATTTTTTTCAAAGCGCAGATATACATGAAATAAGATCTTCAAGTACTTTTAGCACTTCGTATGTAACCCCTCAAAGCCAAGTTGAACTCATTTGTTTTCAGGGCGGAAAAGTGGCATAAGTCATGCATTTTTAAAGTTTCATAACTCGCTCAATTTTAGTGTTATATGAATGGGACTTTTTTGTCTTATTTGTCAGTGCAATAGGAAAATTTTACTAAATATAACTTATAGGACCGGGGGACCGTATAAAAATTTAAATTTTGTAATTTTTTAAGAAATGTTTTTATTGGCCCAAATCGCTTTTAAAATATTTCTTTACCTGATTTTAAACATTTTTGTAATTGGAACTATATGTCTATGACTAACGGTTTAGGAATTAGCCATTGAACACCGTTGAGACCGGACACCCTGTATATTATGTAAACTGTATATGTATTATGTAAACTGAATAGAATTAATTTGAATATAGCATAAGGATATCAGACTCACTGGATATATAGCTGCCTCGAGCCAATTGGAAATGGCCGTCTCATGAGGTGCATATAGTCACAGTCATTTATAGTAATATAAATCAGCAACCTGTTTAAAAACTAGTTTTATTCTTTTTTTTTTTTTTTTTTTTTTTTTTTTTTTTTTTTTTTTTTAAATAAGCAGAAATGACAGAATTGTGAATTTATATTTTTATGGCTTGTTTGAATAAGCTTAAATTAGAATAAGCCTAATTTTTCAAAGTAAAAAGTACTTTTCTGTTACTCATATTGCATATTTATCTGCTGTCTTACTGAAAATACTCTTTATTTTCAATTATTTTAAACACATTTGGAGTGTCGAAATATTAATGCTTTACGAAACCTGTAAGGATACATAATTTTAATTTTTTCACTAATATTGTAGAAACTTATTACCGAAGCAAAAAGCCTGTGTACTTAATTCATCAAACGCATGTTACAATGCATGTCATTGTCTCAATCTTAACTTGTTTAATGTTTTAAATATTCTCTCATTACAGACATATTTAACTGTGAACACAAATTTGCCAGACATATTTATTTCGAAATCAAAAATGAGATAGGACAATTTTAACATAGTGCGACTTCGCTGAAAGGAGTTTAAGACTTTACAGTACGATTTTGTTTTTTAAAATTATTGAGACATAAATATTTTTACGCTAATAATATTAAAAGTAGTCATACAAATCACAAAATTTAAGGCTTGTTGCAATTTAACGAATATGTCATTTACAGAAATCTAAGGAATATAGTTATTTTGCTTACTATTCGTGTCAAAATACGCTAAGGAAATATTATTGAACACTTTTAGGAAATGTTGTATTAACCCCTTGAGGGGCGTATATATCTCATCTAATTTTAATCAAGATTTGTACCAAAATCTTTTAATTAAAATTTACTTTTATAACTTTCGTGAAAAGAAGTTGAAAAATTGCATTTCTTTATTTTCAAATAATTTCTTTCGAAAATTCCGGCTTGAATTTAACATTCCAGAAACACAATTGCGTCACCCGAAATGATTAAAAAAGGAATACACAGACATAGCAATAACTTTCTGCTATTTATTTATGTTTTATTACAAATTATTCCTACTAGAAAGAAGCCGCTATTTTAAATTTAAAGAGTGAAATATATGTTTGAAATAAAAGAATTTCCAACGTTGTAAAGAGAACTAAGAAAACTTTTATTATTACGGAATGCTTAAACATAAATGAAGCCATAACAATAAATATTTAGATCAGGGGGCGGCAACATTCTTTGGCTGGGGGTCACAATCAACAAAAACTTGTGTATTAAGAAGACGTTTCGGGCCAGTAATATTTTCATTTTAAAACAGTCTTTTTTAGTGAATAATAGGATAAAATTTATTGAGAAAATAATAACAGTGCACTTTTTTAAAATTTAAACATAAAAATTATAATTATAATTGTTATAAAAAGAAACATAACTGAATTAAAATAAAACACATACTACAATATATATTAAACACACATTCACACACAAAGATAACGCCTGCATTCAACAGTTAAAAGTATATATAAATATTTTACAGACATACATACAATAAATACAATAAACCCAACTGGAGTGAAAAATTAGCCAGAGCCAGGAATCGAACCCGTATCCATGGCTCTCGTATATATAGCTGATGACTTTCCCAACATGGTTTATTAGTGAGAAATTGCAGACTCGGGCATCGGCCGAGGTAGCTCAGTGGTTAGAGCGACTACCTGGAATGCAGTGGTCCCGGTTCTATTCCTGGTTCTGGCTAATTTTTCACTCCAGTTGGGTTTATTGTATTTATTGTATGTATGTCTGTATAACTGAATTAACTTTATTTTTCTCTTCGATATCAATGTCTATCCTGAAGCTGAACTTGTGACGTCAATTCAGCCAAGTCTGATTTATAGTTAATCGTCTTTAGGCGAATACCAGCATCCGAATTTTCGTAATCCCATGGTAATAATTCGTTTTAATAATGATAATTATTTCACTGCGTAACTATAATTGCGTCACTATTCTTACGCTACTGAACAAATGCTATAACTAATGGTGAACTGAAAGAACTAAGGCTCTTAACCGGCAAAGAGGAGACTAACCGCCAAATTGTAGCATTAGCTCAAGCCGACTTTGGATTAGACAAAAGGTGAAGGCACGGTAAATATGTCGAAGGCAGCGATTGGATGTTGCCATCCGTCGTGCTTTCGTTCGTCCAATCGTTGCATTCATTATGCATATTAGTTACTGCAACTTCGTAATCAAACAAAAATGTTATTGTTATTATTTATTTTAAATTTATTTTTTTATGTATCCTTCAAGTGTTCGTTTCATATTTATGTTTTATAATTTATTTTTATGTATTATACTTTTTTGTTCGGAACTCAACAAAGTCATTTGAAATTATGAAATGGGTCACTCGTTGATCCGTGGGTGATAGGTTGCCAACACCTGATTTAGATATGTATTATCATTTCTGGAATTTTAAGCTTTCGGTACCGGTAAACTATTTCATAAAATGAGAAGTGTCATAACTCGATAAGATTTGGTCCTAGAAGAATATAATTTACTGTTTTATTTGTCAGAGCATTGAAAATGTGTTTCTAAATATAACCTATAGCAGGGTTGGCGAACCTATGGCACGCGTGCCAAAGTATGCATGTAAAACAATTTCTTTTTCTATAATCATTACTCGAAATAACACATTCTTTTTTCCCTATTACACTGCTCAAAACAATTAAAGGATATTGCAGTTTTAAGTGGATTTTGTATCTGGTAAACTGTTTAGCTGATTGATACATGGTCGACAGACATAGTAGGTTATATGAGAATAAATTACACATGTTTGGCAGAAAAAAATGCATCTTATTGCGCATTTGTGTACTAAAGGAAAAAAACACAATTTGTGCATATGAGAAAAAAAGAATAAGAAAAGGTGTTTTCTTCAAAGAAAATCATTTTCAGTAGGGGGTATGGTTTCCACGGGCGGCCAGCAACGTTGAACACCTTTGAGGCATGGGCTCAATGAGGCTATTAATGACGAGTTGGGGTATTCTGCCCCACTCTTCCAGAAGAGCTCTTTCCAGTTCTTGGAGAGTTTGTGGGGGTTGTTGGCGTCCAGAAACTCGTCTTCTTAGAGCGTCCCAAACGTGCTCGATTGGATTCATGTCTGGAGAACACGCTGGCCATTCCATTCGAACGATTTCTTCCTCGAAAAGGAAATCCTCCACCAGGTTTGCACGATGTGGCCTGCAGTTATCGTCCATTAAAATGAAGTTATCTCCGATTGCTGCAGCGTAAGGGACTACAATAGGTCTGAGGATCTCATCCCTATATCGGCGACCAGTCAGAGCTCCATCTCGAATGATGTAGAGGTCAGTGCGCCCGTCAATGGAGATGCCACCATACACCAACACTCCTCCACCGCCAAATCTGACAGTTTCGTGCACGAACGCAGGATTATTCCTACTGCCACGATCCCTCCAGATGAAAATATGCCTATTATCCGGATGCACAGAAAAACGGGACTCGTCAGAAAACAGAATATTGCTCTATTCATTTCTCCTCCAGTTGACATGCTCGGTTGCCCACTCCCTGCGGTCGCGACGATGCCTTGATGTTAATCTAACACATACCATCGGTCGGTGAGCATACAGACCTACAGCATGGAGCCGGTTTCGGACAGTCTGAGTTGAAATCGTGGTGCCTGTAGCCGAGCGAAGGTGTTGTTGGAGAAGAGTAGCGTTCATGGTTCGGTGTCTCCGAGCTGTTAACGCTAAATACCGATCTTCATTGGGCGTTGTTGCCCGTCTACGACCTTGCCCTGGTCTTCGGCCTGCACATCCACTCTCCAAAACACGGTTCCAGATCCTGGAAATGACACTTTGTGACACTCCAATGGCTTGCGCTACTTCGGCTTGAGTTTGGCCCCCTTCTAACCTACCAACAATTCTCAAAGCTTCTGAATCTGTCAAATGACTTCGCTGAGACATCGTACTCATCGAAACAAAGCAATCACTGAATGCCGATCATCCTTGTCTTCATTCTCTTTTATCCAGTTGAAAGTCAAATTTCATTCGCTGCCGCTGAAGCGACGTTTTTGACGTCGAACTCAAAATCTGCATACTCCACAGTTTGAAAACCAGAAAAATTTGCATTTGTGATTCTCTTCTTCTATTTTCGGCAAAAAAAATTTCGTTTATATCTTTATTTTATATAAAACTTCAAATATCCTTTAATTGTTTTGAGCAGTGTATAATCAATAAAATTTTGTTCGACAGGGCCGTACTATCACAAAAATACAACTATTTTTGCATAATTAACACATCAAAAGAATTTTCTTTTCCTGTGATGCTATGCAGCATTTTTAACACGTATTTTGCCTTTCTATACGAATTTATAAAGTTGCATTTTTCAGACTAATTTTTTTAGACAGTCACTGCAATAAGATGGCAAATGGGTATTATAGTTATAAAGAAATCTCCACCAAACGCTCCATCGAATATCAGCAAAAATATCATAAATAAATTATGGATACATTGCTTAATGCAACTTGGATAATTATAGCCAGATGTTGCATTAATAATAAAGTCAAAAATTACTAACATATTTTTTTTCTTGTTACAGTTTGCACTACATAAATAAATCATATTTACGAATTAAAATTTCTTTAGTTTAATAGCTTATTCCAAAATGCACAGAAATCGTATTTTAATTTTTAATATTTTAAAATTATTAATTAGTAATGCGTGAAAGCAACTGATTTTTAACTAGTGTTTTGTATAAACATCGCACACTGCAAAATAATTAATTTGGCCCGTTACTTTGTTGATAGATATTGTTTGTGAAATTTGGCACGCGTGCGAAAAAAGGTTCGCCGACCCTAATTTATAGGATCCAGGGTCCGAACAAAAATTAAAAAAATGTAGCATATTGAAAATTAATTACAAAACTATTTCATCAACACAATTTCAATTCCTCCGTTATTTTAAACACTTTGCAATTTACATTGTCTGTCTAGCAAAAAATTAAAGCTCATTTCAATTTTATGGAACACCCTGTATAGCCAAATATTTAAAAAAGTATCTTTCTTTGCAGCTCAGATGAGGATGAAACGTCGTGCATCATCAGATGACATAAAGCAGGAAGATCCATCTACTTCTTCTAATGGTACTCGTAGAGGTAATATCTAAAATGAAACACAATTTACAAATATATGTTGCAAACATTTACTTTTGTTCATGAATTTCAAATGTGTTATTTATAATAAATATGTAGCAATAATTTCTTTTCATAATAATCGAGTAAGATTTCTTTTTAATTTTCAGAATCCGGAAAATAATAATCTAATTCAATCTCTTAATCATTAAAATTTCTGTAAGAGAAAAGCTAAAATTGTGCTTTTTATTTTACTTATAAATATTTGTGACTAATTTTGTTTTTCTTAAAATGTGTGTATACATATGCATTCCTTTTCACATGTAAAATTGGTAAGAAATATTAAAATTAACTTTTGAAATAAAAAAAATTGAAATTTTGGCTATGCTTAAAATTTGATGAATCTTCTTAAAGAATAATTGCTTCTCATCCTTTTTACATTTTTGATTGAGGTAAGAATTATTTGGTATTAAATCTGACTGTATGTTTCACGTTTGTGTTTCACAATTACTTCTTCTGGAATATGAAACGCAGTCGAATGAAATTAATGCGAGTTTTTTGAATGGATTCGAGGATATCATATAAGTTTTCAGAACTTTAAAATTTGAATTAGTTTCTGAGATATTATTATTATATATATATATATATATATATATTTTATTTTTTTTTTTTACTTTAAACGAAGTTTATCTAAAGATGGCAACTAAATTACTTCATGTTTAGGTAAAAATGAATGGAAAAATTAAATATATCGTTTGCTACTCAAAATGGGGAACAAATACATGCAAGCAGAATATTTTTTGAAGGATGGTATACTAAATTAGAGAGATCCCCCCTGAGTGAGGTTTGCGCTATTCCAGAAGAACATACAGTTTTGCTCATGTGTAACTTTAATTTAAACTCTGAATGACTAATTCTTTTTCAACTATTTATGATAGAGACGTTTTTACTGATGAGGTGCTATACCTATAGCACAAAATCTCTATTTTTTTTTACTTTTAATGTATCTTAATGTTGTTTTAATGTTTTCAAATTATAGTATGATTATTCATTTAAAAAATGTAATATATTTTTTCAAAAATACTCTTTAATCAATTAATAGTTTAATATTAATTAAATTATGATCATACGTTAAGAAAACAATTCAGAAATCCTGACTAGATAGTTTAAATCATAGAGTAAAGAGAAAGAATAGAGATGAAGTGTGGTGGCTGGAGGTGACGCCAAAAATGTAGCCCTAAAATCCGCTACGTTCAGCCCAAACACAATCACTTGCTTTCGCAAAAAAAGAAGAAACTTCTAGTAATACAGTTTTAATTCATAATACAATGAAATGCTACTTTAGAATGCTTAAATATAAGCAGATCATTTTCATTTAGAGGAGAAAAAAATGCACGGGAGATGTCAAAGAATTTGGTCCCTGCTCCACGTGTTTGTTTTGTTTGGACCGAATGAGGGCATTTAAATTTGAGCGATAACGCGCATCATATTTCGAACCGTTTTTACGGCATACTGAATCTCCATCTATCTCTTTTCTCCATGGTTTAAATAATATATATATATATTTTACTGTTGCCATATTTTAAACAAGCTAGAAATTGCTCGTCAAACGTGGCAAATGAGGTGCGTTCGTACTATAACTAGTTTTATAAATATTTTTTGCACCGTATATTGTACTGAATGTATATTTTAGTGAACTTCAATAAGTGCATATCCATTTGATTCTGTTCGAAAGGCTGTAACATCATTAAAATTCACTTGAAATATTTTTTCCCCCATTGGCCGTCATGTAACGGAAAACTTTTGACTGTCCCTGTAATTAAATTTTACATCCAATTTTCATAAAAATTGAAAAGCCTCTACAAAATTTTGCAACAATTATATATTTAAAATTTCAGACCATTCGGAAGGCTGTAACATCATTAAAATGCACTTGCAATAATTTATTTCCATTGGCCGTAATGAAGCGGAAATCTTTTGACTGTCCCTGTAATTTAACTATGCATCCGATTTTCATAAAATTTGAAATGACTCGACAAAAGTTTTCAACAATAATATATTTAAAATTTCAGACCACTCGGAAGGCTGTAACATCATTAAAAGGCACTTGCAATAATTTATTCCCATTGGCCGTAATATAATGGCAAACTTTTGACTGTCCCTGTCATTAAACTATACATCCTGTTTTCATAAGATTTGAAATGACTCGACAAAATTTTGCAACAATTATATAGTTAAAATTTCAGACCATTCGGTCGGGTAGTTTTTGTTCTGTTATATGCGGACAGACGGACGGACAGACAGATAGAAGGACTGAACGACGACTATAAGTGCTACGTATTTATAGAATTACGAACGCACCTAAAAAGAACCAGAGCAAAAATTATAATTTTTTTAACAAATTTCCTAGATTGCGCTTTCTACTAAGAGTAAATCAAAGCAATACTTTTCCATAATCAGGGTCCACGTCAAATTATCGTATTAGATTTTTTAAAAAACGATATAGATTGCAGTCATGAAATCAGGCGTGATTTAAAATATAAACAGTGAACGAAAATATTGTTTTTTTTTTAAATATTTTTACTTTTATACTTATTCGTTTGATTTTATTTTTTTATACGTTTTAGTTTTTCACTGTGACATTTACCCTTTTTAAATAGATCACTTAATTTGTAAGCTACCGTTTGGAGATGAAGAGGTTCACCCTATGATCAAGATGTGGATATGCGAACCAAGATCCAATACAACTGGCCAACGCATCAAATAATACCCGTAATTAAAATATTTTGCAATAAGTATAAACTCCCTTCAAAAGACATTGTTATCTGCACAAGTAAGTCACCTTTCAAATCTGTCTGATAATATTTATAAAAATGACATAATTAGCAGAAATCATATATGAAATTAACTTAACTAACAGTTTAGATGTATTTTTCATTTGTGTTTATATTATATTTTCAGTAATAAAATAGTACTGTTTCTTTTTTTTTTAGACTTAGGGCATCATAATCTGTTTGGAGTTTTATTCAATAAAGAATTGATTAAGTTTTATATTCTTATAAATATTTTAGAACGAGGTTTCAACTAGAGATTGACCGAAAATTCATTTTCATTTTTGGCTCAAAATGAGAGTTTCGGCGAAAATGCTGTCGAAAATTCGGCCGGACCGAAACTCGACTGAAACTATCTCCATTCCAAAAAATCTCGTTTCTTCTTTCAGAAAATTTCAACATTACTTATTGAATTGAGCTGAGGCCACTCTTTATTTATTGCTACGAACTTCACTGTTTATAATTATCAGTCATGACTTACTCAAGACTTGAGTGCAAATTATAAAGCAAGTAATGCATATATGACTAAATTTTGAAAACAATTTTCCCATGCTCATTAAAAGCTGCAGACTTAACAGTAATAGAAAATTTTCCGTTTGAAACCGCAGAAATGTTTCAAATACTCTTTGAGAAAGTTCTAGTAAAACAGATGATAATTTTCAAAAATTATTATTAAAGATAAATTGAGGTATATATACCTAAAACATTTTTTAATTAGATGAAATTCGTATACTAATTAGAAAATAATTCCGTGTCGTTAATGAATTAATTACGTTTTGTTTCATATGAAAATAAAGTTTTTGTCAGGGCCATAGAGAGCCAACTTGGGCTAAATGCATTATTAATAATTATGTATATTTAATAAACACGCATAATTAATTAATTAATTATGTATAGTATTTATTTATGTATAAATTACTTTAAATTTTTTTTTGACTTTTTCGTTTTCGGCTGAAAATTACCGAAAATTACCGAGATTACCGAAATTCGGTTTCGGTTTTAAAAACCTGTTTCGGTCGATCCTTGTTTCAACGTCTTATGGGGGCAACTTTGCCGGCACTATGTTTTGGGAAAATGTTGAATCACGATTTTACCAGTATACGATGTAATGAAAATTGTGACAAGCACGATGTTTTCACAATTTTACAAATTATTTTTATAATTTATGCTTAATCTCTGCCTTATTTTAGTTCAATATCTGATGTTTAATCCTTTACAAAATTAAAGAATTTAACAACTATTTTTTTTAAAATTTCAGATAACGTTCCTTTACAAAAGTTTCATCATGAAAGAAAAGGCTGATCTTTTATGGAAAGGGAAAGCTTCCTTTCTTTCGTAACCTGACCGGCAACGTGATTTAGTTTTAGTTCATTACTGAATTTAATATTTTCTTATATAACGATATTGCGTACTTTGATTCTTATGTAGTCAACATATGTATTATTGCCTCTGAAATAAATATAGTTTTTAAAACTTTACAATACGTCTGCTAATCTACCTCTTACATTTTATCTCTAATTAAAATAGAACTTCTAGTTAGCTAGAGTAATAAGGATATCCGATCATTTATTAACCCTTTCGTAGGCAGTGGGATATATATGTCCAGGGTTCTCCCTGGCTTTTGACCAACATTAGCGATTTGGCGAATAAAAAATAAAAAACAATAGTCAAATTTTTAAAAAGTTAGCAAAATAGATTCGGCGTGAAACACTGAAAAATCTATATTTAACCACTTATTGTATGCCTTTTTTCAATACATTCTAAAATAACCTATTTTTTGTAATTACTTATCTGGGAGCACGGCAGTGCGTCCGCCAAGTTCGCACAAGCCGTAAGCTACCTTTTCCTGAACCATTTCGGCATACTTTTCACCCCCCCTCATAACGTCATTTTAGGGAGAGATATAGAAATTTTTCTTTTATACACATGTTCGTATGGTCAAACTGAACTAAGGTTCCACGATTTCATGTTTCTATATTGAGTAGTTTTCGAAATATTAAATTCCGAAAAAGCGCTTTTTTGTCACTGACTCACTTCGCATCATCAAATAACTAAGGTACTTCTAAAAGTCGTAGAATCATGAAATTTCACAAGTAAGTCGGGTTCGTAGCACAATTAACAAGAAAAATCTGAAAACACAGAATTTCCGCCTCTAAACCCTTCAAACAGGGGATGTTCATTTGGCCGTAAACAGTTCCTTAACACATTCAATTGTGCCAATGTTGGTCGCCAAAACTCGATTACAGAGTTTTGAAGGGAGTCACCTGATTTCAAGCAGAATAACATTTTATATATATGCTTTTCCAAAGATGTTTGTTAAATAGAAAAAATGAATATACCTAAAAATTTTAATTAGTATAGGTTATGATATATTTACGATATTAAAACAATAAAACATATAACAAAATATAACCGCAATTCGGTACGTTTCCGATATAGTAGCCTTGGCGAAATACAGAAAATAGCCTTGACGAGAAAAGAAATTGGATAATAACGTATTTTCTGGCAACCCATTTACTGTGTCATATACACAAGCAATTTTTTCCATATGTATACAATTTATTTAATGTAAGGAACCCGTTTATTTATTTTTATATACCAATATAAATAATTTGTATATAAAAAATAATATTTTATACATGTATAAATAAAATGTTTATATGTATATAAATTCGGAACAGATGTCATATTCCCCTCATATTGGCGCGATTTTTTTCTGTCGCCAATATCATATAGGCAACAGGTACTTAACTTGCGCCAAAGTGCTTGATGTGGTAACCTGGATTATGTTGTTTATGCTGTTGATGTTTTCGCCAAATTGGCAACCGAAAAAAATCGCGCCAATATGGGGCGAATATGACATCTGTACCATAAATTCATATATAAATAACATAAAAGTTCATGAGGTTTGTTTTCATAGTTGTTTATATCATTTGGCAACATATCTCAGTTTCTGAAGTCCGAATTGCTCCAAGATTAAAAAAAAATGCCACGGCCCCTGTTGTGGAAAAATGTCCTAATTCTATATGAAAGTTTAGAAATCTCCTTTTAATTAAACGAAATGTGTAACTAATAAACTGTCTTTAACGATGTGCGACAGATATGGCGTCCGAAGTCCGCTGCTAATGCTATTATATTCTATTATTAACCTACTTACTGTTAATTTATTGTTAATTTTAAATCTGTAAAAGAAAGATTATAGTTATAGATAAGATATGTTGGTCGCCAAAACCCGATTACAGAAAATTAGCCTGAGTTATAAAGGTGTTACATGATTTCAAGCTGAATGAATTTTTATATGCTTTTACAAAAATCTTAATAAGGCAAATATTTCAGTTTATCTGTCCATCTTTCTATCTTTTACTTCCTTAAAAAAAATTTGGTGCTTGTTAGTTATCCCGTCGACCAAATTATGTCGCCAAATTGTAAGATTAAATGCCAATAATGATTGATCGTAAATGCCACATTCACTTGACTATCACGTGTTTACGTCATCAAGTGATTTTTATTTCGACGTTTTATTAGTATTTTTATTAATGTTATACTAATTTTATTGTTCTTTCATTATTTAAAATAAAAATTTATGTTAATTTGTACAATTTGGCGAGTGGTTTGGAAATTTATATAATTTGGCGAAATTGGTCGGCGGGATAACTAACAAGTACCACAAATTTTATTAAAAACCGGGAGGCGTCTGCATAGATCATCACCTCATCGAGTTGACGGCTGAAATTTTAGGATTAGTTAAATATCGATTAGCGTATTGAAATGTAACTGGTCTGCCAAGTCATATCTTTGTGGAAACCACCTACAGACCCAATTTTACGGGTTAATTGGTGGATTTTCCATTGTGTTTTCCTGCACCCATTCCTCCATGTTTCCAAACTATTGAATGCAGGAAAATACAATAGTAAATCTATCAGTTAACCCCTAAAATTAGGTCTTCAGGTGGTTTCTACCAAGATATGACTTAACAGACCAGTTGCATTTAAATATGCTAATCTAGTTTTAACTAATCCTGATATGTCAGCTGTAAACTCGATGAGGTGATGGTGTGTGCAGACGCCTCACGGTCTATTATAAATGTCGGAATTCTAATCTCATGTAATAAGTAATGCATTTGCATCATACATATTATATGTATGTGTATAATACATAATATATATGCATCATTATGACGTCAGAATAAACAAAACATTTTTTGTCGCCAAATTTGAGAATTGGCATGATATATTACCAAATTTGGCGAAACTTTGATAAATCTCGCCAAGCTTGGCGAATATTTGACGCTAGTGGCTATTTTTCAATGAGTTAATTATTAATGCGAGCCATCTATTTTTATTTTTCCGCATATCATCTGAATAGTTAAATGATATAACGTACTAATACTATTTCCAAAGTGCTAATAGTTTCGTCACTGCACAAAATCTCTGCTATTGTTATTATATTGTACTGTTATTATACTTACTGTGACTATGTTGTTAATCTTTACACCGCTAAAACTTCTGTATCATATAAAGGGAGTTTACGGAAACTATTAAAGCATTGAAACTGCCAGTTCTCCCTATGATTATTATAATTCTATAATATGTAACCTGTTAATCGATATGTACGTTAGAATGAATCTTCTATAACCCGGTTCCTCGCATTTTAATTTTCAGGTTTCGAATAAAATTAGCTAAAATCTTAGAACCATGGCACATTGACTAATTCTTCAACACGATCAGATGAGAAAAATGAGATATTTTCAAATGGATCATGGCAGTGAGCCGGTAGACTTTCTATTCTTCCGTAATCGAGTCTACTGAAAAGGTTAACGTGAAACACAAAGATATTAGCATCAATATGGTTTAATGCAAATGCAGATATTGTCAAAGGATTTCATAAGAACCATTTGTACGCAGTCGTATCTGTTAAAATACAACAATTGGCAGTGAGCCCAATTAGAAAAGATTACTTAATAGGATTAAAAATTTCCGCATTAGAGAACGAATCGTAACTGCTGAGGAAACATGCATAAGTGCGTTAAGAGATATTTGTCACGAAAGATGAAATACATAACAACACAAAATATATGATGTGCTTCCATGATCGTAAAGAATTCTTGATTTCTCTATCAAAAGCTTCCGACTTGGCGAAAGAATGGGCAAGTAAATTAAATTATGAATAACAGTTGCATGATGCAACGTTTAACATCGAATTAATGCGGTAAATACTGCTTGGTAGAGGCGGCTAGTACTTTAATATAAAAAAAATAAATTATAAATTTGTAAAGCTCAATAAAATAAATTTAGGTATTTTTATGTTTGCCGGGCGCAAGTGACAAATCGCCAAATACTGTTCGAAACTCCATTGTTCATATTGCATTCATTTCATTTAAAGATATATACTTTTCAGTCATCACATTTAAAATAGATGCATTTCCCTCATTTTATTTAATAGAATATTTAATATAGAAATAAATAAGTAAATAAATAAGAAATAATAACATAAACCAAAATATTTTATTTGAAAATGAAAGCATTGTTTTTAATTTACACATGTGTAAAATAAAAACTGCTATTGACGAAAAAACAAAAGGCTAATGAGGAGATTTGCTCCCGGCTAACATAAAAGTACCGAAATTTAAGGTTTTTCATATTAATATAGTTTAGAATAACAAACTTGAAAAAACATACAAAAAGTAGTGATATCCCAACAAAAAGTTTTCTCTAAAAAAAAAAAAAAAAAAAAAAAAAAAAAAAAGCGCCAAGTTCTCCTTAATGTTTCGGCCAGAAAAAGTAGTGATATGCGAAGTTCGCACAAGTTAAAAGCCAAACATCCCAAATCTTTCATTGAAAATGGCTTCCTGCGACTTGGCCGTTAATGCCTTCGAGAGAGTTTTTCAAATTTTCAAATATGTACAAATGCCAACATGCCAACTTCATATTTTGATTATTTTAGACATTTTGTGGCACAGAGTACAGAAATAAAATACACATTTGAAAAAAGCATTTAAACAACTTCAGTCTATTTAAATGCTTAGAAGATGCAAATAACAAAATACTTGTATTCAGGAGCTAATATCCCTAATTGCTAAAACATAATTAGTATCAGCTTTTAACAGTTTATAAATCGAATACATCTATGTATGCAAACAAACTATAATAAAAGTTCAAACGAAAAAAATCTCTTTCGTCAATACACAAGATGTCAATGTTATACAATATATAATGTAACATATTGTGAGATTTGAAGTAAGTAAATTTTGTTTTATTACTTGGGTTTTACGTTAATGACTTTAGCTTTAGACAGACCGTACAAAATAGCAATTAAACCACAAGTGGACTAAATGATTTGAAATCAAAACTAATGTTTGTTCAAACTGAATGGTAGTTGTCAGAAATCTTTTACTTATAATGTCTTTATGTGAATTTGCTTCTTTGCATTCTAATATTACTTTTAATATTTAAATAATTCATAAATGCGTAATTTCCAACCATTAATTTTGAAATGCTGTAGAAGGTATTAACGGCCAAGTCGCAGGAAGCCATTTTCAATGAAAGATTTGGGATGTTTGTCTTTTAACTTGTGCGAACTTCGCATATCACTACTTTTTCTGGCCGAAACATTAAGGAGAACTTGGCGCTTTTTTTTTTTTTTTTTTTTTAGAGAAAACTTTTTGTTGGGATAAAATAGAAATTGGACTATCTGCTGCAGAAACTATTAAAACTAAGTATCTTCTAAATGTCTCCTAAATGAGTAAATGTTTCAGACATTCTTTTAGCAGTCTAAATAAAACTTCAATCTTTGGTTTACCGTAGTGAAAATATACGCTAAAAATTGCTATGAGATTTCGACTCTAACCGATAGAAAAAATTGACCGGCCAATGATACTTTGCATACAACTAATAAATAGATGGTAAATGGCTAATTTCAACACCGCGTTCCAGCAAAACTTTTCTCTATTTGGCGCTTCATGGGAGTACTTTTGTTTCTGTTTTTACCAGCGTGACGCGACACTGGAGCATAGATAATGAATAATGATTAAGTGACAACAGAGAAATACCTATCGCATAATACTTTCTGTGTCATTGGCTGTTGCTAAACTGAATTGGTGTTCAATCAGTATCTCTATAAATAGAGCAATATAAATAGCACGGTGCGATTGAACATTTAAAGGGACATCAATCGTTTAGAAACGCGGATAAGAATCTCGACTATATTGGCACATATACACACACACAAAAAGAGCAGAATTTGAGCACTCGCAATTTGGCGAGTTCGATTGTTCGTTTACTCGCCAAATGAAGCATTTTGTCGCGATTTGGCGCAATGGCGAGCGGCAGCGAGAACCCTGTATATGTCCCACTTAATTTAAATTACCGAATACAACAATGGCACCAGAAAGTTTAAACAGAATTTTACATTTATAATGTATTTGAAGAAAAAGCTTTTACTTATTATGAAACAAATTTGTTTGTAAAACCTGGTGTTATTCAATCAGTTCAACAATTTAGCAACTGAAGTATTTTGCCCAGGAAAGGGTTAATGAGAAAGCTTACTCCTGGGTCACGTGCAAGTAATAGGGATAAAAATACATCATAATTCAACTTATTTATGTCACATCAAATATTTTATTTATCTTTGGTATGTTTTTGATTATGTCCTAGAAAAAAAAAATCATGGCTTTGGAAATACATTATTTTTTAACCAACAAACATTTCAATAAAAGTACAACACATAATTTTCAACGGATTGTAAAAAATTAGGAAAAAAAATATTTTGACCCACCCTGAAAATGAGATGTCTCTCCTGGAAGTATGATCTAGCTACGGGCCTTATTTCTGTCCAAAACTATTCCACTATCGAGCATGTGAATTAAGTTTTTCGCATCACGTGAGAAAAAAAAATTGTTGATTTTAAATCTGTACTAACTTACCCCTATTTACACTCATCTTCTCTTTACAGTGCAAGGCATTCCGCCTGTAACACCATATGTTTCAGAGGCCGGAAAGATAAAGGAAAATACCCCTTTAAATGCATCAAACATCAAACGAAATGACGAGAAGAATTGCTCTTTAAATGAAGAAACAAAATCAATTAAAATGAGGGAAATGTTTCATTAAATGCACAAAAATCAAATAAAATGACAAGGAAAATTCCTCCTTAAATTTTCCTTAAAATTCCTCCTTATTTTTCCTTAAAAATCCTCCTTAACTGGAGTGCTGGTATAGGCTGGACGAATCGAGTATGTGAATGAAGTTTTTCGCAACATGTGAAGAAAAAATTGTTGGTTTTAAATCTACACTACCTTATCCTACTTATACCCATCTTCTGTTGACAGTGCAGGACATTCCTCTTGTAGCACCGCAAGTCTCAGAAGCCGGAAAGATGCGGGAAAATACCCCACCCTTTGAGCTCTGATGGGTGAATTTCTTCCCTCTTAATTTTAATCTCCAAATCCACTGGCACTGGAATATTCAACCAAATTTACTGTAAAAGGACTTATTTTCGCGAGGCTTTAATTTTCGCGATTTTCGCGAGTCCGTCGTAATCGCGAAAATTTAAGCCTCGCGAAATATATATATTTTTTCGCCTCAAATAAGAATGAAAAATCAGAAAATTTTCACTTTCAAAATTTAATGATTACAGTTACTTAAATAAAAAATAAGTACACAAATTTCTTACAACTATTTCTTGAATATTATTCAAAAACAATAATACAACTAATAGAATGAAGCTCATTCACTTACAATATTTATACCAGCATCTTTGAAGCCATTCATTTTTAGATCGATGGGGAGAGCGTGATGGTGGTGTGTGTCTGTGGGGGGGGGGGGGGGGGGGGACAAAGAACTTTTCTGACAAAAGGAAGTTTCTTTGTCTTATGCAAAAGGGGTTCTATTTAGGTAGTTTTGGAATTTTTCAACTTTCGGTTCAGTTCATATAAAATTCGCGAAATCACCGATATCTTCATTTTCGCGAAAATTACGACTCGCGAAAATAAGTGCTTTTACAGTATTTGGAAATAGAATAATTCATTTTTTCGTGTATATTGTAAGCCGAATCTTTCATTTACAAAATACTGGTGCCAATGTGACATTTGGGCCTTTTGAAGAAATTCACCCCCAGAGCTCAAAGGGTTAAATGCGCCAAAAATCAAATAAAATGACGAGAAGAATATTGCTCTTTAAACGAAGTAACAAAATCAAATAAAATGATGAAAAATTTCCTCCTTAAATTTTCTTTATAAATCCTCCTTAACTGGAGTGCCGGTATAGGCTGGCCAAATCGAACATTTGAATGGATTTTTTTTTTTTTGATCACATGATTTTTTTTAAAAAAATCAGTTCTAACCTACTCCTATTTATAGTCATCTTCTATTGACAGTGCAGGGCATTCCACCTGTAATTCCGCACGTTTCAGAAGCCGGAAACGTGAGGAAAATATCCCTTTTAAATGCGGGAATAAAGTGATGAGAAGGAATTTCTTTTTAAATGCAGAAAAAAAAAATCAAATAATGAAGGCAATACTTTTTTAAATCCATAAAACATCAAGTAAAATGATAAGAGAAATGTTTTTTTCTTTTTAACATTATTCCTACCGATGTCAAATGACACCTTTTTAAAGTTTGCATTTATGTCTATTTTGCTTGTAGTTTTTGAATGCAATAAGTATAAAATAATTTTCAATGTATTAAAAATGGTTTGATATTGTTTCAATCTAAAAGTTACAAATGAAAAACCACAAATAGAAATCTTAAAAAAAAAAAAAAAAAAACATACACACACACACACACACACACACACAAAAAAAAAAAGAAAGAAAGAAATTGATGAGGAAAATTCCTCCTTCACTCGCCTGAAAACTACCGCTCGCTAATGTTATTCCTACGGGAGAAATTTTTTTAAATATCTCGTTTGCATTTTAATATTTTTAAATGATTTTTTTTTTTTTTTGCAATGAATAGTTGAGGTCGGTCTCTACAAAAACCCTTTTTATTTTTTCGATTTTGTTTGTAGACTTTTTTTACGAGGACACTTTCGCTTTCGAAACCGTTTCTGAAAATAAAAGGCCTGTAAAAAAAAAAAAAAAAAAAAAAAAAAAAAAAAAAAAAAAAAAAACTCCTGTAAACGAAATCGAAAAAATAAAAAAAGGCGCTTTGTAGCGTAACCCATTGAAAACAAAAATTAATTTAAAAATATTAAAATGCAAAAGTGATATTTAAAAAAAAAATTCTCTGATAGGAATAACGTTAGGGAGCGACAGTATTCGCGTGAGTCAAAAAACCCCTTGAGGGTGTTCTCAACTGCTCTGCTCAAGAAGCGCAAAACGTTTTGACACATTTACAAATCCATTTTTTGACGGAAAAGACTGATTTGGAATCGAACTGTGTTTTCCATTTTTTGATAAATAAATTACCTATTCAGTTAGAAGTGATTTTGATCACGTGACAAACACGTTTTTCTCCCTTCGCTGACTGGTTTTTCTGCTTTCTTCGGGAACTTCGGTTCAAAACGTCGACTTTGACAATAATTTCTGAAGATCTATTGCGTTTGAAAAAAAAAAAAAATAAATAAAAAGCGGAAAATTCAGATCGATTACATAGTTTCTGAACAACAATAACTGCTAGTTTCATGCATTTCCGACCAAAAATAAATTTTAACTTATGTCATAAAAATACCCTTTTGCATTTGAGAACAGCCTTAAATGCAGAAATAAAACCCCAATGAAATGATGAGAACTCTTTCAATAGAAAAAATAAAATAGAATGATGAGAAAAATTTCCCGTTAAATACAGAAAAAAAAGAAAGAAAAGGATAAACTGCAATGTCCAAAATTTTAAGCAAGAACAAAAATAAACAGAAGTTTTGCAAACTAATTGTTATTCCCACTTCTCTCTATTTTTCAACCGAACTTTTTCACGTTTCACGTAGCGGTCATTCCTGCCCAAAATTATCCCACCATTAACTGGAATACCGGTATCGGCTGGCCGAATCGAACACGTGAATCAAGTATTTGCATTACATGAAAAAGAATCCTTTTGTTGATTCTAAATCAGTTCTAGCTTACCCTTATTTATCCTCATCTTCTGTTGACAGCGCAGGGCATTCAACCTGTTACACTACGCGTTTCCAGAGGCCGGAAAGATGAGGAAGAGATTACTCTGCGGGTACAAATGATACTGAAACGATACACCAGAAAATAGATGATTAGAAAATATCCGCTATTTCCCGTCATATAGAAATTAGGTGAAATTGAAAATGATTAATAATAAATAATTGATGTGCTTTTTCCATCATCTTATTAGGTGCGTTTGTAATTATATAAATACATAGCACCTATAGTTATCATCTGGTCCGTCCGTCTGTCTGTCCGCAAATAACAGCGCAAAACTACCCCAGCCGAATGGTTTGAAATTTAATATATATAATCGTTGCAGAATTTTGTCGAGTCATTTAAAATTTTATGAAAATCGAATCAAAATTAAAAAATATATTAATAAAAGTTTTGTCCATTCTATTAAATCCTATCATGCGTAATTAATTCAATGATATCCCATGATAGTTAATGATTCTAGGTTGCCACGGAGATTACGTCCTATTTAAGATGGAGCCATATTATTTTCGTATTACTGAATTTAATATATATAATCGTAATAAATTTCGTATTCATGCATTTTTGCATTAGAGTGCAACAGCTATTGCACCAAGATTTGACTATTTATAAAGCAAGCTATAGTACGAACAAATGTCCTATTTAAAATGGAGTCCTATTATTTTTGGATTACTGAATTTAATATATATGATCGTAATAAATTTATTATTCATGCATTTTTGCATAGGAGTGCAACAGCTATTGCACCAAGATTTGACTATTTATAAAACAAGTTATAGTACGAACGCACCTCATTTGCCACGTTGGACGTTCACTTTCCGACTTGTAATATACATAATATTTACATTTACATACAACAATTTTCAATATACGCAGTAGATGTAACAAGTTTTTTTTTTTCCTTCCCAAAACGAAAGTTGTCTAATAAGGAATTTTCCAGAATCTAACTAAAACTTATTTAATCTATTGTGTTTCTGCAAAAGTGTTTTTTATTTAAAATGAATAACATAAGAAGTTGAACCAGTAATAGATTTTCCTCGTCATTATAATAATGGTGGAATAATATAGTTTAAATACTTTCTATCGATAAACTGCGTTCTTTTAGCATAAATGACATGATTTTTTTTACAGCGATTAAAAGCAGTAAGAAACTGTGTCTCTAAACAAATTTGGACCAATGAATGTAATTTAAATGGGGCACTTATTTTATAAGGGTTTCTGTGGATTAGTGCTTTTAATTACAAATACATATAAAAGTTAAAAACATATATGTAGTATTTACTTAAAAGTTGATAAAATAAGTATGATGATCAATATGGTAATATATAATATTCAAGGTGAAAATTCCTTCACAGCACTGTTTTATTGTAGTGTTTTGGTTTTGCAGATACATATCCCGATATTACCGCACTAACCGAAACCGCACTGATCGAAGCATGCATTGAATGGGGAAAAAAATCCCTGCCGGCCCGCCTACATAGGCGGAGTAGATTTCGAAGTTAAGTATACTAATTTCACCAACAAAAGCTAAATCATGATTAGAGACAAACCCACTTTAACAATTTTATCTGGCCGCTTTTGACGAGTTTTTATTTCATTTTTATGTAAGAGCTGGTTTTATCAGAATCAAGTTAAGACGGTATTAAAAAAAAAAATACTTTTCCATGCTCAACAATTCGAAATTTTCTGGCACATTTTCAGATTCATTTTTAGTAGAAAATATATGAAACTTACTGACGAGATATTTGAAGAGATTTATAAACGATCTATGTTTTTATTTTTCGTTTAATTAATTAAAACTTAATTTATAAACAATTATTTTCTCAGTAGGACGATATTTTTCGTTTCTAACACAATCACTTCGGGAAATTCTGTTTAAAATGCCCCCTTTGACAGCATTTTTAAAAATATATTCTGCCTCTATCAAAAAATAGATCATTACGGTACATTGTATAGTTTCTGAATAAGAGAATCTACCAAATGGATGCGTTTGAGAGAAAAAAATGAATTTAAAAATGCATCAGAAAATAAGTAGTTTGGATATGAATACACCCTTAATACGATGATTTTTTTCTTCAACCGCTATGTATTTTTAATTTGTTTTTGCTGTAAGAATTGGTTCTATCAAAAACTTGTCAGTATAGATGTTGTAGTCAATATTAAGAAGATATGTAATAAATTAATGCGGATTTTATATTATCTTGTGAATTGACGAAGTTATGGATTTTTTCTTCTTCAACTCCTCGTTTTTGTTTTTGTTCTTAATTTATTTTTTTTTTTCGGTACGAATTGGTCCTATCAAAAATTTGTCAATATAAAAGTAGTGGATAATATTAAGAAAATTTATAATAAATTTATTTGGATTTGATATCTTGAGAATTGACGAAGTTATGCATTTTTTTCTCCCTAAAACCCTATTTTTTGCGCATCTTGAGCCCATTTTTAATTTTATCAAAAATCTGTGATACATAAAATTTTAGCCCAAATTTTAGAAGTAATAAAAACATAAAACTGATCTGATATGTACAAAAATTAAGAAGTTATGGAGTATTTTCGGTTTTCGCAAAACCCCTCCCTATTTCCATCCCCTTGGTCCGATTTTGCCCATTAACAAACTTGACCGAGATTTTATGCCCCTTCATTTTATGTATCAGCTTAGAAGAGATTTGTGCAGAATTATGGAATTTATCGTGTCCAGAAGAAAGTGATATATATATATATATATTCTACTTTTGTAGTTATTTGATACCTTGATATAAGAAATTCCATTTTATGCTGCATGTTTGTCATCTTTCATGGTCTATATTAAACTTCATTTTAACATGATCATATCACTGTTGTTCATTAGTTCTTAGTTAAAGGATCCATCTTTATTTTGTATAATATCAGTGTTATGTATTGAAGCTAAATTTATTAATTTAATTTTAGTAATTGGAAATAGATGATGAATTGTACTTGTATAATGGTTATATATTATCATTCAAATTTCTATGCTGCTATTGCGCAGGTTATTCTGAATGATCACTTTTTGTTCTTTTATTTTCATTTAGAATTGCCAGAATTCTTTTTGAAACGTATATTCTTTTACGAGGTATCTTTTATATATTTTATTATAAATATATTATTTCTGTGAGCTAAATGTTTTGCAACGTTAGCAAACTATTTTTGAAAAACATTATGCGCTGGGTTTATTGCTGAAATTGCGCAAAAACTTAGTGTGTTATCATATGATTTCTACTTTTGTAGTTATTTGATACCTTGATATAAGAAATTCCATTTTATGCTGCATGTTTGTCATCTTTCATGATCTATATTAAACTTCATTTTAACATGATCATATCACTGTTGTTCATTAGTTCTTAGTTAAAGGATCCATCTTTATTTTGTATAATATCAGTGTTATGTATTGAAGCTAAATTTATTAATTTAATTTTAGTAATTGGAAATAGATGATGAATTGTACTTGTATAATGGTTATATATTATCATTCAAATTTCTATGCTGCTATTGCGCAGGTTATTCTGAATGATCACTTTTTGTTCTTTTATTTTCATTTAGAATTGCCAGAATTCTTTTTGAAACGTATATTCTTTTACGAGGTATCTTTTATATATTTTATTATAAATATATTATTTCTGTGAGCTAAATGTTTTGCAACGTTAGCAAACTATTTTTGAAAAACATTATGCGCTGGGTTTATTGCTGAAATTGCGCAAAAACTTAGTGTGTTATCATATGATTTCTACTTTTGTAGTTATTTGATACCTTGATATAAGAAATTCCATTTTATGCTGCATGTTTGTCATCTTTCATGGTCTATATTAAACTTCATTTTAACATGATCATATCACTGTTGTTCATTAGTTCTTAGTTAAAGGATCCATCTTTATTTTGTATAATATCAGTGTTATGTATTGAAGCTAAATTTATTAATTTAATTTTAGTAATTGGAAATAGATGATGAATTGTACTTGTATAATGGTTATATATTATCATTCAAATTTCTATGCTGCTATTGCGCAGGTTATTCTGAATGATCACTTTTTGTTCTTTTATTTTCATTTAGAATTGCCAGAATTCTTTTTGAAACGTATATTCTTTTACGAGGTATCTTTTATATATTTTATTATAAATATATTATTTCTGTGAGCTAAATGTTTTGCAACGTTAGCAAACTATTTTTGAAAAACATTATGCGCTGGGTTTATTGCTGAAATTGCGCAAAAACTTAGTGTGTTATCATATGATTTCTACTTTTGTAGTTATTTGATACCTTGATATAAGAAATTCCATTTTATGCTGCATGTTTGTTATGTTTCATGGTCTATATTAAACTTCATTTCAACATGATCATATCACTGTTGTTCATTAGTTATTAGTTAAAGGTTCCATCTTTATTTTGTATAATGTCAGTGTTATGTATTGAAGCTAAATTTATTAATTTAATTTTAATAAATGGAAATAGATGATGAATTGTACTTATATAATGATTATATATAGATAGTTTTTTACTGAGGGTGGTTTTAGGTTCTAGGCGTCATGATCGGTGTAGATCTGCAAAAACTTTCAGAAATTCTAACATAGGGGAGAATGTAATAGGTAGTATTTCATACGAAATCTGCCTAAAAGCTGCAGCAGATGCACAGCCAATTTTCATAAAAACTCAATATACATAAATAGACAATGTAATAATATATTACGATGTTGTTTTTGGTATAATATTGTTAGAAAGTACATTATACGTAAATAGACAATGTAATAATATCTACCCTATATTTATAAAATAATAATGAAACGAATTTATGAAACGATTCTATGAAACGACTGATTAAACAACTGATTATGTTTCACGGCGAATTCTCCTAAAATATGGAATACTTTGCGATGAAATTAACAACAAAAATCCGTATTGATCCGCAGATCTCAAAACTGGTATTAGAATTTTTAAATTTTAATTGGTTTCAGAAATATTAATTTTTTTCTAATTTTAAATAATTTTCTCTAATGATGGCAACTCAAATTTTAATCATAACAGATATTTTTTTTTTCATATTTTAGAAAAGGTTATTATTTTAAACTAATTTGGCAACCAGTTTGGCCTCCCTTAAGTGTATACTAAGAAATGTATCATATTACTTTTTTTCATAATTCAATTTGTATTTCATTATAATTTTATTTAATACAAAACTTCCATTTAAAACTGAAACATTTAAAATAAATGGCTTTTACTTCTTTCTTTTTTTTTAAACGAAACGAAAAGAAAAATATTAGGCACAGATGTCATATACGCAACGGGGTACCTAATTGGCGCCAAAATCGCGTTATTTTGCCTGACATGGTAACCCGGCTATTGTTGCTTATATTTATTAATAAATGTTTATTTGAATTTATTTTCTTTTTATTTACGAAAAATGTTCTAAATTATTTTGTTCTATAGTTATTAATTAGACTTTTTTTAATCATTTTTATTTCATTTTAAAAATAATAGAAAATAATTTAAAAATACATATGTAACTGGTATTCGAAAACGAGGTTTTCGCCAAATTGTCTAAAAAAAAAAAAAATTACGCCAAATTCGGCGCGTATATGACAATGCAACAAATCATGACATTTAATTTCAACTTCAAAGCAATGTTTTAATGGTACTACTTCTCCCGTCGACCAATTTCGCCAAATTATATAAATCGCCAAACCACTCGCCAAATTATACAATTTGACCTATTTTTTTATTTTAAATAACGAAAGAACAAATAAATTAGTATAATATTAATAAAAATACAAATAAAATGTCGAAATAAAAATCACTTGATGGCGTAAACACGTGTAACCTCCTTAAAGCCAAGTGAATGTGACATTTACGATCAACCATTATTGGCATTTAATCTTATAGTTTGGCGACAGATTTTTGGTCGATAGGATAACCAAGTAGCACCGTTTTAATTTACCACTCGAAAAATAAAAAAAATGCTAACTGGCGAATTAAAAAAAAAGCTATTGGCGAGATTTGTATCCGGCTAACATACAAGTACCAGGGATTCTTTGCGATTCATGGCAATTTTTATGTAGTTTTATTCGAAAAAATAATTTTGATTCTTTAATCAAAATGGAAACCTTTTTTATGAAAAGCGAAGTGATCAGCCCATAATTAATTATGGCAGTTACATGACTTGGACTATTATAATATAAGTGAAATAATGGCGATAGAATAATATTTGGCGACTTATCACACCTGTGGCTGGCTAACGTTAAAGTTCCAAAATGGCCGCCTGGAATATAAAAAGCGAAGGGATCCGCCCAGAACTGTTGATAATAGTCACATGACTTAGGCTATTATTATAGAGATTATTTTCAATTCTAAAAGCAGCACATAGAATAATATTTCCTAAAGATTAAAAAATTATTTACACGTGACTATTAAAAACAGAAAAAAAAACTTTAAAATTACTATTAAATGAGTGCGTATTAAAAGCAGAAAAATATTCAAAATTATGTCTTGAAAATTGTATGTACACGTGAATATTAAAAGAGAAAGGAAACTTTAAAATAATAAATACATTAATATGCGTTTAACTCTTTCAGGGGCAAGGTACTTCTATTCGTAAAATCTTGAAATCAGTAAATGGCACCAGAATTTACAAACAAATTTTGAAATACAAAAATGCTTTTGTTCACTTACTTAATAAAAGGAAAAATTTCATCCCAATTCTCTGGTGCCAATGTGGCATTTAAGAAAATAAATTAAGTGGTCCAAAAATGAACCACCGCTTTTGAAGAGGTTAAAGCAGCAACTTTTAGTAATTGTAGTGTATTACCATATATAACATAAACGTGTGAGCTAATTTAATAAGTCACAATCAAGAAACATTGAAAAGTCAATTTTAATTTTAATTCTGCATTACTACTATACTTTAGGTTACGTATTTTAGCGTACTTACTATGAGATTAATTTTAAAAAAATTGTGTGACTTGATTTATAACTTATTCCAATACAAAGTGATTACTTCAATTGTACATACAATACATTTTAAATTATTTAAGCGAAAATTTATAGCAGTTTTAACAAAATTTAATTTCAAATCCTCGATCACTTGCATGCTTCTACTGATGTCTGGATTCTAATTTTTGAAAAGCTTCTTCGAATTATTTTAATGTTATTTATTTTTCGGCATTTTCTGAAAATTCCACTTTCAAAACTTCAATGCTATGTTGCTGAAAAAATAAAGAATTTCCCATTCTGTGTTTTGCTCACTAATAGAGGGAGCATCTAAAAAAAGTTTACGCACTAACTGAAAACGCACTAATTAAGTGAAACCTATAATCATCGTGTTTTAATATACAGGGTAGTTATAAAATACGACCACGGACAAAACTATTGAACAACTCCGTGTTTATTCTATATCTTTAAACTTTTTACTGACAGATGTTAAAATCAAAATGATAAAAATGACACTTAAATTTTTAAAAATATGTTTTTATTTCATTTTCTTAACACAAAAATGTTTTCATTGGGTCAATCCATTTCAAGTGGTCCAGCACTGGTTGCTCGACCATTTTTAAAAAATCTGAAATTTTTTGTACAACAACATGACTATTATCAAAATGACTATTATTTTAATTTTATTAATTTTTGTTTGTGCATGGCAGCCATCTTTGTTTCATCGTCTGCAGCAATTTTCTCACAAGAAGGGTTTACGGAATTGTAAATAATTCATCGTTTATTTATCCAATTCAACTGCGGATTAAAGCAATTTGTACAGAATACATTGGGCTAAAAATCTGGTAATGGAGTAGTTTCCGAAACTAACTGCTTATTGGTAAAATTTAAGCATAAAGTTTCAGTTTTTTTCTAAAATCTGTCCGTTTACAAGAGGAAATTTTTCTAGCAAGGAAAACTGTCAACATGACATAATTTTTTTTACAAATAGACCGAAAGTACTTGTACTCACACGCCGAGTTCCAGATCTGGGACTTGCTTTCTCTTTGCTAAAAGAAATCCCAAATTTTCCAAAAATGACAAAAATCGCACTTTTCAGGCTTTGATATCTCGGTGGGGCACGAGATAAAAATTGTTTTTTTTTAAAATAAGAGTATTGTATGGTAGTGTTATGCACAAGAAATTTCAGGATGGAGATTTGACTACAAGCTGAGATATGGCAAGGGCAACATGTCAAAACAATACTGCCAAACTATTGTTTTGTTGTAGTCACAGCTAAGTATTTATCTCAGAGTGTCATTTAAATTTATGTTTTTGATTATCTTTAAGTAATAGTAACAGAAAATAAAGCCCTTTGCAAAGCTTAGCAATTAATTAAAAAAATAATTATGCCAAAGGCCATACATTTTGTATGGTTTCAGTAATTTTTGTTGTAAGTAATTTTAGTAGCTAAAAGAAACCTCAGCACTTTTACATAAAGAAAAAAAATATTTTTATACAAGACCTGAGACAAAAACAACATAGGGAAAAAGAAAAGCTGTTAATGTTGTCATATTTGTTGAGACATGATCAAACGTGTCAAAACACATTCTTGCTTGTTGGTTCAAAAACCACAATTTTGATCTTTCTCAAAATTTTATTTGTAGAAACCAAGTCTTGTCATCTCTTGATAACTTGATTGAAGATCTTGGCCCTGCTGGCTCATAGAAATATACTTTGAAATCACTATGTGCAAGTCTCAATTCCTTAATAATTCATAGCTAACTTCTTATGAAAAAATGTGATTTTTCTGCAATATAAATTTTGAAAAGGCTTTGGATATCTTTACTTTCTGAAAATTACTTGAGGCTGATGCATGGTAACATCGCATAATGTTTCATTTACAGGAACATACTTATGGTAGAAACAAGTTTCAGGGACTCGCAAGCAGCATTAAAATTGTGTTTTTTAAACCAACAAGCAGGAATGTGTTTTGACACGTTTGATCATGTCTCAACAAGTATGCCAACATTAACAGCTTTTCTCTTTCCATATTCTGTTTTTGTCTCAGGTCTTGTATATATATATATATATATATATATATATATGTGTGTGTGTGTGTGTGTGTGTGTGTGTGTGTGTGTGTAAAAATGCAAGGGTTTCTTTTAGTTATTAAAATTACAACAAAAATTACTGAAACCATGCAAAATGTATGACCTCAGGCATAATTATTTTTTTTATTAATTTCTAAGCTTTGCAAAAGGCTTTTTTTCTGTTACTATTATTTAAAGATAATCGAAAAATTAAATTTAAATGACACTCTGAGGTAAGTACTTAGCTGTGACTACAACAAAACAATAGTTTGGCAGTATTGTTTTGACATGTTGCCCTTGCCATATCTCAGCTTGTAGTCAAATCTCCATCCTGAAATTTCTTGTGCATAATACTACCATACAATACTCTTTTAAATAAAAATTTCAGATTTTTATTTCGTGCCCCACCAGAGATATCAAAGCCTGAAAAGTGCGATTTTTGTCATTTTTGAAAAATTTGGGATTTTTTTTAGCAAAGAGGAAGCAAATCTCAGATCTGGAACTCGGCGTGTGAGTACAAGCACTTTCGGCCTATTTGTAAAAAAAATTATGTCATGTTGGCAGTATTCCTTGCTAGAAAAATTTACTCTTGTAAACGGACAAATTTTGGAAAAAAACTGAAACTTTATGCTTAAATTTTACCAATAAGCAGTTAGTTTCGGAAACTACTCCATTACCAGATTTTTAGCCCAATGTATTCTGTACAAATTGCTTTAACCCGCACTTGAATTGGAGAAATAAACGATGAATTATTTACAATCCCGTAAACTCTTCTTGTGAGAAAATTGCTGCAGACGATGAAACAAAGATGACCGCCATGCACAAACAAAAATAAATAAAATTAAAATAATAGTCATTTTGAACTTCCATCATGTTATAGTTGTTGCACAAAAAAATTCAGATTTTTTAAAAATGGTCGAGCAACGAATATCTGATTTTCTGGACCACTTGAAATGGATTGACCCCATTATAATTTTCGTTGCTGAAGACTATAATTTGTTTATGTTTTGGTATTTCCTGCAAGTGTTATTCTAATTTTCAGAATTACCTTTTGATTGACATTACACAACAACGAAGTTCCCATAAAGCAAAGCAGTTTACACTAACAAAAACAAATGTTTCTTAATCTAGAAAAATATAGTATAATCACAAATGAAAATGTGCAATGATCTCTCTCGAGTTACCCACGATTTGGGAAAGCGTTTTTTATCTTTAGAAACCTAAGAAACTAATATATTTGGGAGATTTAAAGAAGAGTTCATAAAAATAAAGTTTCTTTTGGCGCCACAGATTTCTGAAAATATTTCCTAGTGGTTCTTTTATAGTGCATTAATCAGTTTACTCTTCCTGGTATATCCTGGTTTTTCGGTTGCTATCATTCTCAAGTATACATTTTAACGTTCAACAAGCGTATTTTACAGACAAGTATTAAATTAACAGCATTAAAATTAACATTAAAATGAATATTATTTCGTTATTCTTTCATGTAAAAAATTTAGTTACGCAGTTGAAAATCTTTAATTGAGATTCCGGTTAGAAAAAACTGATTAATACACTATAAAAACTACTCGGAAACGCTTCCGAAAAGCACTGTCAGCAAAAGAAACTTCATTTTCATAAGCGTTTCTTTAAATCTGAAAATTATATTGGTTTCTGATGTTTAAAATTTTTGTCCATGAGTAATTTTCCCTCTTTGAAGAAATCTCTAGGTTAGAGTCCTCTTACTTGAACCAGATCCGATACGCGGTTCCGGTCAGGTCCAGCTGACGATAATTGTTTTGGCTTCAAGTTGCATTTTGGCCGAGTTGACCATAATTGTTTTGGGTTCATGTCGATATCAGGTTAGGGTTTGACGCTTGGTGATCGTTTTTTTTTTCTTTTAAAGCCCAGAATATAATTTCAGATAAAAAAAATATATATATATGTATTTGAACATGCCTTAAAATGGACTAACTGATTTTAAAATTCAATAACTTGGCAGCTATTTAAAAAAAAATCTTGCAGTAGGGTTATGTAAGATGTCAGGAGTTTTTTTTCTGCAGTTCTTGATTTTAGTTTAAAATAGCAGCGATAGACAGCGCTTCAAGCAATAGGCGCTAAATTGAGGCCCGACTTTTGACCTCTCTCTTCTCTCAGTATTAATGCAAAAGAAGGAGGTTAAATATATGGAGTAGGCCCCTAAGAACAAAATTGCATTGGCCGCTGAAACTACTCCATATATTTAACCTCCTTCTTTCACATCAATACTGAAGCAAGAGAAAAGACAAAAGTCGGGCCCCGATTTAGCACCTATTGGTTGCAGCGCTATCTGTCGCTGCCTTTTTAAACTAAAATCGAGAGCCACAGTAAAAAGAACTCTTGACATCTTACTGCCTGCAAGACCTCCTGCAAGAATTTTTTTTATACCTGTCACCATTTGCAAGTTACTGAATTTTAAAATCAGTCAGTCCATTTTAGGACACCCGGTATATATACATATGTTTTCATTTTTCAACATAAAATATTAAATTGATATTAGAGACATAATTATTGATTATTTTTTCATAACTGTATTAAAATATGGGTTAATATTACGAGTTCGGTTTGAAATGTATTGGGTTCAGATGGGTTTGGGGTTGACGAAATTATTTCATTGCGTTCGGTTCAGGTATAACCGGACACACACAGGACAGAATACTCTGGATAAAGCTAATGAATGGTATTTCAGTACATTTTATATTTCAATTTTTAAAGACATTGTCGCATAAAGCACGTGGGAAAAATGTTATTATTTCGCTCAGAAGTTGACAGGAAAAATGTTAACACTGTCGGAACCGTGCATTAATCGCTACTCAAAAATAGTCAAATCATGTTCAGGACATTCCAAAACGTGTAAATCCATCAAAAAACAAAAGTAGATAATTTTCTTGGTTAAATTACTTTCTTTTTAAACATAGAAGAAATAAAAAAAAGTAAATTTTTGATTTAAAATTATCAATTTTCAGTGGGACCCTCAATATCTAGACGCGTGTCTATTGTGCCTAGGCCATAATCAAGCCCATCTAAGCAATTTATAAAAATGAAATATGTATCATACATATTATTTGTTTTGCAATACAAGTTAATCATGATCCTACATTCTAGCTTTTGTAAACACGATTCATTGATATGGATGAATTGAAATTATACACGATTTTATACTTTAAAATCAACTTCAAACAATTATCTACACTAGACAGAATTGTACCAATAGTGTATTCTTTGTGGGGTGGGTGGGGGATAAATTAAGTATAAACGATAAATACACTACTTTCCGTGTCTTAAACATCAATTCCATATATTACTTCGTTCTGTTAGAAATGAACTTATATGCGTCCTATTTTGCTGCACCAGAGTTTTAGCTCTTGATTTTTGGTACTAATTTTTTTCGCGGGAATTAATTTCCTTATACCTTAAAAATTGTATAAATAAAACGTGATCCTTTCAATGGCGGATCCGAGGGGAGGTCACGGTGGTCATGACCCCTCTCTGAACACCAACAAAAATATTCTAAAGATCATTTTTTAAGGAAATATACAGTAGGGTCCCGATTATCCGAGTCCTGCTTAACCGAGTTATTTTCTTCTGATGGACTGATGTCTTCCATTACTATGAAACAGCTATTATAAAGAAGTGTTAGGTAAGGATGAAAGAGCAGTCGTAATAAGTTAGAACTCTGATTTTCTGGTCAGAATGGGGAAAAAATGGCCAAAATAATTTTTAAAAATTTATGGCATTTTTTTTCCCATTCTGACCAAAAAATCAGAGTTCTAACTTTTTACGGCTGCTCTTTCATCTTTACCTAACACTTCATTTATAATTATAATAGCTGTTTCATAATAATAGAAGACATCAGTCCATCAGAAGAAAATGATCCATTCCAAAGGTTCGATTTGAGTTCGAACTGAGTTAAAGGCCTAGATTCGAACCAGACCTTTTTCAAGATCGAAAGTTCGATTGAAAAAACTATTTAATACTGTGAGCAGAATGAAGAGGCTACAACTGCAATTTTCATGACATTAATAGAATCACATAGCTGCCAATGTTGACGGTTTTGTTACCTCTAAAACTGAATACAAATTTTTGACCCATTTAATTGTGGACAATTGTTAGACTTTTTAAACTGAATTTTCGGAAGTGACAGCCAATTGTTCCCTTGCTGTGGCTGTCAACTCGTAAAACTTGGCTAAAAATGTTAACTTTGACAACGTTTTCCGAATGAATCTTTACCTTTATATAAAAAAAACAAATGGGAAACTCTTTAATTTCTTGGTATCTGAACGAAATCAGTAAATTTTATATTTTTATGAATATTAATGCAAATTTTTTGTATTTACGAAGGAAAATGACTTCGCGAAAGTATCAGAAAAGTAGTTAGTTTGGATTTGGGAAATAGCTTTCAATATAAAAAATTCTCATAAAGATATGTGATCCTTTCGCACCCCAAAAAAGGAAGTCCATGACCCCCCTTTAAGTGGTGAGCTGGATCCGCCCTTGGGTACTTTCCTTTATTTGTATTAGCTACAAATGCCTATAACAGGGAAATATATTTTCTAAACATCCTGTATTTTAAGAGTCTACAAAATGGTTAAAAAAGTAATTACATGATCAGATATGGCCGAAAGAAAGGCAGAAAAAAATTAGGAAAAAGAAACAGCCTTCCGTAATTTTGGTATAAAACGTGAATTCCGAAAGCTGGTGTCTTTGAAATACACGAATTCCTTTTTAAAAAGCGGACTCTTTGATAAGGTTTCGTGCTTATAAGATAAATATAGGAAGTGAAAAATCAATGGGAAAATCGTGAAAATAATTTCTCTCTCGCTGTGATTTTCTCACCTATAAAAGTCACGCTCTAACTTTTTTCTTCCTCATTTTTCAGAATTTTTGACTTGACTGCGAATTTGCATACCTACTAATTTTTCTTACGTCACGAAATTTAAATTTAAAAACGTCAAATGGAAAATTCTATTATAGGCTATCATTTTCACTAATTCAGTGGTTGGTAATTATTTAAATATATATGACAACCTGTCAATAATGGAGGGAAAAAAAATATTTAAGTTAACTGTATACGTTTAGAAGTCTATTTTTTAGTACGCGAGTCAATTTTGTTCATAAAACAATCTTGTTATAGAAACGTTACTGTTTACAAAAGAACTCGCCTTCTATTTTAGATTAGAGATACAACGTTCTTAAAAACCACTATTTGCTGTTTTTACAATTTTATACTTCAAATTCTATTGTTACTAAAACTTCGGATTTTTGCGTACAATTATTTCCGATTATTAATCTTCGTCTTAATCAGTCGAAAATTTTTATTATAAAATAAAGTGAACATTTGTACTTTGAAATAGTTGTACTCAAAAATTTAAATTTTAAGTTGACAGTTTACCTTTTCAGCAATTTTGTTTATTTTTAAAAATATGGTTCAAATTGTAAGCTCAATGCATTTCAATGTTAAACTAGAAGTACATTTTGAAAAAAAAAATTAACTACAAATTTAATTAAAATTAAAAAAATTTTTAAAAGTTTGAATTTTTTAAAATCCCTACTACTTTTTAAAATATCGATATTTTTTCCTAATTTTTTTTTTTTAGATTTTCAAATGTGTATCACATAAGACTGCGCATGGATTTTTAGATACATCTAATATTACATTTAATATAATTTTTTTTAACTGATATATAAAGCGTAAAAAGATGAAATCTAACACACCTTCATATACTTTTATTTAAAAAAAAATTAACAAAAAACCTGAAGGATAATTCCATGCGCAGATCTATCACATACATAATAAAGAATATATACAGCTCATATTTAAAATATTAGAATAATTGAAAAAAAGTAATAAGAAAAAATTATTTTTCATTTATTTATTTTTGAAACTAAGTAAATGCAATTAAATTTCTTATAAATTAAATCTGGAATGTTTAGATAAGATTTTAAGATTTACAAAATATAAAATACAGTACAATAAATTAGCTATACAGCTTTCTGAAACACATTAAAATATTAGAATAAAATTGAGATTGGTTCAAAATATTGGAATATTTTATTTTACGCAACAATGTTATCTTATGAATATAAAATAAATGGTAGTTAATATTTTGTAGTACCCACTTTAGCTTTCATAACAGCGTACAATCGATCTTGCATACTATATACAAGGTGTTTACAAACATTTCTATCAATATTAGTCCAAATAGACTTTACATGTGCCACTAACTCAGTTTTACTTGAAGGAGGATTTTCTTGGAGTTTTTTCTTCATTATACATCATAAGTTTTCGATGGGATTAAGGTCTGGTGAGTTTGGTGGCCAAGGAAGTACCTTAATCTTACGTTGGCGGAGCCAATTCTTAGTTGACACCGAGGTATGCGCGACGCTAAATCTTGTTGAAAGATGAAATCATCTTCAAATAAATCTTCTGATGATGGAATCATGTAATATTTCAAAATTTCTTGATATACTTGAGAGACTTTTCGTATACGATGCATAATTTTCCACGTCCTTCTGCACTCATGCAACCCCAAACCATGACACTAGCAGCAAATTTTACGGAACGTTTAAAGCATACTTTATCAAATACCTCTTGCTTCCTTCTCCAAACTCGAATACCTTGAATACCATATGAAACACAAAACATACTTTCATCACTAAATAATATATTTTTCCAATCTTCTTCGCTCCATAAACGTCTTGATTTACACCAATTCAATCTTATACGCTTTTGTTTTGCAGTCTTGAGAGGTTTTGTTTTCGATACACGAAATTCAGACTTAAATTTATGGAGACGTCTTAATGTTGTTGATGTAGAAACTTGAACTCCTTCTTATTTCCATTTTCGGTGGAAGAATCGCACACTTTTAAAACGTTTTTTCTTAACTATACGCTTCAGTTTCCTGTCATCTCTAGCAGATATTTTTGGTTTTCATCCACCATGTCACCGATTACTTTGAAATTTTCCATGTTTTTAAATTTTGTGTTAGTATTTTACTAGCGCTTGATTGCGAACAATGTAAATAATTCGCTATATAACATTGATTTTTACCGTGCCGATACAAATCAACCATACGAAGTTTAATAGATTCAGGAATATCACTCGCACGACCCGTTTTAAGACAAAAAAGCAAGCAAACTGATTTTAAATAAAATCGTCTGAATTTAATTAATGATGCCACCAGTTATGAATTGGTGATAATTAAAGGAGAATTAATGTGAAATATTCTAATATTTTGAACAACTTGAATAAATATTCTTATATTTTAACTTTTCAAAATAATTTTTTTTTCAATTAATCTTTTCAAAAATGATATTAATTTTAAGATAATATAGAAGTTTAATTAACAATAAGTTCTTAATAAAAATACCGTTTTCATATTTGCATTAAAAGACATTAAATTGCCAAACGATATTTTCAATTTGTAAAAAAAGTAATTATTCTAATATTTTGAATATGAGCAGTACAAAAACGTTTAAATCTTTATCTCAAATACAAAAAATCCTCAGCATTTTTAAAACATGAAAGTGAAGAAAATATGAACATGGAGAAAAAGCCATTTAAATTTTAACTTGTGTGGGTAATTGCGCTGGGTATATTAACGAAATTTAAAATATCTAGCGATATAATTGCCATATAGGTACAAATGAGGTGTCAAAATAGTCACAATTAACCCCTTAAGGGGCGGTGGGATATATTATATCCCACCTACGATTAAAGAAGATTTGCTCCAGAAATTTTTTATCAAATTTCACTTTTCTAACTATGGTGGGAAATAGTCGTAAAATTGCTTTTCCTTATTTTGCAATAAAATTTTGGGAAGATTCCGGTGGGAATTCGACATTACAGCAACGCAATTACTTGCCCCTGAAAAGGTTAAACAGGTTTTCATTTAACATTGAAAAAAAAAAAAAAACTGTAGTTAAACATGAATTTTAAAAGAGAGAGAACATTTTTAAACAAAATGCAATTTAACAAATTACAACGACCATTTGGAAAATGGTTTTTTCAAAGACTAAAATTTAAGGCATAAAAAATCACACGGAGTTGATCCTACATTACGTACGCCATGGATTACATTTTCTGTACTGTAAATTTTAAAACTTCTACGGAGCTGGTCATACATTACGTACGCCATGGATTAAACATTAATATTCCTGAACCAATTTTAAATGAAATTTCATTCTTAAACTTCTAAACATCCCTCAATATTACTTTTTACACCGCCGTATAGAGAAAAAAAAGGTACTTTTAAATGCAATTTGTTTGAAAGCTGCATCTCAATTTGTTTCTGAGTTATTAATTTTTTTTGTAGTTTTTATTACTTTTTTGCCATATTAGCAACAGAAATATCCATCTCTGTTGAAAGTAAAGGGAAAATACAGATTACTGTATAGACCAATCAGAAAACGAATAAAATGCGGGATTCAACTAATAAAACGCTTCAGATATGTTTTTGATTTCCTACCCTGACCGAGGACAAATAACCATTTTTCCAAATGGTTAAAAAATAATTTTTTTTAATCAATTTTCAGGTAAACTGTCCCCTTAACATCTAAGAAATCCATTCTTCTTGAGGTGTAACAGTCTGTCCAACTTGTAAATTGTAAAATTGTAAAATTAAACTTTAATCCTTTGATTGATAATGAATAATAAATTCCCCTTTTAATCATTTTGTAGACTTTTAAAGTACAGTATGTTTAAAAAATATCTTTCCCTATTAGAGGCATTTGTAGCTAATACAAATCAAGGAAATCATCACATTTTATTTTTACAATTTTAAACAACCAATCAGCTGTCCATAACTTTTTTTCGAAATAAATTTGCACCTTTATCAGGATATCTAAAGTAAATTGTTTAGATGATTTAATGATAGTGTCGCAAAATAATCTGGATGATCTTAGCAATGAAATGACCAAAAGAAAAAATATCGGTACAATAATTTTCTTTTTATGAATGTTTTTATTTGAAATAGAATCGAAACACTTAGAAAACATCACACTATAATATACAATAACTTCTTTTTATAATTTATTTTTTTATAATTTTGTAATTGTATAAATACGTATCGCCTATAGTCGTCGTCTGGTTCGTCCGCTTGTCCGCATATAACAGCGCAAAAACTACCCAACCGAATGGTTTGAAATTTAATATATATAATCGCTGCAGAGTTTTGTCAAGTCATTTCAAGTTTTATGAAAATCGAATCAGAACTTAAAAATATATTAATAAAAGTTTTCTTCATTCTATTAAATCCTATCACGTAATTAATTCAATAACATCTTATGATAGGTAATGGTTCAAGATTGCCATGGTGATGACGACCTATTTAAGATGGAGTCCTGTTATTTCTGTATTACTGAATGTAATATATGTAATCGTAATAAATTTTGTATTCATGCATTTTTGCATAAGAGTGCAACAGCTATTGCACCATGATCTGAATAGTTCTAAAAACTAGTTATAGTACGAACGCACCTCATTTGCTACGTTTGAGGTACAATTTCCGACTTGTTATTTCTGATTTAGTTCATTTTGAAGATAGTATTCTATAAAGCCTGTGTATAAAGAGAATCGAAAGAATCGCATTTTAATTTATTACAAAATGTTAGTGCCATCTTGGTCAAATTTCACTAAAATTTTTTTCAAACCACATTTTTCTTTTTATTAATATCTAATCTTTTGTAAACTTTCGTGTTTTTATTTAGTATTTTATCCAAGGATGTTAAAGAGAAATTAAAAAAATGTATTTTTTTTAGGCGATCCGCAACGTTGTCAGACAACTTGAGAAAAGTTTAAAGCATGAAAATATTTTCTCTGTTGCAGTGCTTTTCTCACCCATACAAATCAAGCTTTAACATTTTGTCTGTTAAATTCTTCTCAGCATCTTTGACTTGACTGTGAATTTACATGTCTAGATTTTTTTTTCCACTGTCGCGAAATTTAAATGTGTAACCGCGAAGGGGGTAATTCTAATAGAAATTATCATTTTCTCTAACAGCCGGGAATTATTTAAATAGTGCATACTATCTGCTTTTCAAAAGGTAAGCCACAGAACCACTATTTTTGAAAACTGCATCGTATTTATTTGTAGGGGATCTGAGCTTAATGATCTAAATACTTCAGGTGAGCTTTAAAATTTGCAACCGTCATTATTAGTATAGCAAGTTTGCAGTCATCATAATGTATTTGGCACAGGATCGAAAAGCATGTTGTTTCCAATAATTGAAGAGGAGAGTTATCCATTACGGAAAACATCTTTGTTAAATCAGTGCAATATCATAAAGAGTTAAAACATTCGCCACAATGATAAAGAAGTATTTACGGCATTTCATCGCTTAAAAGGTCTCAGGATTCTTAAAGCTTCGAAATTTTTATTTTTTTAGATGTTAAACTCCTATCTTTTCTAAACATTTTGATATAGTTATTTCCTTGAAATTCCCATTAGAACAGATGTTATGGCTTTTAGAATTATTTCCGCCCAATAGTTGAAGTGGTATTTCCGAAACTTGGAAATCATTTTGCTCCAAATGACGTTTTTGGGCATAACGCGCAGGATATCTCAAAAACTTCTGAATATTTTTTCGTGAAATTTTCAAAACATATGTTTCATGCTAGTCTGTATAAACTGAACCTAAATTTTCTTTTATATTGTTCAAAAAAATATTTTTTTTAGGTGAGTATACTGTTGAAATCTCCAAAATTTGGTATTAGCCAAATACAACTGTGTATTAAAAATATAAAAATGCTTTAAATACAAATTTACTTAGGTTCAATATAATTACTACAATCTGAAGTATAATTAGGCACGAAAAATTTCATTCTAGTTGCAAAATGTATTTTTTAATCCTGCGCGTAAGCTATGTCATATCAATTTTCTGCTCGACAAATGTCTGACAGTTTGGAACCCCCTATAAATACTTATTCTGCATCTCGCAATTTTTAAAATACATGAAATGAAAGTACATACTTATATCTTTCCTCCCATTTTAAGATATTAAATGATGAAAACGGTCTTTTTCTTCATTTTTTCCAATTTTAAGAGTCCTGAGACCCCTTAAGCTTTTAGTAGCTATCCATCATAAACTACATTTTAGTTAAATGAGCTCTTCACTATCATTCTGTCGGTTTCACTTCCTGTTGACAGTCATGGGTTTTAACACAACGCCTGGCACACAAAATGTGAGCTCCGGAATCCTGTCTGTCAATAAGTACCTGTTGACGGAGTGACTTTTACGGCAATGCATATATGTCGAATGGCCAATGAGAATGTCGAACAAGAGCGAACTCTATTTTTAACAGCGGAAGGAAAAGGAAGTAAACTGCATCCCCTCCTCCCCCCCCCCTAAACGCGTGAATCCGTCTTTTAGAATAAACAACAAAAAGAAATAAAAAAAAAATAGAATTACAGAACAGATAATTTTAATAAAATTCATATCGGCATTTAAGATTGAAATAAAAAAAATGAAAAGACCTTGAAACAAAATAATAATGCGTTAAATATTTTTTATAATAGATTTTGAAACAGAAATAAAATATTAATACAGGCATCCCCCGACTTACGTATTACGCGATTTATGTAAATTCGCAGTTACGTAATAAATCTCTGAAATTACATTTATGAACATACTAGCGCATTTGATACATATTTTCATACTTTTGATAATTATTTTATAAATAAAATTTGCAGATAAAAACCACAACAATTATAGTTTTATATATTAAAAATAACCATATTTTTCTTAGGATATACCATCAAATCTTAACAAAACAAACCCAAACATAATGAAAATGAGGCAAAAAAAAAAAAAAAAAAAAAAAAAAAAAACCTCGGCTTCAACCGTTACGTTTGTATTAGCAGAATTCGAATCAAAACGAAATCTAATGTAAAAGTTTCGATGAAGAGGAACGAGTGTATTTTGTTCTTATAGCTTCATCTGCGAAAATTGAACCGGGTTGGTTTCTATGACCAGACAAGCGCACTTTTTATAGTCATTTGATATAGATTCAAAATTGTTATAAATTAATTCATCAATGTTAAACTTATGAATCCCATATTCCATAACATATTTTTTATTGAAAAGTATTCTTTTAGTTCGTTTTATATTTTTTCATACTTTTATAATTTATATCCGATTAAATACTGCTGCATGATGCTTTATTTATGAAACAATGCTGCGTATATAATATATCTAAGATAAATATTGCACTTTCTTACGAAATTTCATCTAAGCAATTTACAAATTCGAGTTTACGTAAAAGTTTAC
The DNA here is from genome assembly GCA_963932465.1 of Maratus speciosus. NCBI lineage: Eukaryota > Metazoa > Arthropoda > Arachnida > Araneae > Salticidae > Maratus > Maratus speciosus. Next base: position 342,468,587 of record OZ010795.1, on the reverse strand, counting down.
GGAACGCATTACTTACTTATGTAAGTTGGGGGATGCCTGTATACGCATTTTAAATAGAAATGAATTTAAGTAAATGAATGTTTGGAACATTTTTTAAGATAGGAAATTATTAAATGAACTAGGGTTATAGAATCATTTTAGATAGGAAAATTTTATGGAATATATTTTTAATGAAGGGCGAAAATTTAATTACAGTCGAGCCCCGATTCAATGAATCGCGATTTAACGAATTTCTCGATTTAGTGAATTTTTTTATGGTCCCGGCGAAAATGGAGCAAAAATACATCTATTTAAAGAATTTATAATCGCGATTAAACGAATAACTTTCCTTCTATATATAAAAAAAAGTTTTAATTTGTAAATGGACCAATGAAAATCTGCGTAGATATTCCGGGAAGATCGGCATCCAATTTGAATGCTTAAGCATGGCCTTTCTTCGTTAATATTAAAAAACCGTTGCATACAAAAATATGAAAATCGGTAGTATTATAGAGAAATGTTTGATAAACACGCTGATGCAGATAGTTTTCAAATCGAAGAATTATTTTAAGAGATATTTAATGCCAAAGTTGGAAAAATCGTTCCATTAAAAAAGTTTTATAGGAGCAAAAACTGTACATAGGAATTTAATCATTTTTAGATCATTTTATGCGTCAGAATTTCCCGGTGTGCAGATTGCATTTAGTTTTTTTTTTTAAATTTGACTCATTTTTTGAGGTTTTATTTCTATTTTAAATTCAAATTTTTAGCATTTCGAGAGATATTTTTTAGATGTTTTAGAAAATTGTATTAATTTAAACTGTTGCCAACTGTATAAACAGCCCAAACAATAATGTTTGCTTCAAATTAAAAATTTATTTTACGCGTGACTATTATAAACAAAAAATATAAAAAGCAGGAACTCATTGAAAATTACGTCATAAAAACTATAATTACACGTGAATTTTAAAAGAGAAAGAATATTGTAAAACAATAAATTCATTAACATACGTTAGAAGTCTTAAATAGGAGAATTTACGTCACATTTACGTCACATTACACTTATTACGTAAAATGAACAAAAAATAATATTGAAAGAAGTTTAAATTTAAAAATTGCGCGAGACATTTATTTGATATTTTAAGATGATCACAATATTTCATTTCTAACAAAAGTATTTTTACGTGAATATTAAAAAGAGAAAGAAAAGTTTGGTGGAAATTACGTCAGATTATAATTGTCAGATTCAAATTATAATTCAATCTTCCGAAATCTTTTTAAAGCCGATCAAATTAGCGTGCTGTTAGAGTCTGCGGTGTCTGAACGGGGGTTGACGAGCGTAGCTCGTAGGGGGCAAAGCCCCTAGTCTATGTAAAAAAAAAAGTAAAAAAAATGAAGAATTTTTCTAATATTTATAAAATATTTTCAGTGTTCCTGATTCTCGATTTTCTGAATACGTATCTTGGGATACAGAAATATCTACATGCAAAAATGTACATTAAAGCGAGATTATTAATAGCACTAGTAGCGGATCGGATGAAGAAGATGAAATAGAGATGAAGTATTCAGCATTCAAAGAAGCAGTTAGCAGTTTAGATTCTTTGAAACGGAATTTGATGGATTATAATGTTGATAATACTATTTTCACAGCTTCAGGAAAAAATTGATAAATAAGTTTGGAATACAAAATTGAAATAAAGCAAACAAACATCTATAAAAAATATTTTATAATTTATCTACAAAATCTGAATAAATGAGATTTTTTCTTAATTAAAATGATTGTGATTTATAGCAATGCATAAAAAAAAGAATGAATTTTTATACAATGTATTTTCGTAAAGCAACAAATGTTTAAAATCGTTATTAAGGTAAGTGAGCAATATTCTTTTTATTTGCAGCCATTTTTTAACTTGCGCTGTTGTATAAGAACATTTCTTTGATTATACCGACTTAACGAACAAAATTCCTAGTCCCGAGCGATTCGTTAAATCGAGGTTCGACTGTACACTATGACGCAAAAGTTTAGACAATGACGTCATTCAGCTTTAAAATGTAGAATTATGACGTCAGAATTACAAAAACCTGTAAATATATTCAAAAACTGATTTAAAATGCTATGTACAAAAGACAGTCGTTTTATTTGCTATAATACTAATTTTTTTCATAAAAATTCAAATGTGCTTGTCGCAAAAGTTTAGACACTATTCTAAATTTCTTTGAATATTCGCTGGCATATGCAAATTTAGAATCGATGATGTCACAAATTTGGAGTACTTAAGTTCTGCAAACGATTGCGCTTCATAGTCGACATGCCGAGAGCTAAAGAAATTCAAGTGAATGAGGTTTCAAGGATTTGGCAGTTGAAAGGTGAAGGGAAGAGCGTTTCTGAAATTTCTGCTATTATTAATAGGTCAAAAAAATCTATTTATCGAGTTTTATCGAGTGGTTCCGAATATAAAGCAAAATGTCGGTCTGGGAGGCCACGTGTGACAAATGTACGAGAGGATCGCCTGATACAAAGACTAGCGAGTACTCAACAAATGAGCGTACGTGGAGTTCAAAGCTCATCGGAACTCTCTGTATCAAAGGATACGATTCGTAGACGAATTTTGGAAAAAGGAACAATCGTTTATAGCAAAATGCAGAAGAAACCAGCTCTGAAACCACATCATAAGTTACAAAGACTTATGTGGGCTCGAAAGCATATGTCATATGGAGAGAAATTGCAGTCAGTCATATTTAGCGATGAAAAAAAGTGGAATCTGGATGGTCCAGATGGTTGTTTATCGTTTTGGCATGACTTGCGTAAGGAACCTCGACGTTTTTTTAGTCGCAGACAAGGAAGGGGCTTGGTGATGGTTTGGGCAGCCTTTTGCTATAATGGACAAGTATCTCTGACCTTCACCAGTGGTCGTCAAACTTCACAGCATTATACACAGACATTAGAAGAAAACCTACTGCCATTTGCTGAGCTTCTAGGGGGTCCTCAGTGGGAATTTCAGCAAGACAATGCTTCAATTCACACTGCAAAACATTCAAAATCTTGGTTTAATTCCCATAATATAAGAGTTCTCGACTGGCCAGCATGTAGACCAGATCTTAACCCTATAGAAAACCTTTGGAGCATCATGTGTCGCAAAGTTTATAGCAACGCTAGACAATACTCTTCTGAAAAGGAACTTAAGACATCTATTGAGAATGCATGGTACGATATCGATCCACAAACTATGCAAGATTTAGTTTCTTCCATGCAATCTCGTGTATATGACGTAATACATAAGCATGGATGCGCAACCAGGTTTTAAAAATTGTTTATTTCGATTTTATTTAATTTGTGTCTAAACTTTTGAGACGGCAGTTTATTTTTGTTACCATTTAATTTATTGCAATATGCACAATTCCACTTTTCTTTGTTATAAATATTGTTTATATGTACAGCACATTAATTTCAAGCAGTGATTTGAAAATTGAATAAATATTTTTCAAAGTATGTAAGAATTTCTTCATTGTCTAAACTTTTGCGTCATAGTGTATATATATATATATATATATATATATATATATATATATTACCATTAATTAAACATTACCGACCATCATCAAAAACCGCAATATTGTGAAATGACAATAAAAATGGATACCACAAACCTATAATATAGAACTGTATGTATAAAATAAAGTGCCTTATACATAATTACAAGAATTAATAAGGAAGAAAAGAAGAAGAATATGGATACCGAAAAAAAATTGAAAAATTATATATTGAATTACGTTTCCAACAGTACAGAATTCAATGATATAAGCAAATCAGTTGTTTTCTGTGAGAAAAAAGCTAAAAACTGATTTTTTTTCCCTCCTGTACCCGAACAATCAATATGATCAAAAGAATAGTTTCAAGATGAAAACAGAACACTATCAAATGGCATGAACTGAAAAAACAATACAACCCTTTAAATATTTAATTTATAGCATAAAAAATAGAAATATTACACCACATACCGAATAAAAACCCAGTTGATTTTCAAAATATCCTCCTGCACATGGTATCCAAGCATGATCAGATTAAGGTGAATAAAACAGTTGAGTTAACACAGAAATTAAAACTATGGATTCAGTTAATTCATTTTGAAATACCGTGATAAAATCAATTAATATAATATAAATAGAAAATAATTACATTATTTAAAATACCTAAAAAACACTTTTAAATTGTTTAATTTCAATTTTACATTATTGCCAATATTCAGCGTTTAATACCACCTGGTGTAAATATATATATATATATATATATATATATATATATATATATATTTAAAACCACAAACAAAATATCAAAATCCATCACTCACCATAGCTGCATTGAAACTCACATCAAAAATATTATAATAACCAACATAAACTTAACTCTTAAAATCAAACTGAATAACCAAACTAAAGAAAATATATATAATTGCAAGACATAACAGAACAGAACAGAAGGCGAGCGGTATGGCTAACGACATACACTGCAGGGTTAAGTCAGACTTTACGCATGCTACGTCCCCCTTCACTCGCCAAGACCAAAATTGAAAAAATGAAAAACTATGAAAAACTAAACAGAACTGCAACATCCACCAAAATATCTCTCTAACTCATTAGATCAATCAACTCATCAAAACCTCCATTCTCATCCATCACTGAGTTCAGTTCAGTTCCGTACCTGCTACTGTTAATAAAATCACAAGTTATTCTCCTGATGAAATTGCGAGGATAACCATGCTTGAATCCCAAGCGGCACCACTCTAAAATATCACTAAACATATCTTTAACTCTAGTACTCAGTCTTTCGATTCGTATTAATCCATTTCTAAGTACATTTCTTTTAATCGAAACATGCACATTGGAATCAAAATATATCAGCTTTAAGGTATTAAAGTTGAAATCATTTCGCTTGTCAAATATCTTAGATATCAAATTTTCACTTTCTATGCTCAGGTTCACATCTAGAAAATTAATATTTTTACAATTCTGGGATGAGGGTTCCAGACTCAGAGACGTAGGATAATATGTAAAATCAACATTTTCAATATCATTGTTTAATTTAACTATCAAAACATCATCTATATATCTGTAGGATAATGTGTTACTGTTTAAATTATTATTTCTTTCATATATATGTAAGTAAATGTTTGCCAAAATGGAACTGCAACTCCTCCCCATTGAATACCCCGAATCTGTTTAAATATTGTATTTCCTTCGTAAAGGTAGTTTTCTTGTACTACTAACTGAAATAAATTTATGAAAAAATCATAATGAACATCCAAAGTACTATTTGTATTATAAAAATCTACTATTTTATCTTTTAAATCTGTCAAATCAATTGTATTATAGAGGTCTGCAAAATCGTAAGCGAATAAACCAGTAATATTTTTTAATTTTTTCAGATTATCTAATAGTGTATAGCTATTTTTGATAATAAAAGTCGTCTCTCCCCCCATCACTCCGTCAAACACCCCCTCCAGCACCCCCAGCAAAGCCTTGCTAGCGGCACCAATATATGAACCAAATCCACAGGTCACACTCCAGAATTTGATAGGGGTTTTATGGAATTTAGGCACTAGTATGAGATAAGGGAAACTTTGACTCATTTGTTTCAGCTTAACTTTTTTATAGATGGCTTTAATCCTATTTTCTATTACTGCAGCTTTCGAATTCAATGGTAAATAGCTATTTTTATTATTGTAGCAATCATTCAAAAGTTTACCGTAAAGTACCTTACATATCAGTGCATAACTTGTATTTGCTTTATCCACATAGGTGATTATAAAATTTTCCTGAATCTCTTTAATTGAATGTGTAAGTTTGTTGTATTTCTCTCTATTAACTCCGTCAAAATCTCTGGAAAATTCTCGTTTAAAATCTCTTAATATATAATACTTCCACTCGTCAAAAACACTGGATGGCAAATTGTATCTATACATTAGTTTATTTATAAATATATCTATATTAATAGTAAAACGTTTAATTGCAACACTTTTAGTGAGAGTACGTTTCACACGATATTTAGTTCCGCACTCCATTAACCTCCTCAACTCCTCATCCTTTACTATCTTTAGATCTCCAGTAATAACATGTCCATAATACTTGTCTTTATAATTAACAAATTCAGAATCATTGCAATGGCAGATACTCCCTGCAATACTTTTCTTTAGATCTTTAGCAAATAAATTGTAATTAAAAATAGTTCTCCCCAAAGGCTTATCATATTTAAAAGCCTTAACTATTTTTATTTTACCGACTGGTAGTAATTCATTGTATTTATTCAGCATTTTATTGTAATTTACACCCCTATGGCTATCACCCAAATAATCCATTATGAAATAGATTTTATTTATTGCACTAACATGGCCATAATCAATGTTACAATACATTTGTAATTTTTGTGTCTTGATTCTATATCTCAACAAACCCAAACCTAGGTCAACATTCCCATTTTCTACCCTAGACTGTAAAGTTCTTAAAGTTACGGGAATTAATTTCTTCTTAATGTTGAAAATCAAACCTTTAATCACATTAACTCTTCGCTCACCTTTATAATTAATTATTTTATTTACTATGTCTGTACAAGTATTTAATTTTTTAAAATTATTCAACTTAGTATATTGATTACTATTTCTAATCAACTCATTTCCAATGTCATGATTAATTTTGTCATATATATATATATATATATATATATATAATATAGAATTAATATATATATTATATATATATATATATATATATATATTAATTCGTAATAAGCCGGTCCTAAAAAGTGTATGCTTAAAAGGGCCGGATTTACTTAAGCCTCGTTTTTTCCTTAAAGGAGTTTGAGTGCAAGAACATATTTGCAGCCCTAAATATTTCAAAGGATTAAAAAAAAAATCTCTATGTATTGTTGGGATGACCCCATAAATGCGAGTAGTAAATGCCAGGTGCAAATCTTTTTGATACTCTAAATTTTTACCTAAAGGTAAAAAAAAAAGATCCTCTAACCTCGTTGAAAGTTCCTATAAGCGCGATATCAGGGTTTCTCGCATCTGCACATCCCCCATATAACCTCCTTTAACTAATTTTCACCTAAAACATTCAAGCAGAGCAATAAAAACATTTTTTTAAACTTTATTTCCGCTTTTCTAACCTATGGATCATTTTTATCGGATAAGCAGAAAATATCTGAACCTCGTGACAACAGATAGTATACATACATGGCTAAAAATATACAAATCATCTTGACCAAACAGACGTAATATGTTTTCTTCTTCGGTGCATTTATCGCCTCGCAAGGCCACTTGTTGTTGATCGGATGCGTGATAAAGGACTTTGTTGTGAACACTCCAGTGCATCCCTGTGTGTGTTTGCGTGAAATTCGATGACGTCTATTTTATGTCTGATATCTATTATTCTTTCTTCTTTCTGTTTTCATTTTTCGTCAAAGCCGGCAATAAAATTTTCTCAGAAATTACGAGTAATGTAATGGTTGCATTTCCGAAAATATGTAAATTGCTTTGAATGAATGCAAAATATTTCACTTCTTTTAACCAGAAAAGCAGAAATCAGCATGCAATATTGCGTTTATGAAAATTGTTTCAAATGAAACAATCTTTTGATTCTTTGAGTTTATTTTAAGTTAGTACTTTGTTCATTTTATATTGCATGTGGCAAAATTAAGCATCTGAGATGTTAACTATGAGAGCCGGCATGTAGCTAGAGTTACGTGGAATTGAGTGCAAGACTGATTGATCTTTTATACCAGCTAAATGCAATATTTATTTTTTTTTTGTTAATTATTTTTCAAACGCTGGTCTTTAATGCAGATTGGACAAAAAAATCCTCATAAATATTAGACCCCCCCCCCCCTCTACACACACACACACACAAATGATACAGCAGTGTGGTTTACATTAAAAATATTGTCAGGTTGTGGAATTTTTTTTAGCACCAAATAATTCAAAAATTCACCAATAGAGGGTGTTAGCGTTATTGGATCCTCTTGAATTATGAAAATGAGGCTTATTATAAAAAAATGACTACTTGGTGGATACTTTATCTTATTTAATCATACATTTGGTATGTAGGAAAAAGATTTTTTAAAATTCCGACCCCCCACCCCCTCCAAAAAAAAAAAAAAAGAAGAAAGAAACAACAACAACAACAACAACTAAAGAAGAAAAGGATCTCTGATACGCATTACTTTTTCCATAGTAAATTTTGAGAATTCAGAAGAATAAAAAAATTCGTCAATAGCCATTCTCATTTGTGTAGTTTCGGAAGATGAAATCATGTTATCACTGCTTATCGATGACTTTTTTGAACTAAAACTACTTCTGGTATTAAAAAAAATCCAGCATCTAGGCAATGCCTTTAGTACAAACCGCATTTCCTGTCCGTTTTTTCTTTTTCTTTCATTCTTTGATTAAATAGTAATTTCTATTACCACCTCTTAACTACATCGATGACAAAAACATTAATTACTTTCTTCTAGGAAAACATGTTGCCATTGTGTTATTTTTGACAGCAATATTTGTCACGATTGTTATTGAAATGTCTTGTCACTGCGTCACTGTTACGTATCCTTTTCACTTATAATTATTTTCTGATGTTTATCTCACATTCGCCGGTTGATAAAAACAAAAATGTAATGTTTACAAATATTGCTCGATTAAAAAGGCCGGATTTACGCAGGGTTGACCTTTTCCTTAAAAGAGCCCGGGTGAAAGAACCGTGTTATGGGCTCTACATTTTAGGTAGATTTTGTAAGAAATACTACCTATTGCATTCTCCCCTATGTTGGAATTTCTGAAATTTTTTTGCAGATCTATGCCGATCATGACCCCTAGAACCCAAAACCACCCCCAGTTCAAAACTTTATCTATCTATCTATCTATCTATCTATCTATCTATCTATATATATATATATATATATATCACTTTTTTATGGACACGATAACATCCATAATTCTGCACAAATCTTTTCCAAACTGATACATAAAATCAAGGGGTAGAAAATCTCGGTCAAGTTCGTTAATGGGTAAAATTGGACAAAGGGGGGGGGGGGAATAGGGAGGGTTTTGTGAAAACCGAAAAACCCCATAGCTTCTTAATTTTTATACATATCAAATCAGTTTAAAGTAATTATTACTTCTAGGAAAAGGGCCAAAAATTTATGTATCACAGATTTTTTTTATAAAATTAAAAATGGGCTCAAGGGGCGCAAAAATAGGGTTTTAAGGAAAAAAAATTCATAACGTCGTCAGTTCTTAAGATATCAAATTCACTTAAACTTATTATAAATCTTCTTAATGTTATCTACAACTTTTATATTGATAAGTTTTTGATAAGCTGAAAAGCTGATAAGCTTGCTGAAAAAAAAATAAAAACGAAAAAAAGTGTGTGTTTGGGGGGGGGGGGGGGAGAAGAAAAAAATTCCTAACTTCGTCAATTCACAAGATATCCAATCCGCTTAGATTTATTACACATCTTCTCAATATTATCTACAACTTTCATATTGACAAGTTTTTGATAGGATCAACAATTACAGAAAAAAAATAGGGGTGACGAAAAAAAATTATATTAAGGGTACACTGAAGTCCAAACGGCTTATTTTCTGACTTATTTTTAAATTCATTTTCGCTCTCAAGTGCATCCATTTGGCAGGTTTTCTTATTCAGAAACTGTATAATGTGCTGTATTGGTCGATTTTTTGATAAAGGCAGAATATATTTCAAAAAATGCTGTCAAAATGTGCATTTTGAATCGAATTTCCTGAAGCGATAGTACTGGAAACGAAAAAAAATGGTCGTACTGAGAAAATTATTGTAAATCAAGTTCTAATTAATTGAACGAAAAATAAAAACACAGGTCGCTTAAAAATCTCTTCAAAAAAATCACGTCAGCAAGTTTCATGTTTTTACTTTTAAAAATGAATCTGAAAATGTGTCAGAAAATTTCGAGTTGTTGAGTGTGGAAAAATATTTTTTTTAATACCGCCTTAATATGATTCTGATAAAACGTGCTCTTACAGAAAAATGAAATTAAAAATTCGTCAAAAGTGACCAGATAAAATTGTTAAATTGGATTTATCTCTAATCTTGATTTAGTTTTTGTTGGTAAAATTAGTACTTAACTTTGAAATCTACCTCCGCATGTAGGACAAGCCGGCAGGGTTTTTTTTTTTTTTTTCTTTTTTGTTAAAATATATTTGTCTCGTTGGGAACTCACTATAATGATGAGGGGTAGGTAAGTAAGACTCTTAAAAGAAATAAAAAATCAAACAGGTATTTTATTGTTGTTGAAATCTCCTTCAATTGCAGGAGGAAATGCATCTCCTCTCCGTAATTGTCGTTTCTTGGCTTTACGCATAAACTAAATTAACTATCTTTCGTAAATAATACTTGAATTGACAAGAAACGACTTTATGTTATTGCTGTTTAATACAGTAGACATTGAAAATGAGGTGTGTAGAACTTGTCGTTCGTTTCAGAGACTTGAAAAAGAATTTGGATGCGTTACTGCCTATAGATGCAATTGTTTGTGGTACCCTTTAATAACGTTATACTATTTCAAGCATAACAAAAATGATGTATGGTATTGAGATGCTTGTAACATTTTCCCTGTAGATTACAGCGTACGTAGCTTTTACCATTAATTTAAAGATACACACAAAATTAATTCGATACATTATGGTAATGATTTGAAATATTTTAATGATATAGTTTGGACTGAATATATGCTTATCAAGTAAGTACCTTTTCGATTCTGTTATGCATTTTGAAACGAAACTATAATTTAATATAATATGTGGTAAGAAAAATCTATTTATACAAAGTCCCACAAAGCAATTCAAATACATTTCCGATTACGGTATATAAAATATCTGTTATGATACAGGTGGTGAAAAAATAATGTAAAGAAAATCTAGTTTTGATGGCTACTGTTTTTGGTAGTATCTTTAACTAACAAATTAATTCCAACTTTACATGAATCATACACCAGACATTGACGACCGAATACTAAAAAAATATTTTCATAATGTTGGAAAGTGCTTCATAGTTTATGCAAAACGCAACATTTTTACCTTATTCAAAATACATAATATAAAATATATAACCCTTTAAGACCGGAATATTTTTGGTAGAAATGAAAAGTTTTGGTAGTTTCCCCTCATTAATAGGGTCATATTTGATTGAAAAATATATTAAAATAAAAAAGAAAAATGCCCAATTAAACTGATGGCATTGAGCTCACAGTCTATTCACTCTAATTGTATATTATACTATTACTTCAAAGAATAATGCCTTTCGAAAAATAAATTAAGGGGGGGGGATTACCTCCCCCCCCTTGTTTCACATCTTTATACTTAACCAATGAGCCTCCAAATCTCATCAGGGAAGCACCTTATCAGAATAAACCGGTATACCAAATTTTAAGCAAATCGGATAGAAAAACCAATTTATATAAATTATGGGGGTATTACCCCCCTCCCCGATCCCCCTTTATACTTAAAAAATGAACCTCCAATTCTAATCAGGGAAGCGCCTTATCAGAATTAACCGGTATACCAAAATTGAAGCAAATCTGATAATTCTGCATGAAAAACCCATTTATCTAAGTTAAGGGGGATTAGCCCACCAGAAACCCCCTTTATACTTAACCAATGAACCCCCAAAACTAATCAGGGAAGCGCCTTATGAGAATGAACCTGGAAAAAAAATTTGAAAAAAACGGATATTTTTATCAAGAGTTATCGCGTTACGTTCGTATGTACGAGTACGTACATACAGAACCTGCGAGCACATTAGCTCTCAGGTTTTGATAGCCTGTGAGTTAAAAAAATACCCGATTTTTTGGTTATGCTGAGGAAGGATACACGCAATTCTGTGGGTGCAGTCTTGACTTTAAATTGCCCAAAAAGATAAAAATGTTTTTTTTTTCCTTTTACTTTAGGATTACCAAGTGTCAAAGGGATAAATAAAACATATCTCTGCTATGCTGTTTGCAATGAAATTATAGCTGTATTTTTATTTATATTGAGGGAGATGCACTAAATTTGTTATTTGGGGTCAATAATTAAAAATATATAAGTTGATCTAATTTTTAAATATTAATACCCAAAAGGAGGCATTGTTGTACTGTGCTGTTTCCTATTCACTAATCAGTGAAACTCAGTACTAAATATAAAGAGTTGCTCTATACTTTGTAATTGCTGGTGTACAACTATGTTTTTTAAATTAACATATTAGAATGATATAAATATGGAGGAAAGTTTTGCGATAGCCACAAAATGTTTAGTTCTTTCCTGTTTTGATTTTAAAATAAAGGTTGAATGCTATAATTGGAAGTGAACTCTACCCAAATTAGCTGTAAGAATTTGAAAAAAAAATATTAAAAAGCTCAGATAATACGTAAAGAATCGCCTCTAAGTAAGATTTTTTAAAATAGCAACACTAATTTTGAAATGAAATGATCCATACCCAGCAGTCTAAATGAACTTTCTACAAATATTTAAACACACTCTGCTAATGAGCTTTGTTCATTAGATCCATTTCATTGAAAACACTAATATGCAGTACATTTTTAAAAGAGAAGAATTCGACTGTAACTGTTTTACATAGAACCTCTTGGATTTGACACGGATAATGATATTACTAGTTTTATTTTCTGCACGCGTGTTACTCATGCACAACGGTCATGTCCGTCATGCGTTCTTTTTCAGATTGGTATCATCTTACTACATAATTTAACAGTTTCAAAATAGTAATGTAAGTATATTTAATCTTATGTATTTTTTATTCAATAGGCTTAACTATTTAAATCTCACAGTAGAAAACGTGAGGTCATTTTAATCTTTTATGATGAGCCAAATTATAAATTAATGAAATTTCACCTTTCAAAGGATTTTCTTCTGAATTTTTGAAAATACGCTAGAAGAATTGTGCAACTATTAAACAAATTTTAGAAATATATTTCGTCTATTATAATTAATAAATTAAATCGGCATTTATAGGGATTTTGTGAGATATTTATAATGCTACCCAGAGCATTTTATTAAAGTATTGTTTTTAGTATTTTATAGAATTTGAAAATGCACAAATATAAACAACAAGCAAAAGCAGCGGCTTTGAACGCGTAGTTGTTGAAATATGCCAAGTGGTATTTGTGTATGCCTATTTTTATTAGAGGAAATTATACTCGCAAAATTTAATATGAACCTTTAAAGTTCATCGTTGACTTAAAATGTGACCATAAACAATATAGATGTTAAAAGTTTAAAATATACATTTTATTTAACCTCTGAGTACTTTCGACTTGCATACGTAGCCTTCACAGCCTTACATTAATTATGTGTATAGTGTATTACTAGAAATTATACTGCTGAAGATAATTAAAAAATTACTAACTAATCCACATTTTGAGTAAATTTCATTCTTATGCTGCATTAGGCGATATTTAATATAATACTTGGACATTTTACGTATGACGTAATTGTCCCTATTAAATGCGTATCGCGTGTAATAATTTAATTATTTTAAGATTTTCTTACCTTTTTTAATATTCACGTGTAAATACAATTTTTACGGCGTAATTTTTCCTATTTCCTGATTTTAACAAGTGAACATTTATTATTATTTTAAACTTTTATTTATGTTTTTTAATAGTCATGTGTAAATTAATTTTTTATTTGAGAGGAAATATAATTCTTTGCACTGTTCTACAAAGTGGCATCAATATATATATAAAAAAATGATCCTTTGTAAATATAAAAAAAACCACTTGAAATGATGGAAATTTCAATAAAAAATTAAATTAAAAAAACCTTCAAAAGTAGGTCAAATAAAGAAAAATAAGCACAGTCTGCACACCACTAGCTTATGAAGTATACTCCTAGAAAAGAATATTAAATTCCTATGTATATTTTTTGCTTCCTTAAAATTATTTTAATGGAACAATTTTGACCGACTTTAACGTTATATAGTTCTTTAAATAATTCTTTGTTTTAGAAACTGCCTACTCGTGTTTATCAAACATTTCTCTATAATACTACCAATTTTCATACTTCTGTATGCAGTAGTTTTCTTAATATTAGCGAAGATAGACCTCTGGTCACAAAAAATTCATTTACGGCTGCGGCGGTGGCAGCTTTAGTTACTTTCTCTTAAAATAGAGAGATTAAGTTAGAAAGTTTAAAACAGAAATCCTTTTTCCAGAGTCAAAACATCGCCGTGGAAAGCGAACAAATGCAAAAAATCGCATTTAAAAAATCACTAAAAATAAAATTCAAAAATGGGTTCGCAGGGGACAAAAATTACTAGAGTGGGCCAGAATTCGCTCATGAATGTCAAAAAATCACCACAGAACAAAAAAAATCGTTAAAATTAAAATATCGCAGAGGATAAAATTTACTATATTATGCTAAAAGTTTGAAACCGAATTCCTTTTGCCAGTGTTAAAAAATCGCTGAAAAATGCGGAAAAACTCTAAAAATTGCTAAAAATATTCGTGGAAAATTCAAAAATCTCTGTACGAATTCAGAAGTAACTTTATTAAATAGCAGACAAAATTTACTATATTGGGCTACTAAAAGGTTGCTTTTTATTGATGTACAAAAATTGCCTCGAAACGTGAAAAAACGCGAAAAATTGCATTGAAAGTCACTAAAATTCAAGAATCGTAGAAGACAAAAATTACTATATTGTGCTAAAAGTTTGAAACTGAATTCTATTGTCAATGTGAAACACTCGCCGAAAAAGAAAGAAAAAAAAATCGCTAAAAAAATTCGCGTAAAATTTTAAAATCGCTTTAAAAATTCCGAATTGTTATTAAACAGAGGGCATATTGAGTTAAAATATTAAAACCGGATTCTTTTCTTTAATGTAGAAACATCGTCTCGAAACGTGAAAAGAACGCTAAAAATCGCATAAAAAACTAAATAATAATAAAAAAGAAATTAGTAAAAAAAAAAAAAAAAATCCAAAATTAGGCTTCGAAGTGCATAACTAATACCTACATACAAATACCTTCCTGCTAAATTTTGTAGCTCTGTGCGCAACAGTTTCTTCAAAACACAGTCGACAGGCATTCTCTCTCTATTTCTCTCTTTCACAGACACATATTGTTTTTATTTTTAAAATATTACATGCAAAATCTTATGTAGTTTATAGTATTTTGATGATAGAGTAAAGTAAAAAATGTTGTTTCTGGTGCTTCTGTCTACATTTCTCTAAAGCATGTTTCCCTTTTCCCATATTCTTCAATTATACTTAAGTTAAAATGTAAAATATATTTATAAATATTTTTTTACGTTACGAATTTGAAATGGCACAAACACTAGCGAATACTGAAAAATTGAATACGATGGTAGATTTTTCTATCCTTTGAAGCTCACTACACTATGATTATCTCATTCCAATTTTCCTGCTCGATACATAAAATATTAATTAAACAAGGATTTATTCAATAAGCGGAACGTATAATTTATATTGCTGTTTTCGATGAATTTCCATAGCGAAACCTAGTGAAGTATAGGTACCTTCTAATGTTTGAATGGTACCATGAAATAGGGGACGATATACAGTCGAGAGGGTCAGGGTTGTATTCATGTTATACCAAGGTTACTTTATCCTAAAGAAAATGACAATGGTCGAAGTCGAAGTCATAAGACAGTTTATCAAGCGATCTATTACACAGGTGCATATAAACAGCGCTCTATAATGGGAAAGTAAAAATAAGTTCCGTTTTTCTGAAAAAAAAAAAAAAAAAGAAAGAAAGAAAACAGAGGATATACCTTTACTTGAACCATAAAAGATTTCGCAGACGTAAAACAGACATTACAGCTACAAACGTGAAGACTGTGTAATTTTGAATTACCCAATAATTCGCATCCAAAACAGCACACACACAGAAAAAAAAAAAAAAAAAAAACAAGAAAAAAAATGCAAAACTGGGCACACACACACACAGCGACAGCGATGACAGCGATGACCACCTCGGGAACTCAGCTTTCGCTTTAGAGTGTTAGTGCAATCCCGAGGGGTAGACCACATCCACTCCTCCCGACTCTCAACCAGAGTCTGAGAGGGAGCGTCGGGTCCCTGATCAAGCTGCTGAGATTTATTTCGGTTACTATGAGATTTACAATTACAATCACAATTGGTTACCCAATTTTTCTGGGCGAACCGAAGATTTCACATCGAAATATATGACTGTATGTAGTGATTACATGAGGATCATTTCATCTAATGTGATTGCATAATTGTTTACAATTTTCTTGGATATATATACGTCACAGTACATTTAACACACAATATTTAACATGACAATTAGAAACACATTACAACACAATATCAAACACCTACTATTTACATGACTGTGTGTAGTGATTACATGTGGATCATTTGAATGTGATTGCATAATTATTTACATTTTTCATGGATTTACAAGGATTTCACAGTACATTAAACACACAATATTGAACATCACAATTAGAAACACATTACAACACACCTACTATTTACAATTTGCGCATACAAGAGTTTGGAGAGATGCACAAGATAAAAATTCAAAAGTGTTAGAAGTTTCTGGCACCCGCTAATAACCCGTTTCTCCCTCCATGCTACACCCTAGTGATGGAGTCGGACTAGAATGACTCTGGATTTGAAAAGATGTACTCACACACACACACACACACACACAAAAAAAAAAAAAAAAAAATGGAGAGACAAAAGAGTCTTGCCCTGCTCCTGGAAAAGTGCGAGGCATATGCCCCCTGCCCTTTTCACCACCGGACTACGCCAACGAACACGAGTACATTTACGCAGGTAAGACCGTGTTGTTGGAAAGGGTTAATAAAAGAACAGTTGTGCTCAACCCTCTCTCTGAAGTACATCAACTGGCGTGCAATAAGTAAATTGATAAATATAGGCAATTTGTTCATGCATATTTGTGCACAAGTGCAAGAAAGTCGTCGGTTAAGAAGCAACTGAAGTCAGATTCTTTTTGTTTAATATGCATGGATGCACAATTACACATACAGTAAAATCTGTTTAAGGTGGACTCTGTGTAAACCGGAAATTTATCTACCGCGGAAAGATTTTCAAGTCCCGGTGAATCCATAGAAAATAACTTTAATATGTGCTCCATAAGCCGGAATCCGCCTAACGCGGAAACGGAAAGGTTTTTAAGGTCCTGCCGAAAACAAATTTTTGTATAAGACTGAAAAAAGAATATTTTAAAATTGAAAAGCACCCGGTATATGAAACTTTAAAACAGATAGATAGATCTAATACATATAAATAAATACATATAAAATAGAAATGTAAATAGAAACATATTTTTACGCATTCATTTGCTTATAGAGAGATAATTTTAATTATGAAATTTTGGATTTTCGCGGATTTAATGAAAAGGAAAAGAAAATATGCAGTTTGCATTTCTTCACTCCGCAAACTTTTCTTTTTATTTACAATTTTTAACCCAAATAAATTTCTGTTTTTTATGGTACAGAAATTAAAAATATGCATTTTTATTTTTTCCATTACCCTTAGAATAAATATATATATATATATAGGCCGTTATTATAACAATAAATTTAAGATTACGAGATTAAAAAAAGGGCATACATTCAAAATTTAAAAAGCAAATTTTAAAAATCATAATTTTTGTAAATTGTTAGGATAATGAAAAAAAAAAATTAAAATAGCATAGTTTAATTTTATGTAACATATTCCGTATGTATGCATTTCGCTGAAAAAAAACAGGAGATTATTTGTGTAAAAAACTGTAAGCAATCGTAAATAAAAGGAAAATATCCACTGAACAAATAAAAATATGCATTTTTTTTCTTTTATACTTTTAACATCATAAAATGCAATATTTCATACTTAAAATCTCTCTCTGTAAAAAAAAAAAAACTAAAATAAACATACGCATCGAATTGATAACTTCCCCCTTTTTTTAAAATTAAGTTCAAAATACGCGACAGTTTCTTTTTTTTACTGATTTGCCTAAAGCTGAATATTGTCTACGGCGAAAAATTTTCTCGGTCCCGATCGATTCCGCCTTAGACAGATTTTACTGTGCATTTTATTATGTTTATTATATACTAAGGTAAGCTGGGGTAACTGGACCCACGAGGTAACTGGGCCATAGCCTACTTTATAAAAAACCGTTGATGTTTTTTAAGTTTTAGCTTTTGTCAACATTGCACCCCCATCTCTACTTCTTAAAACAACGAGAGTCAACTTAATTATAACTCTGCCTTTACTGCGATGGGTTGCCGAAAATTTAGGTTTCTTTTTTAAAAAACAACGTCCATTTGGTTGAACTTCCTCGGCTTTTTATTAAAATACGGCAAGTACTTTTATTAAACAATCTTTTTATTTAAAGATTAGACACATAAATACATTAATACTTTTCGGTATCTGTACATATTTACTTCATATTTCAAATGTAAGGCCGGTGTTCCAGTTACCCCATAAATTTTTCAAGAATGGGGTAACTGGGACATGTATCTGGAGTAACTGGACCATATGGGACCCAGTTACCCCAACAGTTATAAATACCTTTTTAAGTTTCTCTTACTGCTCGAAATTAATTTATCCATTGTTTTTTTTGCTTGCAATAAAGAAAATTACATAACACCTTATTAAAATTACATAATAAAAATTTTAAAAAAGCATGCCAAATTTCTTAAGTGTGATAGCTATAGCTCGAAATTTTACGATAAAGATGAAAAGGCGTACATAAGGCAAAGTGAGATTATTAGAAAATTATCGAAACGAATAAAAAATAGTTCTGTCAGATTAAAAAATATAGTTGCATTCTTCACAGGTTCATTGGGCATATCGAACTTCCATTGTGATAAATAAAAAAGAGAATGAGTACTTAAGTACTTACGTAGCCGTTTGTTCATAGATTTATCTTGTTATTTTCCCCCTTAAAATACCCATGTAAGAGAGTTTTATACTTATTACCTACATTAAAGTACATAAGTACTTACTTAATTTTTATGTTTTTTGCATAAATAAATCTAATATTTTCACTTTTAGTGCTTTTTTTAGACACATTAGCAGTAAAGGTTTCCCTTACAACACCCTTTAGTTGATATATAATGCGCATGATCTGCCTGGTTTAAATTTTTTTAAAGTTGTTTACACTTTTTCAAACAGGACCTAATAACACCAACACCCCCCCCCCCCCCGAAAAAAAAAAAAAAAAGAAAAAAAGAAACGTGTGTGGAACATAGACCTTCCTGGTTCACTTGCCCCATTTTTAAGGGGCAACTGGACCCATGAGGAAAGAAAGAGGAAATATATATTCGTATATATATTTTTTATTTTTAGATATTAATATGTAATTTTGAACATTCCTGTCTGATGGAGGGAACCTAACTGAACACATTTACAAAAGTTCAGACTTTAATTCAAATAAATATTAGTCTTTTGAAGCTGAATTGCCAGAATCTCCTGAGTCGCATTGTAAAATCATGGCCCAGTTGTTTCACGTAACCTTAATATCTTTTAATACACGAGCCTTTAAGTTATGTTTTTTAAAGCGGAAATAGCACCAGTAAATTTGAAATTCTGTAATATGTATTCATTCATAAATCTATAATGTATGTGCATTTAATATTTTTTAAAGGTTACCATTTTTCTACAGTAACAGGTCCAATATGATCTAAAATATGAAGGATTCGAACGTACTGACGAAGTGAAATTTTTTTTATAAATAAATAAATACACCATAATATTATATTTATATTCAACATTTTAATTAAATTTCCCATTTATATAATGGAATTGGTACTACTTGCGAATTCGCCCGGAGTCCGCCATCTTGTTTCTTTGTTCGCCGATTTTAAATTTGGATTTATTTCTTTATTTTTGTTGCTATTTACTTTTGTTGCTCATGTTGTTTTCTTGTTGTTTATGTTTAATCTCTAAATTTTCAAAAATTAAGCATAAAGTGGTTATAAATGACCAACAAAGAAACAATATGGCGGACTCCGGGCAAATTCGCAAGTTGTTCCATGGAATTTTGTGATAAAATAAAAGAAGTTGCAAAAATTTTAGGAAATGCTGGATTATTCGTAACTGAGAAAATTCCCCGATGCTAGTGTTCATTTGGTTCTAAAGTTGTTCCCCATTTCGATAATAGATGGCAGCATCATTAAAATGTTCAAATATGTCTTCAAATTCCCACTCAGTCAGACACAGGGAAGTTCTAAGAATTCCCAGTTGTATTAAATTTCTTTCATTACAAAATAAAATAAATAATAATTTAATTTTGATTTGATTTGACTTAGATTTCGACGCTTTAGAAGATTATATTCAGAAACAGTGGTGTAGTCGTAAAAAAAACAGAGGGTATACTCTCTAAGCAGAGGGTATACGCTCAAGGCAGAGCGTATACCCTGGAGTGTATATACTATAGCTTTCTTTAGAAACAGAGGGTATACGGTGTTCCTTAAAAAAATCTAGAGGGTATACGGCGTATACCCCCGTATACCCTCCACTACATCCCTGTTCAGAAATATTACAGCCAAAACTTACTAAAAGAACTGCTTCCGTGTTTATCATCATTTTTACTTTCTTCTATCTTTGCAAGAAGAAAGTATTGGATTCGTGAAAAATTTCGGACTTCGGTTTTCGACGGATTTTTACGTTTTAGAAGTTCCTGAACACGATTTGACCGTTTTTAGAAAATGATTGTATGTCTGTCTGTATGACACAAATTTTGTGGGCTTTCTATCTCAAGAACAAATGCACGGAATTTAATAAAACGTAGATTCATTTAGACCTTGATATAAATTGGTGCTGATTAGTTTTTGGGGCAAATCGCCCAACAGGTGGCGCTGCTATGCTGCATTTTTCAAGATTTCCGCAATAGCTCTATCTCAAGAACTAATGCACAAATTTTCATTTAACTTGAGATTCAGTTAGATGTTGACATAGTTGTTGTTGATTAGGATTTGGTATAAATCGCCCAACAGGTGGCGCTGCAATGCTGCATTTTCCACGATTTCCGCAATAGCTCTACCTCAAGAACTAATATACGGACTTTCATAAAACTTCAGATTCAATTAGACGTTGACATAAATTGTTGCTGATTAGGTTTTGGTGTAAATCATATAACAGGTGGCGCTGCTATGCTGCATTTTTCAGGATTTACACGATTTTAGTGATAGTCATATTTCAAGAACTAATGCAGGGAATTCCATCAAACTTCATATCCTGTTAGACCTTGACATAAGTCGGGGCTGATTAGGTTTTCGTATAAATCATATGACAGGGGGCGTTGCTATACAGCATTTTTCACGATTTTGACGATAGCTATATCTCAAAAACTAATGCACGGAATTATTAAAGTTCATATTCTGTTACACTTTCACATAAACAGATATCTTTATTAGGCTTGGGTGTATACTGCCCAACAGATGTCGCTTTTATGCTCTTTCTGTTGAGAATTTTGGTTGCAGACATCTAAAAGGTGAGTGCTGAAAATCGATGATTTGCTTGAGAAATACGATACTTAAATCTACTTTTTAAATGCCCATAATTCAACGAACATCTTTTAGAATTCACATGATTTCATAGATTGTTATTTAATTTTGGAGCTGTGATAGCGAACTTTGAAGTATTAACATGTATGAGATAGAAGAAAGTTTTGGGATTGGCACATACGACAAATTTATTATTAGCCCCCGGTACGGTATGCTATTTCTTTCTCCCAGCTTATTTTGTGTATTCCAAAAAACAACGTTACCTTACAGAAGCCAGCCGTAAAACAAAGCAGTACGATTAAATACTCTATAGCAATTTTTTTAACTTCTAAGCATCGCACATTTTCGATTTTTATATCGTCGTATTGGAAAAAAAAAGTTCTTTTAAATGCATTTTGTTTGAAAACTGTATATCCGTTTATTTTTGAATTATTAATTTTTTTGTAGTTTTTAGAGCCATTTGCTTAATGTTAGCAACGGAAGTACTCCATTTCTGTAGAAAGTAAAGGAAAAATAGTTCTAAAATAGTAATTATACATTTTTGTTGCCATTCTCTCATAACAACCGAAAGAAAATGGAATTACAATACGTGCTATTTTGAAAAAATATATATATATATATATAGACGAATGATTTCTGTTAAAACAATGGAGCTATTATAAACTATATTTAATTTTAAGTATCTATGAATCATTAGATAGCCGTTTTTTTTTTGTCGATTTTCTTGAATGACGACATTTTTTTTGCTGCATTTGTGCATTATTTTGCGATAGTGATGTGCTATGAGTAGATATAAAATGGGCATTCTATGTCAGTGGCACGGGTGGCACGACCTTGAATGACCTCTGCGCGTCCTCTGCATGGGGTATGAAGGTCATGCGGCGTACTCTTGGAGGGGGGGTCAAGGTGATGCGGCGGTGAAGGTGATGCGTCATCTTATAGTATGAGGGGTTATTTTGAGTTTAATTATTTTACTAATGATAATTAATTTTAATTGGGGGACTTTAACTTTTTTCGGGGTAATTTTTGAAGATTGAATTTTTGGGAGACTGATTTTTTTTTCTTACCGTACTACAGTATGAGGGGTAATTTTAAGTTTTTTTTTTTTTTTTTACTAATGATAATTAATCTTAATTGGGGGACTTTAACTTTTTTCAGGGTAATTTTTGAAGATTGAAATTTTTAGAGATTCATTTTTCTTCGCACCGTACTACAGTACTTAGGGATAATTTTACATTTGAAAAATACATTAACGATAATTAATTAAGAAATTTTAATTGGGGGACTTAAACTTTTTTGGAGTAATTTTTGAAATTTTTGAGACATTGATTTTTTTTTTTTTTTTTTTTTTCGTCGTACGAGGGGTTATTTTAAGTTTGATATTTTTTCATTAATAATAATTAATTAAGAAATTTTAATTGGGGGACTTTAACTTTTTTGGGAGTATTTTTGAAGATAGAATTTTTCGGGGAAATTGATTATTCTTTTCGTCGTACTCCAGTACGAGGGGTTATTTGTACTTTTAAAAAATTAATTAAGAATTTTTAATTGGGAGACTTTAATTTTTGGGAGTAATTTTTGAGATAGATTTTTTTTTCTTTTCGAGGACATTTATTTTTTTAGCACACTTGAGTTTTCGGCGTTTTTACTGGCATCGATTTTTAATTTGGGAACTTTCAAATATTTTTTTCGCGATTTTCCTTTAGCAATTGAATTTTAAACATAAATTAAAAATTTTAATTGGGAGACTTTATCTTTTAACGAGAATTTTTAGATAAAAATGGAATTTTCAACATAAATTGGATGAGAGGACTTTACGCGATTCAATTTAGTGACGTATGCGCTCGAATATTGAGTATTAATTAAAATTATGAATGATTGTGAATTTTTGTTATTTAGTGTTAGAATTTATTTCTGTGAATTTTTAAATAGTACTGCCCACCAGTGGTTGAGAGGTTTTGCTCACGAAGCTGGTATATGGGAAGTGCGGGGTTCGATCTACATTGCGCCCGTCGGCCTAATCGTTCGGAGTTTTCGTGGTTTTCTTCGAGTCATGCGTTAATACGGGTTAGGTTACCTTAGAAAGACCTTCACGAAGGGTACTCCCCCCTATATCCCTAGTGTAGATAATCAATCGCGCCCGTCGGCCTAATCGTTCGGAGTTTTGTTTGAGCCATGGATTTACATGCGTAAATACGGGTTAGGTTCCCTTAGAAAGACCCCCACAAAGGGCACTCCCCCCTTGGGTTTAGTGTAGATAAATGGCCGTCAAAATCAACCAACCTTTTAAAGGTATGGTAAAAGGATGTTGGTACACGATTTGTTATGGAATTTTTAGGTATGTATGTATTGCTTTATACATTTGAAATAATATTTAAAAAAAAACAAAAAAAAAAAAACAACAAAAAAAAAAAACCGTGAAATGTCCTTCATAAAGATATTAGGAAATTTACCTCCCACCCCTTTCCCCTTAATGAATATATATTTGTAAAATACAGGGTTGCCTATTCAATGGTCCGTTTGAATTTGTCCCTTCAAATTTTATTGACGCATGTTTTCTATTTTTAAACAGTGCCATTATAAATTATCTAGATCTATTTTTCAAAACTAGAAAATCGATTTTTAAACGAAGCGCTTTTTAAACATACATAATTTTTGAACGTTTCTATCGAAACACTTTGAATTTTTAATAAGATTTTGGAAAAAAAAACGCACTTTTGACAAATTTTCGCTAATAATTGCGCTTTTTAGAATAAAACTATACCTTAGTTTACCTTAGTTTTAGAATACTTTTGTTTAACACTATTTGATGTTACATATATTTTTCAAAAATAAAACAAACTTACTTTAATATTTTTCGACATAGGTAAAATCTTGTAGCCTCAAGAAACGCGTGTGATAATGTACATTCTACTGAGTTCGTTATCTTGGAAAGTGAGAAGTGATTCACTTTATTTAGATAAGGATTTTTCCCAAATACAGTGGGTTAAACGATATTAGATTTTTATTACGATTGACTAATGGGGGTTACAAAGTAAGATAAGCTAATGAGAGTTAGAAATTAATGTGTAGCGTGATTGGATCTTTTTTCTTAAAGGGATTAAAATTAAAAACACTATCAATGATTAACTTATATGATTTCAACATTCATTTAACATTACGTCACACAAAACGAATTTAATTAATAAATGTATAATTAGGATTTTCAAATAATTAATTTAATATTACGTCACACAAAACAAATTAAATGAATAAATGCATAATTAAAATTGCGTCACAATTTTTGAATGATTTTATTAATCTAGAATTTCTAACAAATTCGGAGTCAATTTTTTCTCATCGATTTATTTATAATAAAATTGGAATACTCTTTAGCAATTTAATGCATGTGTTACATTTATTTAGGATTTAACTATTTTATAATTATACCTTTTAAAACGGATACTTTTTAAATTGATTCATTAACCGCGAGAATACTTCAAACATGTCCTTGATGAGTCATCAGGAATAACACTCGAAAACATGAAAGTTTTAATAAATATATTGAGGTTTATGAAAAGTAACACTTATTGAAATTTATTTAATATTTGAAATAAACATTACGCGCAGTGACCGTCAGGCATACATTTTAAAATATAGATCTAGTTCAAAGTTTAGTTACTAAGTTTCGTAATGGAGGTCACGTTATACCCTAACCAATCATACTATTTAGTCAGGGATTGCTATTTTGGAATTATCTAAATTAGTTACAAAACTTCTCATTTTTTAATAACTACACTAATCTTGTTTAATCAAATAAATTTAATTTCTATCGTTTTTGTTACTTAACAAGATATAAATACCTTATACATATGCTATATTGATTCTGGTTTAGTTTAGTGCATATCAATTTTAACTAATATTTTTCTTTTAGTAGATATAACAATATTCGCCAACATATATATATATATTTTTAACATTATTCAAATTTCGCACAAACCTTTAAATAATTTTGGAAAAAATATTTCATTTTTAGAAGATTAACCATAATATTAATTTTAAACCTCTTTATTCTTTTTTAATTGAGGTAGTACGATAGAAAATTAATATATTCGACACAATAAAGAAATTACTAATTCATATTAACAATGATTTTAAGCATTATGTTAAAATTCGAGATTTTTCATTTACAAATAATTTGAAAAATAAAACATTTAAAAGTAAATTGACTTACTTGTATTAATTTTCCATCTAAATCCAAAAGGCTTTCAAACAGAAACAACACACCACATACAGTTTTGTGTCACTATATGAAATGAATCAGGATTTTTCACCCCAATCTATTATCTCTGGGGTAATTCCTAGAACTGACTCATGCGATAAGCACAATATTACATCGTAATTTGAATCTAAGAACAGTGTTAATGAATTTAATATGATGCGTTATTAATAAGGGATTAAATATAATGTGTAATCAATAATGGATTTAGTTAATTTGTTTCGTTATTAATTAAAACCTGAATATAATTATGTCTTTTTAAGTCTTATTTAATAGAATAGGAATACTTTTAAAATTTTCAGGAGGTTTTTTTCAGAAACACTTTTTAAGAATACTTTTCTTAATGAATGTGTAATTAACATTTTTTAAATTAATTAATTAATACGTAATTAAATTTTCAAAATTAAAATAAATATAAAATAGAAGAGAAATTCTTTTCAAATTTATTAAGCAACATACAAGTTATTATTAGGTAATATTTCAAATTGCTGCAAACTTTAAACATGTTGAGTTATCACTGAGAATTTAATAACGAGGTATTTGAATAGTAATGCTAACCAGAATTTGAAAAATAATTTTCATATTAAGTAACTTGTATAACTTGCTACAAACGTGACTTTCTTTTGAACACACTAGAGTGGGATTGAATTTTTAAAGACATATTTATCTCACATATTTAAACTAAAGACTTGTGCTAAATTTTCAACTAAAATATTTCTCACTTAAAAGTTAACTTCTTTCATTGAAAAAGTCATATACTTGGAAATTTCACATTCAAATTTTTATCACATGGAAAAAGGCTTAAGCAATTGTATTAGAATAAAAACTAATCATACGGAAATTTAACTTTTGTAAATTGTATCAGAAAAAATTTAACCTGTGTCAAATTTTTGAAAACAGCATTTAAAAAACAAAAAGATAAATTACAATTAAATTTATTAAGCAGAAGTGTTACATGTCAAAAACAGCATTTATATGATTTATATATATGTTAAAATCCATACATGCAAAAAACGTGTGTGTAAACCCACATAGACATTTTTCCGCGAGATAGTTCACAAATTCTTGTACATTGAAATTAAGCAAGGAGTTTTCACTGCATAAATTAAATTGTTGATACATAGAATATTTTCTACATTCGTGAAAGTTTTCATATGAATATCCCATTGTACAGGAATTACAGTCAAATTCGCGGCGCACAGATTCTTTTAATTCACGAATGAAACATGAAAAGAAATGTATTTTAGAGTCTTCTATATCCAAATGTGAATGTTCACAGTCTTTTGCACGATTTAAAACACAAATAGGAATGACTTTTAAAAGTTTGGTTTGGATGAGGTTATCATTAATCTCATCTCAAATGTTTTTTAAATTTAAAAATTGTTCTTTTGATAAGTGCACACACTTAGGTTTTAATGAATAATCAGAGTTACTTGACTTGACCAATTCTTGAAGCACACAAGAGCGTTCATCTATGTAGAGTGTGAGAATATCGTTA
Organism: Maratus speciosus; assembly: GCA_963932465.1. Taxonomy (NCBI): domain Eukaryota; kingdom Metazoa; phylum Arthropoda; class Arachnida; order Araneae; family Salticidae; genus Maratus; species Maratus speciosus. The sequence continues at coordinate 342,441,332 of OZ010795.1, read as the reverse complement.
TTACAGACGAAACTGTCTTTTTTAGAATAGAAATGAAAGTTTTTCATTTGATTTTGAAAAGAGTCAAACGATTCACAGGATAATGACACACTTTCTTCAGTTGGGAAGATTTCACCGAAAGCTCCTTCAAAATATTTCGTTATGTGAACTTTTAAATCACAGTTCTGCTCCATCACTATTTCGACAACTGTACAATCTCCAATGCAGCGGAAGAAAGTACAATATGAACCAGATTGACTAAACAGACGTGTAAACCACTCGTTTTGAGGAAACTTGCAATCAGGATTATCCGCTAAGTAAAACAGACCTTTTTCATTAGCATCACGTAGTAAACTTGTATTCATGGTTAAGCTAGCGAGTCGCAGAGACAAAACAACACACACGTGAAGGGTTTAATCCAAACGAGAGACGAAGTTAAACTAGGTCAGAGACAAAACAACACACACGTGAAGGGTATAATCCAAACGAGAGACGAAGTTAAACTTGGTAGGTACAAGCATAGAATGATGCCCACCCCTAGCGTGAGTCGATTAATACTATCCCTTATCACCCTATCAGTATATAAGCTCATAGATAAGATCGGAGAACTTCCGTGATATTTTCACAGTGATTTCACCGCTAGCATAGGTAATATCATTTTCAGAAAACGCTAATCACTTCCAGATAACGAACTTGTCATTTCAGTAAGATCTTGCATGACCCATTCACTCGGTTCTTAATATACATATCTTTGTGTGTGTGTGTGTATTTGTAAATGGGAAAAAAAATTAAAAGGTATACACATTAAAAGTTAATAAAATTATTTTTAAAATTTTTTTATAAATATTTCAATAGAGTATTAAATATTTCAAGACAGTATTAAAGATTTGAACTACTGATAAAAAGGCTTTGAAAATTATTAAAAAATATTACAAGACAATATTAAAGATTTGAACTACTGATAAAAATGCTTTGAAAATTCTTAAAAATGCTTCATTCATATTTTAAAGTCAACAAATTTTAATACATAGTTATGTACATACATGCATTTTGAGCTATGTTTTGAAGGGAAAAAAATCGAATGTTTAAAAATGATTTCTTATTTAATTAAAAATGAAATAAATATTTGTTTTTTATACATATGTTAACATAACAAATGTTTTAAATATTTCGATGCTATTTCCAGGTTAGTCAATTTATGCTTTTTGAAATATGTATTTATATATATTTGTAAATTTTAATGTTTTCTGTTAAAACTGACTAGTGAACACATCGTTAAATTTTTTATCCCAGCTATCGTTTATTTACACAATAAAACAACTGCTTTTCAAACGACTCTATGATTATCAAAACAATTCAAAACCTTTTATCTACACAAGCGCAAACATTTTAATAAACTAAAGTCCGCATTTTCATTCCAATAAATAATGACTAATCAAATTAGGTTATGTCCTAACTTGAATGATACCTTTTATGTGGCATTACTAAACTAGCTAACATGGCATTATTAAACTAACTTGTAAAAATAACATGATAACCTGTTTTCACTATGCTAAATTGATAATATTCGCTGCTTTTGTTTGACAATCAACAAAGTTTTTATGAAATATATTCAAAAAAGTTTGCTGCGATTAAAAAACATGCTTATAATTTAGATAGTTTTCACTCTTTATATTTCAAAACATGCATATTATTACAAAACACAAAATATTGTTTAAATTTGAATTAAATAATCACTATTTTTCACAAGTTTGCAATATTTTTATGCTAACTAGTGTTAGTAGTATTCAGACTTAAAAATATCTTTATAGATTAAACATGAAAATTAATGTGTATAAAAAACCTTTTACTATTTTTAGTTAAACTTCGTGTCATGAAATATATCCAGTTAACTTTAAAATGTACTATTACAAATTAATGTTTTAAAATTCATTAAAATTATTAAATACTATTTCATTATAATTTTAAAATTCATTCTTATGTACAAAGACACAAAATAATAATACTTATCTAATATGGCAGTTAGCAGTCTAAAGCACAACCTTCTATTACAAAAACTAAAAGTGAAATGAATAATTCTAAGTCCTTATCAGCTAATCTTATCGCCTGATTAGATCTAGTCACGTGGTATATGACATCACTGATGACGTAGGGGTTATCACGTGATAGGGAATCCCTATCACGTGCAATATGACATCACTCATGACGTAGGGGTTATCATGTGTTGGGAAAACCTTGTCACGTGGTGTATGATAACACTGATGACGTAGTAGGATACCACGTGACTAGATCTAATCAGTTGATAAGATTAGCTGATAAGGACTTAGAATTATTCATTTCACTTTTAGTTTTTGTAATAGAAGGTTGTGCTTTAGACTGCTAGCTGCCATATTAGATAAGTATTATTATTTTGTGTCTTTGTACATAAGAATGAATTTTAAAATTATAATGAAATAGTATTTATTAATTTTAATGAATTTTAAAACATTAATTTGGTAATAGTACATTTTAAAGTTAACTGGATATATTTCATGACACGAAGTTTAACTAAAAATAGTAAAAGGTTTTTTTTTACACATTAATTTTCATGTTTAATCTATAAAGATATTTTTAAGTCTGAATACTACTAACCCTAGTTAGCATAAAAATATTGCAAACTTGTGGAAAATAGTGATTATTTAATTCAAATTTAAACAATATTTTGTGTTTTGTAATAATATGCATCTTTTGAAATATAAAGAGTGAAAACTATCTAAATTATAAGCATGTTTTTTAATCGCAGCAAACTTTTTGAATATATTTCATAAAAACTTTGTTGATTGTCAAACAAAAGCAGCGAAAATTATTAAGTTTGTCTAGTGAAAACAGGTTATCATGTTATTTTTACAAGTTAGTTTAATAATGTCATGTTAGCTAGTTTAGTAATGTCACATAAAAGGTATAATTAAAGTTAGTACATAACCTATTTGATTAGACATTGTAGTAGCATGTTTAGCAATATCACAAAAAAGGTATAATTTAAGTTAGGATATAACCTATTTGATTAGTCATTGTTTTATTCGATTGAAAATGTGACCTCTAGTTTAATAAAATGTTTGCGCATGTGCAGATAAAAGGATTTGGGTTGTTTTGATAATCACACAGTCGTTTTAAAAGCAGTTGGTTTATTGTGTTAATAAATGTAGGATAAATAACTAGGATAATGCTAGGATAAATAACTAGTCAGTTTTAACAGAAAACATTAAAATTTTCAAATATATGTATATGCATATTCAAAAAGTATAAATTGACTAACTTGGAAATAGCATCGACATATTTAAAACATTTGTTCTGTTAACATAGGTCAAATGCATGTATGTACATAGCTCAAATGTCTGTATGTACATAGCTATGTATTAAAATTTGTTGACTTTAAAATATGAAAGAAACATTTTTAATAATTTTAAATGTTTTTCAAAGCATTTTTATCAGTTGTTCAAATCTTTAATACTGTCTTTAAATATTTATATAATTTTTTTAAAATAATTTTATTAACTTTCAATGTGTATACCTTTTAAATTTTTCCCCCATTTACAAATGCACACACATATATGCGCATGTATACATATACACGTATACTTATCTACCCTAAATAAAAAAAATCCTAAGTTTGAATTGCTATGCGATGTATTAATTTAATGTTTAATGACAAAGTAAAGTTGAGTGCATTATGTATTTATTGCTAAAATTGTATACAAAAAGCTAAATATTCTAACGAAAGAGTCTTTCATTCTTAAAAAGCTTGGCGAGAGATGTCGAAATATTATTAAATTTGAATATTGAGAAGTGTTTTTATAACATGTTAGTGTAAAAGTATATGCTTGTTAGGTGATATTCAATAATTTTTCTTCGTTTTGAAATATAAAAATGATCGAATGTTATCTAATAAAGTTTTAAGGATTTAGTTAAAATTTATATTCATTAAACTAATATATCGTTTGTATAACGTATTCGTGAGGGAGGTATGAATCCCTATGAATCATTTAGAAAAGGAAAAGGGATTTTTCGCTAAAGTAACTTGTGTGCTAACTAATATGTGTAAAGCCTGCTTGTGACATGTAAATATGCTTAATGAAAAAGTGAAATAGGGTTATGTCTTTCCTTTTTAAAAATGAGTTTGCAAATGTTTAATCTTAATATATATTTTATTTAGTGTATAATATGTGAAACTAAAAATTTATAAATGCATGCTTTTTTTTTTCTCCTACAAAATAGTAAAGTTTTCAAAAGAATTTTAATTAAAAATTTTCAAATCATGTTAAAACAAGAATGACTGTAGTGTACTTAATATAAATCCTTTATTGTTGAAATGGGAGACTTCGATTTGTTTACGTTCTCCCTATAAAAGCTCTCAAGGGGTTTTTAATTTGAAGGAGTCGCACTGAAAAAAAAAAAAAAAAAAAAAAAAAAAGACTCAGATTAATTTAAAAATATTAAACGAAAGCTTTACCTACCATTTTTGTTTCCATTAAAAAGTGATAAATATTTATTTGTAAATAAAGTGAGTGGTGGGAGACATAGATTAAATAATAATAATTTAACTTATTAAAAATTTTAATATGATAAGTTTTTTTAATACAATTTACACAAGTAAAATTTTCATATGATAAGTTTTTATTCTAATACAATCACGAAAGCCTTTTTCCATGTGAGAAAATTTTACAGGTAAAATTTCCAAGTATATGACTTTTTCAATGTGAGAAGTAAACTTTTAAGTGAGAAATATTTTTGTTGAAAATTTAGCAAAAGTCTAATTCTATGTGAGAAGTCAATTTTTAATTCAGTTGCAATTTCCAAGCTAATAATAACTTACATGTTTCTTAATAAATTTGAAAAGCATTCCTATTCTATTCAATAAGACTGAAAAAGATACAATTATATTTAGATTTTACTTAAAAAACGAATCATATTAATTAAATCCCTTATTAATTACATATTATATTAATTATAGCTAAAGTTTATACGATATAAAAAAAGTAAATTCATTAACACTGTTCTTAGATTCATATTTGAACATGACATTCTGCTTATCTCATGAATCATGTATTCATGGAAATACCCAAACAGATAAGATATTGATGTTCAAAATTCTAATTCACTCTATATAATATCACAAAACTCATGTGAAGTGTTGCTACTCCTTTTCAAGCCTTTTGGATTTTTATGTAACAAAAACAAAAGTAAGTCAATTTACTTCTAAATGTTTTATTTTTCAAATTATTAATAATAAACAAATCTAAATATTTCGAATTTATTTGATAAGATATACTTCTAAATGTGAAACAAATCTTAAATTCAAATAAAATTGTCAAAAGCAAATCCCTAGTTTTTACAGTTGAGAATATTTTTTAAAAGTTATATTTAAAAAATAGTTGAAAATTAAACAAGAAAAGTATTTTCTAAAAAAGGGATATTTCGCTAGTCTAAAAATACTAGTACGTTTAAAATTAACCTAAAATATTAATTTTTTATTAAAAATGTTAACCTTATTGCTAGATATTCATTTCTGTTTTTATACTTAAGTTTCTAGTTAATTGTATGTCTCTAATTATAAACTGAAAAATTTAAAAAAAAAAGGTTTATCATTTTCATTTGAAAGTGAAAAGTATTTAAATTTTTATGATTAAAGTTACATGCTCTAAAAGCGCAATCATTTCTTTCATGTTTTAATATTTGTTAGATTAAAAGTTAAATGTACAATTTCTTTTTAATTTAATGAAAATTATGATTTCTTTTAAATTTAATCATACTAAATTAACATGTGTTAATTATGTGTGAAGATACTAAATATTTAATGATATTAAATTATATATATATTTACAAATATTTATTTTAAATCTCTTAAAGATGTGTTTTTCCGATGATAAAAATTTTATCCTAGTAAAAAATTAAGCAAAAATCATAGTTATATTAATGCATAGTATTAAGCTCCCCTATATTTCGTAACGTGTTAACTTAGCAAAATTTGAACTAGATCGAAATTAGAACTAGACTAAAAGTTCAAAGTCCACTGCACGAAATGAGTGTCACTTTTCAAAAACCTCAATATATTTATTAAAACTTTCATGTTTACGAGTGAAAATTTACTTATGTGTGATGACTCATCAATGACGTGTTTGAAGTATTCTCACGGTTAATGAATCAATTAAAAAAGTATCCGTTTTAAAAGGTCTAATTTTATAATAGTTAAATCCAAAAAAAAAAATGTAACACATGCATTAAATTGCTAATATAGAATTCAAAAATATTCCAATTTTATTTAAAATAAATCCATAAGATAAAATGACCCCCAATTTGATATAAATTCTAAATTAATAAAATCATTCAAAAATTGTGACGCAATCTAAATTATGCATTTATTCATTTAATTTGTTTTGTGTGACGAAATATTAAATTAATTATTTCAAAATCCTAATTATACATTTATTAATTAAATTCGTTTTGTGTGACATAATATTAAATGAATGTTGAAATCATATGAGTTAATCATTGATAGTGTTTTTAATTTTAATCCCTTTAAGAAAAAAGATCCAATTACGCTACACATTAATTTCTAACTCTCATTAGCTTATCTTACTTTGTAACCTCCATTAGTCAATCGTAATAAAAATCTAATATCGTTTAACCCACTGTATTTGGGAAAAATCCTTATCTAAATAAAGTGAATCACTTCTCACTTTCCACAAGATAACACAAATTCAGTATAGTGTAGCTTGCCTTGCATAAACAAGCTTTTTTAAAATCTCTGTGTAAGTTATTTGTAGTAAAGTAAGTTTGTTTTCTTTTTGGTAATTTTATGAAACATCAAATAGTGTTAAACTAAAGTATTCTAAAACTAAGGTAAACTAAGGTATAGTTTATTCTAAAAAGCGCAATTATTAGCGAAAATTTGTCAAAAGTGCGTTTTTTTTCCAAAATCTTATTAAAAATTCAAAGTGTTTCGATAGAAACGTTCAAAAATTATGTATGTTTAAAAAGCGCTTCATTTAAAAATCGATTTTCTAGTTTTTAAAAATATAAAACTTTTCGAAAACATGCCTCAATAAAATTTCGGGTTAAGGTATATTGGGAATTCTAAATTCAAACACACCATTAAATAGGTAACCCTATATTTCACAAATATAAATTCATTTAGGGTTAGAGGGAAAATTTCCTAATATCTTTATGAATGGCATTTCATGTTTTTTTCAAAATAAATTTTCATATGGATTAAACAATACATGGCTAAAAACTGCATAACAAATCGAAAACTAATATCCTTCAAAATATCTTACCAATTTCTATTTTTGTCTAAAACCGCGAAAAAATATTCACTCATCTAACACGGATTCAGAAAAAAAAAATTCTAAAGTTTATTAACACTATTAAAAAGGTGGGTTAATTTTGACGACCGATTATCTACACTATGGATAAAGGGAGGCAGTACCCTTCGTCAGGGTCTTTCTAAGGGAACCTAACCCATATTTACGCATGCAAATCCATGACTCAAACAAAACTCCGAACGATTAGGCCGACGGGCGCGATTGATTATCTACACTAGGGATATAGGGGGGAGTGCCCTTCGTGTGGGTCTTTCTAAGGAAACCTAACCCGAATTTACGCATGCAAATCTATAGCTCAAACAAAACTCCGAACGATTAGGCCGACGAGCGCGATTGGGATCGAACCCAGCACTTCACGTCTATTAGCTTCATGAGCATAACCTCTCACCCACGGGTGGGGCAGTACTATTAAAAAATTCGCATACATAAATTCTAACACTAAATAACAAAAATTCACAATCATTCATAATTTTAATTAATACTCAATATTCGAGCGCATACGTCACTAAATTGAATCGCGTAAAGTCCTCTCATCTAATTTATGTTGAAAATTCCATTTTTATCTAAAAATTCGCGTTAAAAGATAAGACTCCCAATTATAATTTTTAATTAATGTTTAAAATTCGATTGCTAAAGGAAAATCGCGAAAAAAATATTTAAAAGTTCCCAAATTAAAAATCGTTGCCAGTAAAAACACCGAAAACTCAAGTGTGCTAAAAAAATAAATGTCCTCGAAAAGAAAAAAAAAATCTATCTCAAAAATTACTCCCAAAAATTAAAGTCTCCCAATTAAAAATTCTTAATTAATTTTTTTAAAGTACAAATAACCCCTCGTACTGGAGTACGACGAAAAGAATAATCAATTTCCCCGAAAAATTCTATCTTCAAAAATTACCCCGAAAAAAGTTAAAGTCCCCCAATAAAAATTAATTATCATTAGTAAAATAATTAAACTCAAAATAACCCCTCATACTATAAGATGACGCATCACCTTCACCACCGCATCACCTTGACCCCGCCTCCAAGAGTACGCCGCATGACCTTCATACCCCATGCAGAGGACGCGCAGAGGTCATTCAAGGTCGTGCCACCCGTGCCACTGACATAGAATGCCCATTTTATATCTACTGCTATGCATGCTTTACTGTAGATGTTTAAGAGTAGATCGTAAATGTGGAATTCTTAAGTGGATGCAAATGACATTATTTTACACAAAATAAAACGTGTGCTTTAAGTCTTAATACTGAAATATGTTTTGTACTGCGGTAGAGTCCCGCTTAACCGAGTTATTTTCCTCTGATGGACAGGTAGCTTCTATTATTATGAAACAGCCATTATAAATGAAGCGTTAGGTGAAGATGAAAGAGCAACCGTAAAAAGTTAGAACTCTGATTTTTCTGGTCAGAATGGGGGGGGGGGGGGGAATTGTGCCCCCGCCCCCATTCTGACCAGAAAATCAGAGTTCTAACTTTTTACGGCTGCTCTTTCATCTTCACATAACGCTTCATTTATAATGGCTGTTTCATAATAATAGAAGCCACCAGTCCATCAGAAGAAAATGAAGTAATGGAAATGCCGGGGGCGACACTAAATTCTGAAAAAGCAGAATTCCTGTTCTCTAGTTATTATAGTTATTATTATTATTATTATTATTATTATTATTTTATTTTATTTTATTTTTTTGCTTCCAGTGAAAGAGAAAAGACAAAGAACTTCCTCAGTTTTTATCATCAAGAAGAGAAAATTATTATCCTGGAATGGAAAAATTATTAGGGGCATTGCTGTGAGACCCAACTTTTTTATCGAGATAAAAGTTCTTGCCCCTCCCCCCCCCCCTCTCCCTCTTCATCTATGCATTCACATAAACGGAAAAATTTTAGAAAGTATTTATAATATTTTTTAAGTTCGTTATTTTAAATTTGATCAACTTTTAATTAATTTATATTTTTATAACATATTTATAGATTAAAATATCTCAATAACTATTTTTAATTAATTTCATTTAAAAATAAAATTAACGATTACTTTATAATTATGTACAATTTGTGATTTCGATGCAAAATACCATTAAGATAATATTGCGTACACACCGTATGTGCTGTGTAATTATTTACATGCACTAGCCGCCCTTGACGACCAATTTGGTCTCCTTTAAATGTATGCTAAGCATTGTATCATATCACTTTTATTCATAATTTAATTTACTTGCTCAATACTATGCCAAATCAGAAGGTTCTGATAGCGTATCATCTGTGTTTTTATGTTACCCGGGCGGAGATGATCAATCGCCAGATATTATTCCCGTCCCATTTTTGCATATTTCATCAATTTCATTTAAAATATGAAACTTTCGTTCATTTTATTTAAAATACATAACTTTAATTTAAAACTGAATTATTTAAAATTCACGACTTTCATTTTAAGAAAAGAAAAGAAAAATAATAAATAATACCATAAACCATGACATTTAAATCAACATCAAAGCATTGCTTTAATTTACCATGCGGAAAAAAAAAATGCTAACTTGCGAGTTAAAAAATGCTACAGGCGAGATTTGCGCCCGGCTAACAAAAACGTACCAAGAATTCTTTGCGATCATGGCAACTTTAACGTACCTTTATTCGAAAAAATAATTTTGATTAAAAATCGCCGCCTTGCATAAGGAAAGTGAAAGGGTCAGCCCATAACAGTTTATGACAGTCACATGTTTTGCGCTAGATGAAACGATGGCGATTGAACAATTTGGCGATTTATCACCTGCATCCTGCTAACATTAGTACCTGGCATATAAAAAGCGAAGCGGGCAGCCCGGAACTGTTGATGACAGTCACATGACTTAGGCTATTATTATAGAGATAGTTGCAAGTGTTATGATCTACAGATACGAACTGAATGCAAATTTCCTAACCGATCTATACGAACGGATTGCAAATAGCGAGTTACACTATTTTTACAGGGAATATTTTCTTGAGTGGCCTATATAAATTATGAATCTTAAAAAAAAAAAAAAAAAAATAATAAATAAATAAATAAATAAATAAATAAACTGTTTTAAATGAGATTAAACTTATAAATCGTATTGAGAAGCGTATTTTTCCATATCCATTGTACACAACATCGGGATTCAAACTTTAAAAGTTCGGAAAAAACATTCTTTGCATATAATTTTATAAAACTGTAGCGCTGGGCCTTTTTTTTCTGTTTGTCCGAGTATTCAGTCCCACCTTGATTACACCACTGATTAGCATGCATGGGCCCTGGCAAAACGAAAAGATTATCGGACAGATATGCCTTCGGAGGGAATCCACAGCGTAAAGTGCGTTTTTTTTTTTTTTTTCTTTTTTCTTTTTCTTTTTTAATGGAGAAAATAAAATGAAATAAGATAAACAAAGATTTTTTAAGAAAAAGGACAAATTTTAAACATGCCAACATAAAAAACAATCCCTAAATTTAACAATTTCAAAATATCAAAATTACAAAAATAAGTTTCAACTATCATTTTCAAAAAATGATGATATAAAAATGAAATAACTAAATTTGATAGTTTTATTTATTTATTTTTGTTTTTTTTTGTTTTGCGTATAGGGCAATTCCATGTAACGGACGTAACATTTGATCATCGAATTTTGTTTTCAAAACTATGTAGAAAATTTACTAATAAAGCTAGAACAAAGTGTTATAATTTAAAATATTTCTTACTAAGAACTTAATACTTAAATACATGCAGATTATTTTAATCTCTCTTTTAGTCGCCAAAATTGCATTTCAAACTTCTGTAACTGACGTAACATAAAATAGACAAATATTTTTTCTGCCCTCGTTGAAGTGTAAAAATTATCAAAACTATCCCGTTAAAAAAAGTGGTTTAATGTTCTCAAGAACACTAAGTAATGCAAAATTGTAACAGTAACTTGTTTAATTAATTTCTGAACAATAAAAAAGAAAAAAGTGGCACTTACACGTGTAACTGACGTAACTTTTATTGTGTAACTGACGTAACATTATGACTTTACAAAGACAATAATGGTACTTAACTTAGTTTGTAAACAGTAATTTACAGTGCCTTTTTACTAGGATGTTACTATAGAATGTAAAAATATCAAGTTTTCAAATCATACCTTTAAATTAAACATATTATAAATTTTATTCCTCCACCAAAATAATAATTTTCTGTGGAATTGACCTATAGCAAAGTATCCTGTATCCATCACCTCGATTTGAGATAGTTTTTGAACATAAAAGCATAAACAAAGCAAAATTGTAACAAATAAGAAACATTAAAAATCCAAAAATAATCTTCTATTTTTTTTTTCTTTCAAAATGAAGAACAGAAGCAGTTATCTTCCCCCCTTCTTCTTCTTTTTTATGTGACAAAAGAAAAAACTAGTTACTCCCCTCCCACTAGCAGACATCCATATATTCATCCATATATTCTATTTTTTTTCTTTCAAAATGAAGAACTGAAGCAGTTATCTTTCCCCCTTCTTTTTTTTTTTCTGTGATAAAAGAAAAAACTAGTTACTCCCCTCCCACTAGCAGATATTCATATATAGCAGTGTGGCAATTCCAAGCCAACGTTACCATTTTTAGTATTTTATTTTTTACATCAAATAGGTAATATATATATATATATATATTTATTTTCTCTGATAGTATTAAACATATATTTTTTTATGCTTAAAATGTATTTTATAAAATTTTGAATACTCAAAATCAATAAAATCCATTACAATCCCCAGCATAGCTCCTTTTTATGTGTTAATTTGTTTGTTTGTTACATATTTGATGTTGGTCTGTTACAGGTAAGATTGCATATTTTTCATAACTATATTGTGCCAAAAGTCAAATTTTGTGAAAGACGTATGTTTGAACTCCCCCTGAATGAAAATACATTTTTATTATTAAAAATTGTAGGTTATTTTATAAGTAACTAGGAGGCTCTGCCCCCTGCAAGTTACGCTTGCCAACCCCCATTCAGACACCGCAGAATCTAAAAACACACTAATTTGATCGGCTTTAAAAAGATTAGAGAAGATTGAATTATAATGAAAACACTTGTGGCGATCTCCCTGTAAACGGGTTTCCATTCAATTCCCATTGATTGCAAAAATTTAAGGCCGAATCAGTTGCTGTTAAGATATCCAATGTTTTTTTCGTGTTTGATTAAAGAAGATCAGTTAAACATTTGAAAAGAAGCTAAACTAAACTGAATTAAGTAAACAGAGTCTTTGCCTCCCGTTATTTTTTAACAGCGTTAAAAAACGATTAACATAATACAATACAGATATTTTAAATGCATCGTTTTAAATCTGACGTAAGTTTCACTAAACTTTTCTTTCTCTTTTTAGCATTCACATGATTTTTTTTTAAGAAAGGAAATGTTATTATTCTCGGTGTCTTAGAATTGGGAACATTAATTAAAAAGATCATCTCGAAATATGGAATAAATGTCCTGTATAGATATATTTAAATTATTTGGCCATTTTAAATGTGACGTAATTACTACAATTTACTGCTTTAAACGCATATTAATGTATTTATTATTTTAAAGTTTCCTTTCTCTTTTAATATTCACGTGTAATACAATTTTCATGATATAATTTTCAATATTTTCCTCCTTTTAACACTTACTCATTTAATAGTAATTTTAAAGTTTTTTTCCGCTTTTAATAGTCACGTGTAAATAAATTTTTAATCGTAAGGAAATATTATTGTTTGTGCTGTTTTTACAATTGAAAACAATATATATAATAATAGCCTAAGTCATGCGACGATTATCAATAGTTCCGGGCGGACCACTTCGCTTTTTATATTCCAGGTGCTATTTTGGTACTATGATACAGCTGATAAGTCGCCAAACATTATTCTATCGGCATCATTTGATCTATATTATAATAGTCCTAGTCATATAATCGTCATAAACAATTACGGGCAGATTCTTTCGCTTTTCTTATCAAAGGTTTCCATTTTGATTTAAAAAAAAAAAAAAAAAAAAAAAAAAAAAAAAAAAAAAAAAAATTCGAATAAAACTACATAAAAGTATCCATGATCGCAAAGAATTCTCGGTACTTTTATGTTAGCCGGGTGCAAATCTAGCCAATATATGGTAGATATAGATAAACATTAACGTATCCGAAAAGCATGACAATTCCTGTTTGTCTATTACAATACATTTTTTGTTAATCATAATTATTTGCATTAAATAATTTATTCATAATAACTGATTTATCTTCTAATATCATATGCTAATTGTAGCCATCTTTGAATTACATAATTATTATTTTTTAAATAAGGTAAGGCCATTTTTTCCTCTATGATTGTTAGTCTGTTACAATGGAATTGCTTAGTGGCATGAATGTTGATGACATTTACAGTTTAAGGGACAGAATTGCTTATTGATATGAATTGCTGAGAAAACGTCCGGTCATTTTTGATGAAAATGTACCGATTAAGGGAAGAAGACGTTGTATTGAGGAGAATAATCTATTACTGATTGATTTATGTATGCTAATGATCTCGCAGAGGGTATACGCTACAGGTTTACTGGAGAAATAGAGGATATATCCTCCACTATAGTCCTGTTGCATTTTTCTTTTGGAAAGTAAAAAAATGCTACCAATTTTTAGCAAAACTTAATAAATCACTCTATTAGATTTAAGTTTCAGTTGAATCACGATCATAGAAGATTCCTAATTAGTTATTATTGTTTTCATATTTTGGGAAAAGGCTTGTTGTATTTATCGTATGTGTTGAAAGTTGTTGTATGTAAATATATAAGATCGGGGAAAAGTACCGAAGCACTAATTTTTCTGCAGGAATCTTTGTGTACAACTACTCTCCGTTTCCTCAACTGGCATATTTATATTTCATACACTATTCACAAAAATTAAAGCAATTTATTTTTCGGAAATTATTATTGTTTTTTTTTTTTTTTTTTTTTTTTTTTTTTTTACTGTATCTATTTCATACACTATGTCCCATATGCAAGCTCTTTGGTAGGAAAGAACGCAAAGGACTGGAGATTGGAAAGATAATTTAAGGTATAATAAGGTACAGGAAAGATGATTTAGGCTTCGATATTTTGGAAGTGATGTTCCGCACCTCTCAGGATCGCTGTATTTATGAGCTCTGGTGAATTCCGACCAATATTTAAATAATCACTAAAAACAAATAAGTACCGCAACTGAGCTCCGGTGCAAATTAAACACTGTGTAAAATATATAAGCATCTAAACAATAAAAAGGTGTGAGTAAGCAGGTTGAAATTAGACATTTTACCCAACATGCCCTTAAATTTAACAAAATGTATGCAAGCATAGTAAGTATGAAGATCGATAAATTAAAGATAAAAAAGTATTTATTAATCTAAAAAATTGTGGCTAGTAAATAAACTCTTTTAATAAGGCATTTTAATTATAGTTATATATATATATATATATTATGATTGTAGTAAATGGTAATGACGACATTTGCCTTAGTAAGTTATGGTTGTGTTTTCAATGGTCTTCTACAAAAAATACAGTAAAATAAAAGTAACTAAGAGCGATTTATTTTTTCGAAGAAATTTCCACTAATATAGTTTGTCCAGAAAATACATAATTTTTTGAACCAAAAGGAAAATGAAAATTCTTTTTTTACTTCTCAAAAATGTAGGAGTCTTTTAAAACTTTACATTTCGTGTGTTTGTTTTAAAATTCCACTAACAGATGGCAATACCAACTACAGATTTCACTGAAATAGTTTTACTTTGTTGAAATGTCGCAAATTAGATATTTTCTGAATTTCTCCATTTTCTTTGCTATAACTGATAATAAAGATAAATTATTCACAATTAAATGATCAGAAATTGCAAAATTTTTATGAACAAATTGTTGTACACTTTAAGGTTTTTATTTTTACGTCGGAATACATATTTGAAAGAATTATCTATAATCTAAACTTGCTAATATTCTTTTTCTTTTTCTGTTTCTGTTTTTATTTTATTTTCAACTATTCATTCAATTTAGTAAATTCTGGAATAGTATTCATCTGAATTAATATCACGAATTAGTATCAAAGAGTAGTTTACTATATACACAATAGATGGCGCGCTATACTTCAGCATCCTTGATCTCTTCATCATCTCCGCATCTCAAAGATGCGGCGGCGCATAAGATGATCAATATCTCTGATCTATAATTTTGGAGTAATAGAAAATTTATGTTTATCATAGATAATAATTACAATGCATATGTGAAAGAAGAAAAGTATTATTTTTTTCTTTTACTTGCTTACAATTTTACAATAATTATAGAATGATTCGAAGATTTTTTGATAAAGAAAAACTGATTCTTAGAGGCTAGTCTATTATGAGATTTTTGTGAAGTATACAATGAAAGAATTTTGGGATCTTTTTTATAGGCCTCCAACCCCCCCCCCCCCCCTCCACCTCAAACGTTATTATAAATGAACTCAAAGCTCATAAATCTCTTGCTGGAAGCTCTCTCCCACCCCCTACCCTCTTTATCTCTACCAACACTAATATTTACGCAAAAACTTCTGCAGTCTGGAAGCTTTTTATGGTATTTCAGAAAAAAAAAGAGTCCAACTTTTAAAACACAATAGATTAAGGGGGCACAGGACCTTCAAACTTTCAAAAAATCAGTCTTTGGTTTTTGTTTTATCTGAACGTTTAAAAATTTTTGAACAATATGCAAAAAAACCCATTCAAAAATCTGCATTATTTCTTGAGTTATAATAATTTATAGACATACAATTGAAGTTCCGTAGATACTGAAATTTTAAAAAAGTGCTTTCTCAGATTAGTAAATTTGGAGTTTGCGCGGACAGTCACTTTCAAACTATGTAAGCTACAGCTTTGGGAAAATAACCAAATGTACGTTTCTTTATAGTCTATATGGTAAAACATATTTTGGTTATTTATTTTTTACACTTGAAAAAATTAAAAAAAAAAATTTAATTTTTTTGTATTTTCGGCTAAAAATAAATTTTAAACAAACCTTTTTGCGTATATTTTGGTTATAATTTAGAAGTAGGTGTGTTATGATTCTATTTTATTCAAAAATTGTTTTCTATATACATAATTTAGAGTTTTATCATACGTGCAGCACTTATTGATTTTAATTCACGCGTTAGTGAGAAGAATTTTTAAATTAAAAATTTAAATAGTAATTTTGTATACACAACATTTTTTTTCTAGATAATATAGTTAAGAATATATACTTCAGACAGAAACGGAAAAATAAGATCTCAATTGCATATTACAGTAGAACCTCTTTTATACGAAACTCTTTTAACCGAAACTCTCGGTTAACCGAAATCCATTTTTAAAGTTTTTTTTTTTTTTTTTTACTATCACATTCCTTGTGTGCAAAATCCATTTTGAAAGTCTTTTTATTTTTTTTATTTTTTTAACTATCATATTCCTTGTGTGCAAGCGGTCCTTTCTAACTATGAGTACATAAATATTTTCGATCCCCTTTCTTCGAGTTCCTTTGAATTTAACTTGAACTCCCGTGAGCTGCGGAGTGGAACGAAGAAACCGAACAAATTAGAAATTCCGAAGTTTTTGAATGTTTCGCAAAAGGTTTGACATGGCTGGAGCAGCAGAAAGACTGTGACACTGGTGAACTAATAATATTAAAAAACACCGTGATATAGCTTTAAAGCAAAGGCAATCGAAACTGCGACAAACACAACATTTTATCAAACCTTTGTAATATATGTAAAAGGTACTTAATTTCAAAATCAAAATTTAGGTAATTTATTCTTGTTTCTACTTTGCTATTGCTTTATTTTTATTAAGTACTTGTTACCATAATGAGAAACATTGCATATATTTCTCCTTAATCTTAAAATTGAAGCATTCTCGATTATCCGAATTTCGATTTTCCGAAAGAGGGTCGGTTCCAATTACTTCAGATAATCGAGGTTCTACTGTATTTGTATTTTGGTACTTTGAAAAAGACGATGTTTTTGATCGTTTCGACAAACGCAAAGGTTCTGTGCTCCCTTAAAAATACAATTTTGAAAGAAAATAAAGACACAGATGAAAGTCAGATGAAAGACAACACATTGGTCGAATTATTCCTCATAGATTCAGTAAATATTCTTTTAACAATTCTATGAAAATTAGCTTATTACCATTCATAAAAGGAATAGAAATTTTTACTATTAAATATTTCTTTTTCTACAAAATCTCTTTAAAGAAATTCTGTACCGGATTTTAGCAAGTCATTGATAAAATTTCGCGCATGACAGGAAGCTTATGAAAATTAGTTTTTTTATCCTCACTTAGTAGAGGTTTAAAAAAAAAAATACCTGAGCAAATAGTTTTATGTAAAATATTCTTAAAACAATTTTGGTTATTATGTTTTGTATGTATAAAACTAGTATGCTGTGACCATTAAAGTTTTTTTTCTATATTATTATTAATTTAACCAACACCGTTGCACATAAATTATTACGCAGTATAGCGTATTTCTTTGAATTTACTCGCAATTACAGTGATGAGGGATTAAAAAAGC
This sequence comes from Maratus speciosus, assembly GCA_963932465.1. NCBI lineage: Eukaryota > Metazoa > Arthropoda > Arachnida > Araneae > Salticidae > Maratus > Maratus speciosus. Next base: position 342,423,467 of record OZ010795.1, on the reverse strand, counting down.
ACAGTTCAACTGCACACCCTGTTGGATATTCAATTGCATAATTGACTGTCATATGCTATATATTTTTAATTAAAATCTTCAAAAGAAAATTGGATTTCTACACAATAAAAAGTAAGATACAGCAACCCCGTTGAGGGAAAAAACCCGAAACTGATTTAATATATTTTTTAACAGATATAAATTTTATGAAATTCCATTCCATAGCTACCGAGATATAGCTATAGTTGAAATCTTGTAAAAAACAACAAGCAGCAGCGCCATCTGTTCCTAATCAGTACATTTTATGTCAAAGTCTAACTGGATGCGAAGTTGATGAAATTTCATCCGATAGAAGCCGAAATATAGCTATCATGGAAATAGTAACAAACGCAGCATAGCAGCGCCGCCTGTTGGGCTATATACACACAAACCTAATTAGTACCTATAAGTACCGATGTCTAACTGGATATAACGTTCTATGAAATTCTGTCCCATATATTCTTAGATATAACTACAAAGGCATTCTTGAAACACACAGCATTGCAGCGCCACATGTTTGACAATGTACAACCAAACCTAATTAACACCAATTTATGTCAGGGTCTAATAAATTATGAAGTTTAATGAAATTCCAAGCATTGGTACTTGAGATGCAAAAAAAATTCTTCCATATTATTCTTATAATACATTAATTTAAGTAGCACCGTTTCTATTATATCGTAGCAAGAAAAAAAAATCTATATTATTCTTATAATATATTAATTTAGATTATTATACATCATGTCCACAAAATTTGTGACTTGAATACAGAAGCCAGATAGACAGAGAGAGATTTTCCGAAACGAGTCAAATCGTGTTTAGGACAATCAAAAATGCGTACATTGATCAAAAAACAAAAGAAAAATTTTCCCGATTATATTTTTTTCCTATATATTTTTTTTAATTAAAATTACCATTTTTTTAAAAAAATCTTCAATATCTACTGTGCCTTGGCCATAATCAGGCCCATCTAAGCAATTTGTGAAAATAAAATATACATAATACATTGCTATGAATATTGTTTGTTTTGGAATACAAGTTAATCATGATTCTTCATTCTAGCAGCATACGAAACTAGCTTCATTGATATGAATGAATTGAAACTGTACAATGCTTTTAAAATCAACTTCAAACAATTATCTGCTTAAAGTCAATCCAAAACTCGACCCGAATCTGAGGAAAAAAATTTCGTCAACCCCAAATCTGGCCCGAACTCGACAACACACACACACACATACATATATATATGTATATTCAGTTGAAAAATATATGTCTTTCTTTGAAAAAATCGGGTCAATCCGAGCCTGAATTGAAATAAGCAAAACTTAACTCCTAATTGACCCGGATCCGAAACATTTAAAGTCAACCTGACCCGAACTCGACTCCCAATGAAAAAAAGAAAAAAATCCCATCAACTTGGTCCGACCTGAACCGCGGGTCAGATAAGATTCGCGTAAAATCGGGTTACGAGACCCGATGCAGGGCCGTATGCCAAATTTAAGGAAGGTCTTTGAATTGGGCACAGTCACAAGGCGGCAAACGAAAAATGAATGCTGTTAGAGTAGATCAAATATAAAGGAGACTTTTTAAATAGATTATTTAAAAAAAAAAATACTATTTGTCCAAGTTATACCAATGTTATTTTTCTAGATTAGCTGTCTTTAACAACTACACACTTTTTCTAAGATGTTGTTTTTTTTATTATTATTGTAAAATATGAAGAATTAGAACGTATATGAAGCCAATTGTACAAAAATTCTTCGATTTCTTTATCTAATGAAGATATTTCTCCTTTTAACAGTTCTGTAAGGGAATCAAAACAAATGCTATCCCTAAGTTAGTAAGTTCGGACTACGAGTATAAGGAGGATAGACGAGTGTTGCCCAGTGAAATGTTTGTTTCTTTACACCTGTTAATGTGAGGACTTGCATTGTCATGGTGAAAAACCTTCGGATTAGAATGGAACGCTTTTAGAACCAATGTATTGCTTTAATATTCCACAAAAATTAACTTTATTATACTGCATTATACATACGCCGTTCACCAAAAAAAAAAAAAAAAAAGAAAAAAAATGACATACACAATATCCTGTAAATTCCAAAAATTGCAGGTGAGAACTTAATGAGTTTTTGCTTGCTTCAGTGGATAAATTCCATATTTTATATGCAATTCTATACTCACATTGTTATAGCTAGAGCTACTACTTATTTTTAAACAACTTGTGCAATTTAAATACTCAAGATCTCAATAGGACTTAATTTCTGAATCGTGTATTCAATTTGTGCCAAATTTCAATAGGTTTGACATTTGAATTCGTTGAAAGTTTTATGATTATACTTTGTGCAACCGCACTTTTTGTGTGTTTTTATAATGCTAATGACTAAATAAATGAACTGATGAAGAATAAAACGACAGCAAACACATTTTTAACACGTAAATAATTTATCCTGGTTGTTATGACAACACGTATAAAATATTTATATTGATATTAAAAAAACTTCCTTTATATTTGATCTACCCTTGTATACTTCAGTGCTGTAGCCAGTGGTGGGATACAAATAATTTAACAACCGGTTCGCTGCCCGAATGATTTTTGAAGCATGAACATGAAAAGAAAATGAAGCATCACGGCTAAATTATGAAGCACTTTCCACTATTATAGGAACATTGTTAAAAAATTTTGATGTTTTGGCAGAGTTCGTTTATTTAAATCAACTTGATTTTAATCGTGATTAAAGTCGTGATTTAAATAAATTCATTAAAAAAAATCATTGATTTAAATTAGATTTTTAAAAATTATTTTAAAATGAATTCGAGATATAAACAAACAAATAATGTACTTTAATGTAATTTAATTTTATATAATACACATAATGAATCAGTTTTTAGAAAGATAAAGCGTAATCTTTGTCAAAAAGCAAAGTAACAATGTAAAATTTTGAAAAATTGTTTCAAATATCATTTGAATAAAATTGTAAAATAAACTTGCAACAGATTCTAAGCAGGAATATATTAAATATAAAAATATTTACTTGCTAATTTCTTAGTATTTAGAAAAACCTTTGCAAGTTTAAGTAAAATAAAATTGTATGACTTTGTTCCCTACAAACAGGCATTGATCCCAATTTATTATCCTATCTTTTGAATTCTCATTATTCAGGAGAGAAATTAACAAGCTTTGTGAAATCAGCATTGTTGTTTGCTAAAGAGAAATTCTCTACTTTGGTGATGCCTTTTATATTAAAGTTTGAAGTAAAATCTGAACCATTCAATGAATTTTTGTCTCAGTCTAATTTAGTGAAAGAACTGTGTTCTTTAGGAATGGTGGAAGACACATGTTACAGTTATTGAAAAGGATAATACTAAAAACTTTAAGAACTCATAATCAACCAGCGTTTTACTGCAATAGCTTCATGTGCTTCAGCAGAATGATTGTTTTCTGCTTTTTGTTCAGTACATTTCAGAATTAGGAACTGATAAAGCTGCAAAAGTTGTTTTTGTCTACCAGCACTTTAACAAAAAATAAAAGTTATCATCTTAACTTGCTTCCAAAATTATTTAAAATTTTATGTGCTGCAGTTATTTCAACTAAAATATATAATGTAGAATTGATTTTTGACATCTGATTTGCAGATTTTCATGCACTTTTTATAGCAAAATATTTTGAGGGGCAATTAAGTTAAATTTTAATCGTTTATTTAAATTATGTAATATTAATGTACATTGGTAATACTTATATAAATTACATGTGTATGTCTATATAATTTTTTTTTATAAATTAAAAGTCATAAAATAATATTGTGTGAGTTTTTTAAAATCAGATTTAAATAAAAAAATCCGATTAATTTGATTATGTTTAAGTCAAAAAAATCACGTACCTTGTCTTTTGATATATTAAAGAAAGAATTTCTGAAACATATTTGCCTGTAAAAGGGCGTAATTTATTTAATAAATTTTCGGCAGTCATGAAACCCTTATCAAGATTTCTATCAGAAAATGTATCAAAACAGTATAATACAAAAAAGGATATCACAAAAATAGCAGAAATTTATGTTTAAGAATTAACTCATGTTCATGATCTAAAGTGTGCGAACAGTTAGATACTAAAAACGCTAACTGTATGAAGACTGAAGAGCTCGAGATATTGCTAAGCGTCTAATCTCACGAGAATACCAATTCACTGAATATTAAGCGTTCCTATTTACATCCCTGCTTTGGTTATAAATGCTTGTAACTCCTTCAAAGTTAATCTCAACAAATCGGCTCTTGTGAGTGGTAAGTGTTTGATGTCTGGATTTTTAAAAAGTGTTTTATGCTATATTTTGTCACCAAAGTAGCGAATTTCACTGACATATTCATCCATATCATCTTATATAATTAATCCCAAATGACTCTAATGTTATTTTTGTAATAACTATATTGCGCACGATCAGAAGATTTATTCTGGGAATTTTGCATCAGTAGTAAAATTTAGCCCAGTTTAAAAACATGCAACATTTTTTCAAAACCATTCCTACGATTACTATCCAAAGCCATGGATAACAATTGCTTATGAAGTGCATCAGCACACTATACATTTTTCAGATTGAAACCAGTAAAAATATGTTCAAATTAGTTTAAGTATCCTCTACAGAAAATAACTTTATGATGTTGAAAAGTATTCAAAAGATATCCCAAAAGGTAGTATATTATTTCATATAGTTAATACTTAAATAAAAAAAATAAATGATGTAGAAAAAACTATATTATAGTAGAGAAAAGAATTCTACAATATTAAGTAATTTGTATTATTTGAGATATTTACATATTAGCTTCTTGATAAGCATCCTCACTTTCAATTTTCTTTGTCTTTACTCGAACATTATCTGATGTGTGCTTTTTTCTGACCATACCTCCACTATAAAAGTAGGAACTCATTGTTTTAGAGGTAGCAAATTATACTAATCGTCATTATGCTTGATACATTAGAAATCGTTAGACGACTTCTCTTCTCTGACCATATTATGTATATCTTTGAAAACTCCTTTTCCATTTCTACTGATCGTGCAGTAATTATTCTGAAAATATTTGTAGCCTTTTGAACACTTTCAAAAACCTCTTTTCCATTTCTGCTGAACTTTTAGCAATTGCACTAAAAATAGTTTTATCCTTTCGAAAACTTTCAAAACTCTATAGTTTTAGAAAAATCTTTAAAGTGTAGTAAAAAAAATCCTCGATAATCATTAATATAAATATAAGTGTCATTAAAAATAAAAAAATAGTTCTTCAGCTGCTTTCCATAGAAGTATTACTTCTTCAATATTCCTGTAATCTGACGGGGGGAAATGCAGTTAATTCCTATATTCAAATTGACTACAACTTGGTTTTAAATGTTCACAATTCAACAGTCTATAATATTTTTATTCGGTACTTTTTTTTTAGGTAGCTTTCTTTACAAAAAGCTACCTATTGCAGCCGTTCGGAGGAAAGCGATTTCAAAAAATTTTGGTATATTTTCATCGATCATGACCCCCAGACCCCGAAACCACCCTCCGTTCAAAATTGATATATATATATATATATATCTGACCTATGTCACACTGTAACTCTCGTATTTATGAACCGATTTGGATGTAATTCGGTGTGTACATAGTACATACCAATGTCTCGACCGAGTTCGTTGGCCAGCTTCATCCGCCATTTTGTTTCAAAATGGCGGCCATTTAAAAATTTTAAAAAAATTTAAAATTTAAAATATGGTACCAAAAAATTGAAAATGGAAAAATATTTTTTTCTTATGTATTTAACCTTTATACAAAGACTCCGTAGCAGTTTTTGTTTCGTCTATATCTTAAAAAATGGCTGAGTTATAGCATTTTGAATTTCTAGCGAATCTGACATTTTGAAACGTCCTGAATTTTGTCACGCGATAAAAGGCGTATTTATTAACCGATTTGGATGTAACTTCGTTTATACATAGTACAGACCAATGTCTCGACCGAGTTCGTTGGCCAGCTTCATCTGCCATTTTGTTTAAAAATGGCGGCCATTTAAAATTTTAAGAAAAATTTAAATTTGAAATGTGGTACCAAAAAATTAAAAAATGAAAAAATATTTTTTTCTTATGTGTTTGACCTCGATAAAAAGATTCGGGAGCAGTTTTTGTTTCGTCTGTATCTTAAAAAATGGCTGAGTTATAGTATTTTGAATTTCTAGTGTGGCTGACATTTTGAAACGCCCTGATTTTTGTCACGCGATAACAGGCGTATTTATGAACCGATTTGAATGTAACTTGGTCTGTACATAGTACATACCAATGTTTCGACCGAGTTTGTTGGCCAGCTTCATTCGCCATCTTGTTTCAAAAGGGTTGCCATTTAAAAAAAAAATGTAATTTAAAATTTAAAATGAGGTATTAAAAAATTGGAAAAAGAAAAAGATTTTTTTTTATGTGTTTGGCCTTGATACAAAGATTCTGGAGCAGTTTTTGTTTCTGAAAATTTGTTCTTTTGTTTATATCTTAAAAAGTGGTTGAATTATAGCACTTTGAATTTCTATCATGGCTAACACTTTGAAACGATCTTGTATTTGTCCCGCGATACCACACGTATTCGCTTATTTCGATGGAAGAAGGGATGTGGATAGTATACATCAATATCTCGACCAAGTTCGCTGGCCAGCTTCATCAGCCATCTTGTTTCAAAATGGCGGCCATTAAATAAAAAAATATATATATTTAAAGTGAGGTGCAAAAATTAGAAATTGAAAAAGGTTTCTTTCTTAAGTATTTGACCTTGATATAAGGATTCAGGAGCATTTTTTGTTTGTCTTTATCTTAAAAAATGGCTCAGATATAGCAGTTTCAATTTCTAACGTGGGTGACATTTTGAAAAATCTGATTTTTTGCATGCGACAGCACTCGTATGTATCAACCGATTCCGATGTGAGTGAGCATGTGCACAGCAATTACTAAGGTCTCGACCAAGTTCACTGGTTAGCCTCATCCACCATGTTGTCTTAAAATGGCAGGCACTTTAAGAAATCGCCGAATTTGGCAGCGAAATATAAGTTACTTTAAATAAAAGCAGCTTGGATAAAGCTGACTAATTTTGCGAAATTCTCATTCATAATGATTTAGTATTGATAAAAATTAGTATTGAATCTCCTACATTCGGTTTCCACTTAATTGAGCTTCGTGTGTTTGAGTAATATAAGTTGGCTTTTTTAAAATAAGGAATATTAAAGCTACCTCTTCCTCCCGGCACTGGCCGGAAGGATTTTTTAAACATGTCCCCGAGCTTTCTAAAACATTTATGATCTTCCACAAATTTGATATTAAGTTTCTGAAGTAATACAACTCTCACCGTCTTTCTTTTGTATGGGCTTTTTTCTTCCGAAGCCTTTCAAACGTTTTAATAAATTTTATCATAATCTTTCATTCCTTATAATGCTTATTCTTCTTGTTCGCACTGCTTTTGAAAAACAAAAAAAATTATTTAAAATATGCAAACATCAAGGAAATACCAATTATAAAATATGTAGGGCATCACTTCTTATCCCTGACCAAGAGATAATTCTTAAATTGCTAGAGCTAATTAGCTCTTAAAGAGCTAATTCTTAAATTTAGAATGCTTCTAATTAAAAAAAAATATTTCAACTTTTAGCAATTCGGAATATTCAGATGTTTATCATCTTGGAAATTGTTTTCACTTTAGAAAAAAGTTACAAAATTTATTTTTTTATGCGGTCCTTTGGATCTTATAACATATTTAGAAAAACACTATCCATGCTATAACAAATGAGACAAATTTTTGCACGACTTTTCGAGTTGTGATATTTAGAATTTTACGAAATTTTTACCATTTCTTGGTACAAAAGATAGAACAGACAATGCTAGAAAATGCAAACTATCATGACTAGGTTAGTTTAGACCATACAATGTTTTTTCATTTGTTATATCATGGGAAATGTTTTTCTAAATATAACTTATAGGACTCAAGATCTTATAAAATTTTGTTAATTTACAAAAATAATTACTTTGATTTAAATGAATTCTAAGATATGAAGAATAATATTTTAAAAAAAAATACATTTGGAAAGTATACCACTTAATATGACGACGTAGCTATTCATCAGTGATAACAGGGAACATTCCGTATATTTTCAAAAGACGCAGCCAAAGTAAAGTATTTTTTATTCGAATATAAGTAGTTATTCTACTGTTGAATAAGCACGTTATATAACTAGAGTTAGCAAATGCTGCCGATTTGGATCCCAAAATTCTTCAAATCCTCAAAATTTCATTTTTTTAAAAGTTAAATTTGTTTTTTACAGGAGTGATGAAGAAAAGAAAATGAATTTTGCAAATGAAACATTATTTTATTAAATGAAATAAATCCGAACATGTCACAGTGTTATGTTTAGAAAATGCTATTGTGCAGACAAACATTTAAAGAAAGTAATTTAATGTAAATGCGAGTTTCATATAACAACTGGTTCGCCGAACTCAATACAAATTAACAACCGGTTCTACCGAACCGGTGCGAACTGGCTAAATTCCACCACCATCTGTAGCCGTAAAAAATCAAATTATATACACTATAGGCAGAGAGTGTACGCTCCACAGTATAGGCTGCTGCTTTACTTGAGGAAGTGGGAGGATATGAAGCTTCTGGGGAAAAAAATATATAGAAGGTGTAGCATTCTATACAATCCTCCCATATTTTTCTTTTGGAAAGTTTTAAACATTTTAAATACAAAATTTACATGATTTTAGCGCCTTACAGAGAAGCTTAGTTACAAAGAGATCAGTTTCCATACAGTTAAGGGTGCAAAGGTTTGTATGCAGTAAAACATTCTATGTTGCTATTTACCAATAAAAAACAAATGCTAATTCAAAACTGAATTTTTATATTGGGATAAACTACGACTCAGGTAAAAGCTAGACATAACGATCTCCATTGATTAAGAAGAAAAAATTATTAAATAAAATACCTTAATTGAATTGCATTTCTTACTATGTCTATCTGTTTATTTAAATTTAGATAAAATTGTTAACGAAAAACTTGAAACAAATTCCCTTTTAACTGCTTTAAAAAAAGAAAAAAAATTCACAAATTTCCTCTCTTTTCCATTCTTGTAGGCTTATCAATTATAAATATTTTCTCAAACAAAAGACAGTTTAAAAAAATAAATCTATCAATTTTAATATTATCTTCATTATTTTACTATTTAAACTATTTTTGCTTCACTGATATTCCAAAACATTTTACTCATATTCTGATATTATCGTTAACACAAGACATTTTTGTTTCTTTATTTCTATATTCTTCTTCGATTAGTAATTAAATATCTTTTCTTTTTTTTCGGTAATTATGATTATTATTGTCAGAATCCGTATTAGTTTACTAATATTTTCTAACATTCTTTTAATTTATTTGCCGTTTGATATTCATTCTTCTATATTTCAGTTTAGATCAATGACCTAGAAATTTTTTGGCACCTCTTCTATTTTTTCTTGTTTTGTGCGAGTGGGTGTGATTATAATTTTTAGCACGCGCGTTTCTCTGATTTGCATTTTTATTACTCTGCTTATTCGCCCCCCTTTTCCCCCACTTTCACTTTCAAATTTAAATCGAAATCGATGAATTGAAAATCTTTTTGAAAAACTGTTTTCCGCTTCACGTGACGGTCATCGCTTCCAGGTTAACTACTATCTGCTACTAATCGCCTGATGTAGAGATCAGATAATTAATTGATCGCGAAACTATAGTTGTATTAAAAAAACTTTCTCGGAAAAACACTTGAAATAAACTGCATCATACATTTTATTAATTTATTTTCTCGCAGTTGTAACAAAGTCAAAAATTATCATAACGCCATTTTCTTCCCCTCTAATGGAAATGACTACTCTTTTCTTTTAGATGCCTTTGTCTTGTGTACTGTTTTTGGTCGTTCCCTACGCTGCAACCATTAGTAGTCTGCTATCATATGGTATTGGCTGTATTTATGATTACATTTTTGGTTTCGAATAGAAATTTCTGATGTCTTTGTGTGACTAAATTTATAATCTATATATTTAAAAGACAAGGCTGTTTTTTTAGTTATCTGGCCTGAGCTTTCTACAGAACCGATTTTGATAATTATTTTTTTTTAATGAAAGCAGTTTATTTGTAGAGTGCCCATACTTGCTATTTAAAAAATATATAAACCCATTTTTATAATTTAATCTTAATTTTAAAACTCCATTATGAAATTACATCACATTGGTGGCAATCGGGTTACTTCCATTGTTGAAGAGAGGATGGAAACAATCTGAATTACCATATCATTACGGATGTCAATTTCGCATTACAATTAAGAATAATTAAAAAAAATATTGAATAGAAAATGACGTCACGATTAAATAAAAAAAAAAAAAAAAAAAAAAAAAAAAAACTCATTTTTTACTCATAAAGCTGTTACATTTCAATATTTTTTTCATTCCATTGATACTGAGATTGAGACGCTAATCAAGGAGAACTTCTTGAGGGAAAATGGCATCACAGTAAAAAGGAAATGAGTATTTACTTTGATAAAACTAAATATTTTATTACGAATACGTCTAAAGAGGCATAAATTTCCGGATTTCATCGTTGTAACTGGAAAACGTGATATCAAGTGTGGGACATATTTATTAATAATCTATGGCACGTTAAAATATTTTTTTTTAAGGCGACAGAGGACGTTCAAAAACATTTTCTACAGTTTTTGCTTAATTGTTTTGAAATTTAATGCACATATAATTTGTGCAATAATTAAGAAAATTTCTTAATTTCATTAAAAAATATTGATATGCAAATGAGTAATTAATTAACAATATGCTAATTAGTGTTACAAATTAAAAATGCTTTATGTGCACTAAATTTTGTTTCAGAAATTTGTAATTTTTTTAAGGATAGCTTTATGACATTATATCAAAAATTGGTATACAATTTAAAATTATACCAAGTACCTTGGCAGAAAAAACATTATAAACATATAATATTGATAATTTCGGATAAAATATTACTTTTTATATTTTTTTTACCTTTATATGAAATAATGTATACATATTAATAGCAAGTTTTGTAATAAAGTATATCAACAACAATATTACCAAGTATTATGAAAATTGGTATAATATTAAGACGCATGGAGCATTTTGAACTTACTCAGTCGGCGAAAATTCTCATTTTGAGAAAACTGGATTTAAAGTTTTATTTTAAGTGTAGATTAACGATTGTTTACGTTAGAAAAACAGCAAAAAATTATCGGATTTGAATATTTTTTTATAAGGTAGAATATTGCAGAACATTTTTTTCCAAAAAACAAAAAATTGATTTTTTTTATTTTTTATTTTTTGCGATTTTGAACTCCACTGTCGCCTTAAATAGTGAATATGAATATGAAAAATATGTATGTAAATTTTGCGACGGTGAAAACGAAGTTACTTTTAAATTTTGCTGAAAAAAAAATTATGATTGTGTCATAGTGGCGCAATTTTCGTTGATTTTTCGTTACGTAAAACCAAAGATCAAAGCCTCAATTAATAACGTCATAATTTCTTATCTAAATTGTATGTTACTTATTACGTATAGGAATAAAAATTTAATTTTTCAATAATTTGAAAAGTTGAAATTACAATTTAGTTAAAATTAATATTTGTTTTAAGAGTTAGGCCAGCCAATATAAGATTGATTATTAATTGTAATTATTTTTGTAACTTTTCTTTTATAAATTCAATCAATCTGTTCTCTTAACACTAGAACGGTCATAGCGGTCATTTTGACCGGTACCAAATAAAAATATTTCGATTTGAACCAGAAATTTCATTATAAAATAGGCCAAAAAATTTCAAAACAGAAATAAGTTGAATAGTTTTCAATAAAAATTCTGGTGTGAAATATTTTTATAACACTTGAGTAAATTTTCCGGTCGTTCTAGTGTTAAACATTTCATTCGTCGAATTCGACGAGTTTCGACTCGTTTAGTTTAAAACTGTACGTGATGGATTTTTTGGGGTATATATTTTCCGAAATCAGCATAAAATAACACATAAGCAATTACAGTCGAGCCTCTATTTAACATATCGCGATTTAGCGAATTTCTCGATTTAGCGATTTTTTCATGGTCTGGACGAAAATGAAACAAAAATACTTCGATTTAACGAATTTATAATCCCGATTTAACAAATAACTTTCGATGTCACAAAAATCAAAAATTGAAGAATTTTCAATGTCCCTAACTGTCAGTTTTCTGAATACAGTCGAACCCCGTTATAACGAACCTCAAGGGACTGAAGGTTTTGTTCGCTATATCCGGTGGTTCGTAATATCGGAACCGTCAAGAAAAATGTTAGAGTTCACAAAATGTATAACTCATTAGTTGCTATGTGTATATTCAATAATGATGTATTAAAAAAAGGTAAAATCTATTAAATATAGCCATTAAAGAATTAAATTGACTAAATTCGATTACATTAAACTAACACAATACTAATTAAATTAACCAACAATGAAGACAAACATGAATAAATTAATTTTACCTTTAATTGTTGCTCACTGTTTTGATACAGAAATAATCGGTAATATTCTACTGACGTGATGCCGATTTCAAAAACATATTATGAATTTCTTTGTCTAGTACATCAAATGACTCCAACACTCTTTCTTCCACTATTTGTGTTTGTGTAGATAAACTTATTAATTACACGCATCGCTGAGGTAGCATCTGAGATTGTGGGGATTTCGTCATTTATGTGGTCCTCTTCATCACCATCAGATGCAGAATCTTCGATTTCAGAATGATTTATTTTAACTTCTTCCCCAATCTCTTCATTAGTCGGATCTTCACATGTAATAACTTCATCATCACATGTTTCAAACAATTGCATATCACAAGCTGAGAAAACAGCTGTGATCAGGAATAAGGGAAAATAACTGACGGGTAGGCGGGAACACACCTGCGGAGTGACTTTCGTAAAAGCGAAAGAATGCAGTTGTTTCTCCCTTAAAAAAAAACAAAAAAAAACATGGTCGACTGGACAAAAATGTTCGTTATAGCCGATTCTTAAAATTTCGTTGGTTCGTTATAAAAGGATAAATTAGCAATAAATAAAACAGGAAAACGACGGGACCAAACTTTTCGTTCGTTATATCCGGGAGTTCGTTATATACCGGGTTCGCTATAACGGGGTTCGACTGTATATAATATATCTTGTGATACAGAACTACCTACATGCGAATTGTACATTGCAGCAAGCTTATTAATAGCAGTAGTAGTGGATCTAATGAAGATAAAATAGAGATGAAGCATACAATATTCAAAGAAGCAGTTTGGAAACACTGAAACGGTATTTGACCGCTCATGATGTTGATGGCACTGTTTTCAAAGCTTTTGAAATAATCGATAAGACGTTTAGAATACAAAATCGAAACAAAGCATACAATCATCTATAAAAAATTGCTTTGCTAAAAAAATAATTTATCTATAAAGTTTGAGTAAATAAGAATTTTTCTTAATTACAATGGTTGTAATTTATAGTAGTAAATAAAAAAAATATTTATACACTGTATTTTTTTAATACAACAAATGTTTAACATCATTATTACGGTAAGTGAGCAATATTTTTTTTACTTTTAGCCTTTTTTCAACTTGTTCTGTTGTATAAAAAAATTCCTTTGATATCCTGATTTAACGAAAAATCTCGATTTAACGCACAAAGTTGCTAGACCCGAACGATCCGTTAAATCGAGGTTCAACTGTATCTTCACTTTGAAAGGGGAAAAAAATATCATAGGCCTGTGAATCACATTTTTAGTCGGGAGTTGAATATCCTTGATTTGAGCATTTATTGTTGAAGGGCATGGATGTTGCGAACATTCCAATGTTTCACCAAAATTCTATCCTTTGGGAAATAAAACAGGAGGGGTGTAGTTCGATCCGATCGATTGAAATGACAAAAGAAACAGAGTAGGGTAAACTCTGGATAAACGAAGCGAACGCACTGCAGTGTAAGGATGAAATGGAAATCTATAACAGAAAATGGTACAGGAACTGATTTAATGAAGAAAATGCAATGAACTTATCAGCAGGCCCTCTTTTGTGCTGTCGCCAGTCTTGATCTATGATAAGATGATTTATTTATTGGCGGATGTTAATAAACCTACAGTTCACGTGGCACTTTATTCCTTTTAGTAAATGGCAAAATATTAACAATGCATCATGCATATGTAATTTCATGATAATTTTACATTTTGAAAGCTTTTTAAGAATGAAAATAACGTCATAAGATCGTTTTTTAAAAATTTTATTGGGAAATTATTTTCTGAGCATGATACGCATTAAGTTTACTCACTTTTTGTCCATGCACGGTATAAAAGTAAACTCGTATGGACCTTGGATTTAATTTAATTTAACATTATTGATCGAGAAACCATGAAAATGCCCCTATAAGAGTATCATTCAGTCACTTTTAATAATTTATTATTTTCATTTATTTATGACATAAGATCTTGAACTATGTGAGAACCAGGGCCAAAACTAGTATTTTTTGCACCCGGGCAAATATGGATTTTGGCGCCCCCACCAACCCCTTCCTCTGCAAAGTATATTTACAAAGAGAATTTTACTAATGTTTTAATAGCCGACTTATTTTAAAATTTAAAATATGTAATACTGAACTACGTAATCTGCTTTGTTAAATATTGATTCATTAAAATCATGTAAATGGAATCAAAAAGAATAAAAAAAATCAGCTTCATACAGTATTTTTATGCCAGATTCTTCTATGCTTTGGCATACCCCAGAGAGAGACTATTTTAACAATACCGTGCTAAACGTAGAAGTGAAAAAAATCGACACACAAAATCTTCATTTGGTGCCCCTTCGTTCTGGCGCCCAGGGCACATGCCCCCTCTGCTCCCCATCCCCCTAGTTTCGGCACTGATTGTAACGAGCAAAGGTTGTGGTCCCTTCCTCCTCGTTATAACAGAAATTTTTATAAAGTTATAATAATCAGATCTGCAGTAGTGGGTATGAACGTCCTTCTGAGGACATTGTTCGATGGAACAGAAACTGTGAACATTCCAATGTTTTCTCGAAATTCGATCCTTTGGGAAATCCGGTGGGAGGGGTGTAGTTCGATTCAATCGATTAAAATGACAAGAGAGACAGAGCAGGGCAGTGCAAACAGGGGTGCCGAGTAAACGAAGCGAACGCACGGCAGTGTTAGGATAGACTGGATAGTAATCTATAATAATAGAAAATGGCCTAGGAACTGCTTTAATGAAGAAAATGCAATGAACTTATCGGCAAGCCCCCTTTTGAGCTGTCAGCGGCTTGTTCTTAGGATAAGATGATTTATTTATTAGCAGATATAATAAGCTTATATTTCGAACAGCCCTTCTATCATTTTATTAAGAGGTGAAGCATTACTAATACATCATGCATATGTAATTTCATGAAAATCTGTTTTTGTTCAGGGATTAAGTTGTGAAGTAGTATTCGAGCACTTAAAAAAATTTTCAAGGATGTTGATAACGTCATACCAAGAATTAAAAAAAATATATATCATGACTCATTTAGAAATCTGTACGGGCCCGATTCTGACCTGGCCTGTGGGACGGGGTTGAGCTGAATTTTCTTTTCCTAGACTCAGGACGAGGCCAGGGTGTGACTACCCAAAAGCCGCGTAAAGCACGAGTTTCATCCTCTAAAATTTAAGAATCTCTAAAATAACTGAAAAAAAGGGTCTCTAATGTTTTTATAAAATTTTATGTTTTTAAAATTGTATTTTTAATTTTTTTTTTAGAAAAATTTGTTACCTATTGCAAAAAAACAACAACAACAAAAAATTCATGCTGCATAGGAAATTATACCGGGAAACCTAGATGTATTTAATGGATTGCTGACCAATCAAGTGATATGCGGATGCAATAGTTAGAAACCACCGGATAACTGAACCTACAACAACTATGTGTGGTACAAATATACTATATATGTAGTATTGGGGAGACTAGGGCGGGTTGACCCACTTTTTATAAAATGATATTTTATTTTTTAAATACTGAACGTAGTATAAAGTTTTATATACCATTTTATTCGTTATACAATCAATTATCAAAATAAAATTGCTATATAAATGTAATATATAAGAAATTTGCAAAATGATTGATTTTAATCATGAGAAAATAATGGGTCAAGGCTCCCCACAGATGGGAGGGTTGACCCACTATATGGGAGGCTTGACCCGCTTTGTTTTATTTTGACATATTTCTGAAGAGAAATAAAATCAGTTTTAAACTAGTTGGATGTGCCAATCCCAAAACTTTCTTCTATCTTATACATCTTAATATTTTAAAAAGTAGTTACACATGTTAATACTTCAATATTATTAGTTCAATGCTATACCAACTTTCATTTTCTTCTTAAATTTCTGCTTCAGTCAATTAAACGGACTAAAAACGAGTTAATCTATATCGTGATATTTTTTTAAATTAATAGTTTTTCCTTATTCTGTTGATATCACTGTTTGCGAATAGCCGGCTTCGCAGGAAGCGAGTTCCCGTTGCTGCGCGAGCCGCCGATGGACAATAGAATTACGAAAAATCAAGAAAAGTATGCAAAAATCGCTATCACAGAGCCCCTTTACCGCGCAATATTTCCAAATTCAAGGAGGACCTGTTGGCCATATCCAAAATTATGCACAAAAAATTTGGTTCAATTGTATGCATAATTTTATACACTTTTCAATGGTACAATAAAAAAAATGGCACAAACATCGCTATTATAGCGCCCTCCTTCCGGCAGATTTTTTTCAAATTCAGGGAGGACTTGCTTGCCATAGCAAGAAACATACACCAAATATTTCGTTCAGTTCTTTGCATAACTTCATACACTTATTGATGGTACAATTATAAAAATGGCGCAGGCATAGCAATTAAATAGAGCCCCCTTCTGGTGGAATTTTTTCAAGTTCAGGGAGGACCTACCGACCAAAATATTACACATACACAAAAAATTTGGTTCAATTCTATGCATAATTTTATACAGTTTTCGATGGTACAATAATGGAAATGGCACAGACATTGCTATTACAACGCTCCCTTCCGGCAGATTTTTTTCAAATTCAGGGAGGACTTACTTGCCACAGCCAGAAACATGCACAAAAAAATTAGTTCAGTTATATGCATAACTTCATACACTTTTCGCTGGTATAATAATGAAAATCGTACAGATATCGCAATTATAGCGCCCCCTTCCGGCGGAATTTTTCCAAATTCAGGAAGGACCTTCGTGCTATGACCAAAAACAAACACAAAAAAATCGGTTCAATTCTATGCATAACTTCATACACTTTTCGATGGTACAATATTCAAAATGGCACAAAAATCGCTATTACGGCGCCCCCTACCGGCGAATTTTTTCAAAATTCAGGGAGGACCCACTTTCTATAGCCAAATACTTAAAAAAAATTTTTGGTTCAATTCTATGTATAACTTCATACACTTTTCGATGGTACAATATTCAAAATCGCACAAAAATCGCTATTACAGCGCTCCCTACCGGCGAATTTTTTCCAAATTCAGGGAGGACCTGCTTGCCATAGCCAAAAATTTAAAATAAAAATTTTGTTAAATTCTATACTTAGCTTCATACACTTTTTGATGGTACAATGGCGATAGACAGACGGACAGAAGGACACACGGACAGAAGGACACACGGACAGACGGACACACGGACAGGCAGTCATTTTCCATAAACATGATTTTTGGGATCTCTGACCCCTAAAACGTGTAAATCCGTCGAAAACTGGAAGTCGAAAAAAATTTCGATTACAATACTTTCTTCTATCGAAGATAGAAGAAAGTAAAAAGCAAAATAACTTTATGCTACATGCTTTAATTATCATTAAAAAATATTTTCAAAAATATGATGCTTAAATAAACCTGTTTAGATGCAATCCCAAGTCAAAGGAGAAACATTTGTTTTAAATAGGATTTTGTCTGAGCAGGTATAATTGTACAGCAGGGAAAATGAAAATTTAACATTTAAGACAGTATTCCGTTAGAGACAGGTACCATTTTCATAGTATTTCATGTAATATTATGTCCGGATTTAGGAGCCACTGTCTATCCTTTTTTTGTCTCCCTGTCCTACTTTTTTGTGACATTCAACGTGATAACTCTAGTTGTCGCATAGTTTGGCTTCATCTCACTGTATTCATCCTGGTGAAATTTGTCTACATACCTTCCTAAAGTTTTTATATCAATGCTATGTTCTTTTGCAGTCGCATGAGCACTTAACTTATCATTAACATCTTTTAATCCTTTCAGGGGTTAATTAGTACTTTCAGTACTAAAATGTTGAAATAAATGACTAGCACCGGAATTTACGAACAAATTAAAAGTCTATATTTAACATACATATTAAATGGAAAAGATTTTAGCAAAATTCTGGTGCCACTATGATGTTTCGGAATTAAAATTAAGTGGTTTCATAAGCATAAGCTGAAAGGGTTAAGGCTGCTGCTTTCATACTTTCTAGTCCTTTCTAGTCTTTTCCACTGTTTCTATTTACCTATTGTAAGTAATATTTAAATGGAAAAAAGTTCCTATCAACTTTCCCATTGATATTTCAAAAAAAAATTTCTTGCAGTGTATACTACAGCAATTTTTCACAACTTTCTTTAATGAGTTTTAAACATTTTCTTTTCCATGACCCCATTTTACTGTAGCTTTACAGAATAAATTTACCTTCTTTTTAATATATAACCATTAGCCTTTCATTATGCACAGTGTAGGGGAAGGTAGTAGAGGAGACCGGGGCTAGTTGGCTACAGGGGTAAGTAGGCGCAGTCCTTATAAATCGGCTGTTTGTGGATAGATTACGCACCCAGTCACAGAGTAACTTTCTTCTTGCTTTTTACAATCCTCATTGTAGTTTTGCAGCGTTACCTACATTCAGTGGACATTTATTACGATTTTTCTGTTTTTGCACTCATAAGTAATTTTTTGTTGCTTCATTCTTTTTGTAATTTCTAATATCTTAATAATTTCTATTTAACTTGCGCAGTTTTTCTTAGTGTATGGTTAACTGTACCTACCCCATATGTAATTTACTAGGATTATTTATGCTTAGATGGTTACGTGTCCCTTTTGTGAAGAAATTCATTATGGGGCTAGTAGGCGCCTTGAATACGAGGCAAGTTGGCTCGATGTCTGGTGTGTGCTGGTAGCTTGAAAAACAGAAAACACCGAGAAAAGTGGTTGCAATGCAAGAATTTGGGCACACGAGGCTTGCCCAAACGGAAAAACTCGTTTTTTTATTTGTGACAACTGTAACTCTGATGATGATATCGAGTAGGATAGAACTTACTCATTGTTAATGTTTTATTCATTATTTTTATGTCTGTATAATTTAGAATTTACATTGAACGGCGATAACGCCCTTGTTTAAACTTACTGGTAATAATGAAATTGATTTCTCTTAACTGCGTGTCTTATTTAAACTTTTATAACGCGTGTGCCAGCTTACCCCATAGGCATAGGCAACTTGCCCCGTGACGGGGTAGGTTGGCGCACAATTTTCCTTTGACTTTAGGCTTCCGCTAAACATAAACTACAAAAGCTACAAACGCAAAACTCCAGGTATTTATAGCCCAATGCCTGTTCTTTAAAAGTACAGTTAAAGTTTCATAAAAAACTTAAACAAAAAATTAATAAAAATCAATAACTGAAAACTGCGCCTACTAGCCCCGGTCTTCCCTACACAGTGAGACGAAAATTATTATTACTTAATGGATGGTGGCTATTTTTGTTCTTTTGAAAACATTTTTGCTACATCTTTAGACTACACAAATACGCTATACATTAATGTGTAAATGGTTTTTAAAAAGTTATTTATAAAAGCACAGAAGCAGCATGACGGTGTATCGCAGATTGTCTCACCGTGTACCACAAGTGGTACACAGTGAGACAATGTATATATTTTCATAAATCATACATTTTTACACTAAATCAATAATTTTCTGTAGTTTATGATTTCAATTAATATTTATAGATTTTCAAAATATTAAAAAATATGAGCTTCGGTTGGACAATGACAGACCTTGGGCTACAGTCATGCAAATTTTCAGCCTGTTACGTCTAGTAGATTTCCCTAGCCATCACACGCCCCCACACACACAGAGAAAGAGAGAGAGAGAGAGAGAGAAACCTTTTATTAATAAATAACTTTTTTTAAACATCAAAACCACATAGTAGGTACACAATGAGACACGTCTCATTGTGAACCACAACTGTGTGTTTCACTGTGTACTTTTGTTACGTTGTAACAAAATGGATGCCACTACTGTTACATCAATTTCATCGCTTTAAAAAGTTTATGTCGTTTTGTCGAAATAGTCTATTATTAGATATAGATTGGTTTGGTTAAATAAATATATGTCATATTGAAGGAAATAAACTCTAAAACAGACATATATGTAACTTTAACCACTATCAAGTAATGAATAATTTACTATTTTGTCGGACGAGTAACTGAAGTGCCGAAACTGCGTCCACATGTTGCATAGGATGAGGTCGTTATGTGTGTGTGCCAGCTTGAAGAAAAAGTTACAAATATATGTCAAAGTGGCTGCTGTCTCATTGTGTACCTTGTCTCACTGTGTACTACTCTCCCCTATAATAAAAAGATTTCCAAAACCACTTATTTAAGGGAGTCTTGAGTATCAGGTCAACCCTCTCTCACATTGACTAGGTCCAGCCTCCCCACATAGACCTTTTCCAAAAAATAGCACATTGTTATGTTAAGCCTAACTTACAGAGCAATCTTTATGCCTGGATTGAAAGCTCGACATTTTTGCATTATTTAAAACCTACTTACTTAAATTTCTATGATATATTTTATCTGAAAAAAAAAAATCTTACAATATATTTCTAAAAAACACAACTTTTAGGTAAAACACAACTTTTAGGTTGAAAACGACACACAATTGATTTTTTCCACACCTATTTCTAATATCTGTATGAAACAAAGACTGTTATTTGAGCATTCCAGTAGCTTTGGTTAACACCTATTGATAAAACTCTGAAATTCTTTTAAATATGAAAACTGATGATTGGGTCAAATCTCCCCTATGGTCAATCCTCCCTAGTCTCCCCTATACAGGAATTTAAAGAAAAGCTGTTTAACAGATATGGATTTAGTATCTATGACGGCCAGGAATGAAAATTTTGTCAGCACACTTACAATTGTCATCTAAAACTAATTAATATTAACCAATTTTTTGTGCTTTTTACTTCTTAGCCCTTTCCGTTCTCTCTCCCCCCCCCCCCCTTCTTTCTAAAACAGGCATTGCTTTAATGTAATACGAGTATATGTGAACTCGGCTAAGCCAGTCCGGGAATAATATTTGTAGAATTTATAAGTTTTCAGGAAATTAAAAAATCTCGAGTGAAAGGGGTTCCCCAAAATGAATACCGTGATTCTAGCTCAAGAGGCGGCAAAGCCAGCCCCGCTTAATTTTTTTCGGACTCGGGTAGTGCCCGAACTTACTTTGTTTTGGCAATGACGTACCGGGCGGTACCTGGAACACAGTATTTCCGGATCGTGTCGTGCCGGCAATTTTTTTTTGTGAAATAATAGTGACACTGAACATATGTTCAACGTAATATTAAGAAATTTAGTTCATTTTATTAAATTATTGAATAATATTTCTAAAATACTGTTTTCAACATAATTCAAAAGTACTTTAGTTTACGGATTATCATGTATTTGATATATGTTATTGAAGATTACTATGGCATGTTCGGTATTGAAGATGAAGTGTATAGAAGTTATACACTGCTCAAAACAATTAAAGGATATTTGAAGTTTTATATAAAATAAAGATATATACGAAATTTTTTTTGCCGAAAATAGAAGAAGAGAATCACAAATGCAAATTTTTCTGGTTTTCAAACTGTGGAGTATGCAAATTTTGAGTTCGACGACAAAAACGTCGCTTCAGCGGCAGCGAATGAAATTTGACTTTCAACTGGATAAAAGAGAATGAAGACAAGGATGATCGGCATTCAGTGATTGCTTTGTTTCGATGAGTACGATGTCTCAGCGAAGTCATTTGACAGATTCAGAAGCTTTGAGAATTGTTGGTAGGTTAGAAGGGGGCCAAACTCAAGCCGAAGTAGCGCAAGCCATTGGAGTGTCACAAAGTGTCATTTCCAGGATCTGGAACCGTTTTTGGAGAGTGGATGTGCAGGCCGAAGACCAGGGAAAGGTCGTAGACGGGCAACAACGCCCAATGAAGATCGGTATTTAGCGTTAACAGCTCGGAGACACCGAACCATGAACGCTACTCTTCTCCAACAACACCTTCGCTCGGCTACAGGCACCACGATTTCAACTCAGACTGTCCGAAACCGGCTCCATGCTGTAGGTCTGTATGCTCGCCGACCGATGGTATGTGTTAGATTAACATCAAGGCATCGTCGCGACCGCAGGGAGTGGGCAACCGAGCATGTCAACTGGAGGAGAAATGAATGGAGCAATATTCTGTTTTCTGACGAGTCCCGTTTTTCTGTGCATCCGGATAATAGGCGTATTTTCATCTGGAGGGACCGTGGCAGTAGGAATAATCCTGCGTTCGTGCACGAAAGTGTCAGATTTGGCGGTGGAGGAGTGTTGGTGTATGGTGGCATCTCCATTGACGGGCGCACTGACCTCTACATCATTCGAGATGGAGCTCTGACTGGTCGCCGATATAGGGATGAGATCCTCAGACCTATTGTAGTCCCTTACGCTGCAGCAATCGGAGATAACTTCATTTTAATGGACGATAACTGCAGGCCACATCGTGCAAACCTGGCGGAGGATTTCCTTTTCGAGGAAGGAATCGTTCGAATGGAATGGCCAGCGTGTTCTCCAGACATGAATCCAATCGAGCACGTTTGGGACGCTCTAGGAAGACGAGTTTCTGGCCGCCAACAACCCCCACAAACTCTCCAAGAACTGGAAAGAGCTCTTCTGGAAGAGTGGGGCAGAATACCCCAACTCGTCATTAATAGCCTCATTGAGTCCATGCCTCAAAGGTGTTCAACGTTGCTGGCCGCCCGTGGAAACCATACCCCCTACTGAAAATGATTTTCTTTGAAGAAAACACCTTTTCTTATTCTTTTTTTCTCATATTCACAAATTATGTTTTTTTCCTTTAGTACACAAATGCGCAATAAAATGCATTTTTTTCTGCCAAACATGTGTAATTTATTCTCATATAACCTACTATGTCTGTCGACCATGTATCAATCAGCTAAACAGTTTACCAGATACAAAATCCACCTAAAACTGCAATATCCTTTAATTGTTTTGAGCAGTGTAGTTCATTTCAGGTGTCCATTACAGGGACACTAAAAAGAATTTCGTTACATTACATAACACACACAAATACAATGGAATGCATTTTAATATGTAATGTTACACAATTTCAAACATACTGAAATTGATATACCTCACTCAGATGCATTACAAAATTCTTACTGTACAATATGGTGTGCATAGCATTTACCGTTTTGGAGACACAAAAGAATTTGTTTACAGTAGTGTCTATGAGCGATAATTGCCGGAAGTGCATTTTCCGTTGTAGTATGCGTCTTTAAATGCAACTAATGTTTTACATATTACTTGTTGTATTTAAATAAAAGGGGAAACCGGGGCTTGTAGCGCAGTTTTAATTATTGATTTTTATAAATTTTTTGTTTATGTTTTTAATAAAATTTCACTGCATTTTTAAAGCATAGCCATTTGGCTATAAATACCCGGAGTTCCAAGTTAGTAGCTTTTGCAGTTTATGTTTAGAGGTAGCTTGACGTAAGAGGAAAAATGTGTGCCGACCTACCCCGTCGCGGGGCAAGTTGCCTATACCTAGAGGGTAAGCTGGCACACGCTTCATTAAAAGTTAAATGAAACTCAAATAAGACACGCAGTTAAGAGAAATCAATTTTATTATTACCAGCAACTTTAAATAAAGGAATTATCCCCTTACAGTGTAAATTCTAAATTATACAGACATAAAATAATGAATAAAACATTAGCATTGAGTAACTGTAATTTTACTCGATATCTTCATCAGAATTACGGCTATCACAAACGTAAAATCGAGTGCCCACGTTTGTGCAGACCTCATGTGCCCAAAGCTTGCATTGCACCCACTTTTCTCTGTGTTTGCTGTTTTAAAGTACCAAACACACCAGACAATTACATTCTTCGTCTTCTCAGCTATTGTCAAGATTTGTGCTTTTCTCAGTTACAAGTTTTCTTTTTTTTATAGGTGGAAACAAAGTTTTCTTTATTACATTTTTACCTTTGGCCAACTTTTTCTGTTGTCTTTATTTTCTTCTTTTTTGTACTTAATCTTTTTTCTCTTTAAAATTTTCGTTTTTACCCGACTGCCAACAAGGGTTATGTGTTTCACGCGTATCTGGGTATGTGGATTTCTTTATATCCTCGAAACATCCCAACGACTGGATGGATTTTAATGAATGAGGTCTCTATCGATTCGTCTTAACCGTCCGATGGTTATAAGCTAGGTTTTGTTTTTATAAATTCAAAATTGCGGCCGTAAAATGCAAAATGGCCATAGAGACAAAAAAAAATTTACGCACTATATTGTGTGGCATATCATTGGATAGGTCTTTCAAAATGAAGACGATGTTTCTTTGACTATTTTACAGTCAGAAGCTCCGTTTAAATATTACACAACCTGGGAGTTATGTAGGTAGGAAACTCTAACCTTCATAGACATCTATAGACCTCATCAAAAGAGTGTTTATAGATAGGAACTAACAATTAATCGCAACTTAAAAGTCATCAATACAAGTGGAAAAAAAAATAAATGAGTAATATAAAAAATAGTTTCACACTGATGAGAAATAATTAATTAGTTCGCTTTTTACGCAGTCGGGTTTTTGATTTTTAAATTAAATTTTACTTGTCTCTTTCAATGCCTTTAGATTTGGTGAATCTGTCAATATTCTTGTGGTTCCCTTTTACCTACGGCTATTTTCCCCTATCTTCTTTCTTGATTCTGCCTTTCTTAATGATCCAAAAGTAGAGGAGTTCCAGTGACTGCTGGAGATAAAATCGAAAAAATTCATACTGAATCTTTTGAACATCCAGCTTCTAGCCAGTCATAGGTGAGTTATGAACATCGTCACTCGGTTGAACTTCATTCTTCATAATTTGGCAATATTGGGTCAAATTTCTCGAAGGAATAATGAAAGCTTTAGCAGTTTTCCTAATAGATCGTCCGTAATTAATAAGGCATCCACCAGCATTTCTTATATTCGGTGTTTTAGCCTGTTCAGTTTTTCTTTGGTAATTACGCATGTTTTTTGTTAAAAAAGTAATTAATTCATCAAACGGAATAAAATAGCAGAAAATATTACGGGTTAGTTAGCGCACCGAGCCAACTTGCCCCTTGTTGAATGCGCCTACTAGACCCATAACAAATTTCTTCACAAAATTGGAGATATAATCTTCTAAACATAAAAAATCTAAGTAAATCACATATGGAGTAGGTAGAATTAATCACACACGATGAAAAACTACACAAGTTAAATAGCTATTATTAAAATGAGTATTAGAAATTAGAAAAAGAATGAAGCAACAAAAAATTATTTATCAATGCAAAAAAAAAAAAAAAAAAAATCGTAGTAAATGTCCATTGCACGTGGGTAAGGCTGAAAAACTACAATGGCGATTGCATAAAGGAAGAAGAAAGGTAGTCTGTGACTGGTTGCGCCATCTATCCACAAACAGGCGAATTATGTGGACTGCGCCTACTTACCCCTGTAGCCAACTAGCCCTAGTCTTCCCAATAGATCATATACAGGGTTGCATAAAATAATTCCTTTTTGCTTATTGGTGGAAATGACTGAAGGGGTATTTTAAACTGTGGTAATGCGTTTTGTAACAGAGCTAAATTTTAGCAGAGTACTATATAGTATATATACATATCGATAGATCATATACAGTGCTTCACAAAAGAATTTGAATACTTTTCAGGCTATAGATGTTAATTGTTGAAATTGGGTTTTCAAATGTGTTATGCATTTTTCAAATTGTTTACTTAAATATTACCTTACACGTTATTGAACGGGGAAATTTTCTTACAGTATTCTGAATGTATTGGGAAGTGTTTCATAGACTATGTTTGACACAAAACTTCTCTTTCTTGTCTAGTCTTAAGAGAGTTTCAAAATTATTTTATTTCAAAACTTATTTTCTTTCATTTTAAGTTACGATAATTTTTCTAATGAGTTGTCATTTGAATGCATTTGTCTAAATAATCAATAATGCCGTTATTCCACAATCCATGGTCTGCGGATAAACAAGCTGAAAAATATTGTATTTTTTTTTTCGCAAATATGTATGAAATACCGTATACTCTGGCATTTAAAACGCACTTTTAAAACAAGGAAATTTCTCAAATTTCAAAAGTGGTCGTTATACGTCGTCCGGTATAAAAATGAAAGCTTCAAGAAAAGATAGGCATAAGAATTGAGATTTCTATATTATGAACAAAATAAGAGGGCATGATAATTTTATTGAAGGAGAGTAATGATTCCAAACATTTTTTGGAGATTCAAGCAGATAAATCTGGCAGTAGCGAATGTCCTCACTTCAAATTTCTTAATTTTCTACATGTTTGTAGTAGTTATTGTAGTTTTCAATGTTTTTTAGTATTTTCACGCTACATATCTCATGAAGGTTTCTGTGCAAAAAAGAGGGTTCGCGTAATATGCCGAATATAAAAATGAAAGCTTCAAGAAAAGATAAGCATAAGAATTGAGATTTCTGCATTATGAACAATATAAGAAGGCGTGATAATTTGATTGAAGAAAAGTAATGATACCAAACTCTTTTTGGAGATTCAAACAGATAGATCTGGCAGTAGCGAATGTCCTCACTTCACATTTCTTAATTTTCTTCATGTTTGTAGTAGTTATTGTAGTTTTCAATGTTTTTTAGTATTTTCACGCTACATATCTCCTGAAAGTTTATGTGCAAAAAAGAGGGTTCGCGTATTACGCCGAATAGAAATATGAAAGCTTCAAGAAAAGATAAGCATAAGAATTCTGATTTCTATATTATGAACAAGATAAGAGGGTGGGATAATTTTATTGAAGGAGAGTACTGATTCCAAACACTTTTTGGAGATCCAAGCAGATAGATCTAGCAGTAGCGAATGTCCTCGCTTCACATTTCTTAATTTTCTTTACCTTTCTTAATTTCCTTCATGTTTGTACCAACCAATGTAGTTAGAATTTTTTTTTTTTTTTTTAGTAGTTTCGTGCTACGTATCTCATGATGGTTTCTATGCAAAAAAGGATGTGCGTGTAATATGCCGAATAGAAAAATGAAAGCTTCAAGAAAAGATAAGCATAAGAATTGCGGATCTCCTCACTTTAAATTTCTGAATTTTCTTCGTGTTTGTACTAGTTGTAGTTTTCAATGTTTTTTAGTATTTACTTGCTACATATCTCATAAAGGTTTCTGTTCAAAAAAGGAGGTACACGTAATATGACGAATATGCATAAACATAAAATAATATAGTCTCAAATGGTAGGAGCGCGTTATTCGCCGGAATATACGCTATTCTTTTAAAAGAATTTTTATTGTAGGATTAAGAAATAGAGACTCCCTTTTTTAAAATTTGAGTCGTACCGAGCCGTATTTCGTTGATTTGTGTGTGGTCTGAGCCTAACCTGGACCGAACTTTTAGCTTTTACATCAGAAAAAATTTCGGCCCATGTTGACCTCTAGTTTAATTTTTTATCACGGCTTAATGGTCAAGTCCTATGTACTCGAATTTTAACTTGTCCCTCTAAGTATAACTTTTCTTCAAATTAATGGATAATTTTGCTTCATATAAATGTATGTTTAACGTAAAATGTATTAAAATGTAAAATTTACGTTTTGACATGTTATACTTGTGAAACGGAAACTGTATGTACTGGAATCCACCTTAAATAAAAACAAAAAATCATGGTCCGGGCGAAAAAACTAAAATTACAATTGACGGTGTCATTATTTAGACGGAAACTTCTCTAAAGCGAATTTTTCTCCAGCCTTTTGCGATTCCGTCACAGTAGGTTTTACTATATTTCGTAGTCCTTTTGTAATCCGTCCCCAGTATTTCCGTCTCTAATTTATTATACACACACAGCAAACGGCAACTTGTGAAAATAACTCGAAAAAGAAGGTCGTTTTCGCAGTAACTGATTCATTTCGGGAAATTCACATCGAAAACTTTATTATGCTAAGCCACAACTTTATTTTAAATATACCATCAATTGGTATCGCGTCAGACTTGACGAGTTTTCTTCTGGCTTACGTAATGACGTTATATTCCGGAAAACAAAGAATTTTTTTTTGATAAAACTGAAACATTTTGTTACTATTACATCACGACAGCAAAATTTACATTGACTATCCATTCATAACTTACTAAAATTAACAACCTGCGTTAGATTACAGACGTGTGAAAATTATTAGAATAATTGTGAAATTTTCATTAAAATCTTGTTATATTAAAGAAATAATACATTTAAAAATATTGACCCATTTAATATTTAGCGTACACCCTCTTGTTTTTTTATTAATGATTCAATACGTCTTGGCATATTTTGTATGAGTTTTTGACATTTAATTTGTATTTCGTTGTCATGATACCAAATTTGGATGAATTTTTCTATCAGAATATTCTTGTTTGTGATGTTGAATTTCTTTAATTTAATTAAAGAAAACATTTTCATGGCCTGGAAACAGTCCAGATATGAAACCCATAAAGAACCTTTGGGCCATTATAAAGAAAAAAATAAAGAAATACAACATCACAAACAAGACTAGTCTAATAGAAACACTCATCCAAATTTGGCATCATGACAACGAAATACAAATTAATTGCCAAAAACCCGTATAAAGTATGCCAAGACAAGTATGCTATCATTTCTTTAATAAAATACAAGAGGATGCACACTAAATACTAAATGTATCAATATTTTTTAAATATTTCTTTAATATAACAAGTTTTTATTGTAATTTTCACAATTATTCTAATAATTTTCACACGTCTGTAGTAGCGAAAATATGCGTGATCTTGAATTTTATTTAATAATCAAAGGAAGTTATCATTATTTAATAGATCGGAACGAATCGTTAGAACGCACCTAAACTTTTACCTCACATACATTATATTATTTAACTAAATGTGAAAAGCGTACATTGTATCACTATTTTAAAGATGAGAGTAGTACTCGTAAGATTGAAACTGTGTTTACAGAAGGGTTTTTAAAAGAACGAGCAGCATTGCTAATGAATGGATTAAGAAGTATTTGAAATAAACAGGCCAGAATGCAATTTAGAACAAGGTTTGAAGGAATGGAAATCCTTTAAATTAAACATTTGTATCTTGATGTTGAAGAGTGAGCGTAAAATAATTAAGGTTATAGTTGCATGCATAGGGGAAGGAAGGGTAAATTGGCCATTTGAGTTCTTTCCACTGTATAATGCCTCCACCACGCAGGAACTGGGTGAAACAGTCGTCACAGATGCTGGTAGTATTGTCTGCGACTTTGAAGCGGAAAGCTACATTTCTCTAATTCTGAACTCATTTTATTATTTTTTCCGATTTTTGATTTTAGGCAAGTGGTACAAATTCTTCATTATAGCTAAATAATATGAAGTGTTATAATTATTTGCTCTTATGGTGTTTGATCAGTGTGAAGCAATCTTTTAAATGATTGAGCATCACACGTTCTTGAAAACGCTAAGTTATGTAGATTAGATACTAGACCACAGTTTTTGTAATGGTGTCATTCCGTTAAGTAGCCACAAAGTGATCGGGCAACATGACCAGATGACTACTTTGCCCGGAAACGATATTTTATTCATTGTTCATAACAAAATACATTCCAAACGTATTTTCTTTGAAAGAAAGAAGACAGGTCGGGGTAATAACTTCTGCAGGGGAAAGGCTTGTTCTCGACATTTGCAGTCTGCATGTCTGCTGAGGGCACTTGTATTCTTCCATTCGTCATATTGATACTCATTACTGATTATTTTATCTTGTAACAATTTAATACTTAAAACATTGCAAAACATAATATGTACTTATTCTTAATGTGTGTTACTTTAGCTTGTGCTGATTAAAAAATATACATCCTGAATTAATGTGTTTTGTTCATTTACCTATGCTGGCTACTTTACCAAATCTAAGCGGTCAAAGCGGCCATTTTGTAATTTTTTTAAAAAAAGTAATGTGCACCTTTCAAAATAAATAAAAAAAGTAAAATAGCAATTGAATCTAAATTACTATAGTTACTATTGGTACTTGTTTCTAGAACTTTAATGATTAAAAAGGTATCATAAAAATTGACTAAACCTTAGAGTGACCACTTTATCCTCTCTTCCCCTAAATGAAAGTGGAGCTAAACTTTGTTTCGAAAACAGGTGCAAAGGAGTAGTTTCACATAGAAAACTGAGCTGTATTTGATACTTTTTTATTTCAGCATTTTCGTCTCCCTTTCCTCCATACGCGCCCTCTCACACACACGCATGCCAAATTGTGGCAACTTGACGAAATATTAACAGATTTAAGTCGAAAATAAGACGCCAAAAGACGGCCAATTTCGCATTAACTGTCAAATTTGGTGAAATGAAAATTAAAACCAATAATCACAAAAAAAAAAAAAAAAAAAAAAAAAAAAACACAGTTTTTCATTCCCTAATCAACAGGTAGCATTAATTGAATCCTGTATAATATCCGAGGCTATTTCATCTGGTTTCCATAACGAAGCTACGTTCAATAAAACAAAGAATTTTCGTTTGTGAAACTGATTTTTTCTTCCTTTTTGGGGGGCTATTACATCAAAAGAACCAAATCTTCACAAACCATTCATTCTATACTTGCTAAGATTAAAACTTGCATTAGATTAGTACAGAAAATATGTGTCAGCTAAAATTTTACTTAATTATGGAAGAATCTTTTTATTCAGAAGAAAAGTTTTGAATACATTGAAACCAGTTGTTAGCAAACACCCAAACTTTTACCTCGCCTACATTATATTCTTTGACTAAATTTGAAAAGTGTACACTGTATCACAATTTTAATGACGAAAGTAGTACTCGTAAGGTAGAAACTGTGTTTACACAAGGGTTTTTTAAAAGAACGAGCAGCATGCTAATGAACGGATCATGGAGTATTTAAAATAAGCGGGTCAGAATAGGGAAGTTGCAATCAGCTGATAGCCATTGTAGACATTTTAGAACGAGTTTTGAAAGAATGGAAATTCTTTAAAGCTTAACATCTGTATCTTGATGTTGAAGAGTGAGCACAAAATAATTAAGGTTATAGCCGCATACATAAATAATAAAAATAGGGTAAACTTTGTTTTGGAATAGATGCAAGGGACAAGTTTCGCTTAGAAAATTGAGCTGTATTTGATACTTCTCTATTTCAGTATTTACGTCTCCCTATCTCCACACGCACACACGTACATGACGAAATGCAGAAAATTGACGAAATATTACCAGATTTAAGTCAAAAATAAGTTGCCAAAAGATGGCCAATTTCGCATTAACTTTCAAATTTGGCGAAATGTAAATTAAAACCAGCAATTACAAAAAGCCACAGTTTTTCATTTGTTAATCAACAGCTAATATTAATTGAAATCCTGTCATATCCGACGACATTTTATCTGGTTTTCATAATTGAAGCTACGTTCAGTAAAACAAAGAATTTTCATTTATGAAACTGCTTTTTTTTTTTTTTTGGCTATTACATCAAAAGATCCAAATTTTCACTAACTAGTCATTCCATACTTGCTAAGATTAAAACTTATATGAGATTAGTAGAGAAAATATGTGTTAGCTAAAATTTTATTTAATTATGAAAGAATCTTTTTATTCAAAAGAAAACTTTCGAATACATTGATACCGGTTGTTAGCGTTACACGCAAACTTTTACCTCGCCTACATTATATTCTTTAACTAAATTTGAAAAGCGCACCCTGAACCACTGTTTTAACGATGAAGGCAGTAAGGGTAAGAAATTGTGTTGCAAGGAAGAATTTTCAAAAGAACGAACAGCATGCTAATGAATGGATCAAGAAGTATTTCAAGTAAGCAGCCGGAATGCAGTTTACGAACGAGGTTTGAAAGTCTGGAATTCCTTTGAAGCTAAACATTTATCCCTTGATGTTGCAGAGGGAACGTAATACAGTTAAGGTTACGGTCGCATAAATAACTAAAATTAGGTATAAATTTTATTTTGAAACAGGATGCAAGACAGAAGTTAGAATAGTGAACTAAAATTGTTCCATTCAAAAGTTTATTTTCTTTCACGACTCCTTGCGTATTTCTTATTGAATTTGACTTTAAAGGTTCATTTTGTAATTACATATAACATATATTAGACCATTTAATAACAACATGTATAATAATCACTTATAAACAGATTAAGGTAAATAATGCTATAAAAAGTGATAAAATATCTTTATTTAGATTGACGAACGTTTCATCGCACAAATGGCGACATTTTCAAAATCATTCATGATAGAAATATTTTCACAAAATTTAAAAACAATAACTTGGTAAACAATGTCACGAGACATTATGCATAATGAAAATCAGTGCAAACATAAAATAAAATGAAATTGGATATTTGTGAACGTGGATTAATTTTTACTATTATTACTAAAATTGCATAGCATCTCTTTCCAAATTTTAGGTAAATCAAGGGACACTGAATCATTACAAATATTCTCGTTGCGTAAAAATATCTCTGT
Organism: Maratus speciosus; assembly: GCA_963932465.1. Classification (NCBI taxonomy): domain Eukaryota; kingdom Metazoa; phylum Arthropoda; class Arachnida; order Araneae; family Salticidae; genus Maratus; species Maratus speciosus. The sequence continues at coordinate 342,390,603 of OZ010795.1, read as the reverse complement.
TGATTCCCGGATAATGGATGGCAAATAAAATCTTGATGGATAAATTATTCTGCTATTTTTAAAATTGGTCTGTAAAGGTTCTTTGCTGCATAATCTGGCCAAAGCTGTGGTTCTCCTGTTGTATTTGATGTCAGCTACAAGTTCTTTGATTCTAGTTTTAAGTTTTCTGCTTTTCATACCTACATAAAACACCATTGTTCCAAAGAAGATGGAAGAATGCAATTTAGCTTCGACCATTTAATTTCATGCGAAAGCAAAAACCCAAATTATTTGAAAAGAACAGCGCATTAACTTATGCATGCATACTAATACTTCAAGGTGTCACAGTAATCGCCTTTTTTTTTTTAAAATGTAGAATTGAAACAGAGTATTTAATTTTCGCCAGAAAGGTGGAGTTTCCTAGAATCCGCCGTTTAAACATATGAATGTAAAATAGAAAAACGAAGCTAAAAGTTGTCTTTTATGAGGGGTTCACAGTAAAAGAGATCCCTTAGGAAAAATCCTTAGCGTTCATTTCTCTCTTAGTGTTTAATTAAGACTAATAAATAATTTTTTTTTGTTAAATCACCAGAGATAAAGTAAAGTTGAAAATCCAGGAATTGGCAGTGACTTTCCCCTGTCTCCCCCTTACCTTCCTTAAGCGGTTTCTATCCTTAGAAATCTCAGAAACGAATATATTTTCGAAATTTAACGAAGCATTTATAAAAATAAAATTTCTTTTGCTGCAACTTATTTTCGGAAATGTTTCCGTGTAGTTTTTATTGTATATTATTCTGTTTTCTCAACCCGGATTAAAGGTTTTTTAGAAGCTATCTATTCTCAAGTTGTCATTTTCATGCTCATCAAACTGATTTTACAGAAAAAACATAACAAATTAACAGCATTAGCATTGAAATTTATATTATTTTGTTAATCTTGCATGTATGAATTCAATTACGCAGAATAAAATGTTTAATTAAGAATTGATATCGGTATGAAAACCGATATTCCGGCATGAGAAAACTAATTAATGCACTATAAAAACTACATGGAAACGTTTCTGAAAACCATTGACAGTACAGGATCTTGGATTAGACGTGGTAGCGTGGTGGTGTCTTTTCGTAACCCCTTGGGGACGAGCGACACGTATACGTGCCGCATGAAGCGCTCAGAATCCTTGTTTTTCCTCACCAGTAAAATTTGCCTTATTTAATCAACGCATTTTCTCGATTCAAGAAAACACAAATTTCTGTTTTTAAAAAACGGTGACAAAAGATTAAAAATTTCATAAAAGGCTCCCGTTCCAAAGGGGGTAAGCGTATGACAAAATTTAATAAAGAAAAATGTTTTATTGAAATAAAACAAAGGATTAATTCTAGATTAAGGTTTGTACACATACAATAATTTTGAGTATAATTGATGAAGAGTCGTTGAATGATATTCGACAACTGCTTGATTAAGAAATAAGTCCCAATAGGTTGGATAGATTGTCAACAAATAAATAGAGTCTCTTACTTTGTCAATATTGGATTAAGAAAGTTCCTTTCTCCCGTGTTTGGAGAAACGCACTGCTTTGACAGCTAGGTTCTGTTTGTTCTTCGCTCTTGAATCCTGATGAAGATGCCATTCACCCTCGGAATATCTCCGAGAAAATATTGTAAACCTGAGAGCCTGTCGCTCTCTACCAGGCTAAGCACCTGAACTTTCTCTCTTGAGAATTCAAACTTAACTGACTAATTTTTCTCATCAAGGATCTCATCTCTAGATCCCCTGATTTAAAACAATAGCGACTCTTTAGCCACTTAGATCGTTTCGATTGTGATGTCACTTACAAACTATCGTCTGATAGGTCGTCTGTGTCCTTGATTGCTTTTTTGGAAATACTCTTTCACTTTCACCTTGTCCGTGGGAAATTTCCTCTGACCCCACTCTAGTTTCCCTTTAGCGGCATATTAAAGGAATACCAGACCCGCTTCGTATTCAGCTTCTTGTCGGTGAAGTGTATTGGCGATGATGCAATAGGATCGATCGATTCTATTTGATCTTTCCGGCAAAAAGTAGTACTCTGCCAAAATCGCTGCCTGTTCTCACCAATACATGACATTTTCCTATACCAGCCAGTATCTGTATATTTTAAAGAGTCTGCTCCCGAAACATAGAATGCATGATTTAAGAAACTTTTTTTTACAGTGTAGAAAGTAGAGTCTGTTCCCGAAACATAGAATGCATGATTTAAGAAACATTTTTTTTTCAGTGTAGAAAGTTAAACCCGCTCTCAAAACATAGAATGCATGATTTAAGAAACTTTTTTTTTTCAGTGTAGAAAGTTGATTCTGCTCCCAAAACATAGCATGCATAATTTAAGATTTTTTTTTTCAGTGTAGAAAGTTGGGTCTGCTCCGGAAACATAGAATGCATGATTTAAGAAACTTTTTTTTTTTCCGTGTAGAAAGTTGAGTCTTCTCCTGAAATATAGCATGCATAATTCAAGATTTTTTTTGTTTCAGTGTAGAAAGTTGGGCCTGCTCGCGAAACATAGAATGCATGATTTCAAAAACTTTTTTTTTCTTTTTGCAGTAAACAAAGTTGGGTCTTCTCCCGAAACATAGAATTCATAGAGTTTCATTTTTTTCAGATACATAATTTGTTGTAATTGTAGCTTTCATGCAAATAAAAAAATATTATACCTTCAACATTGTCTATGAATAATTGGTGTAAATTAGCGTATATTAATACTTCATTTATGAAAAATCCTTCTATGCTTGGGAAAATATTGTTATTGTTCAACCGTTATTTCAGAAGAAGAATTATCTTAAGAATTATCGTAACTTTGTAATTAACATGTAAATAAATCACTGCTTTAAATAATCTGAAATCAACGGAGTGGAAAATGTTAAAGGATTGTACGTTGATAGAACGTGATTTATTCTAATGAATAGCTCAAAGAAGCGACACAAGTGAACTATACTGGAATGTAAATTAGAACAAGGCTTGATTAGATAAAATTCCTTTGAAGTTAAATACTTATTCTTTGATGTAAGTGTGTGTACTATAGTTAATGATATATTTGAAGAATAGAATTCAAGACTAGAATTGAATTTAATGCTGAAATTAATACATGGTACAATTTCTATTCACAATGACGAGATTGAGATGGAAGATTGTTTATGAAAAATGAAACAGTATCTCATTAATGATGATCAAGTAATTCAGTTTTCTCAAACATTTATATAGCAGAATTTAAAAAAAAAATAATTAAAAACAACATGCAACATACATTTATTATTATTATTATTCTCAAGTAAATTTTCATTTTTATTATTCTTAATACTTTATCAAAATTAGTATACCTTCTTTTCTTTTCCCCAAAAAAGTAAAACAATAGTACAAATATAAATAATTCAATAAATGAAAAATATCAGATATATTGTTCAAAATTTTTAACATTTCCCCAAAATATGATGTCAAAAAATTGGTATTATAAGATTGGAAAACCTTGTTCCAAGATTTGGTGCTCCAGTTGAATCATAAACTGCTAAAATATTGAACAAAATGGTACTAGAGTTATTCTTTGTAAGAGCTAATCTAACTGGGACCTCTGTTTAAAGTGGACCACAGACCCCTGAATACTAGGTCTACTTATGATAGAAAGACGATTTTCGTAGTCAGATTTTTTTTTTTCAGCGTTTATATGGTGCATTGAATTTGAATACCAGTATTTTCTAAAACTATTTTTCACCTTCTTTTTTCTGCGAATAAATAAGGCGAAAAATGTAGCTAGAGTTATCCTTTGTATTCAGGAGCTAATCTAACTGGGCCCTCCATTTAAAGTGGACCATAGTCACCTGGATACTGGGACTATGTGCTGAAAGAAAAATGGCGGCTGACGTAGCCGAATTTTTTTCATCGTTTGTAGGTCCCTTGAATTTGAATACTGGTATTTTCTAAAAGTATTCTTCTCCCCTTTTTTTTCTTTCGAATAAATAAGTTTAAAAACACCTTTAGAAAATACTGGTATTGAAACTCAAGGGACAGTACAAACGCTGAAAAAATTTGCTTCCGGCTGTTGCCATTTTGTGTTAGCGCGTAGGCCTCGTATTTAGAGGACTGTGAGTGGAATCCGGTAACCAAAGGACGTATAAGTCTGAATTGGGAGTAAAACTTGCAACTGCTGACTTGTAACCAGCGTTCTAACCATTGACAAGCAGATGGACATCGTTGCACTCTAAAGCAGTACATTGAGAGTACATACAACTATTTGTTCTTATCAGTAGAAAATAGATGTTGTCGGTGGATGGAAGTTTCACCATCAAACAGGATTTTTTTAAAAATCAAGTGAGTTATACTTTTGTGTTTTCGAGGTGATTTTTGAAGAGATATATAAGAGGCCGTGTGATTTCTTTTTTCGCCCAATTAATTAGAATTTGATTTTTAAACAATTATTTTTTCAGTATGACCATTTTTTTCATCCTCAGATCTCCCGCTTCGGAAAATTCGGTTCAAAACGCCAACTTTGACAGCTTTTTTTGCAATATTTTCTGCATTTATAAACAAAATCGACAAGCACGGCACATTATGTAGTTTCTAAATAAGAGAATTTGCCAATTTGATGCGTTTGAGAGCAAAAATGAATTTAAAAATAAATCAGAAAATAAGCAGTTTGGATCGGAATACACCCTTAACAGGGATTTGCTTAGATTTTTTTTCACACGATCATGTTTTTGCGAAGCGGTAAACTTTTGTAAAAACTTGTAAAAAAAATATGAATGAAATGTAAAAAATTGTGAATTTGTAAAAAAATGTAATCGGAATTTTGTAAATTAGAAATTATTATATTTAAATTCTTATTTAGACATTATTGAGATGGTACTTTGTACATATATACAGCTAGATAATAGATTCATTGGTGATTGCAGCTATTATACAACAGGTTTTTTTTTTATTCTAAAATCATTACATTTGTGAAGGATTTAACATGGAGATTGAAAAAAATTTCTGAAATGTCAATTTTTAAGGGAAAGAATTTTGTTTTAAGGTGAAAAAACTGTGAAGGATCCTTTAAGGGACTCAATTTTTTTCTAAAGAGATCCCTGCTTACAGATAAGATTTTCCATTTTAAGGTTTTCATGCGGGATACTAAATATGAAAAAAAATACAGTCGGACCTCTATTTAACGACGTCCCTAAATCCCGAAAAAAAGTTCGTTATTTGGAAAATTCGTTAAATAGAGAGTCACCCTTTAAAATACTTTAAACTACGTAAAACAGATTTTAAGTCCATAAACACTAAATATAATTAAAAAAAGTAATTAGTCACAGTTTTTTTATAAATTATATCTATTTGTTTTACTTATTTTACCCATCAAAAAGAAATCGGCAAGGGAATTAACAATGAAATAAAACATTGTCTGAAAATACATTGTATTTTCAGTTAAAAAAATAATTTTACATTACAATCACGATTTTTTATTATGGTTGATAAGCTGTTTGGAGAATACCACATTTTAAAGCAGTATTCTTTTTCTCCATGCCTTTATCCACCTCATCAAGAATAATTCTTTTTTCTTTGATGCTCAAGCACTTTCGCTTTGACATTTTCGAGCTACAAGAACTGAAATTACCAACACGATTGATCATGATCAACAATCTAGAAAACTGGAAACTATAGTTTAATGACACGGGGCAGCCCCATTGAGGGTTAAAACGGGATATTGAAAGTTTGCACTTCTTGGATGGAAAGCAAATAATCACAACGATTTTACTGCTCTCGGTGAGTTAGGTGCCTGGTAAGACCTGTTCATGGTCATTGATCATCATAAAATGTGTTAAAAGAAAGAATAAGTTTGAAATGACCCGTAATATTTTAAGAAATAGGGAGAAAAAAATTTTAGATCCCAAGGAAAAGTACGTTAAATAGAGAATACACTTCGCTATTTGGAGGTTATTTTACGAAGAAATTTGCAAAATGTTCTTGGTTCCAAGTAAAAGTTCGCAAAATAGAGGTTCGTTAAATAGAGGTCCGACTGTATAAATAAAAGTATCAGAGTTTAGCAAATATAAAATTTTGACTACCTTATTTTATAAAAGAAATTTCAATTTTGCCAATTTGAAAAAAAAAATTGAAAAATAGCCCTTCGGAAAAAAACTGAAAAAACCGTTTTTTTTCCAAAAGCTTCTGGGTATTTTTCGAGCATTCCCATCTCTAACATAAACCATTATAAAATTATTTGAGACAGATCCTTATAAAAAGCGCGATAAGGAATTGGAGGTACAGTAAATATTGGAAAAATGGAAATAATTGTGGAACCAAGGCAGAATCATCAGGCCCAAATTACCTTGATTTCCACAAACAACATGTACGGTTTCATCTTTGCATTAGCTATAACAAGCTAAAAAAAGCAAAATAAGGGCTACCGCACACAATAGGTCCAAGAAAAAAATCCAGAAATAACATTACATAAAATAATAGAACGGGTTAAAATGGGTTAAAAAAAAGAAGCATTTTACCAACTGAAGATCCATCCAAGGCATAAATGATACAGCAGAAAAGGTACAAGTAATGATTTGCACATGTTGCCAAAAAATATTTAAATAAAACCCTATGAGTATAAACCAAGGAGCAAAAATATAGAGTGTAAGCAGGTTGTAATAGTAAAAATATAGTATTTTTAGGTAGCTTTCTTTACAAAAAAGCTACCTATTGCAGCCGTTCGGAGGAAAGCGATTTCAAAAAATTTTGGTATATTTTCATCGATCATGACCCCCAGACCCCGAAACCACCCTCCGTTCAAAATTGATATATATATATATATATATATATATATATATATATATATATATCTGACCTATGTTACACTGTAACTCCCGTAATTATGAACCGATTTCGATGTAATTCGGTGTGTACATAGTACATACCAATGTCTCGACCGAGTTCGTTGGCCAGCTTCATCCGCCGTTTTGTTTCAAAATGGCGGCCATTTAAAATTTTTAAAAAAATTTAAAACTTGAAATGTGGTACCAAAAAATTAAAAATGGAAAAATATTTTTTTCTTATGTATTTGACCTTTATACAAAGATTTAGGAGCAGTTTTTGTTTCGTCTATATCTTAAAAAATGGCTGAGTTATAGCATTTTGAATTTCTAGCGTGGCTGACATTTTGAAGCGTCCTGAAATTTGTCACGCGATAAAAGGCGTATTTATGAACCGATTTGGATGTAACTTCGTTTATACATAGTACATACCAATGTCTCGACCGGGTTCGTTGGCCAGCATCACCCGCCATCTTGTTTAAAAATGGCGGTCATTTAAATTTTTAAGAAAAATTTAAATTTGAAATGTGGTACCAAAAATTGAAAATTGAAACAATATTTTCTTCTTATGTGTTTGACCTTGATAAAAAGATTCGGGAGCAGTTTTTGTTTCGTCTATATCTTAAGAAATGGCTGAGTTATAGCATTTTGAATTTCTAGCGTGGATGACATTTTGAAACGTCCTGATTTTTCTCACGTAATAACAGGCGTATTTATGGACCGACTTGGATGTACCATGGTGTGTACATAGTACATACAAATATCTCGACCGAGTTCGTTGGCCAGCTTCATCCGCCATCTTGTTTCAAAATTGCGGCCATTTAAAAAAATTAAAAAATAAAAAAATTTAAATGAGATACCAAAAAATTGGAAAATGAAAAAGATTTTTTTTGTATGTGTTTGACCTTAATACAAAGATTCCGGAACAGTTTTTCTTTCGTCTATATCTAAAAAAAAATGGCTGAGTAATAGCATTTTGAATTGCTCTTGTGGCTGACATTTTAAAACGACCTGATTTTTGTCACGCGATAACAGGCGTATGAACCTATTTGGATGTAACTTTCGTCTGTACATAGTACATACCAATGTCTCGACCGAGTTCGTTGGCCAGCTTCATTCGCCATCTTGTTTCAAAAGGGTTGCCATTTAAAAAAAATTAAATTTAAAATTCAAAATGAGGTATTAAAAAATTGGAAAATGAAAAAGATTTTTTTTATGTGTTTGGCCTTGATACAAAGATTCCGGAGCAGTTTTTGTTTCTGAAAATTTGTTCTTTTGTTGATATCTTAAAAAATGGTTGATTTATAGCACTTTGAATTTCTAGCATGGCTAACATTTTGAAACGATCTTGTATTTGTCACGCGATAACACACGTATTCGCCTATTTCGATGTAAGAAGGCATGTGGATAGTATACATCAACACCTCGACCAAGTTCGCTGGCCAGATTCATCAGCCATCTTGCTTCAAAATGGCGGCCATTAAATTAAAAAAAAATATTTTTTTAAAGTGAGGTGCAAAAAAATTAGAAATTGAAAAAGGTTTCTTTCTTAAGTATTTGATCTTGATATAAGGATTCAGGAGCATTTTTTGTTTGTCTTTACCTTAAAAAATGGCTCAGATATAGCAGTTTCAATTTCTATTGTGGGTGACATTTTGAAAAATCTGATTTTTTGCATGCGACAGCACTCCTATACATTAACCGATTCCGATGTGAGTGAGCATGTGCACAGCAATTACTAAGGTCTCGACCAAGTTCACTGGTTAGCCTCATCCACCATGTTGTTTTAAAATGACAGGTACTTTAAGAAATTGCCGAATTTGGCAGCCAAATATAAGTTACTTTAAAGAAAAGCAGCTTGGATAAAGCTGACTCATTTCGCGAAATTCTCATTCATTATATTGATAAAAATTAGTATTGAATCTCCTATATCCGGTTTCCACTAAATTGAGCTTCGTGTGTTTGCATGATATAAGTTGGCTTTTTTAAAATAAGGATTATGAAAGCTACCTCTTCCTCCCGGCACTGGCCGGAAGGACTTTTACTAATGGATCAGAAATAATGCTGCCCTCTATCATTAAATGATACATTTAAAGATTACTTTCAAAATATTTACTAATGGATCAGATACAGTGCTTCCGTCTATCGTTAAATAACCCATTTAAAGATTAATACTCAAGTATGTATTTTTAGGAAAAAGCAGGGGGGAGGGGGGGGGGGTAAAAACTTATTAATAAATCAAATTAATTAATTAATTAATTAATGTTAATAACTAATAGTTGATTAAGCTTTAAATCAGTAACTGTATTTAGTTAATATAATTGATGAATTAAAAATATGTATATACATACGAAGTTAACTAAGTAAATAAATTAATAAATAATAATAACTAGTAGTGGATTAAGCATACATCAGTAATTGTATTAATTTAATATAATTGATGAATTAAAAATATGTAGATATATATGCATACTTATATATAAATTTAAATAAGTAAATAAGTAAAATAAAATATCCCTTAAATCAAAAAATAAGTTGCAAGTTCCTATAACAAAAATGACAGAATCTCTAATTTAAAGATGGTTTTCAAAAATATTTTACGCAATTAATAATAGTAAAAAAGTATAAAAAAAATCTTAATATATAAAACTTACCAGGAAATCTCAATATATTAAGAATGATAAACATATTTCAAAAATAGATGATGCCAAACAAAAAATGAAATAAAAAGGATTTAATCATAAATTGGAACAGGAATGGAATACAAACCAAATGATAATGGAAAATGAAAAATAAAGTAACACGTAAGTGTATAATCACCAATCGGCAAGAACATCCACGTGGCTCAAAAAATGCATTATTTCATATAATACACAGGCAAAAAATAGGCAAGGTAGTCCTTCAAAGCCTGTATAATGCATTGGATAAAGTAAGAAACGAAGATACAAGAGAAAATGATTGAAATAGAAATTCCATTAGTAATAATAATAAAAAAGATTGTACTCACAGCTTCTCATAAAATTTCAGAAGTACAAATATATTACATACAACTGTTAAACTACAGTTACAGCTGAGAGACGAAATTAACAGTCAAGATGTAAGATGTTTAATTACTACGGTTATAGTTAAGATTGAATACAAACAGTTAAGATATTTATTAATTAATTGATCTCTATTAAATTATTACTAATTAAAACTAAATAAAAGACAAAAAAAAACAAAAAAAACATACCGAGTGTTTCAAAAGTTCGGTGCGAAAGTAAAACGCATTAAAAAACAAGATTTATGGGTAGGAGAGACATGCGGTTTGCAGCTAAATATTCAGCGTGGTACGGGATTTTGTATGACACCAACAAAAAAATATTAGTTCAAAATATCGACAATAGAGGGCACTACTGCACATAATACCATAGAATAATTCCATATTGCTCGTACAATGCAAGATTTGGATACAAAAAAGTGTACATGCAGTATTATCTAATATTTTTGTATCCAAATCATGCGTTGTATGAGCAATTAGAATTATTCCATGGAATTATATGCAGTAGCGCCCTCTATTGTCGAGATGTTGAACTAAATTTTTGTTGGTGTCATACAAAATCCCATACCTCGCTGAATATTTAGCTGCAAACCGCATGTCTCTCCGACCAATAGATATTTTTTTTTATCGTGTTTTACTTTCGCACCGAATTTTTGAAACACCCGGTATATATATATATATATATATATATATATGCTTAGCGCGAATAAAATTGTCCACAAAAAGTTAAACAGAATTCTTTAGAAGTACAAGCTTGTTTTTTTATTTCTTTTCAAGAAAAAATATTTTTAGAAATAAGATAAAAATTGCTGTTTTTGTGAATGAAATGAAATTCTTATTTTAATCATTGTTATGAAAATAAAATTTAAATGTATTTTCAACTACATCTTCTATTTCATTGAAGCATTTAATCAAAAGAAATGAAAAAAAATCTTCTTTTTCTTTTCGTTACACGCGAATGTTGCTTTTATGAGAGGGCAATGTCTTTCCTTCTTGGAAAAGTTATGTCCTTATGGGTACCGCCCAACTCACCAGTTTTATTTTACTACTACAATTTATGTGACAGCAATTTATGTTGGTGTTTGACGTCAGATGCAGTTTGCTCATACAATGACGATGACGTTAATTTGACGATGACGTCTTTCAAACATTTTAATAGAGAGCTAATCACTGAAATTCACGAAATCTTAAAAGATACAGTGAAAGTAAAATAAAATAAAATAAAATAAAATAAAATAAAATAAAATAAACGCGTATTTGTCACACATTCGATGTTTTACTAGGAATATATTATTCACTTCCAATATAAAGAAATAACGAAAAATCAAAGTGTTTTTCAGCAAGTGTTTCTCACCTTATATATAAAAAAAAAATCCATTTTAATAAAAAGTTTATTCATTTTTATTCGCAAAAAAAAGGTAAACAGAAAGTGTGAATAACAAGAATTAAGTCTTAAGGGGCTGTGCATATATAACATTATCATTTTAGGGAGGAGGGGGTCTGGCACATGATATCGTTATCATTTTTTATCCAACCAAAAGTTTCTCTTTTATTTGTAACTTGTTTTTTACATCAAAATAGTATGTTATCATTTTTTAGTCTGTTATCTATTTTTATGAAAATACAAAGTTATTATTAAAATCATTGAATGATTATAAAATTATTCAATTCCAAAATGTGGAATACCAAAACTTTTGGTATTTCTATTTCTTCTGTCATATGTTTATGCATATATAATCCACTGTTCGAGAAATCACATGCAAAGTTTGTTTGAAATGATACTGGTGTTTACTAGTAAATAAAAGAGAATAAATGTTGGCCACCTGTTTTGTTTATGAGAAGTTCTGTTTGCCCCGTCCCAGGGCAAGTGCAAGAAGACATTATTACTGTTGAATGCATTATGTAACAAAAAGCTATTATTAAATATTTTTAAATAGTAACTATTTTTTTACGTGTTGTTTGATATAAAATTATATTATATATAAAGTGATATTTTATTCTTCTCTTCATTTGAATCAATGAAGTGTGCGAAAAATAAATATAACCATAGTTGTATATCACTCCAAACAAACAAATCCAAAAATGAAAATAATTTTAAGGCATTGATAACGATATCATTACGGGGGGGGGGGGATCCAAAATTACCAAAAAGTTGATAACATTATGTAAGTACAGCCCCTAAAAGTAAATTATTCTAATCAGTTAACGTTTGGTCTGCTTTCCTTTGCACTGTAATACCTCCTTTAATATTCTGCGCATGTATTTCACCAGAGTTTTTTGTTGTGTCAGTCAAGATTTAAGACATAATTTTCCTTCGAGATATGCCATAAATGTTCATTGGGTTTAAGGTTTGGGATCAGTAGTAGATAACAAAGAATTAAACATTGATCCATTTGTTCACTATCTTGGCATGTAGTTATTATAATTGCTGTGTCTTGGAAAGCAGTTTTTTGACGAGACAAGTTTCTCAAAATTTGGGACAACATTGTCTCTAAAAAATATTTAACTAATCAATCAGGGCCTAAAGGGGGGCAGAGGGGGCATGTGCCCCGGTCGCCAAATGAAGATTTTGTTTGTTGATTTTTCTCACATCTATGTTTAGCACGGTATTGTTAAAATCATCCTGACTCGCGTATGACAAAGCATAGAAGAATCTAACGATGATATGGCATAAGGGTCCTGTATAAAGCGAATTTTTTTTCGATTCTTTTCGATACCGTTTTCAAAACTTTAATCAATCAATATTTGACAAAGCCAAAGGCGGATTCAGCTCACTATTTAGAGGGGGTTATGGATTTCCTTCTTTTGGGAGGTGGGTGGGAGAGAATCACATCTCGTTATGAGAATTTTTTACATTGAAAGCTATTCCCAAATCCAAACTTACTACTTTTCTGATACTTTCGCGAAGTCATTTTCATTCGTAAATACAAAAAAAAAATTGCATTAATATTGGTAAAAATATAAAATTTGCCGATTTTGTTCAGATACCAAGAAATTAAAGAGTTTCCCATTTTCTTATAAAGGCAAAGATTCATTCAGAAAATGTTGTCAAAGTTGGCATTTTTAGCCAAGTTTTACGAGTTGACAGTCACAGAAATTTCGTCGCAAGGGAACAATTGGCTGTCACTTCCAGAAATTCAGTTTAAAAAGTCTAACAATTGTCAACGAATAAATATGGCAAAATTTTTTATTAAATTTTAGAGGTAACTAAACCGTACGCATTGGTAGCTATGTGATTCTATTAGTGTCATGAAAATTGAAGGTTTAGCCTCTTCTTTATTCTCAAAGTATTAAATAGTTTTTTTTCTTCAATCTAACTTATACCTTTGGAATGGATCATTTTCTTCTGATGGACGGATGGCTTCCATTATTATGAAACAACTGTTATAAATGAAGTGTTAGATGAAGATGAAAAGAATTATGGCCATTTTTTCCCCATTCTGACCAGAAAATCAGAGTTCTAACTTTTTTACGGCTGCTTTTTCATCTTCACCTAACATTTCATTTATAACGGCTGTTTCATAATAATGAAAGCCATCAGTCCATCAGAAGAAAATAACTCTGTTGAAATTCTTTTTGTAAATATAGGGTAACTCTAGGGTAGATGGCCATAGAGGAGAGATGGCCAGTCTAAATATCTCCAAAATTTGATCATAGATTGCAATATAGACATTGTTCGTATGAAATAGTTCAACGAGTTTATTTATTGCGACGTGCAGTTGTGTTTTTCGATTATAAAAAGTAAGTGTAATTTTAATGTAAATTAAATAGGAAATTTTTTTTTTTTTTTTTTTCACTTAGGTATCTGAATGTTTTGCAGTACGTACCTTATGTATATTTTTTACTATGTGGACTTTTAAGGCACGTATATAATCTAATCTTTACTTCTAAGACTAAAACAAAGATGTACAATGGCTATTGATGCTTTAAATTGGGCGACCATCAGTCCTTCAATTTCAGGAAAGATGGCCACATGAAATCGAGGAGAGATGGCCACCTTTAATCAATGTTTCAAAATTATATTTAGTGATGATTTTAACTAAATATAATTAAACTTAAAATAAATATATTACGTTTACGTTTATAAATATATTAATTGATATAATTGTTTAAATTTTAACTAATATAAATATTTTATTAATAATAATAATATAATAAGATCTAACGATTTATTTGTTTCAGAAAATACTGAAAAATGTCGGAAATTTTCATAACAGAAACTGATGAAATTGATGAATAAACTATATTAACGTAATAAACATACAATTGACGCGAAAAAAAAAAAAAAAAACACGACAATTCCAGTAGCGAAGAAAGCGAAGCACATTTGAATTATCAGATTCTACAGATTCCGAGTAAATAGAATTGGATTAGGATCACTGTGTTGGTTGTGCAAAACAATATAATATCACATAAAAAAAAAATGTCTGGATACAATGCATAAGGTACCTGAAGTGGTTCCATGAAACGTGTACAAATTATCAAGACCTTTGCCGAGCATGTGGTAAGATTTTACGAAAAGTGAAGTATTGAAATTATACTTCAAATTTTGTATATTCGAGTTTTCTTCACTCATTTTCCATCATAAAACTGCATCTTTACAAATTACTGCATGCTTTTCATGATTAACTAGATGAAATGTGTTATTTTTCTTTTATATTTAAATTAATTTTTTCTTTCTTGTATTGGATGGCCATCTCTCCTCGGCTTTAAGGAGAGATGGCCATCTGCCATTTAAATTTCAATTTTGTTTAACACTTTTTGTTTTCATTATTTAATTATTTTTTGCATAAAATATTATGAGTATATGTATAAAAATTTTAAATATGCAACAATATTTCTTGTATTTGCATTCTAAGAATTTTTATTTCAATCTTTTAAAACTGTGGCCATCTATCGTAGAGTTACCCTGCTTTTCGGAAGAGGAGGGGGGGGGGGGGGGGGGCAAAATTCATGTTTGCCCCGAGTGCAAAAAAAGGTTAGTTTCGGCCCTGTAATCCATTTTAATCATGATTGATTCGACGAATATTAGATTTCCGATATCTGTTGTTGCCTTACATCCCGATTTCAAAAAATTGAACCACCGTGGTCTTTAGTAGAAAACATCTTAATTAATAAAAGTTATGGAGAAATCTCAATATATTAAGAATCAGAAACATATTTTAAAGGTAGACGATACAAAACGATGAATGAAATAAAAAAGTTCTTAATTTCGAACAAATGTAGCAAAATATATTTTAAATAATAAATTGGAACGTACTTGGATATCATATAATGACGGAAAAAGGAAAAACAACTATAATATAGGCGGACAATAGGACTATTTTTGAAGCATATTGTGTACCTTAAAATGGTTCTCAAATTTCGTGCACAACAACACGAAATTTTCTGAATCATTTTTAAACTTAAAGACATAAAATTTGCAGGCCTGACTATTGAAGCAATTTGGAATCTAATAGAACGTTTTACATTTTTTAATAAATTAATTACTTATCGAGTTATAAGAGATTATTGGCATGTGATTACGAGTTTTTCCCCATTCTCGCACTGCCACGTCAGGAATTCAGTAACAAACATCCACTTTGACAGTATTTTCTGAAAGATGTTCTGCCTTTACCAAAAAAAAAAAAAAAAAAAAAAAAAAACGGCGAACGCTATTTGATTACATAGTTTCTGAATAAGAACACCTGCCAATTTCATGCGTTTACGATGAAAAATGAATTCAGAAATTTGTCAGAAAGAAGCTTCTTTGCATTTGAGAACAGCCTTAATAACGTATTGGAAATACATATTGAATATCATTTAAAAAAAAAAAAATATTCAAATCTCGTCGAGATTGGACAACTTTATCGAAAATTAGTAGATAGACAGAAAACAGAAAAAAAAATCCAGACAAATGTGCTAAAATTTTTATCGTATCACCACCAGTACGTATCCTTTCCAACAACAACAAAAATCAAAATTTGTACATCATACCAAAATTTATGCGTAGTCACATTCTAAAAAAAAAAATCATCAAAAAACGAAAAAAGTGCAGGCAGCAAGTTGCCAAAAATTTTCAGTTATTTTTCGGTTACGTTTCAGAGATTTTTCAGTTATTTGAAAAAAATTCCTTCTTTTGGCATAAGGATTTCTGGAAATTTAGAGCTTAGATTCACCAATTTTTTCTGTTTTACGGGAAAAAGGATGCGTAAAAATTCCGTTTCCGATACAGACAAGTACTCCGTAACACAGCTGGCGGAACACCCCTGCGATTTAGTTTGTGCGGTTTCATGTAAATTTTACGTTAGATTTAGAATTTTTTTCTTTGCGTTTTAGGTGGAAATTGGCAAATCAAAGTAGAAATTTCCCATGTTTTCACGAAATATAATCAACGGAAAAACTGCTCAATTTGCGGATTTTTGTGAGAGTGTAAAAAATATTCTTTTGATTATCAGTGCATTTTCCTTATATTTTACGGAAATTTTTATTCTCGATGAAAGTGATTTCGGGAATGCGTCAAAAAATACTGAGTTGAGAATGTCTTTGATAAATAATGCTAAATTTTCGTTTTCTCTAAAGCTGTGGGATTTATTTTTATTATTACACTGCAAAAGATCAAAATCCGCAAAAGTATGGAATTTGTACTGGCATAATACAAAAAAATTCTTTTTAGAGTGCAAAAATATAAAAAATCTCAAAGCAGTTGTTTAAACGACAAATTAACTAGACTTTTAGCACTATTATTTGTCAAGGATGTTCTTAAATAAATACATTCTCTAGTTTCAGTCACATTCCGGAAACAATTTCATTGGTGAAAAAATATTCCGTAAAAATACGGAAATTGTACAGACAATCAACTTATTATTACGTTTTTTACGATGTAAATTAAAAAAAAATTAAATAAAAATAAAAACATAGAATGAATTGTATATCAACTTTGTTTGATTTCGGCCAAAAAAGAAGTTTCGATTGAAAAAACATAAGATAACAGATATAAAGAAACACATCTATACATAGTTCTGGAATTAACATTATATTACTTTTTTTAAATCCTGTGGTGAAACAACGCAATCACTTTTTTTCTCTAACGAATACATTGTAATTATATATGTATATAAAAAATAAAACAAAAAAAAATTAAGTGCAAAAGGAACAGTACTTATTCTTAAATTTATGTCAGTTACCGCAAATTTAGACATAAATACCTCATGGGGAAAGCGTTATAAAAACGGTTGACATTTATTGCAACTGACAGGTATTACAAAAAAACAAATTATGGCAAAGCAGGCCGCACCGAAATTAGAATTCTTCCTGCTTATAGCATCTCCCTTAAAAAATAAACGGTCTTTAACCGTTCGCGAT
Source organism: Maratus speciosus (assembly GCA_963932465.1). Classification (NCBI taxonomy): domain Eukaryota; kingdom Metazoa; phylum Arthropoda; class Arachnida; order Araneae; family Salticidae; genus Maratus; species Maratus speciosus. The sequence goes on along the minus strand of OZ010795.1, from coordinate 342,373,431 downwards.
AAACGTCGTCGGAAAGCAGTTTTTTTCCCCTTTATCCCTTAAATACTGTCTAACTGCGCGTTATCCCATGTTATTACAATTTTTTCTGATATTACAATGTGTTATTAAGGTAAACTGTGGTATGTGGGTTCTTTGTTATAAAAAATGGTTCATCATATTTTATCCGTAATGATATAAACTTTGCAGACATTTTCATGTGGTATTTTTTTTTTAACATTTTGCTTAAAATTAGAGCTGTAATTTTGCTCAAAACTTCTAATTATCTTAATAAAATTGTAAGTAGCCATAAAGCATTTTTCTACTAATATTACTCAGAAGTATTTTAAGTATTCTAACAATTCATTATTAAATAATAATAATAAATTGTGTATTTATACATTATATTGTTTGCGTAAATTGCTATTAAATGTTCTACTTTAAATGGCCTATCACAACGTGAATTAAAAAAAAATTTTTTTTCAGGATTCCGTATCCGCAAAAGGAAAAATATGGAACCCTCATAGCCTCGCTGTGCTGTCCGTTTGTCCGTCACGACTGTTTTTCACAGGGACGGTTAAAGCTATCAAGTTGAAATTAATATCATATAATAAAGTTCATGGTCCCACTCTTGTGAAAATTTTTGAGCTTCTAATTTAATGTAATAAAAATTTTCGTCCTTAAAACAACGTTTTTGGAAATCGCAGTTATGGAAAATGACATAAAATCATAAATTAATGATTTTCGATTGGAAAATGACATAAAATCATAAATTAATGATTTTTGGATTCAAGGTTCTAGGTAAACCAGAAGAACACTATAGGTTTGGACAATGAAACCTATAGGGTGTTCCCCCTTGACCTAGAGCCTTGATATTTGGTATGAAGGAAAGTCTTATAGCACACGTAAAAGAAAAATGTTCTCACTTTAATCAAAAATCATTAATTTATAATTCTATACCGATTTATGACGTGACAAATTCGCAAATTTCCAAAATTTAGAATAACGCCAAATTAATATACTGTAACAGAATTTTTTGCGTATTTGTCAGGGTAACTCGGTACTTATTGAGCAAAAATTATATATTATTTAATAAATTCACTTGCTTGCGTTTTCTACAATACGTAAAAAAGCCGTGAATTTTTTCTAGTCGAGACGCCAAATGAATGTATTGTAACGGAATTTTTTGGAGAAAAACATGAACTGCAATCAAAAAACGATGCGCGATTTTCAAGATGAAGATTGAATGCTTATAAAAGTGTGTTTAAAAAAAAACTAGTTTAACTTTTATACTTATTTTATGCAAATAGAGCTGGTAAAGGATGTCCATAAAGTATAAAACAGTCAGAAGGTGTGTGGGGGTTAAAAAGTTGTGACATCACATCTAAAATATGAAAACAATAAAAAGGATTTTTTTAATTATTACATTCTTTACATTTTATCTATGTTTTATTGTCTATATTTAAGCATTAAAATATTTCATTATTGTACTTTCACAGCCAGTGAACACACATATGATACAGTAAGTGAATACAGTCCTATATTAGTGAGCGTGGTTTGAATCATCATTAACTCCACTGTTCTTGTAACTAGTACACAGTTGTAACTATAAAGAATATTTGTCTATTTATCACCTGCGTTCGGCTAATGAGGAAATGCCTTAAAATTAATTTACTAATTTTTAATTAAGTACAAAAAACATTAAAATGTTGTACTGTCATCGAAAACACGTCTACACATCTGTGTACACATTTTTTTAAAATTCGAGTATATGAAAAATTTTGCGAAAATCGATTACAAAGTTTCATCTTTACATACACGAACAAAGTAAAATCGAATAAAAGAACATAATTGCGTAGGCATTATTTTGAAAGTAGAATACTGAATAAGAACTAAAAGATCTTCTTAAAAAAATTATCAAAAACTATTAAATGTGCTAGGTATATATGCGCAAAGTAAAATGTAATATACTTACTTATTACCTTTAAATTGTTATTTTTGCATACACATGAAATTAATTCTTTAGAGCAGGTGTCGGGCAAGTAATTTTAAGTCGGGTCCGAATACTTTTGAAAAATTTTATCGAGGTCCAGAGAAAAAAACACTTAAGGTATAAGTACTTATTACTTTTAAATTGTTATTTTTACATACACATGCTTGTAATGTGAAATAGAAAAGTCAGGTATTCGTTCTGAAAAGTTACTACTTACACAGGTATACGTTCTGAAAATTTTACATACACATAACAAAATAGAAAAGGCCGAGGTATTCGTTGAAAAATTTATGCAAAAAATTACACTTGTGGTCTTGAATCAGCTTAAGTTTGGTTCACGTCGTGAACAGCTAATGTGAAGAGTGTCTTCAAAATGGGCGTCCGTTAATCTCGAACGATATTTGTTCTTCAAAAAATTCTTTTGGGAGAAAGTTCTTTCACATACATATGTGGAGCCAAACATAGTAGCCGGGATAATAGCTAGTTTTTTCTATTTTCCTACTTTTTCGAGACGTGTTTATCCCAAAATTCTTCAAGAGATGCAGTTTTATATATTTGCAAAGAAAAATCTTCTTGAAGTCAAATATCTCCATTTAAAGTAAAGGTTTTTCAAGACTGAACAACATCGCAGGCACATCACTCCGTTCTACAGCTGGAGCAACTTCAAAAGGAGATTTAAAGAATTGAGACAACTTACCTACCTCTGCAAAGTTTTAAAATCTTGCTTCAAATTCCTTCACAAGATCTGACATAAAACTTACGAACACTGTATAGTGTGTATTTCGGAATTGTTCTTTTTATATTCAAGAATTGTTGGAGAATAAATAAATTCTTCACTTGGCGGTCCAGGCTTCGACCTTCCGCGGTCCGGATGTGGATCACGGTCCACCAGTTGCCGACCGTGGCTATAGGGTGTTCCCCCTTGATCTAGCCTCGATATTTGGCATGCAGCATTTGGCATGGTCTTATAGCACACGTAAAAGAAAAATGTTTTTACTTTTATCAAAAATCATTAATTTATAATTCTATGCCAATTTATAACGTGACAAATTCGCAAAATTCCAAAATTTGGAACCCCACCAGTGGCTGAGAGGTTCTACTCTCGAAGCTGGTAGACGGAGGGGGTGGGTTCGAACCCAATCGCGCCCGTTGGCCTAATCGTTCGGAGTTTTCTTCGAACCTTGGATTTCCAAGCGTTAATGCGGGTTAGGTTCCCTTAGAAAGATCTCCACGAAGGGTACCCCCTTCCTGGGCCTATATCCCTCGAGCAGATAATTGGCCGTCATAAATACAACCAACCATACAACCAACCAAAATTTGGAATAACGCCAAATTAATATACTGTAACAGAATTTTTTGCGTATTTGTCAGGGTAACTCAGTACTTACTGAGCAAAAATTATATATTTTTTAATAAATTCACTTGCTTGCGTTTTCTACAATACGTAAAAAAGCCGTGAATTTTTTCTAGTCGAGTTCACTGTCCATGTCAAATAAATGTATTGTAACGAAATTTTTTGGGGAAAAACATAAATTGCAATCAAAAAACGATGCGTGATTTTCAAGATGAAGGTTGAATGCTTATAAAAGTGTGTTAAAAAAAAAACTAGTTTAACTTTTATACTTATTTTATGCAACTAGGGCTAGTAAAGGACGTCCACAATGTATAAAACAGTCGGAAGGAGTGTGGGGTTTAAAACGTTGTGATTTCACATTTAAAATATGAAAACAATAAAAGATATTTTTTAAAATTATTACATTCTTTACATTTTATCTATGTTTTATTTTCTATATTTAAGCATTAAAATATTTCATTATTGTACTTTCACAGCCAGTGAACACACATATGATACAGTAAGTGAATACAGTCCTATATTAGTGAGCGTGGTTTGAGTCATCATTAACTCCACTGTTCTTGTAACTAGTACATAGTTGTAACTATAAAGAATATTTGTCTATTTATCACCTGCGTTCGGCTAATGAGTAAATGCCTTAAAATTAATTTACTAATTTTTAATTAAGTACAAAAAACATTAAAATGTTGTACTGTCATCGGAAACACATCTACGCATCTGTGCACACCTTTTTTAAAATTCGAGTATATGAAAAATTTTGCGAAAATCGATTACAAAGTTTCATCTTTACATACACGAACAAAGTAAAATCGAATAAAAGAACATAATTGCGTAGGCATTATTTTGCAAGTAGAATACTGAATAAGAACTAAAAGATCTTAAAAAACTATCAAAAACTATTAAATGCGCTAGGTCTTTCGAAAGATCTGAGTCTTTCTTCGTCAGGCGCAAAGAAGACGTGCTTCTACTATGAAAGCAGCAGAAAGACTGAAATGAGAGATAAGGGAAATGAAACAAGCTGAAGAAACAGCCAATGGGAAAGTAGAAATCAACAGCCAATAGGAAAGCAGAAGACAACAGTCAATCACAGAAATGTGAACATGTTGATTGTTCCCATTCAAGAAACAACTTTTATATCAAAATATCACATATATACAACAGTATGTGAAATATTTTGTGTGGACATGAAAAACTGTTCATTTGGAAGTTTTTTTTATGCAAACATGTTTATAAATAAAATGTATATCAATATTTAGTTATAATGTAATAAATAGCAATATTTCTTCTTGGTCATTAGTAAGTCCCTCCTTCATGTGTTTTGGATGTAGCATGTATGATAAAATGTGAGCTGATGCGATAAAGTCATCAAATTTTTTCTGTAAACATTTATTATAAATTCCAAGTTCTTCTGATTTCAAAAGTGTCAAGAATTCATTGGTTTCATCTGCAATAGTAGAGGATTCTCTCTGTAGCACATCAAATGAAATACTGATCGGTTTTTACAGAATGATTAGATGTTTCACTTCTTTATACAAAGCAATATTGTTAAATTATATTGGTTATGTTTGTGTCTACTTCTTCATGTTCATCAATAATTTTCAAGAAAACATCTTGGTTTTGCACATACGTCTCCAATCGTTTAATGTAATTGTTTCTTCAAATTTCTTGAGGAAGTTGAGCCATTCCATCACCATAAGAATTTAGAAACTTTTTAACTACCTGATGACTTCAGAAATATTTAGAAACTTCTATAACCTCTCTCATAATGAGGCTAATATTTCTTGTTGTGCAAATATCTCTTAGTCAAAACAAAAGAACACAGAGTAGAAGGAGAATAAGAAAGCAAATTGAAAAAACATTAAAATTAAATTAAATTAAATTAAAAATAGATTATAATAAAATGAAAGCACACACATATATTAAAATATGGGAACACATGAAATTAAAAAATAAATAAATAAAAAATAGACTCATATTAATACAAAAAATAAATTATGTGACAGCACTGAAAAGGGTTTTCCAAGCTGCAGAGAGCTCTGCAGCTTGGAAAAACATTTGTCTATCCATCTGCCTATGCCCCAACTCTCGTAAATATGCTTGTATTTTCACGCAATTGATATTGTTGAAAGATGTTTATCATGCAGGTTCGGTATTGAATAGGAAGCGTGTAACAATAATAATTCATTAACAGGGGCACTCAAAAGAATTCGGTTACATTATGTTCAATGGGGAAAAATCGTTTGCAGTGTATTTTAATCACATTACGCTATTTCAGATGCATTGAAATTGATCTAAATCATTGAATTTCACTACAAGGTGATTACTATCGAATAGATCATTCATAGCATTTACCGTTCATTTGCAGGAACACACAAAAAAAAACCGGTTAGGGTTACTGTCTTTGAACAATAATTGTCGGAAGTGCGTTTTCAATTTTTGTATACGCTTTTCAATTTAACTATTTTTTTGCATATTACTCATAGTGCATATATTCTATACCACGCATACAGGGCTGCACAAAAGAATTCATGTAATATTTTCTTTATTAGCGGAAGTTGCTGAAGGGGAATGCTCAACTTTTGTTGGGTATTTATTTCTCTCTCAACTGAACTAAATTTTTGCTCGCATGTAGTTTATAGATACAAATCTATATATCGTATACAGGGCTGATCAAAGAATTCGGATGATTTTCCGACTGTAAATGGGAATTGCTGAAATTGAGCTTTCAAATGTGTTATGCGTTTCCACATGGTTCAATTATACATCCTATTTCAACTTATTAACCGGTGAACTTTTGTTACATTACGTTGAATGTGCTAGAAAGTGTTTCATAACTTTTGCTTGACGCATGATTTTTTTCTTTCTTGTTTTATCTTTTTTTTTAAATATTTTCCAACAAACTTGACAAGTGTTTATGTCAGTCTGTCCGCGCTCAAACTCACGTGAATATACTCGGATTCCCATGTAATTTATATATGTTATTGAAGTTTACCATGGTATGTTCAGTATTAAAAATGAAGTGTGTAGCATTAATATTTCGTTTACAGGGCCACTCAAAAGAATTCCATAAATTTTGCTCAATGGGGAAAAATCGTTTACAGTGCATTTGAAAGATTTTACACTAACTCGAACATATTGAAACTGACGTACATCATAGAGGTTCACTATAAGATGCTTAGTATAGAATATGGTTTTCATAGCATTTATTGTCCGTTTACCGGAATATATTTTTAATTTAACTAATATTTTGCCTGTAATGTAATGTGTATAAATTCTATAGACCAAATACAGGGGTACACAAAATAATTCTAGTTCCGTTTATTGCCGGAAATTGCTGACGGGAAATTTTCAGCTTTGTTATGCGTTTCCTATCTGAGCTAAATTTTTGCATACTACGTAGTATATATACAGGGTTGTAGAAAATATTTCAGATAATTTTCGGACTGTAGATGGGAATTGTTTAAATTGTGTTTTGAATTGTGTTATCCATTTTTTAATCTGTTTAATTAGACGTAATTTTTCAAAATATTAAAGGGACAAGTTTTGTTACACTATTTTGAATGCGTTGGAAAGTGTTTCATAATCTATGCTTGATGCACAATTTTTCTTTCTAGTTTATTATTATAAGCGCAACAGCTTAAAGTAAAAGCACTTAAGATCTTGATGGTTTTACGGTACAGTCCTCCCCACTTACTCGGGTCACGGATAATCGAATAACCCGCTTATTCGAATAGAATCCTCCAGAACCGAATTTATTCCCATTGGTTCTATGTTATTTTTCCCCGCTTAAACCAAATACCTTTTACGAATGTCCCCGCTTAATCGAATAACCACTGTATGACCTATGTTTGAAAATAGGCGCGGAAAGCACGTTTTAGCTGGAATTTCCTTCCACCTTTTGTCAATTTCGTTTCCTTTACGCTGAAAATAAATTTTCAACTCTTCCTGCAATGATTTCGGCCGGTAGGTGTATAATGGACAAGTCAAATGATTTCCCCACCTTGATCTTCCCACCATCACTTCTTGCTGTTAACCAGGCTTTAATGCCGTCACTTCGAGACGCGAGATGGTAGTTGTGGTATTTTGCACTCATTCGAAAAATAACTCGATATTTACTCCTTTAAAATTCCACGTAAACAAACCATTTTAAACGATTTTTTAAGGCAGTATAAGTAACGTAAATTAGAAGTAGTAGAGTTTTGACCCAATTCAAACGAGCTGCATTAAGTGTAATATAAACCATATAAATGCATGTACTGACATATTTACTTTATATTAGCATTTGTATTTATTTTAGTTTATGTTATTCTATTAACGATTTATTATGCTGTTAATTAAATATATCATAGATGGTTATTCTGCCTTTTTATTACGCATTAAATATTACAGTTATGATTCCCCGTTTAATCAAATACCCCGCTTAATCAAATATTATTTCTGGAACCGTCAATATTCGTTTAAGCGGGGACGACTGTATTTATTTCAGATGGTGAAATATATTGTATAGCATTTCTTTTACGTAAAAAACAGTGTCTCATGAAAATAATAAGTATGGAGAAAGATTCGTCCAGAAAGAGCACCACCAGGGGCCGAGAGGTTCTGCTCTCAAATCTGATAGCCGAAAGGTTCTGGGTTCGAACTCAATTGCGCCCGTCGGCCTAATCGTTCGGAGTTTTCCCTGGTTTTCTTCGAGCCTTGGATTTCCTTGCATAAATACGGGTTAGATTCCCTTAGAAAGACCACCACGGAGGGTACCCCACCACCTTTGGGCCCATATCTCTCGTGTAGGTAACTGGCCACCATAAACAATACACTGGTCCAGAAAGAGACATAGACAGACATGCAGGGGTGAAATATGTTTGCTGCAAACTATGAAAAAAGCAAATGTGTCCGAAAAAAAAACCGAAATTTATCATGGTTTACGTAAATATAATATAGTCTCCATTCCGATTTGCCCACGAATATGAAAAGTGTTCCTTTATCTTTCGAAATCGCAAAAGCCAACAGATTTCCGAGATTTTAAGAAGTATTTCTGAAGCAAAAATTTCTTTTGCTGAGTATAATGTTTGGAAACGCTTCCGAGTAGTTTTTAGGGTGCATTAATCAGTTTTCTCAACTCGAAGTACCATTTTTCCGGATGCTATAAATCCTCAAGTAAAGATTTTCATCAATGTAACAGAATTTTTATATGCAAGAGAAAAAAAAATGTTATGGTTATGATTAATGTTACTTTAGTACTCTTGCCTGTTAAAAATGTTTGTCGAACATGAAATTGAAGATTGATAGAATCTGGAAAAGATTGCATACGGGTTGCGAAAACTGTTTAATACACTGTTAATATTATTCGGAAACGATTCTAAAAATTACGGCAGCAAAAGAAATTTTTACTTCAGAAATGCCTTTTTAAGTTTCCACAATCATCGGTTTCGGAAGATAAAGGAACGTTTTTCGGAATCATGGGTAACTAGGAAGAGGCTGTATTATATTTTCGTAAAACTGTATTAAATTTCGTATTATTTTCGGAAACATGAAACACACACATACACACATATATGCATATATATATATATATATATATATATATATATACATGATTTTTTTTTTTAACAGCACACGACTACGACTGTGGTGGGACAAAAACGGCTTTGATAGTAAACCTCTTCCTAATGCTATCCCCCAACACCTCAATAATAATAATAAATAAATATAAATAAATAAATAAATAAAAATTAAAAATAAAAATAAAAAATAAAAATAAAAAATAAAAATAAATAAATTAATTAAAATTAAAAATATAAATACAAAAATAAAAAATAAAGATAAATAAATAAATAAATAAAATTTAAAAATATAAATAAAAAAAAAAAAAAATAAGCAATGTGCAGCACGTCAGTAAATAATATCGAAGACTTTAGTGAAAGTTCATGAATTTAGTATGATTAATGCATGACAACTAATGAAAATGTTGAGAATTTTTAAGATTGATTGAAACTAGTTCCGATTTTTTTAAAGAAAAAATAAATAAATGCATAAAAGAAAACTATTTTCAGTGCGCTAAGAAAATGATAAGATTTTTTTTTATTACGTTAATTATGACGTGTTCTCCGTAAACAAATCGTGAAAAAAAAGTTAAAGATATTGATCTCTAAGTGTGCTTTAGTTTTAAATTGCGAGCCGAGGCATCTCTTGAACACTTAATATTTTTAGGTAAAAGTTACACATAGATTCTTACTTATCGGTCAGGCAAAGAGAAGGCCAAAATAGTCTCATGTTGCAAAATGTTAACTTTCCAGCGGTCACGCCTGCGCAAGTTTTACAACAATGCTAGTATTTTACAGTTCTCACATACAGCTTCGAAAATGATTGAATGTTATTGTTGTTTCTCTATATAAAGGTCGCCCAAATGAAAGTGCCATTGCTGTAACAACTCCACCATTTCAAGAGAAAGATGACTGCACATGCTGCTACAGAGGGTGCAGAGTGCCGGGAGTGCATGCGATATCGTCAGATCTCGCCAGATGCGTGTGTGATAGCGTGGGAGCACGTTAATAGGTATCATTCGCATCATGTATGCCTCCAAGCGGTGTCAACGCGGGGTCGTGCAATTTTTAACTGCGGAAAATGTGAGTGCTAGTGAAATCTATCGTCGAATGCAAAATGTGTATGGCACGGAGTGTATGTCACGCAGATCGGTATTCCGATGGTGTAGGGATTTTCGTAGTGGAAGAAGACCACATGCGCATGACCAGGTCGTGACCTGTCGTCAGTATTGCTTCCTCCACTACGAAAATCTCTACACCATCGGAATTCCGATCTGCGTGACATACACTCCGTGTTATAAATATTTTGTATTCGACGATAGATTTCACTAGCACTCACATTTTCCGCTGTTAAAAATTGCACGACCGCGCGTTGACACCGTTTGGAGGCATCCATGATGCGAACGATGCCTTTTAACGTGCTCCCACGCTATCACACACGCATCTGCCGGGATCTAACGCATGCATTTCCAGCACTCTGCGTCCTTTATAGGAGCATGCACAGTCACCTTTCCCTTCAGATGGCGGAGTTATTACAGCAATGTCACTTTCATTTGGGCGACACTTATACTTTCCTTCTTTACGGAATAAAATAAATTTTTCCGATTTCCGAAATCAAATTTCAGTATCTGCATTTGTTTCATGTATTAAGTGCTGTCAACCTATTTCTCCTGATGTAATACTATGTGCCTTTCGTAAAATGTACGACGCGCACTTGCTAATGCAAGTACATATATGAATTATCATTTCATGAGTTAAAAGTCCTTCCGGCCAGTGCCGGGAGGAAGAGGTAGCTTTCATATTCCTTATTTTAAAAAAGCCAACTTATATTATTGAAACACACGAAGCTCAATTTAGTGGAAACCGAATATAGGAGATTCAATACTAATTTTTATCAATACTAAATCATTATGAATGAGAATTTCGCGAAAATAGTCAGCTTTATCCAAGCTGCTTTTATTTAAAGTAACTTATATTTGGCTGCCAAATTCGGCGATTTCAAAGGGCATGCCATTTTAAGAAAACATGGTGGATGAGGCTAACCAGTGAACTTGGTCGAGACCTTAGTAACTGCTGTGCACATGCTCACTCACATCGGAATCGGTTGATATATACGAGTGCTGTCGCAGGCAAAAAATCAGATTTTTCAAAATGTCACCCACATTAGAAATTGAAACTGCTATATCTGAGCCATTTTTTAAGATAAAGTCAAACAAAAAATGCTCCTGAATCCTTATATCAAGGTCAAATACTTAAGAAAGAAACCTTTTTCAATTTCTAATTTTTTTGCACCTCACTTTAAATATAATTTTTTTTTAATTTAATGGCCGCCATTTTGAAACAAGATGGCTGATGAAGCTGGCCAGTGAACTTGGTCGAGATATTGATGTATACTATCCACATGCCTGCTTCCATCGAAATAGGCGAATACGTGTGTTATCGCGTGAGAAATACAAGATCGTTTCAAAGTGTTAGCCATGCTAGAAATTCAAAGTGCTATAATTCAACCATTTTTTAAGATATAAACAAAAGAACAAATTGTCACAAACAAAAACTGCTCCAGAATCTTTGTATCAAGGCCAAACACATAAAAAAAAATCTTTTTCATTTTCCAATTTTTTAATACCACATTTTAAATTTTAAATTACATTTTTTTAAAATGGCAACCATTTTGAAACAAGAGGGCGAATGAAGCTGGCCAACAAACTCGGTCGAGACATTGGTATGTACTATGTACACACCAAGGTGCATCCAAATCGGTTCATAAATATGTCTGTTATCACGTGACAAAAGTCAGGTCGTTTTAAAATGTCAGCCACAATAGAAATTCAAAATGCTATAACTCAGCCATTTTTTTAGATATAGACGAAACAAAACCTGTTCCGGAATCTTTGTATTAAGGTCAAACATATGGAAAAAAAATCTTTTTCATTTTCCAATTTTTTGGTATCTCATTTAAAATTTAAAATTTAAATTTTTTTTTTAAATGGCCGCCATTTTGAAACAAGATGGCGTATGAAGCTGGCCAACGAACTCGGTCGAGATATTTGTATGTACTATGTACACACCAAGGTACATCCAAATCGGTTCATAAATATGTCTGTTATCACGTGGCAAAAATCAGGACGTTTCAAAATGTCAGCCATGCTAGAAATTAAAAGTGCTATAACTCAGCCATTTTTTAAGATATAGACGAAACAAAAACTGCTCCCGAATCTTTTTATCAAGGTTAAACACATAAGAACAAAATATTTTTTCAATTTTCAATTTTTTGGTACCACATTTCAAATTTAAATTTTCCTTAAAAATTTCAATGGCCGCCATTTTTAAACAAGATATCGGATGAAGCTGGCCAACGAACTCGGTCGAGACATTGGTATGTACTATGTATAAACGAAGTTACATCCGAATCGGTTCATAAATACGCCTTTTATCGCGTGACAAAATTCAGGACGTTTCAAAATGTCAGCCACGCTAGAAATTCAAAATGCTATAACTCAGCCATTTTTAGGTAGCTTTCATTACAAAAAGCTACCTATTGCAGCCGTTCGGAGGAAAGCGATTTCAAAAAATTTTGGTATATTTTCATCGATCATGACCCCCAGACACCGAAACCACCCTCCGTTCACAAGTTGATATATATATATATATATATATATATATATATATATATATATATATATATATATATATATATCCATATATATATGTATATATATCTGACCTTTGTCATACTGTAACTCTCGAATTTATGAACCGATTTGGATGTAATTCGGTATGTACATAGTACATACCAATGTCTCGACCGAGTTCGTTGGCCAGCTTCATCCGCCATTTTGTTTCAAAATGGCGGCCATTTAAAATTTAAAAAAAAAATTTAAATTTGAAATGTGGTACCAAAGAATTGAAAATGGAAAAATATTTTTTTCTTATGTATTTGACCTTTATACAAAGATTCCGGAGCAGTTTTTGTTTTGTCTATATCTTAAAAAATGGCTGAGTTATAGCATTTTGAATTTCTAGCGTGGCTGACATTTTGAAACGTCCTGAAATTTGTCACGCGATAAAAGGAGTATTTATGAACCGATTTGGATGTAACTTCGCTTGTACATAGTACATACCAATGTCTCGACTGAGTTCGTTGGCCAGCTTCATCCGCCATCTTGTTTAAAAATGGCAGCCATTTAAATTTTTAAGAAAAATTTAAATTTGAAATGTGGTACCCAAAAATTGAAAATTGAAAAAATATTTTTTCTTATGTATTTGACCTTGATACAAAGATTCGGGAGCACTTTTTGTTTCGTCTATATCTTAAAAAATGGTTGAGTTATAGCATTTTGAATTGCTAGCGTGGCTGATATTTTGAAACGTCCTGATATTTTTCACGTGATAACAGGCGTATTTATGAATCGATTTGGATGTACCTTGGTGTGTACATAGTACATACAAATATCTCGACCGAGTTCGTTGACCAGCTTCATCCGCCACCTTGTTTCAAAATGGCGGTCATTTAAAAAAATTTAAAAAAATTTAAATTTAAAATGAGATACCAAAAAATTGGAAAATGAAAAAGATTTTATTCGTATGTGTTTGACCTTAATACAAAGATTCCGGAACAGTTTCTGTTTCGTCCATATCTAAAAAAATGGCTGAGTTATAGCATTTTGAATTTCTATTCTGGCTGACATTTTAAAACGACCTGATTTTTGTCACGCGATAACAAGCGTATTTATGAACCGATTTGGATGTTACTTGGTCTGTACATAGTACATACCAGTGTCTCGACCGAGTTCATTGGCCAGCTTCATTCGCCATCTTGTTTCAAAAGGGTTGCCATTTAAAAAAAATTAAATTTAAAATTTAAAATGAGGTATTAAAAAATTGGAAAATGAAAAAGATTTTTTTATGTGTTTGGCGTTGATACAAAGATTCCGGAGCAGATTTTGTTTCTGAAAATTTGTTCTTTTGTTTATATCTTAAAAAATGGTTGGATTATAGCACTTTGAATTTCTAGTATGGCTAACATTTTGAAACGATCTTGTATTTGTCACGCGATAACACACGTATTCGCCTATTTCCATGTAAGAAGGCATGTGGATAGTATACATCAACATCTCAGCCAAATATAAGTTACTTTAAATAAAAGCAGCTTGGATAAAGCTGACTAATTTCACGAAATTCGCATTCATAATGCTTTAGTATTGATAAAAATTAGTATTGAATCTCCTATGTTCGGTTTTGAATAAATTGAGCTTCTTGTGTTTGAATAATATAAGTTGGCATTTTTAAAATAAGGAATTTGAAAGCTACCTCTTCCTCCCGGCACTGGCCGGAAGGACCTTTTAAGATATAGACGAAACAAAAACTGCTCCGGAGTCTTTATATAAAGGTCAAATACATAAGAAAAAAATATTTTTCCATTTTCAATTTTTTGGTACCACATTTCAAATTTTAAATTTTTTTAAAAATTTTAAATGGCCGCCATTTTGAAACAAATTGGCGGATGAAGCTGGCCAACGAACTCGGTCGAGACATTGGTATGTACTATGTACACACCGAATTACATCCAAATCGGTTCACAAATACGAGAGTTACAGTGTGACATAGGTCAGATATATATATATATATATATATATATATATATATCAATTTTGAACGGAGGGTGGTGTTTCGGGGTCTGGGGGTCATGATCGATGAAAATATACCAAAGTTTTTTGAATTCGCTTTCCTCCGAACGGCTGCAATAGGTAGCTTTTTGTAATGAAAGCTACCTAAAAATTTATTTAAAGAATAATGTAATTTATGTATGTTACGCAGAGTTATTATTTTGTTTTAAATAGCAAAAATAAATAGCAAACCGCGCAGCGGTTTTGTCACAATAACTTTTGAAAAAATTAACAGTTTTACATTTTTAAAACAAACAAGCAATTTTTCTTCCAGTTATAGCAAAAAATATGATAAATTTGCATGTAAACACTTTCCAACAAAGTTGAAAAGTGTTTAAGAATTCTGTTTGTTTGTCTGTCTGTCGTCTGTCAGTGCTCTAACTCGCGTAAATATAGTCAGATTGCCATGAAATTCATATATGTTATTGGATATCACTATGGTATTTTCGGTATTGAAAATAAAGTCTGTAGCATTTACGGTTCGTTTACAGGTACACTCAAAAGAATTCCGTTACATTACGGTCTACGGTGAAAAATCGTTTGCGGTGTATTTTAATGATGTTACACTATTTGAAACATAATGACATTTATATATATCACTGAGGTGTATTACACGGTGCTTACTGTAGAAAAGGGTGTGTATAGAATTTACAGGGACACACAAATGAAGTATGCTACAAAAGAAATTGAACAATAATTGAACTATTGAAGCTTATAAACAATGATTGCTGGAAATGCGTTTTCAATTATGGTACGCGTTTTTAAACTGAGAAGTATTTTTTAAATATTACTTTGTATGTAGAAATTCTACCTATCATAAGGGTTTCACAAAAGTTTTCAAGTACATTTCCATTTATTCACGGAAATTTTTCGATGGAAATTTTCAACTATTCTATTCGTTTAACTGAACTAACTTTTAGCATACTATGTAGTATAGATACAAATCTTTAGCTCATATAGACGGCTGTACAAAAGAAAAAAAAAAGTTAAAAAAATGCAATTTAACAAATGACAACGACCATTTGGAAAATGATTTTTTCGAAGACTAAAATTTAAGACATAAAAAATCGCACGGAGTTGATCATACATTACGTACGCCATGAATTAAACATTAATAGTGTTATTACACTTAAAAATCGCCTGCGACTCGTACGTATTATTCATCTGAAACTTACGTATTATCCAAGCATTTCATTGGCTGTTCGGGAAAAGGCTTTCCAGCGTCCAAGAGATCTGACGGCCCATTTTAAATGAAATTTCATTCTTAAACTTCTAAACATCCCACAATATTACTTTTTACCCCGTCGTATAGAGAAAAAAATGTACTTTTAAATACAATTTGTTTGAAAGCTGTATCTCAATTTGTTTCTGAGTTATAATTTTTTTTTTTGTAGTTTTTATAACTTTTTTGTCATAGTGACAACAGAAGTATACATCTCTGTTTAAAGTAAAGGGAAATACAGATTACTGTATAGACCAATCAGAAAACGAATAAAATGCGGATTCGACCAATAAAAAGCTTCAGATATGCTTTTGATTTCCTACCTTGACGAGGACAATAACCATTTTTCCAAATGGTTAAAAATGATCGGATATTTATTGTAGCTGAAATTAGGTTTTCAAATGCGTTTTGCGTTTCCAAATTGTTTACTTAGACATCATATTTGACCTTAATAAACTCTGAAGTTTTGTTACAGTATTCTGAATGTGTTGGAAAGTGCTTCATAATCTATGCTGGACGCATGGTTTTTCGTTCTTTTTTATTTCGATAGAACATAAATAAATAAATGCAAAAATAAGTAATAGCCTAAATTAATTACAGACTTCTTTATCCTTCTTCAGTCACTTTTCGTCATTTCAGAAGTTTCTAGACATCTTAAAAAAAAAAAAAAAAAAAAAAAAAAAAATGAAGATTTCTGAAAATGTTGAGAAATGAAGAATATTTCCAGTGAAAGACTTTTTATTTATGCTGGAAATCCCAAGCGGAAGGAAGTCCTAATCCTAAAAAGCAAAGTGAAACCACCCCATAACGAGATTGACTTCGATAAAAATATTCCTGCTGAATGCAAAATTGATTGTTAAACATGAGAAGAGATTTGAATGACAAGATTAATACTGCAAATCAATGAACCTAGAATCTTCAGCGTTTAAGAGCATGACTCAGCTTCTAGTTCGTGACATACGACGTCTTTACCTTCAATTTCACGAGCTTTCGAATACCTTGAAAGTATCCTTTTTCTATCTGTTATAAGAGTATATTGATTTATTCATTTTAGATTTAATAAATTGCATTTACACTACTCATTATGACATTGGCCTTTTAAATTTTGAATTCCAATCCAGATATGCTTTTTATTCCCCCTTCCATATTTCACGTTCAAATGATCTAGAGAGGAAGAGGGCATCAGTTTGAACACAGAATAAAGGCCAGACTTTAGAAATTTTTGTGGGTTTCAGTAACAACATATACTAATGAATTTTTCTGACATGTATATAGTTATGTTTGGAGAATTTATCGTAATTAGGGTTCCTTACTAAGGGGTCTCAGGACTCTTAAAGATTCAAAATTTTAGAAATTTTAATTTTTTTAGATGTTAAACTCCTATTTTTTCTGAACGTTTTGATGTAATTTTTTTTTTGAAATTCCCATTTAAACAAAAGTTATGGCTTTTAGAATTATACCCGCTCAATAGCTGAAGCGGCGTTTCCGAAACTTTGAAGTCATTTTTCTCCAAAGAACGTTTTTGGGCATATCTAAAAATCTTCTGAATATTTTTTCATGAAATTTTCAAAACATATATTTATGTTAGTCTGTATAAACTGAACCTAAAGTTTCCTTTTTATTGTTCAAAAAAATATTTTTTTAGGTTATTATACTGTTGAAATTTTCAACATTTTTCATTAGCAAAATAAATCTTTGTATTAAAAATATAAAAATGCTTTAAATACAAATTTATTTAGATTCAGGGTAATTATTGTAATCTTACGTATAAGGACGCATCAAATTTTTCATTCTAGTTGCAAAATTTATTTTGTAATCCTGCGCGTAAGCTGTCATACCAATTTTCTGCTCGTCAAATGTCTGACAGTTTGAGGCCCCTGTAAGTGCTAATTCTGCATCTTGCAATTTTTTAAATGCATGAAATGAAAGAACATACTTATATCTTTCATTTCCAATAAAAATCGTATTTTAAAATCATATACAATTTAAGATATTAAATTTTGAGAAATGTCTTTTTTTTCATTTTTTTCAATTTTAAGAGTCCTGAGACCTCTTAAAAAGTAAAAACGGAACCATTATAAGATCACTAGTATGTCTGTCTGTCCTTCTGTCAGAGCCGTTTTTCTCGTAAACTATGAAACATGGAAAGTTCAAATTTTGCAGAAGTAATAAAAGCTATTGAGCCACATATTTATAAATTATTAACCATTCACAAATATATTTATGATAAATATAGGGGGGGGGGGGCTAATTCTGTTACTTGAAAATAAAAATCATTTTTATATATATCGTGTAACGTATTGTGTGAAAGCTCTCGTAACTGAAAAATACATTTTTTTTGGTAATATTAAGTATTATATTTTGAGAGAGATCGTCGAAAATGTAATGCAAAAATATCCCCCCCCCCCACCCTGTATTTCCGAATCTACTGAAACTAAAATTATGAAAAAATTAGGGATAGTAGAAGATTATTTAAACCTTGCAGGAAAACTATAGCGATTACCCTAAGTCACATAGTTTTAGAGAAAATCGCATTTTTTCCGTTACACACGAATTTCAATTTGCGGTCACTCAGCAACAGAGTTGAGGGGCGCTCGAGAAACCTGTCGTCGCGAAAATATAAAAGTATTGTTGATAATGATTTTCGAAAAGAATTGTCGGTAATTAGCTGAGATCCGAGTCATGCTCCACCTCCGAACCTCTACTCACCTTACTACCAGGAGGACTACTTCAGCCAGCAGCAGAACTTGGGCTTTCAAGGTAGGAGGTTTTAAACTTTTTATAACATACACAATACAATGTCATCCTCAGCACCTTCTCCCCACCCACCCCTTCCTTTAGGCCGTCTAAATTTTCTCCAAGTAAACCTCAATCACTGCATAGCAGCCAGTGTAAGCACAATCAACCACATGGAAGAGAACGAGATTGACATCGCTCTACTGCAGGATGCTTACTGCTCCGATGGAAACCTCGCTATCTTCAGCAAGGACTGGAGAAGGTTTCCCTCTCGGAATCTCTCCGCCCACATCGTTGTCAGGAGCTCGAGTCTTGTATGTACCCATCTCTTTACCGGCGACAATAGCGTCTTCATCTCCATAACGGCGAAGGAGGGCGAGATTGTCGTCGGATCCTGCTATGCAGCCCCCTCGGCTAACTTTTGCCTTTGTCTCTCGGAATGGGAACACACCATCACAAACAGGAAGGCTTTCATCTGTGGTGGCGACTTCAATGCGAACTCATCCCTCTGGGGATGTCCGCGTGAAGACGCCCGGGGTGACTTGCTGTCAGGACACATAATTATCCATAACTTGGCACTTGCAAACATGCACAACTCTGAAGCCACTTTCGAAAGACGAGATACAGAAGACAGAGTCATAGCAGAAGGCTGGCCTGACCTAACAATTACAAATTCCTTCACCCTACCACGAATATCACAATGGTCCGTATCAGACAAACACAGTGGCTCAGACCATAAATACATACACTTTTATTAGATGACCTCTCCACTCTACACGCAACGTAGACGCTACAACACAACTCGCGGAAACCTTCGCAAATTTAACAACGTCATCAAAAGTCATAAGTCATCCCTTTCAGCACAACTCGAAGGGGTGCACAACGAAGACACACTCAACTCTTTCACATCTAATTTAATCGAAATCATGCAGACTGCGGCGAAGGCTTCCTTTCGACTGAAAACAGTCCAAAAATCACACACTTTCTCATTCTGGAACAAGGATCTTAGAAAGCGGAGGAACCAACTGACAGCCCTCAGACGCAAGATTAAAACATTGCGCCTGCTCAATCCTATCCCCCCTGAAGTAAAGACCCTTTCAGCACGTCGTACGAGACTTAAAGCAGTTTACAAGCGTGAGATTCTGGCGGCGAGACGGGCGGCGTGGTAGAAATTCTGCAGCAACAATGAGAACCCTTTCGGCATCACTCAAAAATTTCTGACCGGCAAGTTCTTCAGTCCGGATGAAATACGTCTAGAAAGACCAACTCACGAAACCTCGCGACAAAATA
This sequence comes from Maratus speciosus, assembly GCA_963932465.1. Lineage (NCBI taxonomy): Eukaryota > Metazoa > Arthropoda > Arachnida > Araneae > Salticidae > Maratus > Maratus speciosus. Next base: position 342,353,654 of record OZ010795.1, on the reverse strand, counting down.
ACCTGGAATTCCTGACACACACTCTCTTTGGCCCCTCGCCTTATCCCCAACAAGACAACCAGGATATCCTTTTCACAGCACACGAAGACAAACGCTTTACAAAAGCAGAAGTAAAAACAGCACTATACACACTGAATGACAAGAAGGCCCCAGGGCCGGATTCAATTGATTTTCGGATACTAAAACTCACTCACAAACAACTTCCACACATATTCACGCGCTGGGCTAACCTCTGCCTCACCATGAGGTACTTTCCTTTAGTACTCAGGCAGGGAGAGGTAGTTTACTTTCTGAAGCAAGGCAAGTCTCCTTCCGAACCCAAGTCTTATAGACCCATCTGCCTTCTTCCCACTCTGGGAAAGCTTCTGGAAAAACTTCTGGTTATGCGGTTGACACACTTCTTGGAGTCAAACAACCTTCTCCACCCCAGACAATTCGGGTTCCGCGAGGGCCACTCATGCGAGCTCGCACTTCATGCCATAATGACTGCCTGTACTGAAAGCATAGCCCAGGGCAACGCAACATCACTCGTTTCACTAGACATACAAGGCGCATTCGACAACGTAGAATGGCGAGACATTCTCTTACAACTACAAGCACTCAACTGTCCGGGGAACATAGCTGGTCTCATCGGCTCCTACCTCTCACAGAGGAGCGTCCTGATTAACTGGGGTGCTGGCACATCTACCCACCGATTACAGAAGGGTTGCCCTCAGGGCTCGTGCCTTAGCCCAATCCCCTGGTTGCTTGTAGCAAATGTGCTACTAACAGAACTAAATCGGCTGGGATTTAAACTATTTGCCTTCGCCGATGATTTCAGCTTCATTTTCTCCGGTCGTTACAGACGTCATCTGGAGGAACAGTTTGCCGAAGCTCTTCCTATTTTCTGCCGGCTCCTGGATTTACTGCACATCACACTCTCACCACAAAAGTCTCAAGCACTAGTATTCACCAAACCACACAGATATGATCCAAAACGCCCTCCAGTGATGAGGATCAATAATGTCTCCATTCGACACGTACAATTCATAAAACTCCTAGGTATAACCATTGACGCAAATCTTAACTGGATCCCACACATTAACGACCTAAAACTTAAATTGACAGCATATCATAATAATTCATTAAGGCTAACTTCTAAATTGGGAGGGGTAGACAACAAAACACTGAAGATCTGGTACCTAACAATAATCGAAAGAATAATACTTTACGAGGCCTGTATCTGGGGGGGGGGGGGGTAATTTATCATCCATAGCACAGCCTAAACTAAAATCAATACAACGCACTTTTCTCCTACAAATTTCAAGGGGCTACCGCACAATCTCCACAGATGCACTACATATACTTACAGGTATTCCACCCATCACACTTCAACTAGAATACGAACACGCCAAATCCTCAATCCTACAGCTAAAACGTGACACAGTAATAGATTCTCTTTTTCCAAACACAACATTGCAATACAAAGTCAGGAGCTGGCAGCTCCACCCCGCTGAGGAGACTTCACATTTTCAAGTAAACACAACACGCAACAGCTACACACCTGCCCTTAGCACCACACTCTTCACTGATGGTTCAGGCACAGAGACTGGCGTGGGCGCAGCCTTCTGCGCCACGGAGGGCACGGTGGTGGTCCATCAGTGGTCTGCAAGGCTAGATGATAATAACTCCGTATTCCAAGCGGAGCTGTTCGCAATACTAAACGCATTAGAGTGGGTGGAATCCCACTCTAGAAATAGTATTATCATCTACAGCGACTGCCTCTCTGGCCTGCAAGCAATACAGGCACACAGGACAAAACATCCTCTAGTACTGCAAATCAAACTAAAACTTAAGAATCTCCTACATCGTATCTCACTACGTCACGTCTCGGCTCACAAAGGTATCTTTGGCAATGAACTAGCAGACAACCTAGCGAAGAAGGCCACACAGAAAGAAACAATAGACACACACCTCCCAGTGCCCTAGTCATACGTCAAAAGGGTCCTTAGAGCAAGGATATTGACGCGATGGCAGGAGCACTGGGATACTTCAAAAAAGGGCAGGCACACATATAAGCTAATTCCTAAAGTTTCTCTCACACTATATAACTTAACACCCTACACCACTAGCTTCTTAACAGGACATGGCCCTTTCATGGCATATCTGGACCGCTTCAAAATAAGATCCACTGCCACTTGCGTCTGCGGTGAAGATGGCACTATAAGCCACCCGTACTACAGTTGTACTCTCACGCAACGCTGGCACTTGAGGCGTCCAGACATACTGCCAGTCAACTGGCACCAAAACGTCCTTTCCCGCACCCTCCTACTCAACAAATTAAAACACATTCACAATTTCCTTACATACTTAACAAACTTAACTTAAGCCCTGGTTCTGCTTATCCAGTCTCACTGCCACCATATCAATCTTCAAACAGCACCAGAATCCAGTCCTCTTTGTAGGCTCCAGTAAATTCTCCTACTCATCAGTGTGTGTTTTCCTACGATCGCAAGAGCCTCTGCTCGTGCTTCTGACCATTCTATCAAGAGATACATCTCCAATGGACGCTTGAGTATCTGCTCGTACCATCTTACTTGTGCCACACAAAGCATTACATCTCCAATGGACGCTGAGTATTTGCTCGTGCCATCTTACTTGTGTCACGCAAATCATTACATCTCCAATGGACGCTTGAGTATTTGCTCGTGCCATCTTACTTGTGCCACGCATTCCATTCTTTTCCCTTCCTGCCGCCCCTTGTCGCGAGAGGGGTTCATACCCCGGCGGCCAGGATCAGTGATGTTTATTATTATTATTATTATTTATTTTATTTTATTTTTACTTTAAATGTTCTTATACTCCCGCCCTCTGTCGCGAGTAGGCGTTTTCCTGGCGGGAAGGCATTCGTCTAATTTTTGTAATCCCACTTTGTTCTTTTTCAAATAAATTCTGGGTTCTGTGGTCGGTGGTGCATAGACGCCCTTAGCGGGTGAGCGTCGCCCCTTGAGCATTTTGTGTTTGTCCGTCTGCATACGGCCGGACAGGGCTGGATTCACTAACGAGCCCCAACGTGTCGGGGAACATACCGGGAGAGACGTTAAGCTCTAAGGGGAAGCCCTAGCCGGCCCTGAGCAATCTCTCTTAGGCTACCTAACCTTTAAAGATACAGACTTTTTGGACATACATAAAGACATCACGGACGGCGTACTCTATGCACCATCGTCTTTTAAAGCCTAGATAACAACTTTGATGATATATTTAACAATTTCTTTTGCAATATTACAGTTACTAATTAATATATTCATTGTACGGAACCCTCTGTGCGTGAATAATACTCGCTCTTGACAGATTATTTTCTTATAAAAAGAAATTCATATTTCGTCCTTGGCATATGTGTAAACGAGTCTTGTTCTAAAACTGCAATGTGAACTGGATGCTGTACTGTGAATTCTTGATAATAATGATAACAATAAACTTAGTGCAATTAATCTTTAGCATGCTGGCTATGACGTAGCATTGGATTTTTTTTTTTCAAAATTTAAATATTTGTGAAAATGGAGGCATTTTTTTTAAAGAAAGAAAAAATCAAATGGCCCAATAAAAATTGCCTTAAAATGCTTGTGAGTATTAAACGAGAAAGAAAAATCATGCATTAAGCATAGATTATAAAACACTTTCCAACACTTACAAAACTTCGTTATTTAGGGAAATAAGGTAAATAAGATTACTAAGTAAACATTTTAGAAAACGCATAAAACATTTAAAAAACTGATTTCAGCAGTTACCGTCCATAGCCAAATATACATTCCAATTCTTTTGACCAGCCCTGTATTTGAGCTGTAAGTTGATATATATACTATACTATAATGGGGAAATTTAGTTTAGGAAGAAAACGCATAAGATGTTGAAATTTTTCTTTCAGCAATTTACACTAATAAATGGAGACATACTTGAATGAACTAATTTAAAAATCACCTTTAAGCAATTTGCGCTCATATCCAGTAATCCTTACGAATTCTTTTGTGCAGCTTTGTATATGAATTATAGCATTTATATACACCATAATAGTTTTCAGAAATATAGTGAAACACAAAAGCGCGTATATCATAATTAAAAATGCATTTCCATCAATCATCGCTAATGTACAGTATTTCGGATGCAATATAGTATCTGAAACTTTTTGTGCGTCCCTGAAAATGCTATGCACTTCGTATTTCACATGAAATAAGTTATAGTAAACCTCAGCGACGTATATCAATTTCATTATATATGAAATAGTTTACCATAATTAAAATACGCCGCAAACAATTCCCTCCAAACCTATATCATTATGTAACGGAATTCTTTTGTGTGGCCCAGTAAATGAATAATAACTATTCTTTGCACCGCATAGACAAGAATGCATATTTTAGTGCACTTCATAAATGCATATCAATTTTATTATGTTTGAAAGCATGTAATAACATCCAAAAATTTCAGGGCAATCCGAGTATATTTACGAGAGTTAGAGCGCGGACAGACGGCCAGACGGCCAGGCAAACCAAAGTCATAAACAATTTTCAACTTTGTTGGAAAGCGTTAAAAATGAAAAAAAAAAAAAAAAATACGCAGTGCAGCTCTAAATGTTTTTATTAAACTTTGAAGGAAATCGTTCGAGCGGTTCTTGAGCACTCCAAGAGACCAGATTAAGAAAAAAAACGTCGTTTTCAGAAAAATGCTTTTAAAGTTTAGATCTTGGTTTTAGAGCGGCATATTTGTCGTTGTAACTTTTTTAGTTATTGGAATTTCAGAAAATTGTTATCGGTTTAAACTTTATAGACTCTATAAACTACACAAAACTCAAAATATTTTTTTTCGATTTTTGAAAGTTTCACTGAACCTCTTGGAACGATACCCACACTCTCAAAAATGTTCGTGAATTAAAGTTTTTTTTTTTTTCCGTTGCTCTTTTTTCGTTAAAATACAAAATTTTCCATATGAATCGACGCATCTTTCCTCAAAATACTGAAACGTCACTGATCTAATGTAAAAATTAAGGTAAATCCTCAAATTTAAACTGCGTTTTCGTCAAATTACAGGGGTGTTCTGGCAACTGTACCGCCAGCACTTTTACGTTTTAGAAACGGAACTATTATGTACGTCTTTTTTCCCTCAAAAAACCGAAATCTCGCGAATTTAAGCTCAAAATATCCTGCAATTCTCTAATCAAAAGACGGAAATTTAGCCAAACAGCAGAGAAATTTCTTCAAATCACGGGAGTGTTCCGGTAACAATGCTGCCAGTACTTTTACGTTTCTTCAAGAAATTTTTTTTGAGAGTACAGTTTGACACTTCTCACTAAGGCTTGGTTTAGTTTCAAGTGGTTCAGTTGGTAGAACGTCGATGCGCTATACCGATGACCCGGGTTCGAGTCCCGGCTTGGACACTTTTTCACTTTGTTAGCTGTACGCCTTTTAAGCAATTAAAATTTGAAATATTATTGAACGCAAGGCGCTAGAAATTTTCTACAGAAAAATTTCCAAGAAACTTATAGATTTATCTAACTGCATCTCTATTTATTTTGGATATATTAATTTTTTTTGTAGTTTTTAATGCCATTTCTGTAATGATGACAATTGAAGTGTTCCATTTCTCTGGAAAGTAAAGGAAAAATATTTGGAATATAATAGGTTACTCTATCTTTTTGCTTCCATTTTCTCATAACGATTGAACAAAAAAACTGTAATTAAAATACGTGCCATTTTGAAAAAATATGAATGAATGATTTCTGATAAAACATTGAGCTATTATAAAGTACAGTCGAACCTCGTTATCCCGACACTCTAATGACCAGAAAAAAGTGTTGTCATAAGCGAATCGTCGCAGTAACCGGAGTTGAAAAAAATATGTTTAAATAAGCTATATTTTTAATTAATTAATGACAATTTTAAATTCATAACTGTTCTTGTAGTTTTTAGCAATAAAACAATATTATTAAACAAAATAAACACAAAAACAAAATTGAAAATAATAAAAATCAGATTTATGATGATATTTTTAATTGTTACATGAAATATTGATGAATAAAGGTTTGCTTGTCCCTAGATGTGCTTCTTCAATTCTTTTTTCCATATTATACAATGAATTGTAATTAATATGCGTTGTTTCAGAAATGGATGTTAGATAATTTCTGATCGTTTCAATGCAATGCAATTCTTCGGTTTTAGTTTGATGAAAAACGTCGTGTAGCCACAAGAAAGCGCTGCCTGACCAGAATAAAAAGATCGCGAATCTGGAGCTTAAGTGGGTCATTCATAGTGTGTGGGTTTATTTATTCAGATAAAGAATTGAAGTAAAATTTCTCATTTATTTCAAGGGGTATTTTAGACACTTTTGTGAAAAGTTTGGCTATTGACTAAGACATGTCTTACTGCTTAATTAGCGTGCTAATAAGATGGATTATGAAAAATGGTCGATTTTTCTAAAACGTCGGGATATCCGGAGTTGAAAATTATTCAACGACGTAAAATCCGGAGTTTATTTACATTACAATCATATACAGAAAATCGGGACTGTGAAAAACTGACGTGATAAGCGAAGTGACGTGAAAACCGGGTGTCGAGATAACGAGGTCCGACTGTATATTTAATTTTAAGTATCCATATTAATGTTACAAACAAATAAAGGTATAAGAATCGTTAGATAGTCTGTATGATTTGTATGATATTATTTTTGAATCCGAATCTGACACCTAAGATATAGATAGTGCTTGCAACATCATCTATCGCTCATATTTGAAACTAAAACTGAGACTCACAGTAAAAAAAAACTCCTGACATCATACGTTAATCTCCTGCAAGAATTTTTCTAACAGCTGTCACCGTTTTCAAGTTATTGAATTTTAAAATCAGTCTGTCTATTTTAGCGACAGCCGGCACATTCTACGATTAAATAGAGTGGTTTAAAAAGCCTGCGATTGAAATATTAAATAGAAAGTTTCTAATGTGAAATAGTGGTGTCAGACTCAGACTCCTTGAAAATTCCAACGCGTGTACTCCCCTTGATTTTATATTTAATGAATTTCACTTGCACTGCTCATTGTGACATAAATCACCCCCCTCCCCCCTTCCCATAAAGGAATTAAGTAAATATCAAACAAAAATTAATTTCTTAACGTATTTCGAATTCACTAGAAAAAGTACATTCTAGACATTGTTAGTTTACATATACACAGTCCGTCACAAAATTTTCCGGACTGGTTGAATTACTGGCCATTAGATGGCGCTGTGTGTTCATAGGTGATGTCGAAAGCACGACTACACTTCCTCTTGTAAAGCGGCACAATTTCACGTTGCTATCTGTTGTGTGATGCTGAGTGCATAAGATTTGTTGTTACAGCGTAATGTTATTATGACGGAGCTCACGAAGGTCGAGAGTTCCTTCCTGAAGGTACTACTGTTACTGGACGTTTCTGTTTGGAGGTATTGAAGCGTTTCATGGCCCGAGTACGCTGTAAAAAAAATCTGTAGTACTACCAGAAAATCTCTTGGCAACTGGGATTCCATGAACTTTTCTAGTAACCAATACAGCTTCTTCATAAGTAACAGTACTGCACTTAACCAGGGCCATCGCTAAGACTTATTTCTTCGGGAGGGGGGGGGGGGGGAGGAGGACCTTAAATTCCCAAGTCAAATTTCTGTATTTGCCAAGTTACCACAATTAAAAAATGTAATATAGTTTTTATTTGTAAAAAGTTTAATACTATTCCCAATTAGATTTGTAACTTTTGCCAAGTCTATAGGAAATAGCTAGTGTATTACAGTTTTTATTAAAGTCTTAAACAAATTTGTCAACTAAGTTTGTAAATTTGCCAAGTGTAAAAGCATTCGCCAACGTCTTTTCTTTGGGGGGGGGGGGGATCCCTCCTGTCCGCCCCTTAACGAGGCCTCTGCATTTAACTTAGTAAACAGAACATAGACTTCCTCAGTGAACATACTAAGAAATCAGTAGCCATTACAGGTGTTTTTTAGTATGTATACTATGAAATGGTTAATAGTGTTACTGTTACAGATACTTCTCTCTTGTATCTTCACGAAGAAATTGTGTGAACTGAATTGTGTATAAAAAATGAAAAAAGACGCTGGTGGCGCCATATTTGGAGAATTTCGGAAGCACCTATATTTATTAGTGGGGGAGATTTATGTCGCTTTTTTTCCCTCTGCCGAGGACAGAACTCACTATCTGGGGATCGGGAACTGAGCGTTCTTCTACATACCTTGCTACTGGGGCCGTGTTTGTAAACGAATTTAAATGCGAGTAATGGGTGATGAAGCTGATTCTGCTGTGTGTTGATATTTTTATAGGACTGAGCGTAAATTTATGCTATTATAATTCCTCCAAGTTTCAATTAATAAGCTTAATTTTTATTAGTGTTTTTCTATGGTTAAGTGATTATTAGAATATGGCTTGATTAATATGGACTGGAATTTTATTTGCTTAATGAATGGTTTGAATATGTTCTGAATTATTTGTTGCAGAAAAATAAACAATTTCGAAGAGTATTTTGGATAGAATAAATTTCAGGTAAATTTAATTTAAAGTGAGGGTTACGATTTTATGTAAGATTTTAAGGACAGAGAAGGACGCATGCGCAATAAGCATTCAGTTACAGCTATTTTCTTTGTAATACTACTAGCAGTACAGGTGATTTTGTAGTAACTGCTATAATATCTGTAATGATACGAAGTATTTTTTAATAAAATAGCATACTTTTTTTTGCAGTGTAAGCAGAGTTCATCCTTGGCACCGACAGCAAGGCAGTTGGTCGTTCTTGCACAACGCGCCAGCAGACACTTCGATCGTTGTACGGGAGTTTTTGGCCTCTAAAGGTGCAGTCGTGCTCAACCATCCTCCTTTCTCCCCAGATTTATCCCCCTATGACTTTTTTCTGTTTTCCAAGTTGAAATTGCCCCTAAAGAGGACGGGACCACCTTTAACACCTTGGGAACGAGCGACCGGTATTCGTGCCGCGTAAGTTGCTCAGAATCGGGGATTATTCTCACCAGTAAATTTTTATTGTAAATTTTGCCTTATTTAATCAGAGTATTTTCCCGATTCAATTAGGCAAAAATTTCTGTTTAAAACAACAGGTGATTAATGATTAAACAAGCTGTAAAAGACGCTCGTCCCCAAAGGGTTAACGGCATTCCGGACATCCAAACGACTCCGACCGACTGCTTGACGCACTTTGCAAAAGCGGACTTCCATAAGTGTTTTGGAGACTATTACATTCGTTGTAAAAAGTGTGTTGAGTCCAGCAGGGAATATTTCGAATAAACATAGGTCAAATTTTCCATTTCAGTTCTTAATTTTTTGTTTATAGGACCAGCCCGGGAAATTTTGGGATACACTGTGTAAGTGCGTACCTCATTGGCTTAAGTTTCGTTACAAATGCATGTACATTCGTGAAAAAAAAGTACCCCACCCCCTACTTAATCCTCAACAAATTATCGTAGAAAAAAGTTACTGGTACCGGACGATTGGAAATAACGGTTACTTTTAAATGATGTATATAAAATTTGCTTATGGGGCCCCTCTACATATTAAAACGAACCATAAGCTTTTTTTTTTTTTTTTCAATAGTAGTACACAATTCTGGCAGCATAAATGAAATCTACACCTTTCAATTAGCCTAAAAACAAATTTGTATGCAATCTGTACGATCAATTTTCGAGAAATTAATTATTTTAAAACGAGCTTATTTTAGGGGCTGTATCCAAATTGAAGTTCGGTACTCGATTGTTGACCGAGAGAGCCTGCTTCTTGATCAAGGCATCTTAAACGCTACTGAAGCAGTCATTGAAGACTACTAGATTACAGGATAGTAGAAGAAATTTCAAAACATCTAGTCACTTCTATCATAGATGGCCCCTTAATCCATCATTTTGCCGTTTCTTAAGCATAATTTGAAAACTACTTGGAAGAAAAATGTGAAATTTTGGATTTCCATAAAGCAGGACTTAATAATAATTCATATCATAAAATTATAAAAATTGCAAATTCAACGTATTTATGTTTGGGTATATTAGTATTATTGCTACACAAAAAAATAGCACATTAGGAGTATAATTTCAGGAGATATAAATAAAAATATGAAAATATAATTTAACATTAGAAGCACTAAATTTTGAGTGTTTATACAGTCGGACCTCGTTTTCCCGACACCCAGTTTTCGCGACAGTCACCTAATCACGTCAGTTTTTCAAAGTCTCGATTTTCTGTATATGATCTTAATGTAAACAAACTCCGGATTTTACATCGTTGAATAATTTTCAACTCCGCATATCCCGACGGTTTAGAAAAATTGTCCATTTTTGATAATCCATCTCATAAGCAGTAAGAAATATCTTAGCCAAAATTTTCACAAAAGTGTCTAAAATACCCATTGAGATAAATGAGAAATTTTACTTTAATACTTTATCTGAATAAATAAACCCACAGACACTATGCATGACCCACTTAAGCGCCAGATAGACGTATCAGTCTACTCGCGGTCTTTTTGTTCTGGTCAGGCGGCGCTTTCCTGTGGTTACACGGCGTTTTTCATCAGACTAAAACAGAAGCATTGCATTGAAACGATCAGAAATTATCTAACATCCATTTCTGAAACAACGAATATTGATTACAATTCATTGTATAATATTGAAAAAAGAACTGTAGGAAGCACATTTAGGGATAAGAAAACCTTAATTCTTCAATATTTAATGTAACAATAAAATAACAAGTCATCATAAATCTGATTTTTATTCTTTTCAATTTTGTTTTGTGTTTATTTTGTTTAATAATAATGTTTTATTGCTTAAAACTACAAAATCACTCATGAATTTAAAATTGTCCTAAATTAATTTAAAAAAATTTCCAACTCCGGTTACCGCGACACTCCGCTTATGACGACACTTTTTTCTGGACATTAGAGTGTCGGGATAACGGGGTTCGGCTGTAGTTCAAAAACTTATCATTCAAATGACTTAAAATTTGGTGTCTGGGCATAGTTTGAACCGAAGATTGGAAATATCTTGTTAAAACTGGGTATTGCCATTGAAAAAAATAAAATTTGGGTTCGTTTTAATATGTAAATGAAGCCTCCTAAGCAAAATTTATATACATCTTTTAAAAGTAGACTTTATTACCAATCGTTCGGTACCAGTAACTTTCTTATACGATAATTTGTTGAAGAGTTAGTAGGGTGTTGTTTACTTTTTTTTTATCCGCGACTGTACGTTGTTAAAATGAACTAAAGTATTTTTTTCTAATGAAAAATAACACGTGTAGGAGCAAACGATTTTTTATTTACTTTTTTTCGGTTATTTTTTATGAGTTAACATAAAGTAAAAAACCGCCTAACTCGATTTAACTTGATAAAAAATATTCAGTCTGAGCACAAAATACATTGTTAAACAGAAGATTTGGATGACAAGATTAACACAGTAAATCAATGAACGTAGAGTCATCAGAGTTTAAGATCATGAGTCAGCTGCTAGTTCGTGACATAGGGCGTCTTCAGCTCCGATTTCAAGAGCTTTCGAATACCTTGAAAATATCTTTATTGTTTCTAATATGATAGTGTATTGATTTGCCCCTTTTTAGATTCAAGGAATTACTTTTACATTATTCAATGCGACATCAACATTTTAATGTATGATTTATATCTATATTCACGAAAACGTATATGATACTATCTGAATGGCATCTAAAAATAGGTAAAAAATCCCCCACATTTTTAAAGATCAATTTAGATATTCCTAATATAATAGTGCATTAATTTGCTCCTTTTTAGATTCAAGGAATTACATTTACATTATTATTGGCGACATCAAACCTTTATTGTATGATTTATATCTATTTTCACGAAAAGGTATATGATTCTACCTGAATGGTGTCAAAAAATAAGCAAAAAATATATTTTTTTAACCATAATTTAGACATTCGGTCAAAAATTTGACTTTTATCATTCGTAATATAAGGTGGCAAATACTATATTTACCTATTTAAAGAAATGTGAGAGATATGATAACAGAGACCATTCTGTTTAATAAAAGACCATATATTTACCTAATGATATTTAATTTTTAATTTTTGAGTATTTATTAACAAAAGTAAATAAAAATAATTTTGCCGATAACAATAAGTTCAAACTCCTAAACAAACTATACACCGTGTGTCATTGAAAAATAAAATAAAATAAAGATACATCCGCACAATTTTTTCGGGTGCTGTTTGAGATTTTATTTTCTGTGAACGCAAATGGCAACAGAAGACGGTCTCGTTCGGGCTTTGAAAAGTAAAATTCTTGTATATCTCGAAAACCAATAATTGGAATGAAGTGTAAAAGAACATAGCTATGTTTTCAACGATGCTGATTCTTTTAATAAAATAAAAAAAAATAATGTCGGTCACAATTCATATATTTTTAATATGAATTTATTAATAATTTTCACAATTAAAAATATTTTTTTTCAATGAAAAAGTTCCTAGCTTCTATTTCGGTTCATTCAATTTATCTCATTAAAAAGGGGACATTTCAGTCGGATGATTTTTACAAAAGTTTGTCACGTGGATTTAACATTAACATCACCAAACTTTGAAGGCTTCTAACTCTATGAAGATTTAAGATAAAGTGCATAAACTTTTGGGTTGTCTTGATGCAAAGAACTCATATATGGTGTCAAAATTGGATGCTAACATTAGAAAAATGAAAGTGGATGTAACTTTTAATATGCATACGACCCCTATAACAAAAATTTTATTCATATCCTGAAAGAAGACATTATCCCGTGTCTAATGATACCTTTGTTGCGATTTTATTGTAAATGGTTTACGAATTAAAACGGGTGTTTATTTTTTTTTTTTTTTTTTTTTTTTTTTTTAACCATTTGGAAAAATGGTTACTGTCCTCGGTCAGGGTAGAAAATCAAAAACATATCTGAAGCGTTTTATTAGTTGAATCCCGCATTTTATTCGTTTTCTGATTGGTCTATACAGTAATCTGTATTTTCCCTTTACTTTCAACAGAGATGGATACTTCTGTTGCCACTTTGACAAAAAATAAATAAAAACTACAAAAAAAAAAAACAAAAAAACAAAAACAAAAAAAAAACTCAGAAACAAATTGAGATACAGCTTTCAAACAAATTGCATTTAAAAGTATATTTTTTTCTCTATACGACGGTGTAAAAAGTAATATTGTGGGATGTTTAAAGTTCAAGAATGAAATTTCATTTAAAATTGGTCCAGGAATATTAATGTTTAATCCATGGCGTACGTAATGTATGACCAGCTCCGTAGAAGTTTAAAAATTTACAGTACCGAAAAATGTAATCCATGGCGTTCGTAATGTATGATCAACTCCGTGCGATTTTTTAAAATTGGTCCAGGAATATTAATGTTTAATCCATGGCGTACGTAATGTATGACCAGATCCAAGAAGTTTAAAAATTTACAGTACCGAAAAATGTAATCCATGGCGTACGTAATGTATGATCAACTCCGTGCGATTTTTTATGTCTTAAATTTTAGTCTTTGAAAAAATCATTTTCCAAATGGTCGTTGTAATTTGTTAAATTGCATTTTTTTTTTAAACTGACTACCCAATATTTAGCATAATAGCGCCGTTGTGTCGTTAAGTAGACTTCATTTGTATTTTTTAATAATATAAATATTTACATGTTTTCTTCTGCCCTAAAAAGACTCACTATCTGCAAATGTATGGCACACTGGAAAATATATAGCATTTATTGACATGTACAGCTTGTAAATTCGAATTTTTAAGAATCAAGAATTAACCGATTCTAGAAAAGATAAACTTTTTTACCAAAAATAAAACCGACTTCAAAAACTACTACAAAGTAAAAAATAATTTTTTTACATAATAGTTAATAAGAAATTAAATTAAGAGCATTGTATTTTTACCATGCGTATTATTATATTTATGTACATTAATTTGATTTTTTGGAGTCGGTGCCGGTCAAACGAAGTTAAGTATAATTATCCAACAGACACACATCCAAATATCTACGAGTTTTTTTACGATTTGTTATTTAGTTAAAAAATTTGAATTTTACCATTTTTGAAACATTTCATCTGATTTTATAAACGTGTATTTTCAAGTGAGATTAGTTGTAATTATGTGTGCTAAATTAAGTGTTACTGTAAAATTAATGCGTTTATACAGGCTATTATGTAAAAAAAATCGTAGTCAAACACAGATTTTCAAATGCAGGATGGTGTCAGAGTTGATTGAGAATGGATTTTTTTTCCTAAACGGTTTTGCTGAATCTTGTTACGATTTGTATTGGATAAACAATTTTAATTTTGAACTTGACTTGGCTGGCACTGACTCCAAAAAATCAAATTAATGTACATAAATATAATAATACGCATGGTAAATACAATGCTCTTAATTTAATTTCTTATTAACTATTATGTAAAAAAATTATTTATTACTTTGTAGTAGTTTTTGAAGTCGGTTTTATTTTTGGTAAAAAAATTTATTTTTCACTTTTTAGTTTTTTTTTTTAGTTACAATTTTTGCATGATTCTTTTGGAGGAAATTACGGGCTTTTAAAGAAACTTTTAAAGATGTTATTTTGATAAATAAATACTTTTGTACAGATTTGTGTGTACATTAATAACACGTTTTTTTTGTGAAAATTCTTTATATATATATATATATATATATTACATTTATTCTTCTTCAGATTTAATAGCTTTATTTTCTAATTAAATATTTTTGTTTCTCTATTTGGACATGGGTAGAACGACAAGAGATGCTGCTCGCATGAAAAAAATATCGAACTTTGGAAACTGACAATAAAAAGTTCTTCGGCTTACTAAAAATGCTCTATGAAATAGAGAAGAGAGACCCAATGACTTATTTTTCATACTTTCTAACCAATGACTAGGCCCTTATCTTCCGGGTTGTCCTAGATGAACGGGTTTGATACCTGGCATCGGCGTAGGAGACCACCTAATCGCCACGTAGCAGCAATAAACCTGATGAACGCCTAGATCGTTTTACTATCGGCAGTGACTATTTCTTAATTATGAACTTTTTTATGCCAGTTACTTAACATTTATATCTTGTTGTTTAGCACCTGCGCATTGCTACTCATGTTCATCTTGTAATTTAGAAGCTTAATCAGATGACGAGACCTTTATCTGGCAAGGCACCTCAGACGTATAATCCATAGGTAAATTCGAGGTCTTCGCACCTATCAACGGAGTTTACATGCACCAGGAGCCATTAGGGTACATGACAACCGAATAACTTATCAAAAAATGATCGTGAAAAGTCTACAGTGGGAAAGTCTTAAATGGCGTTCCCTCAAATGTCTGGTCATTGATGAAATTTCTATGGTGTTAAAAGAGAATTTATATATAATTCACTTGAGGTTTCAAGAATTTAAAAACAATTTATTTTTTGGTGGCATTAATGTTTTCTTATATGGAGATATTATGCAAGTGCCAATATGTAATGCATAATGTATACGAATGCCAATGTGCTTAAATGTATGCTAAGCATTTCAGCATGGTACTTTTATTCATAATTTAAATTATTTGCTTAATCTTTCGCCAAATCTAAAGATTCCGATAGAGAAATTGAGAACTCATTGCATCATGACGGCATTTTGTTTATTTTTGTTTGTAATCTTTCTTGACAAAATCAGCTTAACTCACTTAGGCATTTATGCTTCTTATTGCATCATCATTTGCAATACGTTGGGCAGTGGAGATTTTAAAACTATTAAGTAATCTACCGTTATTGCGTCCACTGCCAATTGTTGTTTCTGAGCTAATATGATTTGGTGCATTGAAGCGTTTTGCGAATTAAATATTTTATGATACCCACATTTACATTAAGCCAATTGCTGCTGATATTTTTTTGGGTACTTTTCGGTTAGCCGGGCGCCAGTGTTATATATACATACGTATATATGTATACATATATTGTATATATACACACATATACATATATACCCACATATATGTATATGTATACATGCGTATATATACATGTATATAGACATATACAAGTATAGATAACACTGGCGCCCGGCTAACCGAAAATTACCCTTTTTTGTTTTACGCTAGCCTTAACTGTAGGCTCGATTACGGAAGATTAGAAATTCATCGTCATGCTCATTTAATAGTCTTGATTAAAGTGTCATTGGTCTGCATAGTAACTGACGTATTTTAGTGAGTATAATACTGCAAAACATACAGAACTTTCGGAAGCAACTCATGATATTCGCATTTTCTTTAAACCATGTTTGCTGTTAGTATCGCACACTTTTTGCTTATATCGGGCAATCTGATTCAAATTTACTTGCTCTCATTTCTTGATACAATTCAAATGTTTTCATGACTGCGTAACTCACTGACTTGCTTTCGCCATTATGCTTATGCCTACTGATGTTTAAGTTCTGTGCCCTGTATATACACCGCACCATAAATATGCCGTCTGTAATACTAATTAGAGTAACTTCTTTTGTTTCTTTCTATGTTGTTTATCTTGTACTTTAACAGCATAGGGATCTTGGCTCAACCTCTGTTTGCATATAAAAGTAGACAAATGATTGTTTACAATAAATAAATTTATACATATTGAAAAACTTGCTTATGTATATGAGACTGTGGTACTACTTAGTTATCCCGTCGACCAAAAATCTATCGCCAAACTATAAGATTAAATGCCAATAATAGTTGATCGTAAATGTCACATTCACTTGACTTTAAGCAATATACATGTGTTTACGTCATCAAGTGATTTTTATTTCGACGTTTTATTTGTATTTTTATTAATGTTATACTAATTTATTTGTTCTTTCGTTATTTAAAATAAAAATTATGTCAATTTGTAGAATTTGGCGAGTGGTTTGGCGATTTATATAATCTGGCGAAATTGGTCGACGGGATAACTAAGTAGTACCGAGACAGTTAATAGGTTGTCAGAAAATATGCGTGAAATTTTCATTTTCTCTCCTATACAGGAAAGTTATTTTTAATGTTATCTAGTGGAAATATTAAAGGCAATCAAAAAGCATTCATACATATAATTGTTTAATTATAATATAATATAGGTATGTATATAATATTATGGTAATTCTTAGTTATCCCGTCGATCAATTTCGCAAATTATATAAATCGCCAAACCACTCGCCAAATTATACAAATTGACATAATTTTTATTTTAAATAGCGAAAGAACAAATAAATTAGTAAAACATTAATAACAATACAAATAAAACGTCGAATTAATGGTTTTATTGGCATTTAATCTTACAATTAATTAATTAATGGCAAACCATTATTGGCATTTAATCTTACAATATGGCGACAGTAATTTGGTCGACGGGATAATTAAGAAGTACCAATATTATATATATATATATATATATATATATATATAGTATGTGCCGCCAGTCTGATGTTATGTGTTTAATTAAACTAAACTACTGTATACTAAATTATTGTTTTGTATTAAGTTAGTTTGCTTCTGTGTTATTTAGCATTTGAAATAATGGTGTATATTTAATTAATGTATATTAAATTACTATTTTGAATGCGATTGCCAATTGAGAATTTTAAATATGACTGTCGATTAGAAAATGCGAAGAAACAGATTGGGGAAGATCCATTACTGAATTAATGAATTATTACTGAATGCCAAATTAGTCAGTTACAGCCAAGTTGGCTTCATTTATGGCGACTTATTTTGGTCGCCAAATTTGGCGATAATTAACGTAACTGCACCAAGTTTTGCAACAACTTGGCGCTAATGTATATGAATACATAGTTTTATGCTTATGGTTGAGAAACCGGTTACAACAATGAAAGATAATTTGGGTGAAATCCTTCATTTTATTGGTCTTTGTTGAATTACTAAAAAACTACTCAACCAATTTCGATGACACGGAAGTGGTACCAATTCGAGAGTATCCTCTTTCAATTAAAACAAAAATCATATAAATCGGACAAAAAGTTCCGGAGCAATCGGTGAACATACATAAAAAAAACAAAAAAAAAAACATACATAAGCGTCGAATTGATAACCTCCTCCTTTTTGATGTCGGTAAAAATGATTTTCATTTTATCCATAAAGGAAAAAATAATTATGTTTTACATTATATCTTTTATTTTAATAGTATACCTATCATCTTTTGTATTTTATATTTATATTTTTATGTTATTGAATATACCTACTTTTCGTATTTTTAATTAAACCCAGATTACCCCCTACATTAATGAAATAAAGATGAATAATTAGAAAAATACTTCTAAATTTAATGCAAATGATAAATTGAATTATGTTAATGCCAAAATGAAAATCGACAATTTAAAAAATTAGAATTGCGTAAAATCTGGACAAAAACATAAACTCATAGGTATATTCGAAATTAAGTTTAGCGGTATTTTTATCTGAAAAAATAGCTTTAATAATAAGAAATTAATTAATGTTGACCTTGGCAATTGTAACATTAACCCTTTGGGGGGCAGAAAAATTTTGTTCGTAAAATGATGAAATAATTGACTGACACCAGAATTTTCAAACGAATTTCTCAGAAAATAAAAACCTACACTTTTACACTTTCATTATAAAAGAAAAATTTTATTAAAATATTTGTGGTGTCGTTTGTCAGCTTTGGAATTAAAATTAGGTGGTCATGCTGTGTGACCACCGTCCTTGAAAGGGTTAAAACATGAATTTAACAAAAATCGAAAAATGTCTTTTTCATTATGTTTGTTTCAAAAGATGTTTTTTCCCTTTTTACTTCGAGACAATTTAATTTAAATACTTTCATAGTCATATTTTTAATTTATGTTCAGAATGTGGAGTCATTATAGTTACATTAAAAATCAATCAGTTTTGAAATACTTTGGGAAGAAACTCTCACAGCACTGCAAATTGCTAAAATTCTGACCTTCAAAGCTACTGAAAATACCCAGCACGATATTGACAATTTGGTTACATGTTTGCAGGAAGTATTAAAAACGTTTTGAAGAATCATTTACCTTATGAAAAGAGAAAAAGCAGCAGTCGGTCTTCAAAGATGACGGACAGAAACATCGCGCATCTATCTTATGTACAGCATCTAACACTGGCGCACCTTAATAATAAGATGCGCCATATAACTTAAAGAGATCTAAGTTAAGATCTTATATCTTTTACTGGCGCATCTTCTTGTCTTCTATCTAACACTGGCGCATCTTTCTCTAAGTGAATTTTGAATGTTTTAATGTCAAATGCGAGTCCTCGAATTTTTAGACGACTTTCTCACCAAGTCTCAACACGAAACGGAAAAAAATGGAAGATAATACAAAGATGGAACCGCTTTCTTTCTTTCTAACCGATGACCAGGCCTCTACCTGCCGGGTCATCCCAGCTGAATGGATTTGATACCTGGTATCGGGGCGGTAACCACCCAATCGCTGCGTAGCGGCAATGAATCTGACGAGAGCCTAGATCTTCATCCTATATCGGCTGTGCCTACTGCTTGGATGTGAACTTAGTTAATCCGGTTACTTAACATTTTGATCTTGTTGTTTGGTACCTGCGCTTTCTACTCAAGTTGGCCTCGTAATTTAGAACCTTGATCAGCTGACAAGACTTTCACCTGGCAAGGCACCTCCAGAGGTATAATTCACAGGTAACTTGGAGGACTTTGCACCCAAGACGGATTTTACATGCACCAGGAGCCATTAGCGTACATCGATTGACTCCAAACCGATGACCAGACCCTCTAGCTACCAGATTTCTCTAGCCTAACGAGTATACCTGCCTGGAATCGGGGCCATTGTCCGCTTGATCGCCTCATGGCAGCCATCCAGTAGACCGACGCACCGGCCGACCTAATTGCAGACGCAGAGCCTGTTATTTGCTGATTTCTCTGTTGTACCACTTGCTTAACTAATTGACTTTGTTGATTTGGCTCCTGCACATTACACACACATATCCTGCTTGGAGAGTAGGGAAATCTGGATTTTAGATGCGTAATCGGTGATGGGTACATGCCGTGAAAAGTGGTTCATGAACCAATTTAGAGGAAGGGAAAAAGAAAACAATGCGTGCCGCTGAAAGACAAGTATCACCATAGGAAAATTTGGGGCTGAAATGCAAAGCGAGCTCACGTTATTGGAGGTACGAGAGGTACGAGACTTCACCTTTTTACCGCAACCCACCGGGTAAAGATTGGCCCCGTTAGCTGTCCCATAGGAGCGGGTGTGGTAGCTCGTGCAGGCAGCAGCCTATATGCACATAATAAAGAGGCAGCAGTCAAAAAAAAAAAAAAAAACCTGAAAGGGAAGGGGTTAGTTGGGCATGTTTATTACACTTTTAACTTTAGGATTAGTTTTTAATAATTTGAAACAAATTATAATTATCCTATGCACCAGACCAGAGCTATCTAAGTGTAAAGGTTTCGATATTCCTTAAATTACTAGTAATTTGGTTAAGAGTCATTAACAGACATTAACTTAATTTGATGGGTACTTTGGCTGCTTATTAATAAGGGTGAATCTATAGCTTAGCAGGAGGGGGGGGATCGGGTCAAGTCCATCTCGGCAGGGGGGGTCAGTCACATACTAAGAGGGTTCCACTTCTTAATAATAATAATAATAATAGTTTTTCTTCATCGGAGGGGACACACTGTAAAAAAAAAAAAAAAAAAAAAAAAAAAAAAGCGCTAAAATGTGGAAATTGTACTGGCAATCGAGATGCTAGTACTATTTCCGTATTTTAACGAATTTTTTTCCCGTATATTCCTGAAAGAATTCCTTTTTTCACAAAGTTTTCCTTTTTTTCATATTTCTGTATTTAAGAATGTCCGCCTCAAAGACAAAATATATTATTTTTTCAAGGAGAAACTTACATATTTATGAATTTGATACTTCGCTTTTCAAGGACACTTTTACATCAAGGTGAGAAAATCACAATTTAATTCAAACAACACTAAATCACGGGAAGGTATTGTAGTAGAGATAATATTGTTCAACTGAGTATACAATTCTCAATATTTTACACATTTTTTTCTCCTATTATTTTGAATATTTAGCTTTTTAGTTTCGTGCTTTATAAAAAGTAAATTTTATTCTTTAAAATATTACAGGTATGAAAGAATGTATTAAGAGTAAAAATTGCTTCTTTTTTGCAAGATTTTTAAAATTTTATTTTAATATATAATTTTTTTATTCATTTAGTTTTGCAAGAATACCAACATAATGTTTTCAAACATGTACTTTTTCAAAATTTCCAAATTATTTGTATGATGATCTACTGTACAGTTAAATAAAGATAATTACTACATGGTATTAAAATAAATTTCTTTTATTGCTTATTAAACTTAGATAAACGTCCATATTATAATAATTTCATTATTATATTTCAGATATGGTTGAAATTTTATGTGCAAATCTGTTAAAGTGACAGATAAAAAAAATAAAATTAAAAGTAGATTTTTTCCTTTTAAAACATCTTAACAGAAACTTGAAAAAAAATAACAGTTTGCTATAAATAAGTCAAATGTTATTTTAAAATCGTAATGAAAAATAAACTGTAACATTTCCTTTTTAACGCTCTCAAACTTAAAAAGATATTAATAAGATTTCAATTTTTTTAAATATCGTAAAAATACGTTAGCTTTTAATATATATATATATATATAGCGAGTTGTTTAAATATACATTTTATAGATGGCGCCATAATTTTTATTGGTTTTATTTGAAAACTCGTGTAAAACATACTATTTAGCCATTATTGGAAAGTCATTAAATATATTTTCAATATAGAGCCATATTTAGCCATTAATTCAATAAAAATTTCAATAAAAATAATATCACTGTAAGACAGGTATGTACAACAACAAATAACTTTGCTTTCCAAACAAAAGCAACTATCTCAAACATCATTTGCGGAACTTGTGCTGTTTTTAAAGCAATACAGTAATATTCCATAAAATTTAGGAAAAACTTATTGGATTTATGCGGAATTCTCAAAATGTCAATTACGGAAATTGACGGTTTTCTTAGAAAAATGAAATTATTCCATAAAATTTTACGGAAAAATTTGTGTATATTGACGGATTTTTTTTACAGTGCACTATATTCTGTAAAAGCAGAATTCCTGCCTGCTTGTATTTTATTTTATGTTTGCACTTGTTTTTCACTATACATGTGATTTCGCTATTTTATTTACCAATTTCATGTTTTTAAAAAGTATTTGCGAAAAAATTTGCATCAAAAGAGATCTTGAGAATGTCGCCGTCTGAGCGATGAAACATACACTATATGGCCAAAGGTGACCGGTCACTTGCGATTTTAGACGTTTTGTAAAATATCTAGAAAAATACATGAGGAATTAATTTGAAACTGCATAGTATAGGTCTGCATAGTATAGTGCGTATATTTCCGCGAAGATTTTTTCCCGAAACCACATAGTGGACCGTCAACTAATTGAAAAAGAGCGAATATCTTTTGGATAACCCTGTTAAACCTAATGTAGCAAAAGCGTTCAAACACGAGACTATTAATAAGTGGCTTATTGTAATATACCGTGTTCATTTTTATGAGGATAGCTTGTATACTCGTAGAGAAATTAAGGTTTTTATAAAAACAGTCCCAAATTTCGCCAAGTTTTTTGCTTATAATTTGTAGAGTTCTTAACATTAAAAAAAAAGTTCTTTTCAGAAAATATGACAAACAACATTGTACATAATACCCTTCAATCAGAATTAAAAAATAATAAACATTGGGTAAAAAATGAGAAGGTTTACTAAAAAATGTTTCACTGTGCATGCGCGAATGCACTCAAAATATAATGTACATAATGTATTAGCTAAGTATATAGAGCAACTTTTGTGAAAGTCTCAAAACCATAGCTTGAAAATTCTGAAAATTATGGGCGATAAAATAAGCTCGAAATCCGTTGTTCCCAAAAAGAGGCAAAACGATGAAGGGTTGTATCAAATATCTGTTGATTAGTGCCAAGATAGCGTACACAATATTGCAAGTACTACTATATTTGGATACAACCCCTCATCTTTTTACTTACTTTTGGGAACAACGGATTTCGAGCTTATTGTATATATCCATTGATTAGTGCCAATTTAGTATACACAATATTGCACGTACTGTATGTGGATACAACCTCTCATCTTTTTGCTTCATTTTGGGAAGAAAGGATTTTGAGCTTATTCTATAAACGATTATTATCAGACTTTTCTAACTATGTTTTTGAGACTTTTACAAAAGTTGTTCTATACATTTAGCTAACACATTATGTACATTATATTTTGATTGCATTCGCGCATGCGCAGTGAAACATGTTTTAGTAAACCCGCTCATTTTTCATCTAATTTTTATTATTTTTTAATTCTGATTGCAGAGTATTGTGTACAATGTTGTTCGTCATATTTTCTGAAAAGAACTTATTTTTATATTAAGAACTCTGCAAATTATAAGCAAAAAACTTGGCGAAATTTGGGACTGTTTTTATAAAAACCTTAAATTCTCTACGAGTATACGTGCTATCCTCATAAAAATGAACACGGCATATTACAATACACCGTTTATTAATAATCTCGAGTTTGAACGCTTTTGCTACATTAGGTTTAACAGGGTTATCCAAAAGATATTCACTCTTTTTCAATTTGTTGACGGTCCCCTATGGAGTTTCGGGAAAAAATCTTCGCGGAAATATATGACTTATACCAGGGACGGCGAACCTATGGCACGCGGGAGATTATTTTCGGCACGGCATTGCAGGGCTCACGTGTTAAGCTAGATAATTAACAAAATGAAATTTTTGATACATGCAATTTGCAAATTTTGTGAAGAAAATACACACTAAACTATTATGATTGTTTCCTGCAAAATAGCTCGTTTGTTAAGAATGGAACTTCTGTTAACTTATGCGCAATATTTCCCCCTGATTGACTTTATTTTAGGACTTATGTGTAAATAGTTTTCATTTTGTAAATTCCGATGTGAAAATTATTAAATAAATATAATATATATTGTGTAAAATCTCTGTACTTCTAGAAAGTTGTTACGATGCAGTTAAATAAATTTACAAAAAAAAAAAAAAAAAAAAAAAACAGAAATTTTTTTTAAAATGTCAGTTGCCATGCTTTAAACCCCAGCGTTTCATGTAATGAAAATGCACAAATTGCATTATCTTGAATTTAGACTTGCCGAGTTTTTCTAAATTAGATTGTTCGTCGTTGTCATACAGATTAAATAAACTGAAATGCAACTTTATAAACCTCAATCTATCTCAGTATTGAGTCAAAAAAATTATATTGAGAGAATTAGGAGATTATCGGGAAATAACGATTATCAACAAAAATTCCGATGGTGAAATTATGATAAATTGGAATTTCAAATTCAATTCCAAAGTAAAAAGGGTTTTTTTAAAGAAACCATTTTGATATATATATTTTTTTTTCTCATAGTTATTTTTATTTTTATTTTAATTATTTTATTTATTTATTTATTTATTTATTTTTGGTGGGGGGGTGGGGGTGGGGTGGGGGGTGGGGCATGAAAAGAACGAAAAACTCAAGTAGAAACCTGTTATCAGGTTCCTCCAACTCAGCTGGCATTGTCTTAAGGAAAAATTCAAATCCGAAGCTGATCTGAATTATTTGGCATCTAAGACGTAAGAAGAGGAATAGGATTTTGCAAAATACTTAAGTATATTACAAAATGTTACCCATATATTTTAAATCCTAAAATCAGTATTTTAATTAATTTTGCTGTTTTGATCCACTAAATTTGGTGGCACGCCGTGATCATTTAAAATATTTTAGGGGGAAAATTGGCACGCGGATGCGAAAAGGTTTGCCGACCCTGACCTATACTATAATGTTTACACACCTGCAGTTTCAGGTTAATTCTTCATGTATTTTCCTAGATATTTAACAAAGCGTCTAAAATCACAAGTGACCGGTCACCTTTGGCCATATACTGTATGTCGTTCTGAATAAAGGTATTTATATGCCTTTTATGTGTATATTTTAATCACTTTTAGGAATTTTTTAGCTTAGTCTACCTATTATTATTTAGTCATGGATACAAATATGTCTGAAAATTTAAATGTAATATTTTGTACTACTCTAAGTATACACCAGATAACGCCCATGTTCCTGAAAAAAAAAAAAAAAAAAAAAAAAAAAAAGTTATAGATTTAGATATTTTGGAATGAACCTGGTAGAAGAATCCAAACACCTACTGAGTTCAAGGCACTGCAATATATAAAATGCACGCATGTGTCCATACAAAAAAAAAAAAAAAAAAAAAAAAAGAAGACGCTGCCAAATCCTGGGGGCAAGGTCGTAACTATTGACTGCCTTTTTGGCTCGACTGAACTAAAGGTTGTCAACGATTGTCCTTCAAAACGCCCTTCGGCATTGAATTTGTAGATTTAGTAAAATAGAAATCGATAGAAGATAACTTAGTTTAGTAGGAATCTGTATTATTGAATATTTTTTATCAAGCGTGAGGTCGTTATATCTTTTCTAAGAAACCTTCTCTAAAACACGTACAGTGGCAAATTTTTATTGAAAAATCCATTTCAGCATACTAAACTTTTATCTGAAAAATCAAAAGGGATAAGTCATTTAAAAATTAAATTTTATTCATATTGAATTGAAACAATTAGCAATTACAACTGAAAGATGGTTTGATTTTTGAGTTAGAAAATGAGTTTCAGTCGTAAAATAGAAAATTTCAGAGAATCGTGAAAACAGTCTTTTTTCATTTTCTAAAGTACACGATTTAAAATCAATATGAAACTGAAAACTGCCTTGTACTTCTGCAAATCGGCAGACGCACTTAAAATAATCACATCATTAAACTAAGATAAAATACAATTCTGTGAATAAGAAATACACTTGCTGTACGGTTCCCAACTGGTTCTAAAAATCGGTTCTAAAGATGTTTTTTGTCCTAAAATATATATATAATTTTTAAACACCGTTAAAAAAAAAGAAAAAAATGTGAATGCCAATTTTATTTTAATCGTTTTTTTTTTCTTCTGTACATTTCAAATTCCACCTGCACTTTCCGGATAATTACATAAGGGCGTGAGTTTCAAATCTCGCCCTATCCAAAATTTAAAAAATCGAGTTATTTACCGTAAAAAAAAAAGAAAAAAATCTGAATGCCGATTTTATTTTAATCGTTTTTTCTGCACATTTCAAATTCCACCTCCACTTTCCGGATAACGTACATAAGGACGTGAGTTTCAAATCTCGCCCTATCCAAGATTTAAAAAATCGAGTTATTGCCTATGACTCCTCAAAAAATACAGGTTTTCGACTTTGAAAATCTATTCACCAATATACCTATTGATTGTCTATATAATATTTTAATGAACATTTTTTATTTATTTTGTTTAAATGAAGAATTGAATATTAATAGAGAATTATTTTTAAGTTTATGTCATTTTTGTTTCTATAATAATTACGTAACTGTCAATAACAATACTTTCAATCAGATCTGTGGATTTGGGATGGGGACAAATTATTCAAGTACTGCTGCTACTTTTTTTATGAATTTAAATATACAATGAAATATAATAAATCTTTAAGTGTTTTTACGTATATTGATGATATTTTGATTTTCAATTTTGACTTTATTAATGAATATGACATCAGATATCCAAACTGTTTAAAGTTGAATAGTTCAAACGGTGATGATTACAGGATTAACAACAGGATTCGTATCAATATTAACCTTTGCATAAAAATCTACATTACCTAATTCACCTTCTATTTTTTCAATGTAAAATTTTCTACATATTATTGTATAATTGTTGGCGGATTTGTGTACAGGGACAACAACAAAACTATTATGTAAATTTTTAATAAATTCTACATCTTCATCATTAAAAAAT
The DNA here is from genome assembly GCA_963932465.1 of Maratus speciosus. Taxonomy (NCBI): domain Eukaryota; kingdom Metazoa; phylum Arthropoda; class Arachnida; order Araneae; family Salticidae; genus Maratus; species Maratus speciosus. The sequence goes on along the minus strand of OZ010795.1, from coordinate 342,326,744 downwards.
TGATATTCATACGTATCTGAATTTAAACAATCTCTCAAAAATTACTGAAATGCCCCGAAAGGGATGGAGATCTCAACTTTCAAAAACATTACATATACCTAATTCAATTCATACCTTAAGACTTTTAAGTCTTTAGGTATATTGATGATATTCTGATTTTCAATTTTGATTTTACCAACGAATGTGACATCATATATCCAAACTGTTTAAAGTTGAATAGGACAAACGGTGATGATTACAATGCAGATTTTTTAAATATTTCTTTTAATATTTTTGATAGTAAATTAATTTTGGATTTGTATGATAAAAGAAATAGTTTTCAATTTTTTACAAGAAGTATTGCTTTCTAATTTACATAAATATTATAATTAATCAATTAATTCGCTTTAATAAAATTTTTGGCAGTGATAGTAATTTTTATAGACAATTTTTTTAAGTTTTAAGCTAATCTTTTTTACAATAATAATTATCCTATGAATTTTTTGAAATATTATTTAAAGATTGTTTTGAAAAATGAATGGCAACACTGTGGTTTGGCGGGGTGACCAACTTATGGTAGCATGCTTCCTGAATATTCTATATGATGTGTGAGCCCTAAAGTCTTACATAAAAAAACGGGTTTAGATGGATGTTTGAATAGATGGAGGCTTGCATACTAGGATTTGAAAATTTTTGAATTTGGATGTGGAAAGAAAATTAATGGTTTGTTGTTATTGCCAGGTGGGGGACATTATGCAGGTATTTCTGTTTCATGTTTATGTATTTTTCTTGTAGGTTTGGGTGGGTGTACGTAGGGTGTACGTAATTCTGCTTTAATTTGTTTATCTTTTAATAATATTTAAGTCGCAATTTTAAATAAACATTCTAAAAGACATTTTTTAAAGCCTTTTTGTTTTGTAATTTAATGATGCTTTGTTTAGACTACTTTTTTGTTTACGTTTGGTTTATTTACCTTTTTAAATTTTATATCTAAAATGACAATAGGTTTTTTTTTTTTTTTCTGTATTGAGTGCAGGATAAACGTGTGTTCAGAAACATGCAAGTTGTTAACAGTGGGAGTGGAGTTAGGTCTGTCTGTCCACCCACTGATGAAGAGCAGACAGTTTTTTACCTGTATTTTTTTTTTTTTTTTTTTTTTTTTTTTACCTGTGTAATTTAAATTTGAAGGTTTTGGGATTTTTATAGTTAAATGTTATAAATATTGTTGATATACACCTTCTTTCCAAAGTTATGGTGTATTTGCATTTTTATTTATTGATAAGATACATTTTGTTGCATTTAATGTGAGCTGCTTTTGGCGCCTATTATGCAATATTTTTTCATTAATTATACATCATATATATATATATATATACATATATATATAAACCAGTATAAGATTATATTTAGCCTGAACCAGAGCACCCCCCCCCCCCACAGAACAAGAAGAACAAGAAAAAAAATAACTATGTAAAAAATTAAAATTTTAACAAAAACTAGGAAAAAATAGGTTGCGGCCTCATCGGCAGTGGGTTATATTTCAAAAGCAGCCAAGCATTCAAAAATGTAGATAAAATATGCATTAGTGGCAGTGGGTTTCGGCCAGAACAGTGATAGCATAATCAAATGTTAAACATTCGATGGCTATTATAACATGCTCCCCTACCGGATGACCAAAGACCCCCCCCCCCCCCCCCAATGAATTTGGATTGGTTGATTTGATGTTAGATTCTGCTTTGTTTAGTTTGTTTTATGTTTTACATTTGGGTTGTGGCAATGTGGCTAAGTTGGTTGAGTGTGGTATTTTTTTCAACGACCATATTTTAGCATCTTTTACTGTGTTCCAGGTGAGGCATTCATTTAATAATGTTGGAGTAGGGTCCGGTGGGGGAGCATGTGATAATAGCCATCGAATGTTTAACATTTGATTTTGCTATCACTGTTCTGGCCGAAACCCACTGCCACTAATGCATATTTTATCTACATTTTTGAGTGCTCGGCTGCTTTTGAAATATAACCCACTGCCTATGAGGCCGCAGCCTATTTTTTCCTATTTTTTGTTAAAATTTTAATTTTTTACATAGTTATTTTTTTTCTTGTTCTTCTTGTTCTGTGAGGGGGGGGGGGGAGGGGTGCGCTGGTTCACGCTAAATATAACCTTATACTGGTTTATATTGAATTTATGTGTTTTACTGCAGCTGTTTGGCTCATTTCACATGAATATAATTTCTTTTTTGTTGGTGATTACTATACTTTACGTTTATATATATATATATATACCATTACGGAGGGTTGAGGTCGGGAATGCTAAAAAAAGTTTAAAACCTTATATGTTTTTATGCGTGTGAGCGTGTATAAGTGTATGTATACTTGCTTATATATTGTATGGACATATAAAAAAAAAAAAAAAAAAAAAAAAAAAAAATTCGGGGTATCATGCATATAACATAAGAAATTTTCACATATTGCATCATCATTTAAGGATATATTTTACTATCTCAATATTCCTCATTTCTTTTTAAATTTTCACATTTACATAATACAAGGCTAAATTTTACTATCTCAAATATTCCTCATCTTTTTAAATGTTATTTATAATCTCATTTTTTTATATTACAATTTTTTGTCTTTAAAACGTTAATTTAATCAATAGCCCTTTTATTTATTTTTATATAATTCTTTATTTATTTATTTGTATTAATTTACTCCTTTTCTTTATTTTATTTTGTATTCACCCAGTACTTATTAAGTTTATTCCTATTTTTTCATTCTAGTTTAACTAAAAGTTAATCTAAGTCTTTTCTTGATTTCTTCAATCATTTTCATTCCTTTTATTTTTTATTAGGCTTAAGATGGCAACAGTAAACATTATTGTTATTAATCCAGTTCCAATTTACATTTTTCCTTTCTCACACCAGATGGCAGCACAGTTATGGGTTTCACTCAGATGCCCAACTGTAGATCACATGTTAAAATAGTCTTAACTTTGTTTTTTCATGCTGATATGCAGTAGTTTTGACTCTTAGTATGTCATTCAGGTATTGTGCTCTAATAATTTTTAATATCCTGTATGAGGTGTATCTTTCTTTGGATCTCTTAGCTTTTTATTATCTATTTTCTGTAATGTTTGCGTTATAAGGAGCTAAATTTTGTCATTTTAGACTTAATGCCGACAAAATTGGATGAAATAACGCATCTTCTATGAATGAACTCACAAGCTCCTCTGATGATTCTGTGAGTCATTCATAGTTTCTTATTTTACATACTGGTTTCCTATGTTGATTTCCAAATTATATATATATACACTGCTCAAAACAATTAAAGGATATTTGAAGTTTTATATAAAATAAAGATATAAACGAAAATTTTTTTTTGCCGAAAATAGAAGAAGAGAATCACAAATGCAAATTTTTCTGGTTTTCAAACTGTGGAGTATGCAAATTTTGAGTTCGACGTCAAAAACGTCGATTCAGCGGCAGCGAATGAAATTTGACTTTCAACTGGATAAAAGAGAATGAAGACAAGGATGATCGGCATTCAGTGATTGCTTTGTTTCGATGAGTACGATGTCTCAGCGAAGTCATTTGACAGATTCAGAAGCTTTGAGAATTGTTGGTAGGTTAGAAGGGGGCCAAACTCAAGCCGAAGTAGCGCAAGCCATTGGAGTGTCACAAAGTGTCATTTCCAGGATCTGGAACCGTTTTTTGGAGAGTGGATGTGCAGGCCAAAGACCAGGGCAAGGTCGTAGACGGGCAACAACGCCCAATGAAGATCGGTATTTAGCGTTAACAACTCGGAGACACCGAACCATGAATGCTACTCTTCTCCAACAACACCTTCGCTCGGCTACAGGCACCACGATTTCAACTCAGACTGTCCGAAACCGGCTCCATGCTGTAGGTCTGTATGCTCGCCGAGCGATGGTATGTGTTAGATTAACATCAAGGCATCGTCGCGACCGCACGGAGTGGGCAACCGAGCATGTCAACTGGAGGAGAAATGAATGGAGCAATATTCTGTTTTCTGACGAGTCCCGTTTTTCTGTGCATCCGGATAATAGGCGTATTTTCATCTGGAGGGACCGTGGCAGTAGGAATAATCCTGCGTTTGTGCACGAAAGTGTCAGATTTGGCGGTGGAGGAGTGTTGATGTATGGTGGCATCTCCATTGACGGGCGCACTGACCTCTACATCATTCGAGATGGAGCTCTGACTGGTCGCCGATATAGGGATGAGATCCTCAGACCTATTGTAGTCCCTTACGCTGCAGCAATCGGAGATAACTTCATTTTAATGGACGATAACTGCAGGCCACATCGTGCAAACCTGGTGGAGGATTTCCTTTTCGAGGAAGGAATCGTTCGAATGGAATGGCCAGCGTGTTCTCCAGACATGAATCCAATCGAGCACGTTTGGGACGCTCTAGGAAGACGAGTTTCTGGCCGCCAACAACCCCCACAAACTCTCCAAGAACTGGAAAGAGCTCTTCTGGAAGAGTGGGGCAGAATACCCCAACTCGTCATTAATAGCCTCATTGAGTCCATGCCTCAAAGGTGTTCAACGTTGCTGGCCGCCCGTGGAAACCATACCCCCTACTGAAAATGATTTTCTTTGAAGAAAACACCTTTTCTTATTCTTTTTTTCTCATATGCACAAATTGTGTTTTTTTCCTTTAGTACACAAATGCGCAATAAAATGCATTTTTTTCTGCCAAACATGTGTAATTTATTCTCATATAACCTACTATGTCTGTCGACCATGTATCAATCAGCTAAACAGGTTTACCAGATACAAAATCCACCTAAAACTGCAATATCCTTTAATTGTTTTGAGCAGTGTATATATCCTCCTGAGAAACAAGCAAAATGTAATGCGTAAATTTTTTTAAATATGAGTTGTTTTTTTTTTTTTTTTTTTTTTCAACAAATAGGCATCAAAAATGACGTTTTTAAAGAAATTAATAAATTTCGATTTTTTAATTTTGTTTTACAGCACATTCATCTAAATGGGTGTTTAGGCCATAACTCGCTTTAAAGTAATTAAAAAAAAAATGCTAGAAGTATGGGAAAGAATAGAATTTATTATAAAGAACATAAGGCAAGTATTAACATTTGATTTAAAATTGCAAAATAAAAACAGTTTAAACAAATTAAAATAACATAAAAGCGAAAATTATCAGCAGAACGTAGAATTCCAACTTGACTCATTTATTACGCCACTTTGTAAACAAATTAGTTACCGTTGCCAAAATCCAAAAGCTGAATGTTGATTTTTGATTCATCCATTACCAAAACCAATGGTTTTAGACTGCTACAATGAAATTTAACGCAATAGAAGGAGAAAGCAAAACATCTATTTAAATGGATGCCAGGTCTCAGGAGGTTAAATATATATATATTCTGATGATTATGTGGGTTATTCATAGTTTCTTATTTTACATACTGGTTTCCAATGTTGTCTCTGTATGACTGATTGGTAATGTTTCAATGGAGCTTGATACGCATGCTCAGGTGTACTCTTCCAAAGGTAGTTAGGGCCACAACTCTAAGTTCGTATGGATAGATTTTCGATTAAAAAAATAGAATAATGCAAGTCTGAGGGCGTTAGTACTCCCACACTGCTGAAGCAGTTGAAATGCGAATAGCATTTCCAGAACCTTCCTGCTAGACATGAATGCGCTTAGCACTTCCTTCTTACGCTGTCAAAGGCAATGAAGACCCCTAACTCTAGGTTCGTTTGGATAGATTTTCATTTAAAAATACAAAATCATACAAGTTCGAGGTTGTATACTGCCGAAGGAGGACCCCGAACATTAGGCCTCGTTTTGAAAGATTTTCGTCTAGAAATATAAATTCATCCAACATTGTTTTGAAGTATATTTAAATGTTATTATTACAGGGTACGGGCAATGCCGGGTGGGTCAGCTAGTAATAATAATAAAAAATGAAAAAACTAAAACTTTAAAAGAAATTCATACTTCTAGGTAGATAGCCATTATTAAAAGTATCACAGGAAAATAAGTAACGAAACTTTAACGTTTAAAAGACAATTATAATTTTAATAAATAATCTCTTTAAGAAAAGAAAAAGAAAAACCTAAAAGAAAATCGTATTTCAAATAGGAATACTTAAATAAACTAGTCGGATGTACCAATCCCAAAACTTTCTTCTATCTCATACATGTTAATACTTCAACATTCGCTATCACACTGCCAAAATTAAATGGCAATCTATGCATCTCATGAGGATTCTAAAGATATGAAATTCCGTGCATTAGTTCTTGAGGTATGACTATCGCTGAAATCGTCTAAATCCTGCAAAATGCTGCCTAGCAGCGCCACCTATTGGGTGATTTATACCAAATCCTAATCAGCAACAATTTATGTCAACGTCTGACTGAATCTGAAGTTTGGAAAAAATCCGTGCATTAGTTTTTGAGATAGAGCTATAGCGAAAATCGTGAAAATTCCTGCATAGCAGCTCCACCTATTGTGTGATTAACACCAAAACCTAATTAACAATAACTTGTGTCAACATACAACTAAATCTGAAGTTAGATGAAAATTCGTCCATTAGTTCTATAGATAGAGCTATTGAGGCAATCGTGAAAAAGGCAGCACCGAAGCGCCACCTGTCGGGCGATTTACACCAACACATAATCAGTAGCAAGTCATATCAAGGACTAACTGAATCTGAAGTTTGATGAAAATCCGTGCGTTAGTTCTTAAGACAGTGCTATTGGGGAAATCGTGTAAATCCTGCAAAATTCATCATAACAGCGCCACCTGTTGGGCGATTTACACCAAAACGTAATCAGCATCAATTCATATCAAGGACTAACTAAATCTAAAATTTGATCAAAATCCGTGCATTAGTTCGTGAGATTGAGCTATTGCAAAAATCGTGAAAAATGCAGCATAGCAGCGTCACCTGTTGAGCGATTTACACCAAAAACTAATCAGCATCAATTTGTATTAGGGACTAACTGAATATAAATTTTTATTAAATTCTGTGCATTAGTTCTTGAGATAGAGCACCCACAAAATTTGTGTCACATACACACAGACAGACTCACAGAGTCACAGACAGACATTTTGTAAAAACACGTTTTTTGGAATCTCTGACCCCTAAAACGTGTAAATCCGTCGAAAACCGGAATTCGAAAATTTACATGAATCCAATACTTTCTTCTTGTAAAGATAGAAGAAAGGAAAAAAGGAAAGAAAAAAGTTATTTTCGAAATCCTTCTCCCCCCCCCCCCCCGCCCATAAATAAATAAATTATTAAAAAATCATTTATAATTGTACTAGAAACTAGATTATCCATTTAAAAAGATAGATACAATTCACTTAAACTTAAAAAGAAAAAAAAAACCAGACTTCAATTATTTGAGGGTTTGCACTACAATAATCCTAGAAGCAAAAGCGTATAAAGAAGGACGAAAATCGCCAGATAGTGGCTTTCTCGTCAAACAGCTATGTCACTTGATGAGAATAATTGAAAATGGAGTATTTTAAAGATGTTTATTTATTTTTTTGTTGAATTTCTAAAAAAGTACTGAAGCAATAGTGATGAAATTTAAGTGGATTATTCCAGAGTATCTTCTTACAAAAAAAAAAAGAATCGGTCGCGTAGTTTCGGAGTAAGCGACGAACATACATTAGAAAAATAAAAAAGACGAGTTTTCGTAGTTCTGTTGAACATCGGCTGCCAGTGCGGCGATGGGCACTTCGAATCCAGCTAACCTAGCAATTCGCAAGCAGCTAACGTTCAACAGGTTGAGGGGAAAATATTGATTTTATTGGTTTTTGTTCAATTTTTTAAAAAGTGTCGAACCAATTTTCATGAAATTTAAATACAACCATTTCGAGAGTATCCTCTTTCAATAATAATTTAGAAAAAAAATCACGTCAATTGGTCGTGTAGTTTCGGAGTAATCTGTGAACATAGATAAAAAAAAAAAAAAAAAAAAAAAAAAAAGAAGAAGAAGAAGAAAAAAACACATACGTATGGAATTGATAACCTCCTCTTTTTAAGTCTGTGAACAAGTAAAAAATAAATTAAAAAAATCAGAAAACCCGACTGCGTAAAAAGCGAACTAATTAATTATATCTCAACAATATGAAACTATTTTTTATATTACCTACCTATTTCTTTTATTTACTTGTATTGAAGACTTTTAAGTTGTGTTTAATTGTTAGTTCCTACCTATAAACACTGTTTTGATGAGGCCAATAGACGTCTATGATGGTTAGAGTTGCAGTAAAGCTAGAGATCCTACCTACACAACTTGCAGGTTGTGCAATATTTAAACGGAGCTTCTGGCTGTAAAATAATCAATGAAACATCGTCTTCATTTTGAAAGACCTATCCAATTATATAACACTCAATAGGGTGCGTAAAAAAATTTTTTTCGTCTCTACCGCTATTTTGTATTTTACGGCCACCATTTTGAATCTCTAAAAACAAAATCTAGCCTATAATCATCGGACGGTCAAGGCGAATCGATAGAGACCTCATTCATTAAAATCCATCCAGCCGTTGGGATGTTTCGAGGGTATAAAGAAATCCACATACCCAGATGCGCGTTAAACACATAACCCTTCTTGCCAGTCGGATAAAAAGGAAATAATACATCTAAACAAATACTCAGATTAAAGAAAAAAAATAATGCTGTCGACGAGGATGGGATTCGAACCCACGCGGGCAGAGCCCAATGGATTAGCAGTCCATCGCCTTAACCACTCGGCCACCTCGTCTTGCAGATATATTTTATCTGCTGTTATCTAAATAAAACAAAAAAGAACACGTACACGTATGCAAATAGTGTAGATATGTGAATGATAAAAAATAGGAACTATCAAGTGAATGCTCCGTTGCTGGTGACAATGGCAATATTTTTAAACTTGCACTGATTTATTAATTGAAAGAAGAAAAGAAAAGAAAACGATGAAGTTAAATGATTTGACTGATATCCGTAAAGAAGAAAAAAAAAAAAAGAAAGAAAGAAAGAAATGAAAAATAGAGAGATACAACTCACATTAGAAAGGAAATCATACTTCTAAACATATATTCACTTTTAAAAATAAATATAAAAAAATATGACGAGGATGAGATTCGAGCTCACATGGGCAGAGAGACCAATGGATGTCTTTTTGAAGTGCGTCGTTGTCTGGCCTTATCTAAATAAAGAAAACACGTGCACTTATGCAAATATTTCAGATGAATGTTCCCTCTGTGGTTCATTTGGGGAAAAATAAAATGTATGCTCATTTTATGCATTAATCTTATGGCTGTTTATATACTTAAAACCTTTAGTTTTAAAATACCAATTCTAAGAGATAAAATTATTCTTTAACTCTTTGAGGGGCGGTGGTATGTTTATGAAATCACATAATTTTAATTCCCAAACGCCTCAATGGCACCAGAATTTTAATGAAAATTTTTTTTAGGTTTATTACATATGTGAAATGTAGCTCTTTCTTATTTACAATTAAATTTGTTTGTAAATTCCGGTGTCATTTATGTATTTCAACATTTTAGGAATGAAAATACTTTGACGCTGAAAGGGGTTAACCCTTTGGGGAAGCGCGACCGGTATACGTGCCACGTAAGATGCTCAGAATCCGTGATTATTCTCGCCAGTAAATATTTATTATAAATTTTGTCTTATTTAATCCGAGCATTTTTCCGAATCAATTAGGTAAAAATTTCTGTCTTGAAAAACCGACAAATCTCTATTTAGATAAAAATAAAATATTTAATTAAAAAATTGAAAAAAAAAACCCTTACAAAATTTGACAAATTTAACACGTTCACTGCCAAAACTATAAAGTAAGAATTTTCAAATTTCTTGTTGAAAGTCGTCTGCCACCACAAATTCAGAAAGGTAAATTTCGCTTTACTAATACAGCGAAATTTCTGCCAATAAATAAGGCATTTTTTTTAAATTCTAAAATAGTGGTGACAAAGTAATTTATAAATTAAAGCCACGAGTTCGCAGTGAATGGGTTAAAAAGTGATTGGACACTGTACGCAATAATGTAGTTCAGTAACCACAAAAAATTGTTAAATGCATAGTTTTTGATCCTATACAACATTTTTAATTGAACTATATTAATCAAGTTCAACATTAAATAACGCTTTAAAAAATTCTTCTATTTAAAAACTGCCTTTTTCATATTTATCGTACATATTTATATAAAACTACCAGTTTTCATGTTTTTTTTAGGCAATATATTAAAAAAAAAAAAAAAGCTGAGAAAGAGTTCAAGTCGCAGTAAATCCAATCACACCAGCGGCAGCAACAGCAGTGTTAGTTACACTTTTATAGAATAGAATTTCAAAAATGCGAAAAGATTTTTTTATACATATAAATTTATAAAATATTTAGCATCAAACTTTTTAACATCTCTCTGCACCTCTTTGGATTCCACTTTGAACTCGCATTTAACTAAAAATCATACTGAAATAATATGTGCCAAATATAATTTAACACATAAATGAAACAAAAATAATCTTGATATATTGTTTTGCATGCGTTTCAGAGTGATATGAGAATTAAAATAAATATTTTCAGCGAGGTACATTTTAAACAGAATTTTAATTCCAATAACAGATATTAAGACGTTTTAATAATAATAAAAAAATATTAAAAAATAAAAAATAAAATCTTAAAATTCTGGCATGAAGTAAAAACAACATTAAGAAAAAAGCCTGAGCTCAGACGTTCTCTTTTATGTTTTTCTCGTTTCCTATTTAAATTATCATTTCCTCTTGCAATTTCTACGCTATTGAAGTCTGAAAATGTAATTGCAGGGACTTATTGCTGTATCCAAGGATACCGTTGTAATTATGTGGTTAATGTGGGTTTTTTTCCTCTTAAGATCATCGTGCCTAAATGCGTTGCGATTTCTGTTACGCTTATTACATTTATAGTATATTTCGAATTTTATTAAATACACAATGCCAGATACAAGCAAAAAAAGATTGATTATTATATTTCTAAACCATATTTTCTGGAAACTAAGCAAAAATATATAATTGTCACACCCAAGTCATACAGATATAATTTTTCTTTCTTTCTTTTTGTAGTTACCGATTACGCCTGGGATATTGAATATTTTAGCTGCATGAACTTTTCCATTGCTAATTAGGCGTATATCCAACAGGGTGAATAAGTGTCCAAACCGGGACTCGAACCCGTGTCTTTGGTACAGTGCACCAATGTTCTACCAACTGAACCATTTGGACGGCACCCTGCCTCGCACTCATCACACTTGGCTTGGAAACTTTTTCACTTTGTTCGCTTTATGCCTTGTTAGCAATTGAAAAATTCATGCAATTAAAATATCCAGGTCATTATTGTCACATTTAAAGCAATAAAACCTAAATGAAATGTTAAAGGTACGTATAAGTCAGTGGCGTGGCGTGAAAATTTTCGGTGGTCATCGCAATTATTTAAGTTTGTGGTGAAAAATTATTAACTCTAAAATTCAATGGTTGAATGTTCAAAAAAGAAACTTTATATCTTACCTTCACTTATACATGAACTCCATATGTTCTGCTAAAACTGGATCGTAGAGTTTTAAAAGCTTATTAAGAGTTTTAAAATATTGCTTGGTCATCGCCGCATCCAGCGATGACCGGACGCCACGCCACTGGTATAAGTGACAATGCATTTTATGCAGTGCAGTTCATCATAATTTTGTTTTTTTGCCAGTTTTTAAATAATTAATATTGCATTATAATTAATGAATCAATTAACATTAATACTTTAAATACTTTTCTTTTTGACAATTAATAAACGAGAAACAAGAAATGAAAGAGTAATACAACATTAATTTTACCAAAACAATGTTCGTTATTGTAGGTTCTTACAAAACTGTTTCATAAACTATTTTTCTCTTTTGGAAATTTCTGGAATGATTTAGTTGTTCCTCAATTTTAACAAATATAATGTAATAGCTGTCAACATTATCGTTTCCCCCCCCCCCCCACCTCCAGATAATATAAACATAATTTGAGCCAGAAAAATCACTTAGAAATTTTCCTTCTTTGCACGTGGTTATTTATTCACTTATCTTATTTTCACTTTCCAACATAGTTGACAAGTGTTTATGAATTCGGTTTTTCTGCCCGCACTGTAAAAAAAAAATAATGCCAGTTTACCGGTAGGAATCGGAAAAATAGTTGCCCTTATCGTACCGGAATAATTTTCAACCCAGCTCGGAATAAAATCCGTAAAATACCGTTTTACTGACTATTTCCTTATTTTTACGGATTTTATTCCGAGCTGGGTCGGAAATTATTCCGGTACGATAAGGGCAACTATTTTTCCGATTCCTACCGGAAAACTGGCAGTATTTTTTTTTACAGTGTACGGTGCAATGGGAAAAATCGTTGGCGGTATGATATTACACTATTTTAAACATATTTAAGTTTATATATATCACTTTGGTGTACTACAAGGTGCTTGCTATTAAATATGGTACACTGTAAAAAAAAAAAAAAAAAAAAAAAAAAAAAAATACTGCCAGTTTTCCGGTATGAATAGGAAAAATAGTTGCCCTTATCGTACCGGAATAATTTCCGACCCAGCTCGGAATAAAATACGTAAAAATAAGAAAATAGTCAGTAAAACGGTATTTTACGGATTTTATTCCGAGCTGGGTTGGAAATTATTCCGGTAGGATAAGGGCAACTATTTTTCCGATTCCTACCGGAAAACTGGCATTATTTTTTTTTTACAGTGTATGCATAGAATTTATCTTTCATTTACAAGGTCACACAAAAGAATTCGGCTACAGTAGAAAAGGAACACTAATTGAACTATTAAGAGGCTACTTCAGTCAAATGAAAAGACCAGTTCGCAAATGTTAATCCTATGGAAGAAATTTATAACGATATCTGGGTTGCATTTCAATATTTTTAAATGATTTTTTTTGCATTGGATAGCTGAGATCGATCTGTATGTAGGCCGTTTTTTACTTGTTCGATTTTAATTACAATTTTCTTTTATGAGGATGCTTTCAGTTTCAAAACCGGTTCTGAAAATGAAAGTGTCCTCATTAAAAATATCTGTTAACAAAATAGAAAATGTAAAAAATGGCCTTTGTACAGATCGATCTCAGCTATCCAGTGCAAAAAAAAGTCATTTAAAAATATTGAAATGCAACCGAGATATCGTTATAAATTTCTTGCATAGGATTAACATTAGCGAACGGGTCTTCTCACTTGACTGAAGTAGCCTCTTAAAGCCTAGGATCAATAATTTCTGGAAGTGCATTTTTAGTTGTGGTAAGCGTTTTTAAATTTAATTATTTTTTTAATATTGCTTGTTGTGTATAAATTCTATGGATCATGTACAGCTGGTGATATACCAACGACAGCGTTCTTTTCAAATTTCTCCTTTGCATTTCAAAGGTTTTAAATGATTTTTTAAATAAAAAAATTGAGTTTTTTTTTCTCACAAAATGGTCTTTTCACACTTTCAAAATCAACGCCTCATTTACTCTTTTTCTTTTTCTGATGCACATTTGGGATTTATGAATTTTATAAAATTTGTAGTACCTCATTCAGCTTTTTCATATATTTCCTAGATTAAATGTGTTCAAGACAGTTAGTTTAAGATGCATCCTTAAGTAGTTTTACGTAAAAAAAGTTTCTTCGTGTGACATATAGTAAAACGAATGAAAACACAAGTCTTACAATAAATAGTCGAAAATAAACAATTTAAAAAATTATAAAATACAATAATAAACAAAAGAAGTGTAAAGTTTTTTATAATAAAAAAAAAAATATTTGATATCTAAAATCACTTAAAAGATTTGTTTTCAATATAATTATTTTGATATAGGTTCTATTTTGAACTTTCGATTTTTAATTTTTTGAATATTCAACGCTGTAAAAAAAAAATCCGACTAGCTTTCCTGTAGGAATCGGAAAAATAGTTGCCCTTATCGTACCGGAAATTTTCCTACCCAGCTCGGAATAAAATCCGTAAAATCGGAATAAAATTAAAAAAATACCGTTTTAATGAATGTTTCCTTTTTTTTACGGATTTTATTCCGAGCTGGGTCGGAAAATTTTCCAGTACGATAAGGGCAACTATTTTTCCGATTCCTACAGGAAAACTCCTCGGATTTTTTTACAGTGAATATATTTAATTTCGTACTTATTTCTTTTATTTTTAATCTATAACATTTTTCCAAAATAAGGCAAAAAAAATTACAGAGCAAATTTGGAAAGTACTCCCTACCCCTCTAAAAAATGATCCCCCCGTTGGGAACCACTGATCAAAAGATAAAATCTAAGGCCCTACCAATGGCTGAGAGGTTCTACTCTCAAAGATGGTAGGCGAGGGTTCGAACCCAATCGCGCCAGTCGGCCTATTCATTCGGAGTTTTGCGTGGTTTTCTTCGAAGCTTTCGTAAATACGTGTTAGTATCCCTTAGGAAGACCCCCCCCCCCCCCCCCCACGGAGTGCATCTCCACTCAGGCCCAGTAGCGCCTACTTTTCAAAAATATTGGGTGGGCTCAAAAATTTTTGTGTAAAATAATATATATATTTTTTTCTTAGTGTGTATGTGTGTGAAGAGACAGTGGGGAGGAGAAAATGGCCAAAGGTGATAATTCGAAATTAAATTATCTTTTTCTAAGCAAATTTTTAAATTATTATAATTTTATTACAATTTTATAAATAATTTTATTAAATTGTATTCTTATAAGTTCTTCCTTATAAATACATTAACATTTATTTTAAATAACATTGGAATTGCTAACTATTGAAAGTGCAAAAAACTAAATGTCAAGAAAAGCATACATTTTAGTCACCTAAAGAACTTTATCATTTCAAGACATCAAAACAGGTGGCCAAATAGGCAGGAAATTTGTTTTGTGAGAAATCTAGCTATAGGTCCGCTGAAGGGGTTTTCAGTGCTCCTGTAAATCTAATGGATGTTCTTACTATTTTTCAAACAAAACTATTTTGAGAACGTTGATAAAACCAAATTTCATTTCAGCGATTAAATAAATAAAAAATAAATAAATTATGAATTAAATCAATTGGAATTGGTTGGGCGAAGAGATTAAATTATTGGGTGGGCTTGCGCCCCATGGGCCTATATAAGTTGGTGCCACTGCTCAGGCCTATGTCCCTTGTGCTGATAATTGGCCGTGATAAACAACACCAAAGATAAAATCTAAGCATTAGCAAGTTTGAAGAATTTTAATTGTAGTATAATGTTTCTTCAGAAATATCGGCATATATTGTAGAAATTGAGTGGACGAGTTCTTAGATTTCATACCGGGGCCAGGCTGAACTTTTAGCTTTTATACCGACCGATCCCGGTCCGTATTTTTAGATTGCATAACGAGCCTCGTCAGGCCGAACTTTTACCTTTTATACCGGGCCGAGTTGGGGCAATAAAGTTTTTGCACAGGTCTGGAAATTTCGGACTGAGCTATACAAAAACACAACTTTACGTAGATCCGAGAGCATTTAATTACAGGTTCTTTTCACCTGGTGATTAATAATAGATGATATTTAATCGGACAACGGGAAAACAGGCCCTACAAAGATATTTTTATTTTTATTTTATACATGTTATATCTCTTGAGGAAGAGATTCGATTATTAATTACTCTCGAAACTATAGCTGTGTTCCCTAAGATCTAATTTTATATATTTTTAATCTCCAGTACAATTAATAACATCATATCAGGCTGATGATTAATTCATTTAATCAACAAAATAAAATGTACAAAAGAAAAATAATACTCCATTTAATATATATATATATATTAATTTCATTGAGTTTTTAATGGTTATTTAACAAAAAAAGAAACCAAAACCAAAACAAGAAAAAAAAAGGAAGACAGAAAAAAGAAAAAAAAAAAACAATTATTTATCCTTGCGTGGGTATTTCCTTTCATTTCTGGTTTTAAAAATGCCTTTGCACGACCAGTTAAAAGGTCAATAATTAAATAAAATCTATCATAATCGTATCGACGAAGCTCTGAACCGAAAAAAAAGTCCTTATCTCTATGAATCATGCAAACTGATAGATTTGTTAAAAAATAATACTCTTGGCACAGACGCGAAACGAGGGGAACCGGAGGAAAAACATGGCGCCGATGTGTCTGGAAGAATTCCCCCATTGCGCCGGGTGACCAATGCTGCCCTCTAGCGGACCGCGCCGTTGTATGGGTTCCCGTTTCTACTGCAGCGGCCCTAACTACCATCCACAGGTATACCAATAGTGTTACTGCTTCGTTTACTACTAATTCACCAACAAAGGCAGGATGACTGACTGTGAGTATTTTTTTTTTTTTTTAACATTAGAAATTTTTCTTTTAGAAGTTACATTTATATTGCTCCCTGATTTTTTCTATTTCTTTAATATTTTTAATATTTTTTTAGAGTTTCGAATCAACTAAAATTTTAAGCATGAGAAAATTCGGATTTCAGGCGTGGTCAAATAGAATTTTTTGCAGCTGATTTCAATCGATTTAAATTTTATAAATCAAATGTTGCCAATTGCAACTAACAAATAATTGGCGAAAATTGAGGCTTATTTCTCTGTGAATGCGTGATTATTATTATTATTATTTTTTTTTTTAGATGAAGTTTTCAAAATGTTTATTTGTATCGGAATTGCGGTATTAAAAAAAAAAAAATGATTGTCATTTAAAATGGTTTATGTATGTTTTTAATATATTTAATTAGAATGAATATCAATAACTATATATATTTTAATAAATTTCAATATTCCAAAATTGCACTACACGTGATTTTGAATCACACTTTTTTAAGAAATTGTTTTAAAAATATAGTTTGATTTTACATACATATGAAAAATGCTATTGATTTTATATTTTAAAGAACTTTTTTCATATAGTTAATTAAAAAAGAAAAAGGAAAAACATTTAAAAAATAGGAGGATAAAATAAAATGAATAAATAATAAAAAGAGATAAAACAATGTAATATTTAAATGCGGTGTTTCATTTTGATATATAAAAAAGAAATGATTAATGATTAAGATTTTTATTTTAAACAACATATTTATATCATAATCAATAAGAAGAATGTAGAATAGTAAAGATGGATGTACAGTATACATTTTTTAGCACTTTGTATATAGTGGGGGGGGGGGGGCATTCTCAATAATATAATATTTGATATGCGTTAATTCATTAATCATTTTTACTAATCGTTTTTAACACATAAATTAACATTGCGTAATTTAGTCTGAGAAAAATATAAATTTTTCTGAAATAAAAGTGATATTTACTAAGTAATTGATAACTATAAGTATAATATAAATATTTTTATAACATCGAAAAAAAGTTTATAAAGTTAACATATTTTAATTTGTAGTTAAATGCAGTATTTTTAAATTCTTAATAAAGTTTAAAAAAAATTATAAATATGCAAATATGTATTATATAATGCATGTGTGTGGAATGTATTCGTTTACAGTTAAGTTACGCACTTGTGCGCATAACTATGTTACATACACACACACATATATACCGCATTTTTCGGCCGATAACACACACATTTAATACAAAAAAATTTATCGAAATTTCCACGTGCGAGTTAAAAATTGAGAAAAGGAAGATGATCATAAAAACTAAAATTTCTAGTTATACAGTATACATATGTATATTTGTAGATAATAAAAATAATAAAAAAAACTGAAACTAAAGGTATACAAAATATGCATAAAATGCATAAAATACACAAAATCTAGTTAACAGCGAAAAGAAATTTAAAGTATAAATAGCTTGCATCACGAAAATTTCTGATGTATAAATCTTAGAATACTTTATTATTATTGTTTTCTTAATTAATAATATAAAAATTGCTTTTACAATTTATTAATTTAAGGATGTAGATTTTTATTTAAAAATTAAAAATATTGTAATTAATTCTATTTTAGGAATATTAATGCAAATGTATTATATGTTGTCAATACAGGATTTTCTTTACAATAATAATAATAATATTCTTTAAAAGTACTATTTTTTCCATATGTCATGCATTGTTAAGAGTTATCGTACAGAAATGATACTATTACTTTTTTTTTACAAAAAGTATTGTTTTGCAATATGTTTCGAAGCATCATAGCGTTTCCATAGCAGTTAAATATGGAAATATTGATTTTAATTTTGTTGTTACAGTGTTGCCATTGAGAGTTAGATGTTACAGTGTTACAATTATAGAAAGGAATTTTCAAATACTAAGAAGAAAATAACAATAAAAATATTCCAGACGCTATTTTATTTTTGTAATGATTAATTCTGTAATTAATAAACTATGATCCTCCTCTAGGTATCGCAGTCAGGATAATCCAGGATATTTAATTATGTTTAATTATTTAGTAATTGCGCAAGCCAAGATAGCAAAAGAGCTTTTATTTGAGTTATTAATAATGTGATTATTTGAAAAAATTATTTTAACTCTTTGTTTGTCGACATCACTTTAAAGCGCTAGGCAAGAAATTGTATTATGATATTTTAAAATGCTATTGTTTATAGCTGCAGATTTTATACTATATGGAAAGTGACTACCGTATTTAGATTTTAAAAATGCATATTCTTTTAACTATTTGTCGATAGATAGTCTATATTTTGTTGAAGTAAGTATTGTAGCAAATTTTCCATTAAATAACCTAAAATAAGAAACAACCAATTATTGATAGTGTCCCATAATCGATTCTTTCTAGATCATCGGTTGTTAACGATAATTTAGATAGAAATTTGATTTTGCAGATAAGTGAAAGTTTGAAATTTACTTTTTCTTAATTTCCGTTTAAACTCATATTATTGATATAAATTAGGCTTGATAGGGGATGGGAAGAAACAAAAACGAAAAACATATTAATTGAAAATTAAATTAATACTAGTTCGAAGTATTTAAGACAGTTTATTTTTATTTTTATTTATTTTTTATCCAGCAATGAAATTTTAATTAAAAGTTTACAGCATTTAAAGCAGACATTTTTTTTTCTTTTATTTGGAAATGAAAATTAACTTCATATATCGAAGTATTTGAGTTAGAATTATTTTTTTTATATTCTGGAATGAAAATCAAATTAATAATGAAAAGTATTTAAGTTATAAATTTTTTTTCTTTAACCCAGAAATAAGAATGGAGTTAAAAGTGCGTGGTATTTGAGCAAGCTTTTTTTTTCTTTTATCCTTGAATGAAGTTTAATTTAAAAGTTCGAAGTATTTTAACCAGAATTTTTTATTACTATTCTGGAATGAAAAATAAATTAGTAATGTGAAGTATTTAAGCTACCGGGTGTCCCAAAAAGGACTGACTGATTTTAAAATTCAATAACTTGCAAACGGTGACAGATATTTAAAAAATTCTTGCAGGAGGGTTATGCATAAGGTCAAAAGTTTTTTTTACAGTGATTTTCAATTTTAGTTCGAATTACAAACAATAGATGGCGCTGCGATCAATAGACGCTGAATTCAGGCTCGATTTTTGGTACTTCGTGGCCCGGATAATACATTTCCATCTCCTTTTTCAGCATGGAACAAGAGAAAGGACCAGAAGTCGAGCCTGTATTTAGCGACTATTGCTTACAGCGCCATCTATTGTTTGTAATTCGAACTAAAATCGAAAATCACTGTAATAAAACTTTTGACCTTATGCATAACCCTCCTGCAAGAATTTTTTAAATATCTGTCACCGTTTGCAAGTTATTGAATTTTAAAATCAGTCAGTCCTTTTTGGGACACCCGGTATATCCTATTTATTTTTTACTTTTATTCTGGAATCAAAATTAAACAAAATATTCTATGCATTTGAGCCTTTTTTTTAATTCGAGAAAGAAAATCAAATTAATAGTGCAAACTATTTAATTTATACTTTCTTTTTGTTACTCAGAAATGAAAATCAAGTGTGAAGTATTTGAGCTAAATTGTTTCTCTTTTATTCTGGAAAGAAAACTGAATTAAAAAATTCGGAATATTTCAGCTAATTTTCTTTCTTTCTTTTTAAATTTTGGATTGAAAATAAAATTTTCATTCCATTTTTTATTACCATTATTATTATTCAATTATTATTTAATTGTTTGTCTGGCTTTAAGAGGAATTACAAATTGTAGAAAATGCCGCTGATCAAGAACAAAATTGAAATTATTTATTGACATATCAATGTAATCTGCAGTAAAGATGAAGATATGAAAATTATTTGGTACATTTTCTAGTTAAAATATTATTTATTATTTTAAAATTATTACAGTTCAAATATTGTGGAGTGTGAAAAGTTTCTAAAAAAAATAAAAAAAAGGTTACATTTAAATAAGCGGCAAAATTATTCTTATCGAACATATACAATTTTTGTCTTTTTCATCTGGCTATTTATTTTTACTTAACTATTCAAACTATGTATATTTTAATTATGACACTTAATTTGTTTTTCCCTGTTTGGAATTTAATTACTCATTATCTTTTCTCCAAAATTCTAAGACATTTGATTTTATTTATAAATTGCTTCTAAACTCAACACATAGTAACAAGTTATTTATCTAATTTTGATATTGACAGTCAGTTGTTCCTCACACAATTATTTTATTCTGAAAAGGAAGGAAGCAAAAATAATTGGTCAAGTGCGAGTTTTACTCGTGCACTAATCCGTCGAACAAAGACCGTGTACAAAGTTTAACCTTAGCATTGTGCCAAGCGCGCTTCTAAAGGAGATCGCAAAATTTCAAAGATGCATGGGTTCGTGCCGCTGTTTACTGGATAGTGTTTTAATTAATATTCCGGCTGATTACCAACTTTTTTTTTTTCGAAAATCATTATCCACAATCCTTGGATGATTCTGTGTCGATAGGTGCCTCGAGCGCCCCTCAACTCCTCCGCTGAGTGCCGCAAATTAAAATTTGTTGTGTATGTATAAAGCTTGTTGCGATGATTTGCGGCAAAATTAATTGTTGATGGGTTTTTTTCCCCTCTCTCTCAGGACTGTACATGTCAACCTACAGACATGACAGCCTACGACCTACAACCTATGTTCAAATCTACAGATAGGCATGCACTAGATATAAGCGTGTTCTGAATAGTTGGTATTGCTAAGAAAATTTGATTAAATCCGGGAAAACCCCATTAGATAAACAAAAAATGTAACTTAAAAAAAAAAAAAAAAAAAATTAAGTAACATGCTTTTAATCGAAAATTTAATGCTTTGTATGTACATTATTATGGATAATAAACTTGTATGCAAAATTTGAACAAAATCGGTTAGTTAGATATATAACTTCAATCAAAAACGTAAAAGAGAATTTCGTCTTTGGAATCCAACCCTGATAAAACACGCTCCTCAAAATACTTAAATATGCGTTTTCCTTGAGAATGAACTTGTGTACAAAGTTTGAGCAAAATCGGTTTGTTATATTTTGGCTTCAATCAAATACGTTAAAGCCTTCAAAGTCAAATATGTTTGGCCTTGAAGACTGTTTCTGATGTGGTGTGTCCTTGAAATTACTTGAATATAGCTTTGTCATGGACAATGAACTTGTGTGCATAATTTGAGTAAAATTCGTTTGTTAGATATTTGGTTACAGTCAAAAACTCAATCGAATGTTTATGGCCCTGGAGTCTGTCTCTGATGAGGTGCGGCCCTGAAATTATATGACTACTGTTTTGTCACTGACAACGAATTCGCCTGCAAAGTTTGGGAAAATCGGTTCTTTAGATATTTGATTTCAATCAAACACGTAAAAGAATGTTTTGGCCATGGAGCCTGTTCCTGATAAGGAACGGCCCTAAAAATACTTGAATATTGCATTGTCATCAACAGTGAACTTGCGTGCAAAATTTGGGAAAAACCGCTCCTTTAGATATTTGGCTTCAATCATAAACGTAAAATAATGTTTTTGGTCCTGAAGCCTGTCTTTGATGAGTTATGGTCCTGAAAATACTTGAATACTTAATTGTCATCGATATTGAACTTATGTGTAAACAGGGCCGAAACTAGCCTTTTTGGAGCCCGGGGCAAACATGGATTTTGGCGCCCCCCCCCCTCCACTACAAAGTAAATTTACAAAAAAGAATTTTACTAAACATCTAATAGACAACTTATTTTTAAATTTAAAATATATAAAACTGAACTACGTAATCAGCTTTGTCAAACATTGATCCATTAAAATCTTTGAAAATTTATTGAAAAGAATTGCATTTTAATCTTTTTAAACTTTTTTTTTTTTTTTTTTTTGCATAGTCTAAATGAGGTCGATATCTAAAAAAGAAAGGTTTTACCAAGAATTTTACTCTGTGCATTCCCCTTCCCGTTGTCCGGGGCAGTCAGCGCCCATGGCAAGACGGAAAAAAAAAAAAAAAAGAAAGAAAGGAAGCTCAACACTGTTCAGCGGAAAAAAAAACAGCTTTCATGGAATTTTTTTATCTAGAAGAAAAATCAGACTGAGGGGTCACTTCTCCTTTGGTAGTTATCCGTAGTGGACAGTAGGGTGTCCCACAATAGAGACTGACCTTGAAAAACGGTAATGATTCTCCCTCGGATTCTCCTCACAGGAAGTGATTTAAAAGATAGAAAGCAAACGCATAGGCATGATACTTTGAAATTTTGTATTGTAATGAATCTTTTTATCTATTTGTAAAGTTTAATGCATTTGGTTCAGTTTTCCTTTTAAATTTTCCAGCTGCGAGACATTTTTATACAAACTTCATTATATATATATATACATTATTGTGTTAAACGTCAAACAAAATCTTCATTTAAGCGCCCCCTTCACCTCCTGTTAAAGCGGCGCCCGGGGCACGTGCCCCCTCTGCCCCCCCCCCTAGTTTCGGCCCTGTGTGTAAAAATGGTTTGTCGTGTATGGTTTAAAAATCAACTGCAAGATTCGACTCAGACATGCAGACAAACAGACAACAACGAAGTTAGATAACAGTGTTTACAAATTAAAAACATTTAGATTTAGATTTCAAGGTATTTCGGAATTTTGATTTCTTGTAAGTAATGTTTCTTTTCTTTTCTTTCTTTTTTTTTTTCCTTGTGGAAATTTAACGTAAAATACAGAAATCTGAAAATTTCCCGAAAAATAGATTTAAAAAAAAATGTAAATAAATGGGTAGAATTAATTTGAAAAGTGAACAGATTTTATAATAAAAGAAAATCATTTAACGTAAAAAAAATGAGAGCAAGTAGAGGATGTAATTATTTTATATCAAAGATATGATCATTGGAATTGTCATAGTAAATATAAGAATTTTTACAAAAGAAGTTTTGAATGTTACGTGAGTTTCAATATTTACTTACTTCTAATTTTTTAATATTCAAAGGAAAATGAAAAATTCTCAATGTATCTTCAAATCATTATGGTTTATCCCCACACTGTATACTTCGCATATTTTACATTATTTAGCAGTCAGTTATACAATGTTAAATCTACCATATTTATGTTCCTTGAAAGTGTAAAAAGCATTTTGTTATGACGTCTGTAATAATGTCCAATTAAATCATGTTACTTATAAACTCTATAGCAATAGCTGAAAATTTCGATTAAAAAAAATATATTATGTGAGCAGCATATTCTTTCTTTTTACTGGCTTCTTTTTCCTGAAAAATTTACAATGTTCCTGCCAGTTTCTTCACCAAATTTTCATGTTTTTTTTTTCCTTGTCACTTTTCACTTTTTTAAAAATCAACACATCTGTAAGAAGAGAAAAGTTCTTTCTTTACTACAATTAAAATCAACAGAGAACATCTAAAATTTTTAATTAGCACATTTATTTATTTTTTCAAACCATATCATAAAAGGAGAAAAGAGAAAAAAATATATTACAATTTGTGTAGAAAAATTCACACATTTATAAAACCCAGCATGTTTTGACAGAAAGATAAAAAATTCATAACAAAATCTAGTTCATGTCATGACCAAAACCTGTGAAGTTTTTCTTTTTCTTCATTTTTTTCTAAAACCCTGTGACCTTATCAAAATGCACCTCTCCCCCCGCCGCTCTTTGTCTCCAGCTGTTATGAGGGGCGTAGGTCGTAAAACTTACTGATGATTCACAGTTTCGTGACGTCATCATCCGAAGTCTGAGTGAGTCACGAAGGGGGTTCCCTACTTCTTATTCTAGATTTGAAAAAAAACTTGTATTTCTCTCATTTCTCGCATCATTTGTTGTTTCTGGGAAGACTTGTCTGCAACCCCCCCCCCCCCCCGAAATGATGACATCTGCTATCATCAAAGTAAAGTTTTATGTAGGCAGCCTAATGCAGTTGTTGCAATACGTCCCACTGAAATAAAGAAAAAGAAGAAAAAAACAGTAACTCGTAATGACTGATTTACATGTATTATTTTTAGAACAAAAGCACTTAGTTGATAAGTCAAGCTATTTTTAGTTTTTCTTATGAGTAAAAATGTTATAGAGAATTATACCTACCTAGAGAAGAAAAATGAAAAAACTTGTAATTTTACTCGGCATTTTAAAAGCACATTATAACTTTCATTTCTTTTATCAGTAAAAATATGCGTATTTTTTAAATAATGGAATTATAATTTTATTATGGGTAAAATTTGTTTGATCTTTCGAGTGATAATGAAACAGGAAAATCAATTATACATAACTTATTAATTTATTCAAATTTATTGTCTTACTCGTACTTTTTACTATTTTTGCATTTATCTGATTGCTTTACTAGTTGCTTCACGTATGACTTAGATATCATTTTAATACTTTAAAAAAGTAGGAAACGTATTTCTTACTGTATGTTATAGGTGCTCACATGAATTCAATTCCGAAAGTAAAAAGAAATAATAATAAAAAAAATAAAAATAAAAATAATAAATTGAGATTTTTGTTCGAGAAACTGAATGTTTAATGTTTTGCTGCTGTGAAGGGTCATGCGTGGAATGGAAGTAGTCAAAATTAATACCAAATATTAGATTTTCATATATTATTTTCCTTCTGAGAGAACTTGTTTGTCTGCTTCAGAAAATTATCGCACGTACTTACCAAAGTGCAATAATCAAAATAAAGTTTGATATAGGTAGCCTAATGCGATCGTTACACATTCCACTTTAATAAAAGGACAGAAAAAAATTAACTAGTAATGACACTCTTGCATGTATTATTTTTTAAACAAAAGAATTCTGTTGATAAGTCACAGATATTTTATTTAATCCGTTTGGAGAGGACGTATGTTATTTCAGGGTCCGACATCTACGAGAAAAATGATAGTGCAGTCATTATATTTTTGTTCTGATTATGAAAAAGTAAAGCATGCATATTGTTTTAATATAGAATTAAATATAATTATAGTTTTAATGTACCATTAAATTGAAATATTAAAGATTAATTTTTGCCATATATTCTAGTTATTCATATACATTTTTAAATACATACATACATATACATATATATATATATATATATACAAGGTGATTCAAAAAACGCAATATTTATTCAAAAATCCTTTGCCTCTTTATTTTTTAATTTCTTTTTTTAAAAAATCAGCGATAATTTTTCTCTTTATCTGTTTTTCTTCACCCTCCCACAGGTTCAGACATCTTATAATATTTTTACGAAATGAATAAACATACATTTTGCGTGCATTTTTTATACGAAAAGTTTTTCTAAATCCTTTTAGTAACTTTTTAAATATTTGCCATAAAATTTTAATAAATTCTATCATTTTATTTTTTAAATAGAAACTATATTTGAAATATGTTATTTAAATAATTATAGATCTAACAAGATTAAAGTTCCCTGGTAGAAAAGTCAAAATTGATAAACTAAATACATGGAAAGATAGAATAGCAGTTTTTTCTATAATAATCATAATTTGTAGCACTTACATTCAAAAGTCTTGGCCATGTTATTATTATCTGATATCAGATTTAAAAATAAGTATTCTTTAAAAATGTAATGAGACTTTCTATTAATAAAAAATTTATTTTGGTCGTTTAATAAGAAGGCATTTCAGTTCAGAAATATATTCTGTCTCTAATTGCTTACATAGAAAACCAGATAAACGAAGATGAGATTTTTGGTAAAACAGAAGCTATATTAAGTTGTTAGGAAGGCAATGGGCCAAAACACAGACTGGAACATAAAAACATTAAATAATATGTTGTAATTACAATAAAAAATATGAAAGCAATACAAAATAAAAATAAATGACGAACTATAATTTATAGACCGATAGGTCATTTAGAATTAACAGCTGAAAATAACTATAAATTTTGAAATAAATTGCGTTAGATGATCTTAATATAAAATATGATCATGGTTTATTTTTTGTGTTTTTAATAGTTTCGAATTTTTTTTTTCAATATAATAGTTCTTATGTTAAACAATACATTGCAAATTAGAAAACAATTTATGATTTCAGTTGATCAATTTTTTTCTACTCTGTATAAATTGCCCTTTTATCTAGTTTGTCTAAAAACGTTCAGATAACAACGGAATCCAAGTAAGCAATTGGTTATTTTCTATCGAAAATTGATCTGCTTAACAATTATAGTTCTTTTATAGGGCTGCAAGGAAAAAAAAAGATACATGTTTGCTTAACAGCAGTTGTTGTTTGAAATCCCTTTTTTAGTCCTAGTTTTTCAGTTTCAGCGTAATTTTATTATGTTATTTCGAAAATATTTATGAGTTCCATGGGTTTTTCAGTCTGATAATTTATTATTCTTAATTAGATTTTATTTTCAAAATAAAGGGTCAAATAAGACTATTAATATTACTGTGTAATTTGAAAAAAATGACAGGAGAAAACTAATTAATTGTTACAGTTACACAACTGTGATGCACCGATTTTTGAGGCACCTTTTATTTCATTAATTAGTCGTCTTTGTTCATTTTCAAAATTCATTACCACATTAAATAAGATAGTTTAATTTAACTAAGTTTAATTGAAATTCATAACAGTTATTTTTGTTAACTGATCAAGTCTTTTACAATAGGTTTTTTATGAATTGTTTTTGTCTCCAAGTTAAAATTATTTCAATTAGAATGACAATTTACAAATTAAAAAGTTTTTAGTTAGAGTGCTTAACATCGTAATATTTTTCTTGTAAGAATTAAAATATAATCATGTTTCTAAAGAAGTACATATATAAATTATTTTAATATTATTCTGATGCCCATTTTTATTAAATTCAAATTACAAAAGGAAGAATAGGCAAGAAGACAGTGGAATCAAAGTCATATACATTTTTAATGTTTTCAATTAACAATCTATTGCAAAATTTCTTCGTCTTTTTTTTTTTTTTTTTTTTTTTATAATTGGAATACCTGACACTTTTCCATGCTCTGGGCAGTGTTGTCAGTTGGATATTTTTTAAAATATCCAGATTGCTTACTTACAACCCTTTTTATGAAGTAGTAATATTTGCCTTATTTAATCTGTCAATAAATAAACCTAATATTGATATTTAAAAAGAAATGGTAGCAGTCATGCAATCTGTATTTAAAAACAACGCCCAACTGGCAACACTAGATCGGGATTTATTTGCGTTCTATATAATTCCATGCAAATGATATCTTTTAAAGTAAAATAATAATAATAATAATAATAATTACGATTTAATTGCAAGAAAAATATGATGAATATGAAATAAAAATTAAATTTTATACGAAATAATAATTAATTTCTCATGGATTATTTTAAAGTTCCAAAATCCCGTTTCAATAAAAACCTATTAAATATATATAGAAATTGGTTCCATCATTGAATTAACCTATAATTTTCGGTAACAAGGATTTAAAAAAAAAAAAACAAAAAAAAAAAACATTAGTTACTTTATTTGTTGCTGAAATCGTTGTCACTAATTTTTGAAAGTATTTGTTACAGAAGTAACTCATTAGAAAGTAATTCCTTAGAAAGTGTCGAAAATATTAGTTACTCATTATTACTGCTTTAGACGTGCGCACATTTCACGTGTAAACGCCTATGTTTCAAGACCAGGAGCGAATTGTATATAGATGCTACAGAAGGACAGAATTCTCATTTGCTTCTAGACTAATAAAATAAATAAATAAACAAGTAATATAAAAATTTTTTTTTTAAAGTCAATTCCTACTTAGGTCATCAAAGAAAAATTTAATATAATCCCTTAAGGCTGTTCTTAACTGCTCTGCTCAACAAGCTCAAAACGTTCTGACACATTTACAAATAAATTTTTTAACGGAAAGATGTAAAATTGAAAAGCCTGGCCATGGAAGCGATTTGGAATTGAACTGTTTTTTCCATTTTTTGATCAATCAATTACCCATTGAGTTAAGCGATTTCGATCACGTGACAAGCCCGTTTTTTGCCCGCTCTTGTGTGATTTTCCTACTTTCGCGCGGAAATTTGGTTCAAAAGGTCCACTTTGATACTATTTTCTGAAAGATATATTGCGTTTGCAAAAAAAGGAAAAAAAAAAAACAGCTCAATGACATAGTTTCTGAACAACAACACCAGCTAGTTTCATGCATTTTCGAACAAAAATAAATTAAAACTTATGTCAGGAAGTTGCCCTTTTGGATTCGAGAAGAGCCTTCAGTTAATATTAGTTTTTGTAGCATTAAAATATCTCAATTTTTGATTTTCTATAAGCAAGTAGGTTTACAATAGAAATCTATGGGAATTTGGCGATATATCGTCAATTTGGCGACAAACTTGGCGGTATTTGGCGACAGAACAGGATCCCCCCTTATAGATATGAAGATGCATTTAATTCTGTTCAATAACCAATGACCGCCATTTTGTCTCCCATATAAAACTAAAATTAATTTATTAAAATGTAGTTAATGAATTAATATTTGAAAAATCTATATTAACATCAATTGTCATCCAGTATAAGTCTAAAAAAAATTTATTTCAATTTGATAGGATGAATAATAAGTATTTTATTAACGACTGAAAATTTGAACAAGATATATAAATAAATAAATATAGGGAGAATGTGAACTAATAGTAGGCATTGAATAAATATATTTGAACGCAATATTTAACTCTAAAACCAAAAACTTTGTACAATTATTTTATTTAGTAATTATAACAATACCAGATACAGACATCCTGTTCGTTAGCACTTAAAAAGGCGAAAAAAGCTAGCAGTACTATGTTTACTACAGTAACATAATGATGCACGAGAAAGAATGCATTTATGCCATAGGGTTCTGGTTAGCGTAAAGTGGTAGGTATTGTCGGTCTCAAAAAGTTCCAGCTGTTTACTGCACGAAAAGTGCAAATCCATTTCAACAGCATATGGATTAACATAGAGAAAAATATATCTATTGAGTAGCTTTATTTCTTGTTTATTGATAATTTTGTATCTAAAGAAGAGAATACTCAGAGAAACCAAATTGTACGCCTTTTTTAAGGTAAAGAGAGTAAAGGTTGGTAGCTGTGGATTTGCTCTAATAAAGCGATCCTGAGATTTTTCGATGTTGATGAAAACCTTTTTTTAAAAAAAAGCGCGGCGGATCATTAAAATACACCCGGTGGACCTCAGGTTGAAGACCACTACTTTAAATAATTAATGATTTAACAGGCGACATAAGTATTAAATAACAATAACGTCTATATTATTAACGAAAAAAAAATATTTTCTCGTTTTAATACAATACGCTTTCGCAAATAAAATAGCCCATTTTAATTTAATTTATTTTATTTTTTAAATGTTCGTACATTCCTTAATCATATTTAGCTGTTTTAATTTCACTCTTTTATGGTTTATTAGACGTAAATATCCAGTACCTTTGCCTGTAAAACAATCTTTTCCTTCTATGTTATTACATGGGTGTGAAGCTCTGCTTTTTTTTTATTTGCCTGGTAACGATTACGGTATTATTCATTACGAAGTAAGTCCTAAATTTACATATTGTAATAGCATTTGAATTGTATTTCAGTGAAGTTAGAAATTTTAGTTAGTTATTTAGGAAAATTCTAGAAAAGGATTTTTTGAAGATAAAAATATAAAAAGTTTTATCTTAACATTTTGTATTTTGAAACATTAATTTTAAACATTAAACTGAAATATTATTTTAAAATTTATTCCATAACAGTATTGTCCCATAATTTATGGTAATAAGGATTTTTCCAACAAATGCAAGTTACTGGTTTCTTTGTTGCTCTAAATATTTGATGGTTTAATAGGAAATTGAAGTAAAAAATAACAATAATTTACACATTATTGTCTATGGATAAAGACATTTTCTTGTTTTAATACGAGGGTCACTCTGAAATTTTTGAGATACAACTAGGTTTTTAAAGTTATACTTACAAAATTTTAGGTGTGTTCCAAGTAGTCTCCTCCAGCATCAATGCACTTTTGTAGATGAATTTTCCACAGATTAAATGCCTCAAGCTATTCATTTCTTGGAGTAGATGAAAAAAATGCATTTATAGCCACATCAATCTCTTCTTCTGAATGAAAACGACGTCCACGTAAGTTCTTTTTTAGATTAAAGAATAACCAAAAGTCACACATAGCTAGATCAGGTGAGTCCGACGGATGTTCTATCACTTTAATTCGTTTTTATTGAAGAAACTCAACTGTTAATCCGGCTGTATGTGAAGATGCATTGTCATGGTGAAGCATTAGTCCCCTAACATTCACTTCTTGTAGAATTTCTGGAAGACATTTAGTGGTATACCAGTTTGCTGTTACTGTCTTCTGTCCTTCCAATTTGAGGGCTTTGACCAATCCAGTACTTCTGAAGAAAACGGCATACATCATTTTTGTCAGTGCGCGTTGTCTTTTCACCATTGTCGGCGTGGGATCATCTTCAAAGACCCATACTTTGCTTTCTTGACGTCTTGGAACGTCAAAAAATGGTATGTATGTTTCATCACCCGTTACAATTTTAGAAATGATGTGGTGGCCACCATCATTTAGCAATTTAAGAGTTTCTTTACTGATTCTGACACGCTCCTCTTTTTGATGCTCAGTTAGATTATGGGGAACCCAACGGCAAACTACTTTTTTCATATGCAATTCTTCATGAATAATTTTGTGTATGGCTGCGGATCCAATGTTAAGTTCCTTCTGAATCATTTGATAGGTACAGCGATTATCATCCATTAACATTTTTCGTATGGCAGACACATTATCCGGGATTACTGCCGACGGCGGCCTTCCTGTGTGTTCTTCATCCTGAAGAAAATTGGGACCTCTGCTAAATTCTTTAAACCATCTGAATACAGTAGCATGAGCTGGAGATTCATCACCAAATGCTAATTTCAACCTTTGAACGCATTCTTCTTTATTTAATCCTGCTTTAAAATCGTAGAAAATCATAGCGCGAAAATGTTTTCGCGTCAACTCCATTTTCTCTTCTGTTTAAAATTTATTCTACGCTAAACAAGTTGAAGTAAGTCCGTAAAAAATCGTCTGCTGTGTTAAAATACTTTGTATTTTAAAATTAAACCGTTATTTTTATTTTGTAAATTCTCGTCTGCGTGTATCTCAATAATTTCAGAGTAACCCTCGTACTATACGCTTTCTCAAATCAAAGACGGCTTTTTAAAATTTAATATATTTTATTTATTTTTTAATCTTCGTGCAACACATAATTATAGTATTTAGCTGTTTAATTTCACTCTTTTTTGGTTTATTCGAAGTAAATATCCAGTGTCCTTTGTCTGTAAAACAAACTTTTCCTTCTATGTTATTACACAGCTGGGAAGTTCTGATTTATTTTATTTGTCCACGGTTACCGTACCATTTGTTGCGAAGTAAGACCTAAATTTACACATTGTAATATTTGAATTGCATTTCAATGCAGTCAGAAAATTTAGAAAATTTTAGAAATAGGAAAATTCTAGAATAATGTTTTTTGAAGATAAAAATATAAATAACTTGATCTTAGCATTTTAATGTTTTTAAATATTAAACTGAAATATTATTTTTAAATTGATTCCATAACAGAATTGTCCTATAATTTGTGGTAACAATGATTTTTCCAAAAATGAAAGTACAGGTTACTTTGTTGGTTTCACAAGCACTTGAAATAACAAAATAAACGACAATAACTTCCACATTATTGACGGAGGGGGGGAAGAGGGGGGGGGGCATTTTCTCGTTTTAATATTACACGCTTTCTCAAATCAAAGTTGACTTTTTAAAATTTTATTTATTTTATTTTTTAAATGTTTGTGAATTTAATAATCCTATTTAGCTGTTTTAATTGTACTCTTTTATGATTTTATCGAAGTAAATACATATCCAGTGCCCTTTGCCTGTAAAACAATCTTTCCCTTCTCTGTTATTACACAGCTGAGAAGTTCTGATTTCTTTTATTTACCCTGTTACTGAGCCATTTATTATGAAGTATGTCCTATTTTTCCCATTGTAACATTTGAATTGTATTTCAACGAAGGTAGAAATTTTAGATTATTATTTAGTTAAATTATTAAAACTTCTTTTTAGAAGATTAAAAAATATAAATAAGTTTAGTATCAATAGTTTAATGTTTTTAAATATTAATTTTAAATATTAATCTGAATTTTATTTTTAAATATTAATTCAAATTAATCTGAAATATTATTTTTAAATATCCATATGAAATATAATTTTAACTATTAATTATAAAATATTAATTTTAAATGCTAATTTAAAATTAACTATGATATGAATTTTATTTCTGAAAAATTCCTGTTTTACTACCTTTACTTATGTATACTATTTTAATTAGAATCAAATTTAACAAACTGTTTTAATTTATTGTTTGAAATATCCTCTTATTCTTTTTTAATTAAAAATATAAATACTTTGATCTTAACATGTTAATACTTTGAAATATTAATGTTTGAGTACATAATTAATAAATATAATTTTTATTGGAATAATTTTTTTAGAAATAAAATCATATTTATTAAAGGGAAAAAATATTTATAATACTCGTTTAATTGAAATTATAAAAATTTAATTAAAATATTTGTTTCACTTACCTGCTTTGTTTAGACTAGGTCTATATAAATACTAAAAAAAAATGTCATCGTCTAAAATGTACGTTATTATTATTATCTGATAATGCTAGTTTAATTTAATTTAATTTTTAAAATTTTGAATTATTTATAAAGAGTTGAGAAGAATCAACGGTACCCTGGACAGTTTTGTATAACGCGTGATTGGGTATGTGCGATAATAATATCCCTAATTCTTGTTATAAGTTGAAAAATTCATGTGTTTTTATTTCTTTTTTCCCCATAATAATCCATAAAAATCAAGCATTTCGTGTAAAATGTCCGCGAACTTTTGGTGCTCTGATGCAATCATCACTTAATAAAACGTTGTAAAACGTTATACGTTTCGAATGTATTATGGCATTTTAAAGAGGGTGTTCGAGATTTTCAGATTAAAATAAATTTGTTTCCTTGCATTTTGTGAAAGTCTGAAGTCTTAGAAATGTTTTTTAGAAGCAGTTTTTAATATAGCGATTCTTGTCGTATAGTGCATGAGCTAGTGGTACATGTTTAAAAATTTTAAACGCGATTTTCTCTAAACAACGCTCTTAAAGCCTGTACCCGATATATGCCAGAAGGAAATAAACCAACACATCCCACTCCCCGTTTTTTAATGGAATTTTACATAATTTCCCTAGTCATTGTATGGTACATTTTTTTAAATTTTCATTCGTGCCCTTTTAATAACAAATAAAATAAGACTTTTTGTTGAAAACTGATACATACAATTTAGTACGTTATTATTCTATAAGAAAGGGAAAAAGAAAGGAAATGTTGGTCTAGGATTAGACAATTATACATACCAGAGGAGCCAACCCTGTCTTATCAGGTTACATAATATATTGCATTACACATGTGAAAACCATTTCTTTAGTGTAAATTATAATAGTTTTTTTCAATATTTGATATATTTTTAGACTGCCCATTAACAATACCAAAAAGCATTTTTATATTAAAATATCAATTAAGTGTGCAAATATATATATTTTTTAATTTATTATAGGCAAAACTTTCGTATTCTCCGTATGCCAGGAGTTAATAGACAACAACAAAGATTTCGTTATTTACAAAATAGCCTTTTTGATTTTGATTACTTCAGTCTATAAGCACGTACTTCGATTACGTATCTGTTAGATTTGGGCACGTATTTCAATTACATATCTGTTAGATTTGTGTTTCTAAGCACGTA
This sequence comes from Maratus speciosus, assembly GCA_963932465.1. Classification (NCBI taxonomy): domain Eukaryota; kingdom Metazoa; phylum Arthropoda; class Arachnida; order Araneae; family Salticidae; genus Maratus; species Maratus speciosus. The sequence goes on along the minus strand of OZ010795.1, from coordinate 342,292,627 downwards.
TTTCAATTACGTATTTCGTGTTTTTGCTTTATAATATAGATTTTAACGTGCTTTTTGTTTCATTCGTTTCAGATGAAACCATTCTGCGGAATATAACACTCCTCCGTGTAACATAGAAGAAAAGGCACATTTTTTCAATTAAAATTTGTTATTTAAAAGTTCAATTAAAAAAATAAAAATATAGATATTTTTATCGCATTTTTAAACGGAAAAAAATATAATAAAATATGATTACTTTTCGAGCCGAAAAAGTCCCATGTTCCCTTATTATTATGCTTTAATTTTTTTATATTAAAATTTTCAGACTAAGTTTATTTGTTAAACGATTTACTTCACAGACATTGTTGAGTTTGTTTAAAGTGGAAACTTGCGTAAAAATATCGATATCCAATTTTTTAAATAGCTGCTTTTGTTATACAAACATAATCGTTGCTACTAGCTGAGCGTTTTTTTAAAATTATTATTAATTAGACTACTTGATTAACACCACTTTTTTGAAATAGTAATATTCAGGGCTCGACTTAGGCTACTGGGGGCCCCGGGGCAAGAATATTTCTGGAGGGGGGGGGGGGGGGCTTCTATCCATCTATAGATTTTTTGTGAATAATGTGGAAGTGGCTAGTACTAAACTTCATGCATATTGTATTATATGCATTAATTTTGTACCCGGTACTGCTCAAATCTGTATACAGAGTGCCACAAAACGATGGTCACAACTTTAAGAAAAAATAGTAGTAGGATAATTGTAGAAAAAAAATGATAGATTGGTTGATACGAGTATTTCTTTGCAAACTTTTATTTCGCTTATTTACGTACGTTATAAGATAGCTAAAAGAAAATGCCCCAAATTGGTCATAAATAATGGTTTTACTTGCCACGTTAATTAAGAATTAAAACGTTAATTAAGAATTTCTTTTGAAAACAATAGAATACTAAGTTGTTATAATAAAATATTATTCATTAGTTTTCTAATGAGATAGTTTGTTTTTTGCATGGATAGAGAGGGTATGGGAAACAGAGAGGGGAAAGGGTTCCGCACTCCCTTCCTAAATGTTTGAAAATATATAAATTTTGGTCACTTTTGGCTAATTTTAATCATTTGACACCTTTTAATGAAAATTCTGACTATTCCCATGGGGCCTCCTAAAAAGGGGGGCCCGGGGCAGCCGCCCCGCATGTCCCTGCATAAATCTGGCCCTGGTAATATTCGCCTTATTTAATCTCTCAATAAATAAGACGAATGTTACAATTAAAAAAAAGGGAAGCAATCAAACATTCTGAATACCCGCCTCCCCCAAAACTGTAAACCCTGAACATAATGTACTTTAGAGTAGTTTGAACTCCTTTTCACAGATTTATTTGACTGTCGTGGAAGTTAAAAAGTTCTTGCATTAAAAAATTGATAGTCAATGACAAAAGTTCCTTTTGTAAATGACGCTTTACGGCTATTTTATTATTTTCAAACGAAAACGATTTTGATTACCGCAATTATTTTTAACTGGTAACAGGCACGTGTCCACTATTATGATATTTCTTTAAATCACAAAGATTTTAATATTATTACAAATGACGTCATACAAAAATAGACAGACGAGAAAATAAACCCAATTCTTCGTGCAGCGTTCTTACGTATTTATATACAGAGTGTATCTGAGAAAGGGGACAAAACTTTACAGGGTGATTAGAACGCAGCTGTACGAGCAAATTATGTCAATTATGAGCGTCATAGAATGTATGGTCGGAAAGCAAGCGATGGGAAGTTAAAAGGTAGTTTTCCACTGTCGCTGTTAAAGAATTAGCACAAGAATGAGAGGAGGTACTTCAGAAAACATTTTATTAACAAGAATGTAATTAACGTACATGCTCCAAGAAATTGCTCAAAAGATCTTCCGCCAGCCCTAATACACGCTTCACAACTGCGGGTTAGCAGGGCTATAGTGATAGGGGTTAGGGGCTGACGCGCGTTTGCGAAGACACCAGGCATTTCCCAGATATCGCAGGCAACAACAGTTATCCTGGCGACTAGATCCATATCGATTTCAGTGGGGCACTCACAGATTAGGCTTTTAATATGATCCCACAAGAAAAAGTCCAAAAACGAGAGATCTGGCGATGTTGGTGGCCAAGATATGGGATCACTTCGACCAATCCATCGCCCTGGGGACAGTGGAAAACTACCTTTTAACTTCTCGCCGCTTGCGTTCCGACCATACATTCTATGACGAAATTTGCTCGTATAGCTGCGTTTTATCACCCCGTAAAGTTTTGCCAGCTTTTTTAGATACACCCTGTATAATGCATAGCTCATATATTGTGTAATACTTTCAAACATTTCCCGATTATTGTAACGTGCTGTAGTAATTCTCAGTAACCTATATGGATTGAGGTCTGTTTTTGAAAAGATTTCTAAAACTCATTCCATTGCACCGTAAAACTCACTTGAAACAATTATTGCAAATAGAGGGCATATTAACCGAATTTCTTTTGTCAGTCTCTTTAAATGAGCAATAAATACTACGCACATTATTTTTAAAAGAGATTTCAATAACCCATTTCAATAAGTCATGCCAGTTTCGTTATGTTTAAAGTAGTGTATCATCATTAAAATGTACTTCAAACTATTACCAGCAATGCATTTCATGTATAAAATTCTTTTCTGTAATCCATATTTTAAGACTCGTATATGCTACGTACTCCATCTGAAATAGGGAAAATGCTATGGTAAGCTTCAACAAGATGCACAAATTTCGTGGTAATCCAAGTATATTTACGAAAGTTACGGACTAATAGACAGACAGAAAGACAGATGAATCGAAATCGTAAACATATTCAGCTACGTGAAAAGTAAAAATAACTCTTGTTTATGTTACAAAGCATTGTTTTTATTTGTCCTTGTTTATGTTACGAGGATTAATTTTTATATGACACTTACTGTAAAGCATCTGAATGAGATAAATCAAAACAGGTACACTTTCCACTAAATCTGCAAAGTATTTTAAAAATTTGTTTCTTTTCTTTATATATATATATATATATTGATGAATACGATTTTGATGAGAGGAGATAATTTTATCTCACGATAATCTTGTTTAAAACATCTTTCTAAATTAAGTTTGTGAATGACGGTTTTTCCCCATATGTAATCAGATTAATATCATAACGCGGATTCGTCCATTGACAACGAAGCCTTACAGCTTACTCTTATACGCAACTGAAAAATCGGATTACAAAAATCCCGCATGCCTGTCCAGTGACTGCATATTTTTTTAAAGCTATTTTCGGAGTTCTTGATTAACTTGTAATTATTCCATGACGGTCAAAACATCGTATACTAAGACCGTTTATTTTTCTTTTAGTTGTTGCTAGAATTATACAACTCTTGATATTTCTGTCTCAGTTTATTACATTTAGTGTTTTCGTTGTTTTTACTTTCTTCTATCTTTACAAGAAGAAAGTATTGGACTCGTGAAAATTTTCGACTTCCGATTTTCACGTTTAAAGGATCACAGATCATGAAAAAAAAGTTTTTACAAAATGTCTGTCTGTGAGTCTGTGACTCGGTCTGTCTGTCTGTCTGTGTATTACGCAAATTTTGTGGCCGCTTCATCTCAAGAACTACTGCACGGAATTTAATAAAAATTTATATTCAGGCAGTGCCTGATATAAATTGTCGCTGATTAGGTTTTGGTGTAAATCGCCCAACAGGTGGCACTACTATGCTGAATTTTTCATGATTTCCACAATAGAATTCTCTAGAATATCTCAATAGAATATCTCAAGAACTAATGCACGAATTTTCATCAAACTTCATACTCTATTAGACCTTCACATAAGTTGTTGCTGATAAGGTTTTGGTGTTAATCGCCCAATAGGTGTTGCTGCTATGCTGGATTCTTCACTATTTCCGCAACAGTTCTATCTCAAAAACTAATGCACGGATTTTCATCAAACTTCAGATTCAGTTAGACGTTGACATTAGATGTTCAGTTAGATGTTTCTGATTAGTTTTTAGGACAAATCACACAACAGATGGCGCTGTTGTGTTGCATTTTGCAAGATTAACACGATTTTAGCGATAGTCATACCTCAAGAACTAATGCACCGAATTTCATATCTTTAGAATCCTCATGATGGGCCTCATGATAGCCCATTAATGTTTGCCACTGTGATAGCGAAGTTTGCAGTATTAATATCTAAGAGATTGAAGAAAGTTTTAGGACTGGCACATCCGACTAGTTTTAGAAAGAAAACTTGAAAGCATTAGTGAGTTATAGCCATTATACAACTTTCTTCTGTATCAATTAATATATCAATTTAAGTAGCGCAGTTAGACACTAACAATAAGGAATATAAAGTATATGGCATTTTTTAAAATTTTAAATTTAGTTACGGTAATCATTTTTTGAATTAATAAAAACAGGAAGCAATAGAAAAAGCCAAAATTGGAATATTATCGCGGAAAGCATAATACAGAAATGGTCATAGTTTAGTGATCAAAACCGAAATTAAATCGGCATAGTTTTGCAAATGGAGCTATGAATGAAGAATAGAGGACAGGTAATGTAGTGTCTAGAGGTTGCGTGTGAAATAATTGAGGATATAATGACAAGATGCCGACTGTTGTTTGTTTATATAGGATCAGGGACTGATTAACGCCGGGGAAAACTTTCACCACTGAAAACGAATAGAAAGTTTTGCCTCATTTATGGCAGCAAATCTGTATGAATAAAACGTGTATATAAGGCGAAAATTTCTATTCAATTTACAGTTGGAAGTTTTTCATGGCCATAATTAAATTCATTAAAATTGACAGGAGGATTATTTATTATGCCAGAATATGGCGGATGGATCTGATTACCACCAGGATAAACTTCCAGCAAACAAAAAGGTACAGATATTTTTTATTTAATTATGACAGAAATATTGCATAAATAAGGCGTTTAAATAAGGGGGAAATTTTCATTCAAATTTGCTGGTGGAAGTTTCCCTCGACGATAGTCAAGCCCCGCGGAAACGCTTACGGTTGAAGTGTTACAATTTTTAGTATATGTCAATTCCTCTTTATTCATAGTTACATGTTTTTTTTTTTTTTTTTTTTTTTTTTTTTTAAATAAAAAAGCATCATACATATTACGTCTTGTGCATTTGCATCCAATAGACGTGGAGATGTAATTATTATGCATATAATGAAAAACAAGGTATAGCACAGCCGCCTGTTGAACCCTATACACCGTCATTTGACTAGAAACGATACATGGCAAGTTCTAAATAAACACGAAGTTTTACGGAATTCCTTGCATTAGTTCGCGAATTACAGCGCCCACAAAATTTGTGTGACAGACAAATAGAAATCAGTCGAAAAATAATGAAATTGTATTTGTGTCATCCCAAAATTTTTATCAGAGACTGGAAGTTGATAAATTATTTTTTTTTCTGTGCTTTTATGTAGTTTTTGATACATCAGGTATTAAAGAGTTCAGAACTAACTGAAATTGTCTTTTAATCATATTGATATCAATACTAAGAAGTAGGGTAGGGGAAAGTAGGCTGAAACTACATATCCTATCTTTATATATAGCCTATGTAATTTCAATTGACTTCTCAATGACATCCGTCCTTCGCACTTCATTTCTTCGTTGCCATAGCACTAAAGGACGCGAGCCCCTGGTCTCGTTTTTCTCACTGCTATAATCGAATTAAAGAAGTAGCTCTCTACTGATCTTAAGCAAGGTGGGAAAAAACAGCGGTCAGTCACACAAATGCGGTTTTACCATAGTTACTGACCTAAGATAAGGACCAGGAATGTGACCGTGACAAGTCAATTGAAATTACATAGAGTACAGTGACGATCGGCATATAGTTATAATGAAATATAGCAATGAATAGATTAAAGATAAGTAATCTATTATAACAAGAGGTTTTGAATATTTACTTTTAAATTTAAGCATGTAATATAAGTTAAGATGAAAATTTATAAATTTAAATAAAAACAATTTTTTGAACAAATAATAATAATGAAATGTACTTTATAGGAGAAAGTGGGTTAAAACTGCATGCCTTATTATTAGTTGCTTCACGAAGTCAGAATTTCTAACAAATTTTGATGTAACTTAGCGTCGTTACATACTCTGCATTCATACGTGTACTATAATATTATTTTAAATGTATGATTAATATATTAAATCCCTCTTGAACATTTTGACTGTCTTTTCTTAAAACATTATTTAAGGGCACTTCAATTATTGTTTTCAACATTGTTAATCTTACATAGGATATTCGGTCTTACCCCAAGAGAATGAGGTTCACAAAGCAAGTCATAAAATTGCATCTATAAATGCCAATAACAGTTTCATTGTGAGAAATAAATGATTAATAAATATGCTACACGCAGTAGTATAGAAATTTTCAGTAACTTTAAATGTGTTCATACTGAAGAATATTGAAAAATAAGGGAACATTAAAACAAAAATGATAAAATAAACTTTCCAACGCAAAAAATACACAAATGCTAGTATGGTGATACCTTAATGGCTTCTGCTTTTTTTTTTTTTTTTTTTTTTTTTTTTTTTTTTTTTTATTGCTTAGAGGTAAGTATTAAAACCATTAGCCGCTAGAGAAATGTTCAAATTGAATCATACTCATTTCCAACGCAAAAAATACCAAATGCTAGTATGGTGATACCTTAATGGCTTCTGCTTTTTTTTTTTTTTTTTTTTTTTTTTTTTTTTTTTTTAATTGCTGAGAGGTAAGTATTAAAACCATTAGCCGCTAGAGAAATGTTCAAATTGAATCATACTGAGATATCCGGTTTCCACTCGACTGGCACGGTTTACCTGTTTACCCTACAAGTAATTTCCCTTAAGGCTGTTCTCAAATGCTCTGCTCAACAAGTACAAAACGAATTGACAGATTTACAAATTCATTTTTTAACGGAAATATATAAAATTGGAAGGCCTGACTATGGAAGCGATTTGGAATCGAACTGTGTTTTCCACTTTCTGATAAATAAATTACCTATTGAGTTATAAGCAATTTTGATCACGTGATAAAGAAGTTTTTCACGCTTTCTTGAGTGGTTATTCTTCTTTCGTGTGGAAATTCGGTTCAAAACGCCCACTTTGACAATATTTTCTGAAAGATCTATTGCGTTTGCAAAAAAACGGAAAAAAATAGTTCGATTACATAGTTTCTGAACGACAACACCTACTAGTTTCATACATTTCCGCACAAAAATAAACTAAAACTTATGTCATAAAGTTGCCCTTTTGGATTTGAGAACAGCCTGAAGTATTCCCTTAAGTGTTATAATATCAATTATAGTATTTTGGAAGAGCAATATACTTCAAATGATAATTACACTTCACTTTCTGGTGAACATTCTTCTAAAATAAATAAATAAATAAGTTATTTGTAGGTTCATTGGTGTCATTAACTTTCTCTGTAAAATCGCTAGCACAGGTACTGAAAAATTGTAATTTTATATCTAGAGATCGTTTAGAAAGTATCTTAAATATTGAATTTCTTATTAAAAAGAAAAGTTTTAAAGGATGAAAAAAAAATTTTTTTTTTTCGTGTTTTAACTTCTGAAGAGTTCTATTATTGCATTTATAAATATTTTAGAAAACAGCATATAACTATTGAATTTATTTAGTTGAGGTAAGCTTGAAAAGATGTTAGCTAGCAATTCTTTTGTTCTAACTTTTATCCCTGCAAAGTTTCAGTCTAGCACTTTTTTTTTTTACTAAAATGATGTAAATTACGCTATTTAATGTTTTTGAATGTCAAAAAAACTTTCCATTTGATTACTGTATTAAATTCTCATACAATAGGCTGAATGCATGCTTACTTGTAAATTTTGTTATTTCGAGTTCAAGATTTCCCTTTAAACCTTCCATTGCAGGGTTTTTTTTGTATCGTTTCTTTTTCAGCTTAGTATCGATATATTTATAGACTCCGGATTATCATTAAAGAAAATAAAGATCGATTCTAAAAATAACCACAAAACTCGTGTCAACCAGAGAAGAGTTTGATAAAACCGCCGGAAGATCCCACTGAAAAAAATTAAAATCAATTTTCCTTAAGTAAAAAAAAAATTAATACGTTGGACGATTAAGGCGGCATTTAGCTTATTTATTCGTATCGGCGGCGGTCGTGGGAGAGCGGCTGGGCCAACCGCTGTTAAGGTCCAAATAGACGTGTCATTTTTGTCATATAGCATATCGGCGTCTTTTTTGTGGTCAGACGGTGTTTTTCATCTTTAATGGCTTTAAAAGAAAACTGACACCCTGCAATAGGAAAACCTTTCCTTCAAGGTCCATCTAACTTTTTGTTTCCTTACCCATTGTTGACTGTCACCATCCTTTTGTGAAAAAGACCACAGAAGGGTGGAAAAGAATACTTTTCCTGGAAACACATTGAAACAAGCATTTGAACGCAGCCTTATAGCATAATCGCGGCCCCTTTCCTTAAAGACTGCTGGCAAGGAGTGCAGCCCTGATCATGGAAGATACCACCGGAAAAAATTAAAAGCTGCGTATTGTTAGTTGCTTCTTGAAGCCATACTTTAACAAAAGTTTGCGGATATACTCTGCACTTACCATTGTGCCATAATGTAATTTTAAATATGTGATTAGCTCACCACATTTGTATTAAAAAAATAATATTTATAAAAAGCCATATCGTTCGGTCTGATGCTACTGGTAAGATGGTGAGATAAAACAACATGGAAATTTTAAACGTACAGGAAATGAGAAAGTTTAAACTTACTTTTAAAAAAGAACAATATATTTTAGCAAATAAATAAATGGAATGCTAAATTCATCTTTAAAAAGTTAAACTTAAAAATACGCTACGTTCAAATTACTTAAAAGATGAAAAATATATAAAAAATATTTGTCTCGAATACATAGGAATTACTTCCCGTAAACTTAAATATCGTATTAAAGAACATTTGAGAGATTTGAAGTAACCGGCCAACAACAGCCTTGTCAATATTTAACCAGAAGTAGAATATACAAGTTAATTTCGAAGATACAAAACTTATAAGCCCCTTAAAGAATTACCATGATTTAAATATACGTCAATCAATAGAAATTATTACTAAAGAAAATACTGTTTGTAATGACGTTTTATCCTACAACATACCCAGAATTTGGCTCAGTTTGCTTAAAGAATCACAAAACACGTAATATTCCACTTCCCTCTATATCCTTTTTTTTATTTCCCCAATGTTTTCCGGATCTAAAGTACTAAGAATATTAAATAATTCAACACCTCTTTAAATATTTTATCATCTTTTAAGTAATTTGCACATAGTGCAATTTTAAGTTCAATATATTTTACTTTGCAAAATTAATTAAGGAATTAAACTAATAATATTTCAATTATAAACCTAATGATTTAATATTTAAGGAGAAAGGGATAATTATTTTAATTACAATTTCAGAAATTGCAGGCAAAATCTCTACGTTATTGCTAAGCAAGATTCACAGCATAAGACCTGCATTCAAAATCACGTGACATAAAAGACTTAACTATGACTTGCACAGAAAAATCATATCGTCCAAATGAAAATATTTGCCAGAAAAGAAATATTCCTAATCGTGACAGGCTAGCATGAAGACCATTACAAAACTTAAAAATGTAACTATTAAGACAATAAAAATAATTACCGTTGTTTTATCATCAGTATTGTTGGTAAGATGTTAATACTGCTTATTGTTAAAATACAGTACTGACTAAATTATGATGGTAGCAGAAAAATTTACACATGAATCAGCCTAGAAGTTAATTTATTGCATTACGTTTAATATTGGGTGAATGTATATGCATTACTTACAATGAACATAGTTATAGATGTTCACTCATGGCTTTTAGAGCTTCGTATGTCCACTTTTAGCAGCATATGACTGCCTTTATACGTCTTAGTATCTCTTCTTCTGAACCAGTCGCTCCATTTCTTCATGATGATGCCATACACATACACCAATTAATCGCTCAATTTGTTGAACCTTGTTTGATGCTGCAATTTTGTTGACTTGAAGACCAGAGTCAACAAAATTTCAGCAACAAGGAATGTTCAACTAATTGAGCGATTAATCATAGTGATGAAATGGAAAGACTGATTCAGAGGTACATCCAAGGGAGGCCAAGACGTATAAAGACAGTCATAGTGATAAAGATGGACATATGAAGTACTAATACTAAAAGCCATGAGTGGGCATCTACAACTATGTTCATTGTAAGTAATGTATATATATTCAACAAACATTAAATGTAATACAATAAAATAACTTCTAGGCTGATTTATGTGTAAATTTTCCTGTTACCATAATAATTTGGCCAGTACTGCAAATAAATAAATAAAGAGTTTCCTGTAAATCTACCATTCTGTAATTTAAATTTGGTTATCGACTTTCTTAATATCGATGTAGCTATCGATTCCAAATTAAAAGAAAATTAAAGATCGATTCTAATGGTTCAAAAAATTTTCCGAGTACTTCCAGAAAATAATTAGGTAGATGGACAGCACATCCGCCATTTTTAACATTAAATCAAAAAGAAGTATCATAAAATCAATTTACCTCCCACGCACACAGTTTTTAAATGATTTCGTTCTGATCTAGTAGTTATCATATCATGGTAATTGAAGGGCTAAGTGGAAGAACGTGTTAAGTAACAAAAATTACATTTGAAGAAATTTGAAGTGGGCTGTAAATTTTAATGATTTATTTTCTGTTTGATTCCATGTGTTTAAAATATTAACAGGTATGGTACTAAACTCTCTCAGAAACACGTATTCATATTTAATTTTCAAATATTAAAAATTATTAATATTACTGACATTATTAAATGTTAAAATATTAAATATTAACGAATAATGTCTTAAATCTTCAAGACTAAATATAATCTTAGTATTTTAGCTTCACCATGTGGTAGGATACCCCATAACGCTTTCATCCAAAAGATAAAATTTTTTTTTTAGAAAATGTAGCATAACATGTTCATCCACTCAGCTCTTCAATTGTAACACATTTTGATATGTAAACAGAAGCAAGGACAAAAAATCGTTTCCCTACGGCTGCAATAGAGATGTGTGATATTACACAGATTTTGAACATATATGTTATTGGAGATAACAGACACATGTTTTTCACACATACATATAAACATATATTATATGTTTGTTTGTTCTTTCAAATGCAAATACAATCATTTTTGAACTTTTCTATTTTATGAATTGTTGGAATTTCGAAAGTCTTATGATTACATTTAAAAATTTCTTTCTCTTTTTTAAAATATGTATATATTGTGTCAAATGTCTTACTTGATACAAAGAAGTTAAAAGAACACTATTTTATTTCCGAACTAGCAGACCCACCCGGCGTTGACCGAGTTTACCTTAAATACACCTAAAAATCTCCTAAATATAATATACAAACGAACCTATTGGTGAGGGTTTCTCTGCCTTCGGCATCATACTAACTGGTCGTCAATACGCCAGTCACAGCAACGGGAACAATTCGTTACCCAATGAAGGGTTCCCGTATATTATATGTACCATTTAATTTAATCCGAAAATGTCACAATAACATCAGAATTTTGGAATTAAATTTTGCCTAATAAATTTGTTTGTAAATTCTGGTGTCATTCAATCATTTCAATATTTTAGCAACAGATGTAATCTACCCCTGAAAGGGTTAATACACGAAACCGGAAAAAAAAAACTTTATAAAAGTAAACAATTAAAAAGGTCAAAAAAAAAAAAAAAGGAAAAAAAACCTAATCTGAAAATTTTGATCATGCCCCTATAAATTGTAACGCGCAATCGTAAACTAACTTTATAAAATAAACACTTAAAAATGCCCTCACAAAAAGAAGTAACAAAATAACCTGAAAATGTCAATTATGTCAAAATAAATTATTTCTTTAACACGCTGAATTGTCAAAAACACGAAATCAAAAAACTATTATAAAAAGCAATGAATATTTAAAAAATTCTTCTCAAAAGAATAAAAAATAATAAAGAACTTGACGATTTCTGGCCCATACAGGATTTTTTCGAAAATAAATTTAATCATATAAAATTTTTCATCCCTTGAGGAAAGATTTCAGGGAAGTTTTCTTTCTTTATTAACTGGACTGAGCAGAAGCTTGTCGAAACTGACTTCCGTTTATTTCGGGGAAAAAAAAATCGAGGTAAAAAATATTTATTTCACATTTTTACTTTCTTCTATCTTTACAAGAAGTCGTGAAAAATTTTGACTTCTGGTTTTCGACGGATTTATACGTTTTAGAATGCCCAGAACACGATTTGATGGTTTTTAAAAAATGTCTGTCTGTGAGTCTGTCTGTCACTCTGTCACTCTGTCACCCTGTCACGCCGTCACTCTGTCAGTCTGTATGTGACAAAAATATGGCGCTCTATCTCAAGAACTAATGCACGGAATTTCACAAAACTTTATATTTAGTTAGACCTTGATATAAACTGGACCTGATTAGTTTTTGGTGAAAATCGCCCAACAGGTGGTGCTGCTATGCGGCCTTTTTCACGATTACTCCAATACCTATATCTCAGGAACTACTGCACAGATTTTCATAAAACTTCAGATTCAGTTTGCCCAGGATATAGTTTGGTGCTGATTACTTTTTTGTGAAAATCGCCCAACAGGTGGCGCTGCTATGCTGCATTATTCATGATTATCGCAATAGCTCTAACTCAAGAAAAAATGCACGAATTTTCATCAAACTTCAGATTTAGTTGGTCCCTGATATAAATTAGTGCTGTTTAATTTTTTGGTGTAAATCACCCAACAGGTGGCGCTGCTGTGCTGAATTTTTCACGATTCCCGCAAGAGCTGTATCTCAAGAACTATTGCACGGATTTTCATCAAACTTCAGATTTAGTTAGTCCTTGACATGAATTGACCTATAAATTAGTGCTGTTTAATTTTTGGTGTAAATCGCTCAACAGGTGGCGCTGCTATGCTGTATTTTTTGCGATTTCCGCAATAGCTTTATCTCAAGAACTAATGCTTGGATTTTCAACAAACTTCAGATTCGGGTATACCTTGATATCATTTAGTGCTGCTTATTTTTGGTGTAAATCGCTCAACAGGTGGCGCTGCTATTCTACATTTTTCAGAATTTTCGCTATAGCTCTATCTCAAGAACTAATGCACGAATTTTCATCCAACTTCAAATTCAGATATACTTTGATATGAATTGGTGCTAAATCGTTGTTATTTCTTGTACTCTGCCCCCTACGAGCTACGCTCGCCAACCCCCGTTCAGGCACACCGAAATCCAAAAAGCACGCTAATTTGACCGGCTTTAAAAATATTGAATTAAAATTAAAAAAAAAAAAAAAAAAAAAAAAAACAGCGATTTCTCTGTAAACGGATTTCTATACGTTTTTCTTGGATTGAGTATTTTTATGGCCAAATCTGCTGCTGTTAAGAGATACAATGGCTGTTGTCGTATTTAATTAAAAAAATTAATTAAACATTTGAAAATAAGCTAATGTAAAATGAATTAAGTAAACAGTGTCATTGTCTCCCGGTATTTTTTAACAGCGCTGTAAGATAGTTCTTTTAAATAATTCATTTTAAATGTATCGTTTCAAATCTGACGTAATTTACACCAAAGTTTTATTTCTCTTATTAATATTCACGTGAAAATACTTTTGTTGTTAGAAGGAAATATTATTTGCTCTGTCTTCGAATTCACGATAATAGTTGAAAAGATTATCTCAAAATATCTCGCGCAAATATATTTTTCAATTTAAATTGTTTTGCTATATTTTTTGCCATTTTAAATATGACGTAATTTCCTCAAATTACAAGTTTTAACGCATAATAATGATTTTTTTTATTTTAAGATTTTGTTTCTCTTTTAAAATTCAAGTTTAAATATGGTTCGGCACAGATGTCAGTGGCGAAATTTTTTTCTGACGCCCATTTCATATACGGCGCCAATTTCATAATATGGGGACATCTGTGGGGGGACATCAATATATGACATCTGTGCCTATGGTTCTTATGACGTAATTTTCTGCTTTTAACATGTAATCATTTAATTCTAAATTTAAAGTTTTTTTTCTGTTTGTAATAGTCACGTGTAAATAAATTTTTAATTTGAAGTAACCATTATTGTTTGCGCTGTTTATGCAACTGGCAACAGTTTAAATTAATAACATTTTCTAAAATTTGTAAAAAATATCTCTCGAAATGCTGAAAATTTGAATTTAAAATTGAAATAAAACCTCAAAAAATGAGTCAAATAAGAAAAATAAATGCAATCTGCGTATAACGTATAAAATGATCTAAAAATGATTACATTCTTATGTATAGTTTTTGCTCCAATAAAATTTTTTTAATGGAACGATTTTGTCCAACTTTAGCATTAAATATCTCTTAAAATAATTCTTCGATTTGAAAACTGTCTGCATCACCGTGTTTATCAAACATTTCTCTATATTACCACCGATTTTCATATTTTTGTATGCAGTATGTTTCTTAATATTAACGGAGAAAGGCCATGCTTAAGCATTCGAATTGGATGCCGATCTACCCGGAATATCTACGCAGATTTTCATTGGTCCATTTCCAAATCAAAACTTTTTTTTATATATAGAAGGATTTAAATGATTTAATTGACGTGATTTATATAGAAGAAAGTTTTGTGATGGCCACAACATACTAGTTAAAATTTTTGTTTATTAAATTATTTACGAAGGTTTCTTATACATGGATGTCAAATTATCTTTGAATGAGAAATATTGGATACCGAATTTACTGAAAAAACATACTGGCCAAGCTTTTGCAAAAAAAAAAAAAAAAAATGTATATATATATATATATCAATGCAAAAACACTTGACGGGTTAAAAGTTTCTGACGCAGCAATTTATCTTATGCTCTAAGAATTTTAAATATGGAACTTAAAAATACTGATATCAAATTTTGAGTGACGTTATGCTATTTCTTAAAAAATATATTTGTATTTATTTCATCATTTTATTTTTGTTTTATTTATAATCGCATGTGCAAAAGTTATGTTCAACATGAAAAGCTGCATAAAATTTTATTCGCTGTTGCTTTATCATTTACATCTCTCATAAATTCAAAATATGAGTTTTAAAAGATATGATATAAAATTTAAGTGACGCCTTGATGTGACTTTAAAAGGTTTGTTTTAAAATTCAATTTAAATTATTTTTGACTTGGTTAAAATATTTTTTTACATCTACACAATACTTTTAATTTTCCAATTCACTGTTAAATATATCACTTTCATTGAATCTATACTATGCATTGAAATGTATTTATTTCAATAAATTGATTTATCTTTTGTGTCACGCTATTCAAAATTGTGAGTAAGATTTATGTAAATGGTTTCTTTGCGTCATTGTGTCCAAACTACATGAAATGTATGAAAAAGGATAGTTTGACGCAAAGAAACCATTTACATAAATCTTACTCACAATTTTGAATAGCGTGACACAAAAGATAAATCAATTTATTGAAATAAATACATTTCAATGCATAGTATAGATTCAATGAAAGTGATATATTTAACAGTGAATTGGAAAATTAAAAGTATTGTGTAGATGTAAAAAAATATTTTAACCAAGTCAAAAATAATTTAAATTGAATTTTAAAACAAACCTTTTAAAGTCACATCAAGGCGTCACTTAAATTTTATATCATATCTTTTAAAACTCATATTTTGAATTTATGAGAGATGTAAATGATAAAGCAACAGCGAATAAAATTTTATGCAGCTTTTCATGTTGAACATAACTTTTGCACATGCGATTATAAATAAAACAAAAATAAAATGATGAAATAAATACAAATATATTTTTTAAGAAATAGCATAACGTCACTCAAAATTTGATATCAGTATTTTTAAGTTCCATATTTAAAATTCTTAGAGCATAAGATAAATTGCTGCGTCAGAAACTTTTAACCCGTCAAGTGTTTTTGCATTGATATCATTACTTTTTTGAGGTTAGTGATAAAATTATTAAAAAAAAGATACTTATGGAATGTAATGCAGATTTAATTTTTACTATTTTATTACAATTTTCCTTATAGCAGTTTGTATATAAAAACAAGTGGGTAAGTATAATCGCTGATCGCACAGAGGGTTTCATTTGATATTCCTTTAAAAACACGTTGTCCTTAAATTAATAAATCCAAAATGTTAATTTATAATTATTAAATCCTTACATAGATGGTGCACCAATAGTTCCAATTTTCATGGGGCAGGGAACGCATTCTTTTAAACAAACCACCTTCCAATTGAAGTCACCAAAAACCAAGTTGAATAAGCCAGACCCCGTTGTGTTGTTTCACAAACAGCAGTCTCATGTCCCCTCCTTCCCCCCTTTTTCAAAATTTTTCAGACCAGTACCTAAGAATGGAACCGAAATAATTTTTTCTCTTCAGAAATTAGGATAAAAAAATAGTATGCAGTACTCATAAATTTACTTTAATGCTATATAGGGTGATTATTAAGTTAATTATAACGTTTGGAATCTGTTGCATTGATGTCCGAAAGGTGGTTTCTGAGTTATGGAAGCTGGACCCATAAGGCGCCATAGAGGGGCGAAGCCCACTAGTGTCTATCATAATTATATCTGCCATGTAGACTAATTGCGATATTTAATCAAAATAGTCCCCCCCCCCCCTCCTCATCCCCGGAAATATAACAAATACAAAATGTGTCTTTATAAACCTATCGTCAAATAGGTTTTTATTTCTTTTTCCCTAAAAAAAAAAACATGATTTTTATATCCATAACGTAAATAGCGGACGAAGCCCGCTAGTTCCTATCATAATATATATTTTTAATAATTTTATATAGTCTATAATAAAAATCAGACTTAAAATAGTCTAGTTCCATGAGTACTTGTAGTGTCAGTTACATGCTACGATTTTTGGATACCAGTATTTTAGAACGGGAAAATGTGACTTATTTTATCGGAGATATCTCATTAATTGAATAAGGTGAAGCAAACTTTTTGAAAAAAAGGTGGCCAACAAGCATGGCAGTTATCAGCTATGTGACTTCGTGCTAAAGTCCATTAATTTGATCTGCTTTAAAAAGATTACGGAAGATTGAATTATAGTAGAACCTGGATTAACCGAGCTTCGATTAATCGAGGTTTCTGTTAACCGAGCCGATAACAAAGTCTGATTTTTTTTTCCTTTTGAATGAGCCTTAAAAATAACCACACTCTTAGTATCGTGTTTTTGTAATAGCAAACCCCCCTCCCCCCACACACACGCACACTCCCCACAAATACACACACAAATTGATGCCCTTAGTTCTACTAAAGTGGAGCATTCCATAATTTCTCAGTGATAATATAAGTGTTAGACCGCCAAGGGCGCCAAGACTAATTCTTCACAAGATTTTGCAATGGAAACTTATGTAAATTTTGCTTTTGAAAGAAGAAAATGTTAATTTTTCATATCTATTTAAAAATTCGATAATATTTTTAGCATCCGAAAAAGCCAATATGTAAAAACGTTATTTATTTTTTTTTAAACCGGATCTGCTTAACCTCTTTAAACTTCAAACACCACCCGAATATATAAATTGAAAAATACATATGTAATTAAAATAAATAGATAAACCACTAAAATTGTAAAAGTCCTTATACAAAAGAATGGATAAATATAAGTAAAGAGAAGTGCAGATGTATTTGGGTTCAGTTTTCAATGCTGTTAGTCATTAACGTGGGAATTCCTAAGAAGACAAATTACCATTTCGGCGGGATTTCAAATCGGTTCTATAGATACCCAGTGGTTTCTGTAGTAATACCAGGTGTGACACTTTTTTTTAAATTATTATACCGTATTCTGGAGCTCTCTATCTTTCTGGAGAAAATAGAAATCGGCGGATGTGGAGGTATTTTCCCATGAAATACTAATTAACACACGACACATGCGCGACACGACGTGCTGTTGGTGTTTTTTGCGTGTGAGTTGCGACGACCATTGTAGTTTAAAATTGGCTTATCTGAAATTAAAATAAACAGTAATTTTTAATTAAATATGACTTATTTTAGTGACTAGACGAGACAAAAGGTGGAAATTATGAAAAGCTCTCTCTCTCTCTCTCTCTTTTTTTTTTCTTTAATGCTGATTATTTGAAGAGGGTATTCAACTTTTATCGTAGAAAAAGGCTGATTTTTGATGATTGACAAAAAAAAAAAAATCCTTAATGCATTGCATAATTATATAAGAAACTAGGGGGCTCTGCCCCCTACGAGCTACGCTCGCCAACCCCCGTTCAGGCACACCAAAATCCAAAAAGCACGCTAATTTGATCGGCTTTAAAAGTATTGAATTTAAAAAAAAACAAAAGAAAAAAAACAGTAGTGATTTTCCTGTAAACGGGTTTCTATTCGTTAATTAAAAAATTAGTTAAACATTTGAAAATAAGCTAATGTAAAATGAATTAAGTAAACAGTGTCCTTCTCTCCCGGTATTTTTTAACAGCGATATAAGATAGTTCTTTTAAATAATTCATTTTAAATGTATCGTTTTAAATCTGACGTAATTTACACCAAAGTTTTATTTCTCTTATTAATATTCAGGTGAAAATACTTTAGTTGTTAGAAGGAAATATTTGCGCTGTCTTTGAATTCACGATAATAGTTGAAAAGATTATCTCAAAATATCTCGCGCAAATATATTTTTTAATTTAAATGTTTTTACCATATTTTTTGGCCATTTTAAATAATGTAATTTCTCCCCTTTACAAGTTTTAGTGCATAATTTTTTTTATTTAACATTTTGTTTCTCTTTTAAAATTCAAGTGTGAATATGGTTCTTAGGACGTAATTTTCCTGCTTTTAACATGTGATCATTTAATTCTAATTTTAAAGTTTTTATTTCTGTTTACAATAGTCACGTGTAAATAAATTTTTAATTTGAAATAAACATTATTGTTTCGCTGTTTATACAATTGGCAACAGTTTAAATTAATAACATTTTCTAAAATATATAAAAAATATCTCTCGAAAAGCTAAAAATTTGAATTTAAAATAGAAATAAAACCTCAAAAAATGAGTCAAATAAAAAAAATAAATTCAATCTGCACACCGGGAACTTATAACGTATAAAATGATCTAAAAATGATTAAATTCTCATGTAGTTTTTGCTCCAATAAAACTTTTTTAATGGAACGATTTTTTCCAACTTTGGCATTAAATATCTCTTAAAATAATTCTTTGATTTGAAAACTGTCTGCATCAGCGTGTTTATCAAACATTTCTCTGTAATACCACTGATTTTCATATTTTTGTTTGCAACAGTTTTTTTTTTAATATTAACGAAGAAAGGCCATGCTTAAGCATTCAAATTGGATGCCGATCTACCGGGAATATCTACGCAGATTTTCATTGGTCCATTTCCAATTCGAAACTTTTTTTTATATATAGAAGGAAAAAGCTGACAAAATTAGAAGTGAAAAACAATTCAGTATTATTAAAGTAATCGGGCCGTGGTCATCTATTAAAAAATGCAATTTTGAGAAAAAAAACTAGTTTCAATTTTATGTTATAATTATAATAGAATGCTTATTGTATTTTTTTATTTTTTTTTACTTACATAGAATTGTCTATTCCATATTCTGACCACATAAAGAAGTCTCAATTCCGTTGATAAAGCCGCTAAAATAAAAACTCGATTTTGCGAAATTTATAAGTTATGATTATAAATGTATATGTAAATCCTTAAAGCGGTTCTCAAAAAAAATTTTTTTTTAACGTTCAATAATGCGAAAATTTCTGCTGATTTACAAACATAAAAATAGTGTTCGAAAGAAACTGAATTTCGGTTACATTCCTAGTATCGACTGAAAACGTAAGCGAAATTGTTTTAAAAATAAATTCAAAGTAAGTAACATAAACATACATATACGCATGTTATCTGAATAATGTTTTGCGTAGAAACGGCAGTACATAATTAACAAAATAATTTGATTGAAATAAAATTAATTAAATATAAGGTGCTATAAACATAAAAAATATATTAAAAAATAATTTAATTTAAAAATAACGAATTTAATCAATATTAGTAATACCTTCTAGATTTATCTCCTTGTATGTGAATATATAGTATGTACGGCTCTTTGGATGGGAGTGCCGTTTGGGGGAGGCTAGGGAGGGGCAGTTATAGTAATACCGAATATACGGCAGTATTTTCGCCGAAACTAGGATTTTGGGCTGAAAACGAAAATGAAACCGAATATTCGGCGAAACTCCACATAAAAGAATGAGACTTGCAGGCTTGGTTATTGAAGTGATTTGCAATACAATAGATTCTGTTCTTTAAATTAATTACATCTTGAGTTAAAATTGATTGTTGTCTCATGGCAACAGTTTTCTTTCTCTTCCTCCACTGTCGCGTCCGGAAATTCGGTTCAAAACGCCACATTCGGCAGCCTTTTCTGAAAGATCTTTTGTTTTTCTCAAAAAATATAAAAGACAGTTCGATTAAAAAGATTCTGGTGGGCAATAAAAAATAATTGGTATTTTCAGCCAGCAGCCAGCAGTTACAATGAAATTTAATAAAAACCTTTAAAACAAAACTATCATGCAATAAAATTCAAGTAATACTACTTTTCAAAATAATTACATTCAGCGTAATACTTTTAAAGAATGTATTACTTTTCCAAAGATTTTCTGCCCCCCCCCCCCTACCCTGCGTACACACATGAATCGCGGTAAAAAAGAACAAGATCTTTGAAAAACAGAAACAACTCCATTATTGGGCACAGCCTTTGTAAGTTTGCTGATTTGAAAGCAGGGCCGAAATTAAGGGGGGCAGAGGGGGCATGTGCCCCGGGCGCCAAATAAAGATTTTGTTTGTCGATTTTTCTCGCATCTGTGTTTTGCACGGTATTGTTAAAATCATTCTGTCTGGCGTATGACAAAACATAGAAGAATCTAAAGATGATATAGCATAAGGATCCTGTATAAAGCGGATTTTTTTTCGATTCCGTTTCCGAGATTTTAACCAATCAATATTCGACAAAGCCAAGGACGGATTCAGCTCATCATTTAGAGGGGGTCATGGATTTCCTTTTTTGGGGTGGGGGGCGATCACATCCTCGTTATGAGAATTTTTTATATTGAAAGCTATTCCCAAATCCAAACTAACTACTTTTCTGATACTTTCGCGAAGTCATTTTCATTCGTAAATACAAAAAATTTGCATTAATATTCGTAAAAATATAAAATTTACCCATTTTGTTCAGATACCAGGAAATTAGTTTCCCATTTTCTTATAAAGGCAAAGATTCATTCAGAAAATGTTGTCAAAGATAGCACTTTTAGCCAAGTTTTACGAGTTGAAGCCAGAGGAATGTCGTCGCAAGGGAACAATCGGCTGTCACTTCCGGAATTTCAGTTTAAAAAGTCTAACAATTGTCAACGATTAAATATGGCAAAAATTTGTGTTAAATTTTAGAGGTAACTAAACCGTACACATTGGCAGCTATGGGATTCTATTAGTGTCATAAAAATTGCAGGTGTAGCCTCTTCTTTCTGCTCAAAGTATTAAATAGTTTTTTTCAATCGAACTTATACCTTTGGAATGGATCATTTTCTTCTGAACTGATGGACTGGTGCCATCCATTATTTTGAAACAACCGTTATAAATGAAGTGTTAGGTGAAGATGAAAGAGCTGTCGTAAAAAGTTAGAACTCTGATTTTCTGGTCAGAAAAGGAAAAAAAAAATGGTCATAATTTTTTTTTTTTTTCTGGTCAGGATGAAAAAAAAATGGCCATAATTTTGTTTCTGATCAGAATGGAAAAAAAAATGGCCATAATTTAAAAAAAAAAAAATCTATGATATCTTTTGAATGTTGAAAAAATAAAGAAATAAAACATATTTTAAAAATAATTCACGTAAAACAGACGTCACTCTTGAACTAAACAAAAATAACTTTCCTGAAATTTTATACACCATAATTAGTATTTGTATTCTAGAGATTGTATTATATAAAATATTATTGAATTGTATTAAATAATGTTTTGCACTTTTGAGTTTTGACCCAACGAAATTGTTTTTATTTGTTTTATTTTAATATTTTATTTTCCATTTGGAGATAATCGTATGGAGATTTTTATTCAAATATTCGGGGTAAAGTTTGAATTAAGTCATTAGATAAGGTGAGCGAAATTCGAAAACAGAGATAGCTTTCTTAGAAAAGTGTGGAGGAAAAAAATACCTCTAAATTGGCAACACTGGTCTAACATCAGATTTTTTTTAAAACTGCAATGCCTTGCGGGGAACTATTTTTGTGCATATTACATTTCTATAGTGTAAAATACTAATTTGGGTGACATAATTATTTTAGGAATAAAGTTTTCGCTATAGCAATATACTCGTATATATTTTTAAAGTGATTTTTTATACATAATTTATATAGTATGTGTATGTATGTATATATAAGCATTTGCGCCCTTTTGTAAGGCAATCGGCGCCCTTTTTATCCATTTTGCCACCGCCCTCTCAGTTATGCCAGTACGACCCTGAAATGTGGTACGCAATTGCGTCAAAAGATGGCGACACCAGAATTCTGATATGCTTATTATGTAAAACTTCATTGTTATTTATAAATAAAACATTTCAGCTAAATTGTTTATTATAAAATAATTATTACATCACAATAGTTTTTATGCAAGGAAAATAATAATTATAATAATAATAATATTATGGATGTGAGTGATTATATATTGATTGACCGTCATAATAATAAAAAATGATATTATAAAAAGAAGAGCTGAAATGAATTATTTTTTTACGTTTCTGATCGTGTGATTTATATTCAAATAATAATTACAGTAAACTCTCTGTAAGGCGGACTCTGTGTAAGACGGAAATCTGTCTAACTCGGAAAGAATTTCAAGTCCCTACGAATCCATAGACATAGAGTAAAATTTGTCTAAGGCGGAATATTGTCTATTGCGGAAAATTTTCTTGGTCCCGATCGAGTCCGCCTTACACAGAGTTTACTGTATTAATGTATATTTTTTGTAAAGTGATTGAAATTAAATATATTTATAAAATTTATGGTAATATTTTTATTGTTGAAAAATTGCGAAGAAATAATCATCATCAAATTGGCGTCATTATAATTGTAATTTTATTTAACTTAATAGCAATTAAAAAATTACAAAGGAACTGAGAATAATGGTCAACTAAAAGACTTTAAAAAAAAAAAACTTCACACGCACCAGCGAGTATCGAACTGCCTATGTTAAGATCAGTAGACGATGGCCCTCAACCACTCAGCCGTGGGAAGACAAAATTTTTCTCCCCAAAAGTGGTTAAAAAGAAAGCATGTGTATGAATACAGTGTCATGCATTTTCGGTGAAATTTCCATAGAATGGCGAAGAAATATAGTCCGATTTTTCATGCGCATTATAAAACGAACAAGAGTCTTGCTGGAAACAAGTAAATTGTTATTTGGTTCATCTGAAACATATTTATTTGATTTTTAAAAAATCGCCCGTGTCATTTTCGAGAGAAAAAAAAATCGAATTATTTAACGAGCGAGAGTTTTCCCAGAAAAAAGAAAAGTGTTATTCACCTCGCCTTAATCACATTTATATTATGTATCAATTTAAAAATAATCGTTAGAACCGTTTTCGAGATTTTCAAATTAGGAACTTCCTCGATATTATACCAACGTTTTCACTTTAAAAATGACTATTTAGATCTCAAAATATACTGCACGTAGAAATGTAAAAATTTCAGTATACGATTAGACTGCAGATATAAGACTGTTCTAGAAAATTCAGAACAATAAGACGTATATCTGCTGAGTTATTAAAAGGCGGCTTTTCGCATTTTCTTTGATGTCGAGTTAGCTGTATATATGAGTTCCGCCATCTACGAATTCTATGATACGATACGATACGATTTTAACGATACGATACGATACGATTTTAGGCTTAAGGCTGCGTCACTCGAAATACTACCGTCTTTCATGATAATGAATATATTGTAAACAGATATTCTAATAATGGCACGGTAGTACTGAATACAAAAAGAAAATAGAAAAATTTAATAATTATTATTATAAGAACTATTATTGTCGTTATTATCACACTTATTGTCTTTGCTATTAGCTAAAATGCAAATTGTGATTATTGTTAAAATAAGAATTCCCTTAAATCTACAGTCTCGTGTACCTCTATCGATTCTTCTACATTTTAATATCGATTTATCTATGGAATCCGACACAGCATCAAAAAATCGATTCTAATAATAAAAAAAGTTGTACGAGTACTCCAAGAAAATGGGTGGGCGGAATGAAAACAATTCTGTCATTTATAATAGTTAAATCAAAGAAAAATATCGTAAAATCAATTTTCCCTTTCACACAGAGCGTTCTCAAATGATTTGGCTCTGATCCAGCATCAATGGTAATTGTAACTGTAACACGTTTCGATTTAAAAAGAGAAAAAAGAAAAAGAGAAAATATCGGAAAAACTAAGGCAATTTAAGAAAAATAGTCATTTTCCTACGGTGAAGAAAAAAAAGTCTGACACATTACAGTGATTTTGAACATAATTGTTATTGGAGATTACATTAACTTTTAACATACACACATATATATGTTTTTCTTTCTTTTTTTAAGTACGTTTATAATAGTTTTTTAAGTTCTTTACTTTGAGAATTTCTAGAATATATATATAAAAAAAATCTAACCGTTCTGTTAAATAAATAGTTTCTCTTTTTATTAATTTATAAATCGATTAATTGTCTCAAGTGCTTGATACACAGAGATTAAATTAATGCATTTTTTATTTCAGAATAGAGTTTTGCAGGACTGCTAATGATATTTCTGTAAAGTTCACATTCTGGTATTTTATAATTGCACTGAAATCGTTCTGTCAACTAAGTTTCAATGACATAAAGTGCTTTTTAAGTTAAAAACTTCAGACGTAATTTTGGGAACAGTTATTGCAGACAATTGATTTGGTTCTGATCCAGTAGCTACCATGGTAGGCAAAGCTGGGGCATAGTGGTTTACTTGTAAAGTTTTTATTTTTATATTTTCAGAAAGTTAGACATTAATCAATATGAAAAAATTCTGGAATGCACCTTAGTTCTTTGTCTTCATATATACATTTTTCAAAGCATAAGTATTAATGATTTTTTAAATGAAGAACAATTTTTAAGTCTAAAAAATATGTTCTCGCCAGACCCTTATGTTTAAGGTTCAGTGAACCACCACATGGGGCTTAGTGGATTATGAATTATGAAAGGTAAATTGCAATATTAAAGCATATTTAAAGGGAAAAGTACTTTATTCGAAAATATTAGCCATATTCTTTAATGCTTTAAATAGCACAAAACGCAATTCGTTGATCTCATATGTATTTTAAAAAAGGTAAAAGAATTTTTATGCGCATTGAGATAATATGCATAAATATATTTAAGATGTATTATTTTACATGAAAATATTTAGCTTGTTTTAGACAATATGAAAAAAAAACAAAAAAAAACATATGTATTTTATCTATAACTCATGACGTTAGTTATAGAGCATTGAAAGAGCATAAAATTAGGCTTATTTATTTCAGCTTAAATTTGTCTAATTGTTAGGTTCTTAATCAAAAAGAAAAGAAATATCCACCTATATAATTCTATAAAATTTTCTCAGTTTTATATGAATTAATAACCATATTCTGGAAGATGTTAAAATTGCACAGAATACAAAAGTAATTGAACTGTTTTCCAACAAAATGTAACAAAACAGTATAAAATATAAAAGAACATTTCTTTGCTGAAATTTAAATTTTAAATAAAAAAAGAAAACATTGTAGTATCTTTTATTTGTTTAAATTTAATTTTTAAATTGGTATATAAATGTCATTGTGTGCCCGCCCTCCGAGCGTCTTGAAAAAGGGTAAAATTGTAAGTTGTTTTCTTTGCATTTTGTTTTAAATGCTAAAAAAAATATGATTATTTCAACATTATAAAACTAGTCGGATGTACCAATCCCAAAACTTTCTTCAATCTCATACACGTTAATACTGGAAAATTTGCTCTACCACTGCCAAAATTAAACGGCAATCTATGCCAATCATGAGGATTCTAAAGATATGGAATTCCGTGCATTAGGTCTTGAGATATGGCTATCTCTGAAATCGTGTAAATTCAGCAAAATTCAGCATAGCAGCGCCACCTATTGGGTGCTTTACACTAAAAATCACCAAGCAACCACTTATGTCAAAGTTTATCTGAATCTGAAGTTTAGGGAAAATCCGTATATGAGTTTTGGAAATAGAGTTATTGCGAAAATCATGAAAATTCCAGCATAGCAGCGCCACCTATTGGACGATTAACACTGAAACCTAATCAGCAACAACTTGCGTTAACATCTAACTAAATCTGAATTTAGATGAAAATTCGTGCATTAGTTTTTGAGATAGAGCTATTGTGGGAATCGTTCAAAATGCAGCAGAGCAACGCCACTTGTTGAGCGATTTACATCAACACGTAATCAGCATCAAGGCATATCAAAGACTAACTGAATCTGAAGTTTCATGAAAATCCGTGCACTAGTTCTTGAGATAGATTCATTGCGGAAATCGTAAAAAATGCAGCATAGCAGCGCCACCTCTTGAGCGATTTACACCAACACGTAATCAGCATCAAGTCATATCAGGGACTAACAGAATCTGAAGTTTCGGGAAAATCCATGCATTAGTTCTTGAGATAGAGCCATTGCGTAAATCGTAAAAAATGCAGCACAGCAGCGCCACCTGTTGAGTGATTTGCACCAAAAACTAATCAGCATCAATTTGTATCAGGGACGAACTGGTTATGAATTTTTATTAAATTCTGTGCATTAGTTCTCGAGATAGAGCACCCACAAAATTTGTGTCACACACAGACACACAGACAGACAGACGGACGGACAGACAGACAGACAGACAGACAGACAGACAGACAGACAGACAGACTCACAGACAGACATTTTGTAAAAACATGTTTTTGGGGTTCTCTGACCCCTAAAACGTGTAAATCCGTCGAAAACCGGAATTCGAAAATTTTCATGAATCCAATACTTTCTTCTTGTAAAGATAGAAGAAAGTAAAAATTTAATTACAAATATGAATGTAATCCTTGAGAGTATTAATCATTCTTTAATGTATTTAAAATTGATTAAATGTATAGAATTATTTTATCTTAAACATTGCTTGTATTGCTGTGAAACCTGGAGCTTAATGAACGGAATATTACGCCCAAAACATTTAGAGGGTTAACACAGGTCGGCAAATTCTACATACACTATCGGGTGTTTCAAAAGTTCGGTGCGAAAGTATAACGTGATAAAAAAAGATCTATGTGTCGGAGAGACATGTGGCTCGCAGCTATATATTCATTTTGTATGACGCCAACAGAAAATTAGTTCAAAATCTCGACAATAGAGGGCGCTACTGCAGATAATTCCATAGAATAATTCCATGTTGCTCACACAACGCACGATTTCGATTAAAAAACTGTACATGCAGTTTTCTCTAATGTTGCTTTTTTATCCAAATCTTGCGTTGTGTGAGCAATATGGAATTATGCCGTTGAATTATTTGCAGCAGCGCCCTTTATTGCCGAGATTTTGAACTAATTTTTTTGCTGGTGTCATATACGAAATCTCGTACCACGCTGAACATTTATCTGCAAACCGTATGTCTCTCCAACAAATAGATCTTTTTTTTTTTTTTTTTTTTTTTTTTTCTTGGCGCGTTTTACTTTCACACCGAACTTTTGAAACACCCGGTATAATAAACTGTAACTACAAAAGAAAATATACACTACCCTTCTCCGAGTAACCCATGACTCCGAAAAAGCGTTCTTTATTTTTAGGAACCTCAGAAAATACTTTCGAGATTTGAAGAAGCATTTACAAAATCATAGTTTCCTTTGCTGCCACTGATTTTCGGAAATGTTTCCGAGTAGTTTGTACAGTGTATTAAACAGTTTTCTCAAACCGGAATATCGGTTTTTGTGATGCTATCAATTCTCATACTAGTCAATAGTAGGTTTATTTTGCTGCCACTGATTTACAGAAACGTTAGTGTATTAATCAGTTTTGTCAAACAAGAATATCGGTTTTTAGGATGCTATCAATTCTCATATTAGTCAATAGTAGGTTTATTTTGCTGCCACTGATTTACAGAAACGTTAGTGTATTAATCAGTTTTGTCAAACAAGAATATCGGTTTTTAGGATGCTATCAATTCTCATGTTAGTCAATAGTTAATTTCTTTTGCTGCCACTGATTTACAGAAACGTTTCCGAGTAGTTTTACAGTGTATTAACCAGTTTTCTCAAACTGGAATATCGGTTTTTAGGATACTATCAATTCTCACGTTAGTCAATTGTTAGTTTCCCTTGCTGCTACTGATTTTCAGAAACGTTTCCGAGTAGATTTTACAGTGTATTAATCAATTTTCTCAAACCCTAATATCGTTTTTTAGGATGCTATTATTCTCATGTTAGTCAATTGTTAGTTTCCTTTGCTGATACTGATTTTTACTTTCTTCTATCTTTACAAGAAGAAAGTATTGGATTCATGAAAATTTTCGAATTCCGGTTTTCGACGTATTTACACGTTTTAGGGGTCAGAGATTCCAAAAAACATGTTTTTACAAAATGTCTGTCTGTGACTCTGTGAGTCTGTCTGTCTGTCTGTGTGTATGTGACACAAATTTTGTGGGCGCTCTATCTCAAGAACTAATGCACGGAATTTAATAAAAATTGATATTCAGTTAGTCCCTAATACAAATTGATGCTGATTAGTTTTTGGTGTAAATCGCTCAACAGGTGGCGCTGCTATGCTGCATTTTTCACGATTTTCGCAATAGCTCTATCTCAAGAACTAATGCACGGATTTTAATAAAACTTCAGATTTAGTTAGTCCTTGATATGAATTGATGATGATTACGTTTTGGTGTAAATCGCCCAACAGGTGGCGCTGTTATGATGAATTTTGCAGGATTTACACGATTTCCCCAATAGCTCTATCTTAAGAACTAACGCACGGATTTTCATTAATCTTCAGATTCAGTTAGTCCTTGATATGACTTGCTACTGATTAGGCGTTGGTGTAAATCGCCCAACAGGTGGCGCTTCTGTGCTGCGTTTTTTACGATTGCCTCAATAGATCTATCTATAGAACTAATGGACGAATTTTCATCTAACTTCAGATTTAGTTGTATGTTGACACAAGTTGTTGTTAATTAGGTTTTAGTGTTAATCACCCAATAGGTGGCGCTGCTATACAGGAATTTTCACGATTTTCGCTATAGCTCTATCTCAAAAACTAATGCACTGATTTTCTCCAAACTTCAGATTCAGTCAGATGTTGACATAAATTGTTGCTGATTAGGATTGGTATAAATCACCCAATATGTGGCGCTGCTAGGCAGCATTTTGCTGGATTTAGACGATTTCCGCGATAGTCAAATCTCAAGAACTAATGCACGGAATTTCATATCTTTAGAATCCTCATGAGATGCATAGATTGCCATTTAATTTTGGCAGTGTGATAGCAAATTTTGAAGTATTAACATGTATGAGATAGAAGAAAGTTTTGGGATTGGTACATCCGACTAGTTAGAAACGTTTTCGAGTAGTTTTTACAGTGTATTAATCAATTTTCTCAAACCCTAATATCGGTTTTTAGGATGCTATTATTCTCATGTTAGTTAATTGTTAGTTTCCTTTGCTGCCACTGATTTTCAGAAACGTTTCCGAGTAGTTTTTACAGTGTATTAATCAATTTTCTCAAACCCTAATATCGGTTTTTAGGATTCTGTTATTTTCATGTTAGCCAGTTGTTAGTTTCCTTTGCTGCTACTGATTTTCAGAAACGTTTCCGAGTAGATTTTATAGTGTAGTAATCAGTTTTCTCACACTGGAATATCGGTTTACACGAGAGTTCGAGTATATTTATGCAAGTTGGAGCACGGGAAGGCAGGCAGAGACTCGGACAGGCAAACCAGGGATGTAGTGCAGGTATGCGATGATATACACCATATACCTCCTGGATTTTTTAAGAAACACCGTATACCCTCTGTTTTTCAAGTAAAGCTATAGTCTATACTTTCTAGGGTTATACCCTCTGGTTAGAACCTGTTTTTTTTATGACTGCACAACTGAGACAAAACTAAGTCATAAACACTTTTCAACTATGTTGCAAAGTATTAAAAATAATAAATGAATGACCACCTATTTTAAGTGTTTTTCAAATGAAGTTTTTTGGGCTATGCTAGATCTTTTGTGTGATTTTCCCGGAATCGCCTCCCCACTCTGCGAGTAAGAAATTGATACTTGATGGAGGGAACAGCTCGGCATTTCTGAATTCAGCCTATGGAAAAGCAATAGAAACATGTAAAATGGCTCTGAAAAATAATATAAAAAAATTATGCTGTGTTATTACTAAAAAAAGATTTAAAGGATATGGTCTGCTTTTGAACAGCATTCGAGTTTTAGCTATGGTATGTACAGAAAAATTATATTGGTCAATATAAAAGTTTTTCGAAAAAATACAAATTTATCAGCACGGCAAGCTAAACGGGACTGAGCGGAAAACGGAAAATTATAACTACAAATTACAACTACTTAGTTATAACAAAAATAATTATCATTGTTATTGTCGCTCTTGTTGGATTTTATTATGCTGAAATGTTATTCTTACTGTCGAAATGTAAATGATTTTTTTTTTTTTTTTTAAACCTACAACGAATTCCATTCCCAATGTTACATCTACCCCATATTCAAAAATTTATCCAGTGAAGAGAGAATAGTTAGATGTGGACATTGGACACCATAAAAATTTTACATAAAAAGTATCTTCTGATTTTAATGATTGATACTTTAAATTAAAGCATTAGGGGGCGAAATATGCATAGTAATAATAATAAAATGAATAATTTAAGTGTAACTGAATTTATTAGAATTTGTCTGCAAAAGTTCCGGCTGTGTGTTTAGGTGCGTTCGCAATTATATAAATACGTAGCACCTATAGTCGTCGTCTGGTTTGTCCGTCTGTCCGCATATAACAGCGCAAAAACTATCCAACCGAATGGTTTGAAATTTAATATATATAGTCGGTGCAGAAGCTTGTCCAGTTATTTCAAAATTTTATGAAAATCGAATCAAAATTTAAAAAGATATTAATAAAAGTTTTCTTCATTCTATTGAATCCTATCATACTTAATTAATTAAATGATATCCCATGATAGGTAATGCTTCCAGGTTGCCATGGTGTTTACGTCCTATTTAAGATGGAGTTATATTATTTCCGTATTACTGAATTTAATCGTAATAAATTTTGTATTCATGCATTTTTGCGTAAGAGTGCAACATCTGCTGTACCAAGCTCTTTTTATAAAACTAGTTTATAGTACGAACGTACCTCATTTGCCACGTTTGACGTACAATTTCCGACTTGTTTTAGATGATTTAAACGCAACTAACTTATACATTTTCGAAGACTGTCTAGCACAGGATTTGAAAAAGAAAATATTTCAATACACAAAGTTCCGAATTGGAGTAAAAATCGATAGGCGCTGCTCTAAGCCTCTTTCATTTCAAAAAAAAAAAAAAAAAAAAAAGAGGCTTTCACTTCTTTATTTTCTGCCAAATTCTTGACGGAAACCCATCGAACCCCGTGTCACCTTCTATGCTCACCGTTACCATAGTAACAAACGCCGCTGTGGTAGCAGACGGTCAATAACCGCCGACCTAACGGCTAACGATTGTCAGTATGTGAGTTTACAACCGTCCGCATTCCTTACTGAGAATTTTGTACGGCTTCATATATATTGTTATTAAAAGTTGTCGTCTCTCCCCATATTTTTACTTGCACTCCTGTTTTTTTTTTAAAGGTAAAAAAGATTTATTTTTTAGGTCGTTGCTTCGTTGATTATAGATTTCAAGAAAGAATATAAAATTAGAAAACACATCTGAATAGTTACACCAGTATTTTTTTATTTTTATAAACATAATAGTTAAATGCACGCAATACGGCTTGTTTAACAAAAAATTCCAAGCGATGGTTAAATAATTTTGCTGTCTACGTGTACAAAATGCTTTGTGATTGATTTTATGAAGGGAATAATATTACTAATGTGACTTATGTTGATGATTTTCGAACAATGTGCATTAGTAACATGCATATTTAAATTTGTATCATCCAATGGTGTGCAAGCCAAACATGACAGATTTTGAATGCGACTATTTCGAATAATTTGCCTTTTTAAATTGCAAAAAATCTTCGATTAAGGGGAATATTATTATTAGGAAGTCAAAATCCGTAATCCTTGGCACTAATCTTTAATGTACATTGTAGATGCAGCCATGTAATGTACATGCGCAATCATGTTCGACTACATTTTTTCCTTGTTCTATTGTTGGTCTTGGAATATATCTTGGTATTATCATTAAATAATATTAATTTCGCAATAAACGACACTTTTGAGTTGCAACGGATAAATAAATTTATTTAATTTTTGTCTACACATGTGAACACACCTGCAAAGATAAGTTTACACACACACACACACACACACACACAAAAAAAAGCGCATTTTGAAAAAAGTGGATTTATGTGGTTCTTTAAATCTCTTTTTCAAATGCAAGTCCTGGTTTGTTTGAACCTACTGTGCAATATATAACCGTTTCAAGTCGAATTATTACATTTGTTGTCTTTCGGATGTTAGATAAAATTGCATCCATGGATAAAAATATTGAGAGTGAAAAGGAAAAGATGCTTTGCCATTTGAACGGAAATGTTAGCTTCTTCTTTATTTGTTAGATTATTTTTTATACTTTCGGCCTAATTTATCCTAAACAAAGCTTTACTTTTACATTTATCTTTTCTTTTTCTTATTAGTCTTATTGTTATTTTTGTAAATATGCACCACTATATTTCAAAATAATAAAAATAATCAGCTTACTGTCAGTGATTTATAAAATTTTCACCAAAGTTTTAACGACAAGACTTGAATCAGCTCTGGACTCAGCTCAACCTAGAGAACAAGCAGGATTCCGAAGTGGATTCAGCACAATGGATCATATCCAAACGGTAAGGGAACTCATAGAAAAACATAAGGAATATAATTTACCTCTTTGCCTTGCCTTTATTGATTATGAAAAAGCATTTGATTCGGTCTACACATCAGCAGTAGTAGAATCTCTGGAGGACATTGGTATAGACAAACCTTACATCAATATTATAAAGAAGATTTACAAGAAAGCAACAGCAACCATTCGCTTGGACAAAGGAAAAGCAAAGATCAAGTTTGGAAGAGGGGTAAGACAAGGAGACACCATTTCGCCTAAGCTTTTTACTGCTGTCTTAGAAAATATTTTCAAGAAGCTGGATTGGGAAAACAAAGAGATTAGAATAAATGGGGAATATTTAAGTCATCTCCGATTCGCTGACGACATTTTAATTTTCAGTAACAGTCCTGAAGAATTGGAAAATATGCTAAAAGATTTGGCAGAAGCTAGCATTAATGTGGGATTAAAAATAAACTTGGAAAAGACTAAGGTGATGTTCAATTCATTTGCATCAAAAAAGAAAATCTTCTACAACAACACTGAAATTAAAGAAGTGCAAAGTTATGTGTACCTTGGACAAGAAATATCATCGGATAATAGTATCATGAATGAAATCAATAGAAGAATAAGAAATGGATGGAGTGCTTTTGGGAAGAACAATATTATTCTGAAGAGTAGCATGCCCCTTTGTTTGAAAAGAAAGGTATTTAACCAATGTGTTTTGCCTGTCCTAACTTATGGAGCAGAAACATGGACGCTAACAAATCGGATGGTACAAAGATTACAAACAACACAGAGAAGTATGGAAAGATGTATGCTAGGTATAACTAGAAGAGACAGAAAAAGAATAACCTGGATAAGAAGTCAGACGAAAGTTTTTGACATGATTGAAAGAATTAAACGGTTAAAATGGAAATGGGCTGGGCACATTGCAAGAAGACAAGACAATAGATGGAGCACAAACGCCCTACAGTGGTATCCCAGAGATGTAAAACGGCCAAGAAGACGACCTCAAGTAAGATGGAGTGATGAAATCAGAAAAGTAGCCGGTGTAGATTGGATGACTAAAGCACTAGACAGGAAACATTGGAAAAATTTGGGGGAGACCTACATCCAGCAGTGGGTTGAAAACGGTTGATGATGATGATGATGATGATGATGATGATTTCAAAAATCCCAGCCGGGTTGGCCTACAGGCACAGATAGATTCCGAAGTTAAGAACTAATTTCACCCCCCAAAACTAAATCAAGATTAGAGATGAAAACCAGTATAACAATTTTATCTGCCGCTTTTGACGAGTTTTTAATACCCTTTTTCTGTAAGAGCTGGTTTTTATCAGAAATATTTGTTAATACGATAATTTTTTCTACGACCCCTATTTTGTTATTATTATTATTATTATTATTATTATTATTTTGCTGTAAGAGTTGATCCTATCAAAAACTTGTCAACATAAAGGTTGTAGATAATATTAAGAAGATTTATAATAAATTTAAGCGGATCTGATATCCTGTGAATTGACGAATTTTCTTCTTCTTCACCCCTTTTTATTTTTTTTTTTGTTTTATTTATTTATTTTTTTTTTGTAAGAGTTGGTTCTATCAAAAACTTGCCAGTATAAAAGTTGTAGATAAGATTAAGAAGATTTATAATAAATTTAAGTGAATTTGATATCTTGAGAATTGACGAAGTTATGATTTTTTTTCTAATTAAAACCCTATTTTTTTCACCCCTTTAGCCATTTTTAATGATATCAAAAATCTGCTATACATACATTTTTGGCCCTTTACCTAAAAGTAATAATAACTTTAAACTGATTTGATATGTATTATAAGTAAGAAGTTATGGGTTTTTTCCTGTTTTCACAAAAACTCTCCCTATTTCCACCCCCTTGGTCCGATTTTGCCCATTAACGAACCTGACCGAGATTTTCTGCCCCTTGATTTTGTGTATCAGTTTGGAAGAGATTTGCTCAGAATTATAGAAGTTATCGTGTCTATAAAAAAGTGATATATGTATATATATAAAGTTTTGGGTTCTAGGGGTCATGATTCGCGTAGATTTGCAATTTTTTTTTTTTTCAGAAATTCCAACATAGGGGAGAATGTAATGGATAGTATTCCTTTCGAAATCTACCTAAAAAGTAAATTTTGTCGTACATTTCTCTTGAACAGGTAAACAGGTAATGTCTTACAAGGGAACCACTTTTGGTGTTGCTCGCCCCTAGCATTGAGACCTGGTGCATTTTAAAGCCCTATATTATGAAGTTTGAGAATCGATAAAATTTTTCTGTTAAAATAATATTTCTTGATTATACAGCAGCATAACTTTCGGAAAATGCAATTTTCGAGACCACTTATCGGATTATTAACATTGGATTTTTTTTAAAGAAAAGCATTTAAAAATAAAAATTAGTTAATAATAAGTATAAAATATTTAAAAAAGTTCGAAAATTCCTTCAAAAACTCACGAATTTTATTTTGAAAAATTGCAACATTATATTCATATTTTTGGCGCGGAAACAGTTGGCGTTTATTTTCAAAAGTCGAGCTCTACGGCAACCCTAGCCAAATGTCATAGCTGAATTTGTAATGGCTAGAATTTGCAATGTCCGATATATTTAGCAACAGTAATTTTTCTAAATTGTGTAAAAATATTAATTTACTTTATGATTACATTTACCAAAGGACCATTTAATACAGCAACATTTCATTTTAAACATTCGAAACTTTATTCCATTCGATTTCAAAAGAAAATTGTTTGCTTATTTTCTATTTCACTAAAAAATAGTTTTCAGTGATCTTCGAAGCTTTTATAGAATTATATTTATTACTCATATATTTATCATCTGCATAGAAAAAGAAATAAAAACCCAATATTTGTTTCTTATGCTATCAATTACAAAAAATAAAAAAATCGCAATCTGTATACTAGTAATATGTACTGTATATTTACTCTTTGGATAAAGCAGTCAGAAAAATTGTAACGCCATATTTGGCGATTTAACTCACTTTTGGCGTCAAATAAACAAATAAAAATGTAATAATAAAAAATTAAAAGTATAAAAAAGTATATAAAATATGATTTTAACAGAGAAATTTTATCGGTTCTCAAACTTTTATGTATAGGGGTACAAAACGCACCAGGTCTAGATGCTAGGTGCGAGCAACACCAAAAGTGGTTCCCTTGTTAGATGGGATACCCAGTAGCAGTGCTACTCCAGTCCCTGTAGATGAGCACATGTTTATCACATCATACGC
Source organism: Maratus speciosus (assembly GCA_963932465.1). Classification (NCBI taxonomy): domain Eukaryota; kingdom Metazoa; phylum Arthropoda; class Arachnida; order Araneae; family Salticidae; genus Maratus; species Maratus speciosus. The sequence continues at coordinate 342,256,252 of OZ010795.1, read as the reverse complement.
CTTTCTCTTACACATGTTGTCAAACTTTAAGTAAAAGTATTTCTTAAAAAAAGTGGTGCAACCCGAATAAAATTCGTGTAAGAGATACTGGTCTCTATGTAACGTGGGAAGTGACATAGGTGCGATAAGGGTTAAATTATTTTATTTATTATATAATTCAAATATTTTTTTTCTCGACATATTATTAGCTACAGTATCTTTCTCCGTTTTGATTTATCTTTTCGATTAAAAGAATATCTTTTCTCAGTATAACGTTATTTATATTTGAAAACTCAACTTACATCATTAAATCGATGTCATTTTATGGAAAAGGAAAAACAATATGCAAGTTTATCTATACACTCACACAATAAGTAAATAAGTAAATACAGCTATTTGGATTTCTTGAAAATCATTAGTTCTCAATTTTACATATTTTATCTTTATTTTTTCAAAATTATGTTTCCAAAATTAAATTTTAATTTCGTGCAAAACGAAGATTGTTTTCTTGCCAGTTTTTATTGTTTTCGATATTTTCATTACGTATAGTTACATTGCCATTATAAATCGACACTATAACATGAAATGTTGTTATTTTGCAAGGTTTTATTATTTGTTCTTCATTATTTTCATATTATATTTATTAAATTTTCTTTATAAATTGACTGTAATACAAGATAGTTTACTTTTCTAAACCCAAAAATAATTTAATAAACTTACAGTTTTAAATGTATTTTTTCTCATTTCTATTGCAGTGTTATTGTGCGCAAATTAGAAATAAAACTGAAGTTTTTATCAGCTGTGTAACTGAATTTATACATGTAAAAATAACAAAATAATATTAATTTTAATGCTATTGTTAATGTTGACTCTGAAAAAAAAAATGCGTTGCCAGGCGGGAATTTTTTAAAAAGGGCACACTATTCTCAAAATGGGCACTCATGTCCCTTGTTCACAAAAAAAATATTTTGAATTGATTTGTTTAGAGTCTTTTTTTATAAGTAACATTTTGCGATACTTTCCCGCGACCGGCTGAATTTAACGATTTTCCCACTTATTGACTGACGAATTTCGCGATTTTTTCCCCGCAACCTATCGACTAATTTCGCAATTTTTTCTGCAACCGACTTAGGAATTTTGCGATTTTTTTCTCACTATTAACTACCAAATTTCGCGATTTTTTCCTGCAACCGATTGACGAATTTCACAATAATTTAAAGCAACCGACTGGTGAATTTCGCGATTTTTTCCGACGATGAATGACGATTTTGAAATTTTTTTCCCGCAAACGACTGGTGAATTTTGCGATATTTTATTTCTACCGATTGTCGAATTTTGCGTTTTCGCTTCTTGGGACCGATTGGCGAAACTCGTGGGTTTTTTCCCATATGGTCGATGGATGAGTTTTACAGATTTTAACTGCGGCCGATCGACGAATTTGATTATTTTTTCACGTAAACAGATGGCAAATTTCCGGATTTTAACCCACGACTTGCTGGCAAAACTCGCGAGTTTTTTTCCTGCAATCAGTAGACGAATTAAGCAATTTTTTTTTCCGCGACCAACTGAAGAAATTTGCGGTTTTTTCCCACAACCGACTGTCGGGTATCTCGTGTTTTTTTTTTTTTTCCACGCGACCGATTGACAAATTTCTCGATACTTCCCCTCAACCTAATGACGATATTTAACATTTATTCCCCACTATCAATGGACATATTTCGTGAGATTTCACCCCCCCCCCCCCCCCGCAATCAGGAAAAGAAATTAATCGAAAGGGCTCGTCAAAAATGACAGCAAGGGACTCTGTGTGTATAAAATAATTAAAAAGGGCCACCGGGCACATAAACTAGTAAAAAAGAGCCGCCGGACGCTGCGCTCTGCCAAATTGGCCTAGAATCAACACTAGCTGTTACTTTATCATGTTTGTCTGTTAAACCTATTTGTTGAACATGATAAAGTTTACTTGAGAATTGATAGCATCCTGAAAACCTGAAATACCCTGGGTTGAGAAAATTTATTTATACACTATACAAAACTACCCAGAGACATTTCCGAAAATCAGTGTCAGCAAAAATAATCTGTTTACATAAATGCTTCTTTTAAATCTCGAAAACATATTAGTTTCAGAGGTTTCTAAAGATAAAGAACAATTTTCGGAATCGTGGGTATCTTGGAAGATGTTATTGTATATTTTAGCTTCTGGATATAATATATTAATCTAGATTAACCCTTTGTGAGTCAAGTATTTTCTCAGATGTTAGGATACATAAATTTAACGTGTAGAAAATAAAAACAACATAAAAAATTAAAAAATATATTCACTAAAAGATAGTTTATTCACATCTGCAATAAACAGAAAATTACAATCTTCGCATAAATATTGTCAAATTTTTAATGCAAAATTGTAAGCTATACGAACTTACCATCGTAAAAAAATCTATTTTTGGATGTATCCAGGCTTTTTAATTTTAGAAAATTTACGAAGCTCATTTTAGGAATAACGGTGTGAATCTGTTCAAATAACAAATAAAACTTTGTCCTGAAAAAATAACTCAGTATCGCCGCCTGCTGAGAATTCTAAGAACAATTTATATTAACTACTGTGTTGGGAGATAGCATCAGTAAATAAAATCATCTTTTAAAGCAAGATGTGTAAGTAACTTTGACTTTTAGGTATGTTGTAGATATGCAACGCAGTGATACAAAGGGTTAAAAACATTTGACTTTTTTTACAGTGCAGTTTAAAGAAAAAAAATCGAAAACACATTCTTTATTTTGTCCTAAAGATAGTAAATTACCCTTTAAACTGGATTCGAATACTTTAATTAAATGTTCGTCTGTATGTTAATTTGTTTTAAAGTGGCCTTTTTATTTTTAATGGTTCAACAATCCTGTATGAATTTTTGGGACATTTCAGTTTTGTTGTGGACAGTAAAAATAAAAATAGAAATAGTAAATATCTAAATGCATGAAAATTGTTCCTTTTTCCGATTTCGGTCTCTTTTTTTTAATTCAAATGTTGTTTATTTTTATTGTAGACTAACTTATCATGATACTTTAAATTATAACAGAGCGATCTGCTTATTCATTACTAATGCATGTTGTTGAAAATCTGTTCTGGAAATGGCTCTCTGCGCTAGCAGGGCTGTACATTTTAGAACTTAAACTCAGCGTTTCTTGATGCACATCATTGATTTTTTTTCTTTAAATCTGCATTTATACCCTTTTTAATGCCGAATGACACTTTCGACTGCATTCTGTGTACCATTTCCAGTAACAGTTATGATAATAATAATAATAATAATAATAATTACTATTATTATTATTATAACAATAATCAATGTTTATAACTCTTCCATTTATTTAAACTAGAAAACATGAATTCTGCTTTTTCAGAATTTAGTGTCGCCCCCGGTGACAAAAAAACATATGTATATAAATATAGATACAGCAGAGTCCCGATTATCCGAGTTAATTGAAATTATACCTTTGGAATGGATAATTTTGTTCTGATGGATTGATGGCTTCCATTATTATGAAACAGTCTTTATAAAGGAAGTGTTAGGTGAAAGAGCAGTCGTACAACGTTAGAACTCTGATTTTCTGGTCAGAATGGAAAAAAAAAATTACCATAATTTTTTTTTCCGTCATTCAAAAAACTCGACAAAAAAATCGGCTATCTAAAGATTCACAGGCCTTCATTTGTTTGTATTATTAATATAGATATTTAAAATTAAATTTAGTTTCTAATAGCTCCATGTTTTATCAGAAATCCTTCATTTATATTTTTTTCAAAATAGCCCGTATTTTAATTAATTTTTTTAAAAAGTTTTTATGGGAAAATGGCAACAAAAATATATAATTAATATTTTACAACTATTTTTCCTTTACTTTCCTTTACTTGCTATTTTTCTTTCACTTTCTACAGAAATGGAGTTCTTCCGCTGCCAATATTAAGCAAATGGCTCTAAAAACTACAAATAATAATAATAATAATAATAATAATAATAATATCTCAAAAATAAATGGAGATGCAGTTTTCAAACAAATTGCATTTTAAAATACTTTTTCCCGAATACTACGGTATCAAAATTGAAAATGTGCGATGCTTAGAAGTTTAAAAAATTGCTGTAGAGTATTTAATCGTACTGCTTTGTTTTACGGCTGACTTCTGTAAGGTAACGTTGTTTTTTGGAAACTACACAAAATAAACTGGGAGAAAAAAATAGCATACCTTACCGGGGGCTAATAATAATAATAATAATTATTATTATTATTATAACAATAACAACAATAACCAATGTTTATAACTGTTCCATTGATTTAAATACATTGGTGGCATGAACTACAGTGAAATGATCTTACGAATGACAGAATAAAATTGTAAAAGCAAATAAGAGTGAAAGAATAAAATCATAGATTGTTGATAATTTATATTTCTTACACAAATGAGATTAGAATAGAGAAAAAAATTTAAAGTAAATAGTCCAGACAATAGGGGATTTTACCTGGCAAAATTAATAGTAGTTCTGGAAATCGACTTTGGGGGTGTGTGTGTGTGGGGGGGGGGGGGGCATTACCAAAATTTGGGGGTTGTGAGGTGAAATTTTGGAGGGAAGTTAAAAATTCGGATTCAGCGACCTAAAAAAATTAAAATAAACCTTATAGGGAAAGTTTGGAGGTGAGAAGGGAAAGCTAACATAAACGATGTGAGTTGTTGAGTAGAATTGTGCAACTTAGTCCACGGAGCATCGAGGCGCATGTTCCGAGGTAGGCCCCGCCTCCCCTTTCATACTACGTCATTATGTCATCTATCTTATTTGTTGCAAATTTTATCTACTTTTTAAATTTCTAGATATTTTTTCCCTAAAACAATAAAAAATGTGATTTTTTAATAAGAACCTATTTTGGGGGGCATTTTACCAAAATTTGGTGGTGGGGGGGGGGGGGTTGACATGGGAAATTTTGGTGGGAAGTTAAAAATTCGAATGCAGCAACCCAAAAAACATATAATAAGCCCTTTTCCAGAACTACCATGAATTTTGCTAGGTAGAGCCCCTATACGGTCTCTGTTGCCTGGACTAAAAACGCTATATGCCCTTAATTCTTTAATCTTTTATTAAAAATTTCAGAGGAGCCCAGCGCCTAAAAGGATTACTTTAAATGTGATACATTAATCGGACTCGTGTGGCAAGGAATAAAAAATGCGGTAAAAGGCTATAGGAAAACATTTCTTTTCAAAAGGTAGAAATTAATGTATTTTTAAATAAAAGGTACAGTCCAGGCGTGGCTAGAGTCACGAAGGTAATCTAAACACAGGTATCCATATATTTTGTTGCGTACATATATATCCATTTTTAGCCTGCAGTTGAGCATACAGTTGTATTTAGTTAAACTGGGGCCTGCATGTTTTTTTTTTTTTTTTTTTTTTGCAAGCTTTATTCACCTAGATAAGAGTACCTAGATCAGAATAAGTCAGAAGCAAAGCTGTTACTTTTCATTGTTTCACCAATTGTAAAAGGTTCTTCTTTAGAGAGTGAATCAATAATAATAGTGAAGAAATATGTAGGAGTCTTACTCATCCGACATCTACCTTCTACAGCTTTTTTATGAAGTTTACTAGCAGAACATATCTCTGTCAATAATAAAAAAAAATATTTTTTCTATATTTCAGCTATCTATATTATAAAGGAATAAATGTGGAAGTGCGTAACGTTGATGTCATTTTGACGGTGGCAACAGCAGACGATTAAATTGGACTTTTATTAACTTTTATTGCAATTTTTTAAATTTCTAAATAGCGGACATTTTCAATTTTCACACCTACGGGTAGGGGAAAAAATGTACTTTCAAATGCAATTTGTTTGAAAATTATATTGCAATTTACTCATTTTTTACTGCTTTTAAATTAATTTTCAAGCAAGATTAAAAAAAAAAAAATGTATCTCTATTGTGTGCAGACGATTACTAAAGAGAAATCTGTTTGCACTTAAATTAATATAAATAGCTCAGCATTTGATTCCTATATTCCATAACGAAATGCAAACATTCATCAATCAATAAATAAAACAATAAAATATAAATAAAAAACACATTTAAGACATTTCATCGAATTTCGTGGTTAATCTACTAAATTAAGATGAACAGAATCAAAAAGGCTGATTGAAAATAGCGATCTTTGGCGATTTCTTCGACTGTTAACTCCTGACGCGAGGCCAATATGAAAATATTGCTATGTTAACGGACATTCTAAAAAATATATTAAATGTAAAATATCTATCAGAGTTATTAAAAAAGAAATCATTAATTTTTGATTAACCGTAATTATTTTCATCAAACAACGTATTTTAATGGTATATAAGTATGTCAAAATCCGCTTGCAGAAGATTTCGAAAAATACCGCATTCATCGCTGTGCCTTTAGTATGTGAAATGAAAAAAAAGATGTTAACATTAGAAATATACTGGATTTCTCCTATATTCAGTAACCCGAAAAGCCTGGGTTTATCCCCTTGTTTCACTAAAGGTAAATTCTCTCTCTGAGCCTTGTCGCATGAAACTGCAAATGTTCCGAGTCTCTGGAGATGTTTGTCATAAACGTTGATATCAATCATATTTATTTTATTTAGAATAATTGTGTTAAAATTAATCTAGTGTTGATCTCAATGTTTCTTGAAGGCTGTTCTTAACTGCTCTGCTGAACAAGCGCAAAACGTTTTGACACATTTACAAATTCCTTTTTTAACGGTAAGGTATAAAATTGGAAAGTCTGCCAATAGAAGCGATTTGGAATTGAACTGTTTTTTTCCATTTTTTGATATATCAATTACCTATTGAGTTATAAGCGATTTTGATCACGTGACACGGCATTTTTCTCCCCTTGCTGACTGGATTTTCTTCTTTCGTTCGGAAGTTCGGTTCAGAATGCCAACTTTGATAGTATTTTCTGAAGGATCTATTGCGTTTACAAGAAAACGGAAAAGAACAGTTCGATGACATAGTTTCTGAATAACAACACCTTCTAGTTTTATGCGTTTCCGAACAAAAATGAATTAAAACTTATGTCAGAAAGTTGACCCTTTGGATTTTAGAACAGCCTTAAGGGGTCTCCGGACTCTTAAAATTCGAAAAAAAGAAAAAAAAATGACCATTTTCAACATTTAATATCTTAAAATGTATTTGATTTTTTATTGGATTATTATTCACACTTTTTATTGGAATTGAAAGATATAAGTATGTTCTTTCGTTTCATGTATTTAAAAAAATTGGAAGATGCAGAATTAGCATTTACAGGGGCCTCCATTGTCAGACATTTGTCGAGCATTAAATTGGCATAACAGATTACGCGCAGGATTACAAAATAAATTTTGCAACTAGAATGAAATTTTTGGTGCCTACTTATACTTCAGATTGTAATAATTACCCTGAACCTAAATAAGTTTCTATTTAAAGCATTTTTATGTTTTTAATGCAAAGTTGTATTTAGCTAATGCAAAATTTAGAAAATTTCAACAGTATAATCACCTAAAAAATTTTTTTTTGAACAATAAAAAGGAAATTTTAGGTTCAGTTTATACAGACTAATATGAAACATATGTTTCGAAAATTTCATGAAAAAATATTCAGAAGTGTTTGAGATATCGTGCGCATTATGGTCAAAAACGTCATTTGGAGAAAAATTAAGAAAAATGACAGAGTTTCAGAAACGCCGTTTCAGCTGTTGAACGAGTAAAAGCCATCACTTCTGTTCTAATGTGAATTTCAAGGAAACAAGTATATCAAAATGTTAAAAAAATATAAGAGTTTAACATCTAAAAAAATTAAAATTCCGAAAGTTTTAAAGCTTTAAGAGTCCTGAGAGCCCTTAACGGAAAGTATGTGACTTTCATTGTAATATCATAGTCAATTTTTTAATGATTATCTTCACAAAATTGTAAAGTAAATTCGATAGAATTCGGTTAAGATAAAATTCGATTGTGTCCCCCATGGAGTTCCATCTCACATATGATGGTAAACTCGATGGCTTTAGGTAGCTTTCATTACAAAAAGCTACCTATTGCAGCCGTTCGGAGGAAAGCGTTTTCAAAAAAATTTGGTATATTTTCATCGATCATGACCCCTAGACCCCGAAACCATCCTCTGTTCAAAAGTTTATATATATATATATATATGATTATCCACTAATTTGGAATTAGCGGAAAACCTCTTATCTAACAATACTTTTAACTTCTTAGATCTTAAAATTACAATAAAAGACAACAAAACAATAACTGATTTATATGATAAACGTAAAGGATTTAAATTCAAAGTTAATACATTTACAAATTTTAAATCTTGTCTTCATCATTCTGTATATCGAAATATACTACTTAATCATTTATATAGAATAAAATGTTTATGTTCTTATCATCTAATTAACAATAATATTAAAAAACTAATTTATCATGCGTTAAATCATGGTTTTCCAAAAAAATTCATATATTCATTAATATAAATTTGGTACTTACATGATATATATATATAAAAAAAAATAACACATGCGTAAACAAAATTACAAAAAAATTAAAAAATAAAAATCTATTATATATATATAATCCAAACGGAAATTTCGTTCCGAACGCCGAGATTTCGAGTTCTACCGCATGGATTTTTACGGAACTTATACCGTTAGATAGGTATCGTTCCAGGGAAGGTTTTAAGCTATAACACATCATTCTACCTAGATTGGTTATAGAATTGGTTCGGAAAATTCTATTATTTTGGACTTTGTTACTTCATATTTCCTTAAATATCTGGGCTCCTATTGGTCGTAGAGCTTAGATCTCGCGCCAAAAGTAGCTCCGAAGCACCCAAGCAAACTTTTCCCCGCGATTATTTTGCCGTCTTCCGATTTCCTCTAACTCTATTAAGGGCCCGCGTAGGGCCCCTTTAAAGTATTTTTCGTAGTAATTTCAGCAATTATCTTAAATTATTGGTTAAGACCGCCACCCTCCCGATTCATGTATCTACGGAAATGTTGCATGAAGGAGTTTAGTTCAGATACGCTTTCGTTAAGAATAGAGTGCGCTCCCTGGTGGTGGAATGTGGAACTAACATAACGCGATATTGTTAAAATTAGGAAATCTAACAATGCGATCTGTTTTAAACTTTGAGATAGTTCATAACACATAATATATTATCTATTCTATTATATATATATAAAATATATTATCTATTCTATTATCTATCTATATATATAAAATCCAAACGGAAATTTCGTTCCGAACGCCTAGATTTCGAGTTCTACTGCATGGATTTTTACGGAACTTATACCGTTAGATAGGTATTGTTTCAGGGAAGGTTTTAAGCTATAACACATTATTCTACCTCTGTTAATTTTAGAATTATGACGGAAAATTCTGTTATTTTGGGCGATAAGGTTACCATTTTATTTCTTGGCGAAATTCATCGTTGATAAAAAAAAATTGAAACGGCTATTAAACCTCGAAAAATAAAAGAAAAACTGCTACTAATTTTATTTAAATGAAAAAAAAAGAAAAAAAGAAGAAGAAAATCCGTTTTAATGAGTGATAATATTGAAAAACGGAAACATTTAATCAAAACCTGAAAGAAATATTTGTAATGCTTAAAAATTAATTTAATAAGAAATATTACACTTGATACGCAATATTTGGCTCTTTATCGCTTGCGTTAGATATGGAAACGAATCTGAAAATTTGATTAGATGAAATTTTAACGACATTTTCTTTCTGTTCTTTTCTTTTCTTTTTTTTTATATCTAAAGAAGCAGATGTAATTGTGATTCACATGTGTAATTACTGTTTCTTTACAATTTTTTATTTTTCTTTTGTCGCCAAACAATGTGATTTTAAGCAAAAATGCATAAGCGTGACATTAGCTTGAGGATGTTCTCACAAATGGTGTTTTTTTAGGTGAAAGAGATCATTTTTTGAGTACATTTTCATATTCAATTGTAACTTATATAGATATCAGTTAATATTTTAAAAATGGAATCGAATACTTAAATTTCAGTGTGAATTTCTGCCACACATACATATTGTAAAATAATTTCATACTTTTTAAAATGTTTTTCGCCGTAATTCCGAAAGCATGTGATATTTATAAACTCGAACTGAGATCAACGAATATTACCCATTTTATTTTAGCAAATATTATCTATTTTCTCATGTCATATCGCCAATTTCATTTATAGGAAAATTCACAGATTCGAACTCTAGGAAATAAAGATAATTTTTAAGGAAATTTATGTTTTAATACGTTATTACTATGGAAAAATTCAACATTATTGAAAAAAACAATTACAAGTCTTTTGTAATTCGTCATTTCTTCTTCGTCTTTCTTCGTACTTTCTCCTCTGTTATGTAATATTTCAAATGATATTGGACTAATTTTCGATCATCGATTCACCGCAAAACCGCATATATAATATAGTATAGAAAATAAAGTCTGGATTAGGGGACTAATTAACGCACAGCGCAAACTACTGAACCTAAAATCTTGAAAATCGTGGTAAAAATACTTCTTATGACATAAACTTCTGAGAAGAAAGGATTTTCTAAAGTGTCACCCCTAATGGTTTTTGCACGTGGAGGGGGGAAAAAATCGAATATCAAAATTATGCGTCAAATGATAGCATATTTGAATGTAGTTTTGTATGCTGAATCGAATGCTACCAAATAAATTTTTATAAGTCCAACAGTTCATGACACATTTAATATTTTTCTAATTTGGCGGTGTCTTTGGCATCTAAACCTCAAAATATCTATCATTACATCCGTTACTCTAGCAACGGAAAAAATTCAAATCAACCCTTTTGGCTAAAAAATAAAAACGGCTCTATGAGTTTGAGATAAAAATGCAAGCTTCTTAATTTTTTTAAAAAATAGTGATTTTATGTAAAATAAAAGGGAAAAAATTACTGAGAATTTAGCGTTATAAAACAAAAATGGAAAAGGCACTACTTAGATATTCCGTCGACCAAAAATCTATCCTCAAACTATAAGATTAAATGCCAATAATGGTTGATCGTAACTATCTAATTCACTTGAATTTAAACAAACTACACGTGTTTACGTCATCAAGTGATTTTAATTTCGACGTTTTATTTGTATTTTTATTAATGTTATACTAATTTATTTGTTATTTCGTTATTTAAAATAAAGATTATGTCAATTTATATAATTTGGCGAATGGTTTGGCGATTTATATAATTTGGCGAAATTGGTCGACGGGATAACAAGTAGTACCAATGAAAATATTTAAGTATGAAAGCAATGTTTGTAACGACTTAAAAATTATTTTCATATATATAAACTCGGTTTATGGCGTCAGATGCCGTCATCCGAAGAATCTACAAGAGTCTTTTTCCATTTTTTCCGGTCATAGGTTCCTCAATGGAAGAAATTGGAATTGGAATAATATTGTGTGATTTATAAATTGCTCTTCGATAAGAAGAAAAAATGGGTACATTTATAACAACCGTGCGCACATCTCGCTGATAGCATTTTTAAAATTTCCAGTAGCAGTAGTTACATTTTACGTATGTAAATTAAAAATAATTCTTTGTTTTTAATTATGGCATTATTTCCTGTTATTTTTTATCTTTTCAGTTTTTTAAATGAAATTAGTATAAGGCATGCATTTTAAATGAAATGAGTGAAAGGTTTGTGTTTTAAATGAAAATAATAAAATAAGAATTTGCTATGAAAACAATCTTTATTGATTTATTACCTGCTCCCGGCTGACATAAAATTATCACAAAAGCCACATATTCACTTTTCTTTGAGTAGTTGCTCTTGAGAATTCAAGTTAACCTTCCGTAATCGGATACTTCACATATTGGTGTATTAGCTTTAATGTTGAAAGCATCGTTTAAGTTTGAAGCGAAAACTTTACTATGAATTCTATTACACAAAATCGCATCATCATCATCTACTATATATTTACAACGGAAATTTGTATTTCATTCCGATTGTTTATGATACTTTCGTAGGATATACCACAATTAGTTAGGTAATAATTTTGGACAGGTTTTAGTGTATACATATTGTTCAAGGGTACTTAGTTATAGAGCAACAGTAAAAGTTCAAAAATTAAGTGAACCTGATTATGAAAGTTTAGCCTTTTTTGAAAGATCTACAGAACATATTTTGTTACAAGTGGCCCTGTTGCATGACTTTTAGTAATGGTGTTAGTATATACGATTTCATTATATGTTGATTAGTTACAGAGGTATTAATTCCTGTTGTCATAACGGTCTCATTACCCGACCATAAGTGCGCAGTTTATAATCAACTAAAACAATTGCTTCTTAATTGCTAAATTTTGTCCAACGCTTAAGATAACATTATATCGCAATGGCGTTCGCATCGTTTTCAGTAATGAGCAAGGTCAAGCTGAAGATCCATATTGTTTAAAATATAAGTTCAAATTCACCATTTAGTTTAATCCAAGGTTCATTTGGAAATATTGACCAGCGCAGCGGGCATAGCCTGCTAGTATATTTATAAAAAATTAAAAATTGTAAAATAAAAATAAACAATTACTATAGGTTGGTTGGGTGGGTAGATGTTAGAGTACGGAGGAGGGTGGTGTTGTCTGGATAATACGCAATGGTTAATTTATGTATATATATATAAAATGGGGCTTTTGTATTATAACTACATTTCTAATACGTATTTTATATGGATGTTGATTTGATGTTTTATATGTAATTGGTGACTTTTCCTCTTTTTTTTTTTCATATTAAATTTAACTTATTTAATCAAATTCAATATTAACTTATTTTTAATATAGTCTACTCAGGACAATGTCATATTAATTAATAATAGTATTTAAACTTTTTAGTGATTATTATGCATATTGGTTTATTTGATTAACTAATGTTATACTGTATGTATTAAAATTGGGTAAATAGTTATTATTATTATTATTCCTCTATACTATTTAATATTGTTTCATTTTCTACATTGTATTCCATGATTAATTATCGGTTTATATGTTTGATTGGCACAATCATATTTTTTTTTTTTAGCTTTTTTATGACTAATATTAGGATAATTCACACACTATATATGTGATCTTCAGGCTATTTGAATTTTAGTATCTGACAATCTTATATAAACATACATTTTTATTTATTTATTTTATAATTTATTTATTTATTTTTTCTTTCCTGTTCATTTTTTATATGTAAAGCTAAATATTAAGACTATTATATTTTTATAATATAATTTATTTTATTTTATAGCATATAGCCTATATTCTATGTATTATCAAGTTAAAAAAGTTTTTTAATTTCTCAGTGTAGTTTTAATGGTATGGTAATAGAATATATTGTATTAACATTTAATTTATTTTTAAAAAAAATTCTGAATAATGAGATACAGTATGGTATTGTTTATATTAGGATGTGTGTAGGAATGCAGTTGATACATTTTAATTCATTAGCATGTATTAGGTTCTACTTATTGTGACATTTGTAAAATCATAATAGTTTTTAAAATAAAATAATAGATGGCAGCACCATAAATTTTGTATTTTTAAATAGCCTGTATTAAAGTTATAATTTTAATTTTTTACACTAGGTGGTTATTAACGCCGAATATTGGCAATGTTGTAAAATTGTTATTATACAATTTAAAATTGTTTTTAGGTATTATAAATAATGTAATTATTTTTTATTTATATTATATTAATTATATTTATCACAATATTTCAACATGGATTAACTGACTCCATAGCTTTTAATTTCTGCGTTAACTTAACTGTTTTATTCACCTTAATCTTATCATGCTTTTTGGATTCCATGTGCGGGAATATATTTTGAAAATCTACTGGGAATTAATACGGTATGTTTTGTAAGATTTCTATTGCTATAAATTAAATATTTAATGGGTTGTAGTTTTTTTCCATTTCATGCCATTTGATAATGTTCTGTATTCATATTGAAACAATTATTTTGATTATATTGGTTGTTTGAGTACAGGGGAAATTTTTTTTTCAGCTTATAGCTTTTTTCCCACAGAAAACAACCGATTTGCTTATATCATTGAATTCTGTACTCTTGAAAACGTAATTCAATATATAAGTTTTTCAATTTTTTCGGAATCCATATTTTTCTTTTTTTCTTCCATGTTAATTCTTGTAATTAGGTATACGGTACTTTATTTTACACATACAGTTCTATATTGTTGGTTTATGGCGTGTAGTCAATCATTCACAATATTGCAGTTTTTGATGATGGTATGTAATGTTTAATTAATGGTTATATATATATATATATATATATATATATATATATATATATATATGTATATATATCTGATCTTTGTCATACTGTAACTCTCGTATTTATGAACCGATTTGGATGAAACTCGGTGTGTACATAGTACATACCAATATCTCGACCGAGTTCGTTGGCCAGCTTCATCCGCCATCTTGTTTCAAAATGGCGGCCATTTAAAATTCTTTTAAAAATTTAAAATTTGAAATGTGGCACCAAAAAATTGAAAATTGAAAAATATTTTTTTCTTATGTGTTTGACCTTGATACAAAGATTCCGGAGCAGTTTTTGTTTCGTCTATATCTTAAAAAATGGCTGAGTTATAGCACTTTGAATTTCTAGCGTGGCTGACATTTTGAAACGTCCTTATTTTTGTCACGCGATAACAGGCGTATTCATGAACCGATTTGGATAAAACTCGGTGTGTGCATAGTACACGCCAATGTCTCGGCAGAGTTCGTTGGCCAGCTTCATACGCCATCTTGTTTCAAAATGGCGGCCATTTAAAAATTAAAAAATAAAATAAAATTTGAAATGTGGTACCAAAAAATTGAAAATTGAAATATATTTTTTTTCTTATGTGTTTGACCTTGATACAAAGATTCCGGAGCAGTTTTTGTTTCGTCTATATCTTAAAAAGTGGCTGAGTTATAGCACTTTGAATTTCTAGCGTGGCTGACATTTTGAAACGTCCTAATTTTTGTCACGCGATAACAGGCGTATTCATGAACCGATATGGATGTACTTTATGTGTACAAAGTACATACCAATGTCTCGACCGAGTTCATTGTCCAGCTTCATCCGCCATCTTGTTTCCAAATGGTGGCCATTTAAAAAGTTTTTTTTAATTTAAAATTTAAAATGAGGTATCAAAAAAATGGAAAATGAAAAAGATTTTTTTCTTATGTGTTTGACTTTCATACAAAGATTCCAGAACAGTTTTTGTTTCGTCTATATCTAAAAAAATGGTTGAGTTATAGTATTTTGAATTTCTATTGTAGCTGACATTTTGAAACGACCAGATTTTCGTCAGGCGATAACAGGTGTATTTATGAACCGATTTGGATGTAACTTGGTGTGACGTAGTACATACCAATGTCTCGACCGAGTTCGTAGGCAAGCTTCAATCGCCATCTTGTTTCAAAAGGGAACATGTAAAAAAGATTTTTAATTTAAAATTTAAAGTGAGGTATCAAAAAATTGGAAAATGAAAAAGGTTTTTTTTTATGTGTTTGACCTTGATAGAAAGATTCCGGGGCAGTTTTTGTTTCGTCTATATCTTAAAAAATGGTTGAGTTATAGCACTTTGAATTTCTAGTATGGCTGACATTTTGAAACGATCTGATATTTGCCACACGATAACACACGCATTTATTAACCTATTTGGTTATAAGAAGGCATGTGGATAATATATAGCAATGTCTTGACCAAGTTCACTGGCTAGTTTCATCCGCCACCTTGTTTCAAAATGGCGGCCATTAAATTAAAAAAAAATTATATTTAAAGTGAGGTGCAAAAAAATTAGAAATTGAAAAAGGTTTCTTTCTTAAGTATTTAACCTTGATATAAGGATTCCGGAGCATTTTTTGTTTTGTCTTTATCTTAAAAAATGTCTCAGATATAGCAGTTTGAATTTGTTTATGTGTGTGACATTTTGAAAAATCCGATTTTTTGCCTGCGACAGCACTCGTATATATCAACGATTCCTATGTGAGTGAGCATGTGCACAGGAATTACTAAGGTCTCGACCAAGTTCACTGGTTAGCCTCATCCACCACGTTGTCTTAAAAGGGCAGGCACTTCAAGATATCGCCGAATTTGGAAACCAAATATAAGTTACTTTAAATAAAATCAGCTTGGATAAAGCTGACTAATTTCGCGAAATTCTCATTCATAATGATTTAGTATTGATAAAAATTAGTATTGAATCTTCTATAGTCGGTTTCCACTAAATTGAGCTTCGTGTGTTTGAATAATATAAGCTAGCTTTTTAAAAATAAGGAATATGAAAGCTACCTCTTCCTCCCGGCACTGGTCGGAAGGACTTTTTGGCTTCTGCAGTTTTACGAAGAACTAATAAACATGTTTTTAAATTGTTTTAAATACAGTGTTTTAAACAAAGCGTGTTAAACATAACAACCTTGAAACAATAATTTTCTATTTTTCCCTTGCTCAACGAGAACTAAAATTATAGCCAACGTTTCATTTCTTTTCTTACACAGTAACATTTTTTGTATGCTTGTATTTACGACTCTTAAAAATAGCTCTGTGTATCTAATTGCTTCATAAACGATTCTCTAATTACTTTGCTTAATGAAATGTGTTTTCTGTACTTGTTGATTTTGTTGTGTTATTAATTTCGCGTTTCACTATTTACTAGGTTGTGTGCATTATTCAGTGGACTAAATAAAAGTTTTACATTAGTTATCATATTTTTCAATTATTATACTAAACAATTTGAAACATTTGAGGAATACCAAAAGTAAAATTTTTAAATATTTAAGCAAAATATAATTTTATTTAAACATAAAAATACCATTTATTTTATGACATAAAAAACGTTTTTTGTAATACTTAAAAATTACATGCTGTCAAATATTGTAATAATTGAAATTAAACCAGACCTTAAAATTGGATTTGCATGAGAATTTTTCAAAATTGGTATCGCCAAGATCATTGACCGTTCGGCGCACGACAAGTGTATGCGTAATGTATATTAGACTAGACAGGGATGCGGCTGCCCAGACCATCACCTCATCGAGTCGATGGCAGAAATTTCAGGAACTCGATTAGCATATTAAAATGCAATTGATATGCCAAGTCATATCTTGGTAGAAACCCCCTGCAGACCAGATTTTAGTGGTTGATCGGTAGGTTTATCATTGTGTTTTCCTGCAACCAAAAGTATAAAAACATGGTGAACTGGGAGCAGGAAAATACAATGGTAAAGCTAGCAGCCAACCACTAAAATCGAGTTTGCAGGTGTTTCCCACCAATATGTGACTTGGCAGACCAGTTGCATTTTAATATTAGAATCGAGTTTTAACTAATCCTGGAATTTCAGCCGTCAACTTGATGTAGGGATGGTTTGTGCAGCTGCCTCCCGGTCTATATGTATACGTTTTTATTTTATTTTTAATTCAGTCATATTTATTGGTAAATATATCCTACGAAATGACATACAAATAAAAAAAATGTATCTGCGGTTTATCCTATCGAGCTATTTCAGATGACAGACTAGCTGCTATTGAAAAATGGTTGTCTGGGTGAATTGTGTCGCCCGGTTCAATGGGCAGAACGTTGGCAATTTAAGCCAGAGGTTCCGGGTTCGACTCCCGACCTGAACACTTTTTCGCTCAATTAGAAATATGTAAATTCATAAAAATATTTTTGCAGTCAATTATTACTGCACGAAATAATGTTATATACCGCAATGAAATTTTAAAAATAGATTTCCAAATATTTTCTCCATATATTCAATAATAGCTGCGGTGCAATATCAAGATGTCACACTGAGAATCTCGGTCTCCTGGATCTCTTAGCATTTTATTTTATTAAATTATTAGTGTTGTTACACATGTTATTAATCGCTTTCATACGGGCGAGATTGACACATTGAACAAAGAAGTTGTAAAACAAAGTATGTTAGAGAAATATAATTCATTAATAAGTTAACACTACTACTTACAGAATGAAGTTTTGATTTTCCAAAATAGTAGCCAGAACAAATGAGGAAAATGATTATGTTTTCTTTTTAAAGATTATTAGAATTTAGCAAGTAACTGTTTAATCTCAAGAAATGAGCAGAAATTAAAATTTTTATTGCTATTATTGATTATTGATTATTGTTATTGTTATTACAAATATATGCAATTGTGTGCGTGCATTAGCAAGTTTATATATTGAACAAACAACAAAGTTTGGTTACAGCTCAGTATCGAAAAAATATATATACAGGGTGATTCATAAAAGATGGGCAGAAATTTAAGGGGTTATAGTACACTTAAAGACAAATAATATTAAATAGGAGACTAAGGGTCCCAGACGTATTCCCAAGGAGATAGGGGGCATTAAAATTTAGGGTCCGAAATTTCAAATGATTATAAAACATGGAAAAATTGGTCGATTCGTTTGCGGTTTTTGCAAAGAATTTTCTTTATGCCAGTATTTTCTTGAACCAAAATTTTAAAGTTCAATTTCAAAAAATGCCGATAGGGGGCGCTTTAGACTTTGGAGTAACAAACAACTATTTTTTAACGTTATTTTTTGTATTTCTTTAAATGATTTCGAAAGCTTAGACTTAAACTTAAATTTTGATCTAAAAATCTGAGTCCTAACGAGTAGTTAAGTAGCATAAACTGAAATTTGAAATTTGAAACCCTTCTCCCCCCAGAACAAAAATCAGTTATTCCCGATCTTTGTGTCGTAGATTAGGCTCTAACTACTGCCGCGTTTTGCTAAAATTATTCTTTATGTCAGTATTTTCTTGAAAATAAATTTTAAAGAAAATTTTCAAAAAATTCCGATAGAGGCGCTTTAGACTTTGGAGTAACGAACAACTATTTTATACCGTTATTTTTTGTGTCTCATTAAATGCTTTCTAAAGCTTAGACTTAAACTTAAATTTTCAGCTCAAAATCTGAATCGCTGAGCGTGGTTCAGTAGCGAGGGGAGGGGGTTCAAATTTCAACTTCTGAACATAGTTCAGTTTGCACTACTTAACCATGCCCAACGATTCTGTGCTGTGATACGAGGCAAAAATACAACTTTCGTCAAGGACTGCATAGTCGGAATTCACTCATAAATGCACTGGCACAGTTGGAAACGTCGCTCATGCAAACGTTAAAGCTCCATTCCTGACGCTAGTCACCGGGTGAAGAAGGAAACAGAAAGTATGCAAATGTCAAATGGGGAAGAAGAAGAACACGTACGCAAAATTTCGACACGATTCAGGCATAAAAACCACTGAACGGTGAGTCAAGTGTAAGTCGCTGTAGTAATGAATCGGAAGATGGTGCCCTTCACGAATAAGGAAAAGGCTGAGATGCATTTAATTTACGGAGCGGCAGATGGAAATGGTGCAGAGGCACAACGAATGTACGGAGAGCGATTTCCCAACAGGCGGTTGCCTAACCGCAAAACTTTCGAGCGCTTGCACAGACAGTTGTGTGAGACGGGATCATTTCTCGCTTCCCGGTCGAATGCAGGTCGTGCAAAAAAGGACGAATCAGTAGTTGTTGCAGAAGCCATTCTGGATGTAGTAGCGGCGCAGCCAAGTACAAGTACACGAACAGTGGCTAGGCAGGTGGATACCTCACAGTCCATGACTTGGAGGGTACTGAAGGATGAACATTTGCTCCCGTTTCATGTGCAACGAGTCCAGAAACTGTCTCCAGGGGATTATCCAAATCGTATTGAATTGGCCCGCTGGTTTCTGCAGCAGAACGCGCTAAATCCACATTTTGGACGAACTGTGCTTTTCACCGATGAATGTACCTTCACACGTGAAGGTACATTTAACACACACAATGCACATGTATGGGCGGATGTCAATCCACATGCTACGTATCCACATGCTCATCAGAGACGCTTTTCCATCAATGTTTGGGCAGGAATCCTCGGAGACCACCTAATCGGACCGTACCTTCTTCCTGAACGCCTCAACGGTAAAACATACCTCAGATTTCTGCAACATGTGCTGCCAGACCTGTTAAACGTTGTTCCTCCACGCATCCGGCGGGTCATGTGGTTCCAGCACGATGGAGCGCCAGCCCATTACGTACGAGACGTCCGCAACTATCTGGACATCACATTTCCGAACACATGGATTGGTCGAGGTGGTCTTGTTGCTTGGCCTGCTCGCTCGCCAGATCTTTCACCCCTCGATTTCTTTTTTTGGGGACGATTGAAGGCTCTTATGTATGAGACACCCATTGAATCCCCCGAGGAACTGGTCGCCAGACTTTCCGCCGCTGTAGGGGAAGTGCTCGAAAAGCCTGATGTTTTCGCGAATGTTCGCCGTTCCATTCTTCGCCGTTGTTCTGCGTGCATAACCTCTGGTGGTCACAATTTTGAACATTTATTGTAATTACATGTTAATAAATATGCTTTGGTAACATAATCCTAATTTGTGTCTTTTTACCTCGTATCACAGCACACAATGTGTGGACATGGTAAACTGAACTGTGCTCAGGAGTAGAAATTTCAAACCCCTCTCCCCAGAAACTTAACCACGTCTAACGATTCAGATTTTGGGCTGAAAATTTAAGTCTAAGCTTTAGAAAGCATTTAATGAGACACAAAAAATAACGGTATAAAATAGTTGTTCGTTACTCCAAAGTCTAAAGCGCCCTCTATCGGAATTTTTTGAAAATTTTCTTTAAAATTTATTTTCAAGAAAATACTGACATAAAGAATAATTTTAGCAAAACGCGGCAGTAGTTAGAGCCTAATCTACGACACAAAGATCGGGAATAACTGATTTTTGTTCTGGGGGGAGAAGGGTTTCAAATTTCAGTTTACGCTACTTAACTACTCGTTAGGACTCAGATTTTTAGATCAAAATTTAAGTTTAAGTCTAAGCTTTCGAAATCATTTAAAGAAATACAAAAAATAACGTTAAAAAATAGTTGTTTGTTACTCCAAAGTCTAAAGCGCCCCCTATCGGCATTTTTTGAAATTGAACTTTAAAATTTTATTTCAAGAAAATACTGGCATAAAGAAAATTTTTTGCAAAAACCGCAAACAAATCGACCAATTTTTCCATGTTTTATAATCATTTGAAATTTCGGACCCTAAACTTTAATGCCCCCTATCTCCTTGGGAATACGTCTGGGACCCTTAGTCTCCTATTTAATATTATTTGTCTTTAAGTGTACTATAACCCCTTAAAGTTCTGCCCATCTTTTATGAATCACCCTGTATACATTTCATATTATGTGACGAAGCCACATAAGTGTTATTCCAAAATATAATTAATCAAGATTGCGTTTCTCAACCAAAAACAACTTTAACTGAATTCTTATGCCTATTTTCGATAAATAATAGAATGCTCTCTAAACATGTGAGAATTCGAAACTATTAATCTTATCCACGTGTAAAGTTCACCTACATCTTAAGAATAAATAAACGACTCCTTTATCACTTATATTGCAGTGAGTTCATATTAGAACTTGATGAGAACTTAATCAATAATAATTAACCAAAGGTCAAGATATACTTCTTCCTGATGAATTTATACATATACAAGAGTCTTAGGGAAAACACAAGCTCAATTGATTTTTGATAATGTGCCACAGCCTTGCTCCCTCGATGAAATGTCTTTTAGGTAACTTCTTGGGTACTTGGGTTCCATTTCCTTTGTATTTCAAAATTTATGTGTTAAATTTATATGAGTAATTATCTGAAATAAATCTTAATTAGAAAATACATTTGATTTAATTGTTTAATGGTAGCACTGTTGCAATTGATTGGACATATATTTTGTTGATGCAGTGATAGAGAGAACAAACGGCCGTAACTGATTTAAACTTATATCACTGCATAAATAGAACATCTCACAACAATTCGGAGATCAATAAAATCTCTAAAACAACCAGAACAGATTGAATAGAAGAAAAATAGCATCGCAACAATCTGTTATCTATCTTCAAGTCTATGCGTGGATAATGTGCCACAGCCTTGCTTCCGCGATGACGTGCCTTCTGGGTAAGTTCTTGGGTAATCTGGGTTCCATTTCTCTTATATTTCAATGTTTATATGTTAAATTAATGTAAGTAATTATTTCAAATAAATATCAAATAGAAAACACATTTGATTTGATTATTTAATAGTAGCATTGTTGCAATTTTTTGGGCATGTATTTTGTTCATGCAATGATATATAGAACAAACGTCCGTAATTGAGTTAAAATAATATCTCTGCATAAATCGAACATCTAACAACAATTCGAAGGTTAATAAAATTGCTAAAGCAAATAGAACAGCTTGAATAGAAGAAAAATAGAATCGCAACAATCTATTATCTATCTTCAAGTCCATGCGTGATCGAACTCGCAAATTCAGCGTTTCCCCCGAACATTTTCCCTATAGCTGCAGTTTTTGCCCTAGCAGAAGGGGAAAACTAATTTTCTCATCTCTCTCCTCAAGACTTTATCGATTTCCAAGTTTTCATCCTTTTGCAGAGGGTCAAGAGTCATGAAATCAATGAGAAGCATCAGTTGGTCTATTACTAATGATGCTGCGGGGTCGGATGCACACGTCCCGTGAATGGATTGCTCCGATATATTACAGTCTGGGACGCTGCGACACTTATATCCGAGTGCTTAATGACCTGCCACATTCAAAATTCAACATTCAGACAGCTTGCAATCAAAAAGTTACCACTCACTGAAGAATGGAAATTTTTAATTTGTAATGGGTAGTAAAGAAGAAATTATTTTTTAACTTTTTTTATGAGCGTTATAATGATTATATTTTTAAAAAGCAGATTTATTTGAGTCTATTTAAGGTAACTACGTTTGTGATCACTTTTCTGAATAAACCTATTTTTTCTTATTTCTTCCTTGGTTTTGAGAGAATATAGAGTGATAGATCGTTAAAAAAAAAAAAAATTGGTTCCAGAATTAATTCTAACCGAAATCGTTATTAAACAAAACGTGTATTCCCGTCCAGTTAAGATTCGGCGCAACCAATTACATTACACGTTACATTAAATCGCCCATCCAATAAATGACCTATATCCGTTAACCAAGTAAAAAAAAAACCAACAAAAGTATAAATATTTTCGTTAGACGAAACTTTCATTGGCTGATGTATCATTGCACTGAATAAAAATATGAAACTTAGTAGTAACCTTATTATCAATATCATATTTAGAGTATATACAATAACATAGAGTGATTTTAAGTAAATTTCCGTGAAATTTGACCAGCATGGCTGATAGCCCATGTCTATAATAAGTTAAAATTGTGACTATCTCAACTAATTTTTACTTATCTCTTTTCGAGACTTTATCGATTCTTAAGTTTTCATCCTTCTGTGAAGGACCAAGAATCATAAAATTAAAACGAAGCATCAGTTGCTCAAATACTAAAGATACTGTCGGCGGGAGGTCGGATGCGTACATCCCGCGAATGGAGATTGCTCCGATAGATCCAGACTGTTAAGGTGCTACTTCAGTCACTTGGAAAGACCAGCTCGCTAATGCTAATCCTATGGAAGAAATTTTTAAAGATATCTCGCTTGTATTTTAATATTTTTAAATGGTTGTTTTAGCATTGGATAGCTGAGATTGATCTCTACATCTGCCCTTTTTTACTTTTTCGATTTTCTTTGCAATTTTTTTTCAAGAGCATACTTTCATTTTCGAAACCGGTTCCGAAAATGAAAGTGTCCTCATTAAAAATACCCGTAAACAAAATCAAAAATGCAAAAAACTGCCTTTGTACAGGTCGATCTCAGCCAGCCAATGCAAAAATAATTGTTTAAAAATACTGAAATGCAAACGAGTTATCTTTAAAAATTTCTTCCATAGGATTAGCATTAGTGAGCTGAAGTAGCCTCTTAAGCTGAGACACTGATACGTTGCTTCTTAAGGACCAGCCATATTCATAGGTTTGAGATTTAGAGGAGGTTACTATCGAAAAGTTAATATTCAAGAATACACTGTTATAAATTTGCAACAAACTGTCCAGTCATTCGACCGTTTTACAGAAAATGGTTAGATAACCATTATTTAACACTATTCTGACCATAATATGGGCATATAATGTAGTCAGAATAGAGTTAAATTACGGTTATGTAACCGTTTTTTCTGAAAACGGTCAAATGACTGGGCAGTTTGCTGCAAATTTTTAACAGTGTAGATATTTCTAATCTAGTTTAGTTTTATGAAGGTTGCTTATGAAGTTTATGTGATTATATTTTTGAAAGCTAGGATCATTTGAGTCTTTTTAAAGTGAATATCTTTGAGAACATTTTTTACTAAAGCGCTATTTAAAAAAAAAAAAAAATATTAGAGTTTTGAGGCAAAATACAGCAATATCTCGGCTAACGAAGATAATTCGTCCAGGAGTAGTCGCATTCGGTAGCCAAAAACTTTTTAAAGTAAAACTAAATTTCTTGCCCACTTGAGATGCAACGCGGCCGTATTATGTTAGAAAGTGCATCCAATAAAAAGTTCACTATTAAAATCTATATTCGTTAGTCGAGTCAGAAAAACTTCGAAAAGAATCTTCGTTAGCCGAATCATCGTTGGCCGAAGCACTCGTTAAGCAACGTATTATTCTACTGAAAAAAAATGAAATTTCGGGGAAACCTTAGCTCCTTAACCTACGATTTACGCTTCAACAGCCTGGGTCCAAAACGTAAACAACATCGCGCAGCCTTCGAATCATTCTACGGTTTGGCAAATCGGTTCCCAGCTGTACCAAACGCGCACGACTCACGGAATGTAAATACATGTGTCAGATACAAATACTTTAATTTTGTGGAATTTTGATAAGTAATTACAACCTGATGTAATAATTGTGGTAGATATACCACAAAAGGTTTATTAACAATCCCGTTAGCCCGTTGGTTGGAACATTGTACCAGGGACCATGCCCGTAATATTTATTTACATGTTGCCCGACCGGTGTACTACGTGCCAGGCCTGTGATAATCAGTTTTAGCCAGAATACAAGACCACGTGTCTCAAATGTAATTGCAGGTTAAGGGGTTAATGAATGATTTCAAGGAAACTTCAGGGAAACTTGACCAAGAAAACTAACATCCCACAATAAATTGTGACCATCACGAATAATTTTCGCGTCTTTTCTCTCCTCAAGACTTGATAGATTCCCAAGTCTTCATCTTTGTGCGGACGATGAAGAGTTATGAAATTAATGAGAGAAGTATCAGTTGCTCGATCACTGATGGTGCTGCTGGCACGAGGTCAGAAGCACCGTTTAAATATTATACAACCTGGAAGTTGTGTATGTAGGATCTCTAGCTTTACTGCAACTCTAACCATCATAGACATCTACAGGCCTCATCAAAACAGTGTTTATAGATAGGAACTAACAATTAAACACAACTTATAAGTCATCAATACGAGTAAATAAAAAAAAAATGATAAGTAATACAAGAAAAAGTTTAACATTTATGAAAAATAATTAGTTGGCTTTTTACGCAGTCGGTTTTTTTGATTTTTTAAACTTAATTTTTATTCAGAGCACGATTTGAAATCCGAGCCCGATACCAAAAGTACGCGGCAGAAAATTGTTAATAACATATTTAAATTATTTCAAATTAAATATTTCAAGATTAATTTTCTCATAAAAAATCTTTTCTTAGATAGAAATAAATATTAATCTTAAATAATTCCTCAAAACAACGTTTCGCACTGAGAATATATTTAAAATAACAAATTTGTTATTTATATCGAAGTATTGGCAGAAATCTTTAAAAGTCACAATTCTTATCTTTTACTATATCACCGTACAACTATGGCAGAAAAACAGGAATTCTGTTTATAGGTTTCTTTAAGTTATTGATTTAATATTCCATATCAAAATGGTATAAAAAATAGTTATTTATTAAATAACCACGTTTAATTATGTAACACTGAAAATATTTCTACGTAAATACTTTTGAGTACACTGTTAAAAATTTTGCAGCATTCTGGCAGGTCATTCGACTGTTTTTTGAAAAAACGGTTTCATATCCATAATTTAACTATATTCTGACCATAAAATGGCCAATAATATGGTCAGAATACTGTTAAATTACGGTTGTGTAACCGTTTTCGGAAAAAACGGTCAAATGACTTGCGAGAATGCTGCAAATTTTTAACAGTGTATATACTAAAAGTTATTTTTTCGTGTGCTATAGTTTTGCCACACCACTTACATGACTTCAAGCTACAACGCTTTTTTTTGTTATCACTATCTCTAAAAAAGCGATATCTATTTCCATAATTGAGGACTAAAAATAAAAAATGCTGAACGTACCAAAAAATCGAAAATCTTTTTTTTTTTACGAAAAAATTTTATAAATGCCAAGATTAACAAACAGGAGAACACTTGAAGTGCCAACCCTAGTAGGAATAGTTAAAAAAAAGTAGAAAAATGTTGATGGTTGAATAGGCCACACTAAGGGAAGTGAATACAAGGAATATCTTACGGCTTTTTTATGTTCTTAATATTGACCAAGCAAGGGCATCAGAATCAGAATCAGAATATTTCTCCTTATATCTCATCAATAACATTTCAATTCTCTTTCAATCTGTTTTTCAAAGTATTGAAGGAACTCACACTTTAAGAAACTTGAACAGCATTCTTGTGTATTAAGTAGTAAGAGTCTTTGCTTTTTTCAACTTGTAAATAAATAAAATTTTCAGTTTGAGCTTGAGCCCGAAGTCCGGTATAGCGGAGCTCATTTCGGGCCTGGGTTCGGGTTCGGGCTGAGCTCGTCTCATTTTTAATGAACACTTATCACGAATGGATTACTCGTATACAGGCAGCCTGGGATCTGGAACACTGACACGCTTTTACCTGTACGCTTAACCCTTTCCGGCGCAGACAAATTCTATTCGCAAAATGAGAAAATATTGAC
Source organism: Maratus speciosus (assembly GCA_963932465.1). Lineage (NCBI taxonomy): Eukaryota > Metazoa > Arthropoda > Arachnida > Araneae > Salticidae > Maratus > Maratus speciosus. The sequence continues at coordinate 342,229,373 of OZ010795.1, read as the reverse complement.
TGACACCGGAAATTGCAAACGATTTCTTTAAAAAAAAAAAAAAAACTCCTTAAATTAAGCTTTCACTGTAAAATCAAAATTTTGTTAAATATTCTTGGTGCCATTTGGAAGGCTGGAATTAAAATTAGATGTGTCCAGACTGGACACACTGCGCCGGAAAGGGTTAAGGACTGTCCACATTCAAATGTTTGGCATTTAGAGGAGCTTTCTGTCAAAAAGTTCTTATTAAAAAACAGAAGTTTTATTGATTATAAAAGTGAATTTATAATTGACAGTGACTTATGAAACCTTTCCCTAATTAAAAAAAATTATTGGACAAAAACTGTTATACATTGACACATTATTTTTTCAACGGAAAAAAAAGGAAAAAAAGAGAACAGGGTAGGGTTATGCAACAACAAAATATTTTACAATCCTATCGTCAACGATTATTTCGTGCTAATGATTTGTAATCAGAGAAAGACTTTGTACTTACACTGTATTTTTGAAAAATAGAATTATTTGAGTGCAGTTAGAGTAACCACGTTTGTGACTACTTTTAAATAGAAAGCTATATTTTAATTTTTTTTCGCATTATTTTAGAGGAAATATTGAACAAAAATCTAAAACTTTGGAAAAACCTTGTCATTAGTATCATACTTTTTGGAAATATGGGTGATTTCAAGTAAATTTAACCGAAATTTCATAAAGACGGCTAACACCCTAACAATAAATTTAAATTGAGACTATCTCAACTAATTTCCTGGTCTCTCTCCTCAAGACTTTATCGATTCCAAAGTCTTCATCTTTCTTCGGTAGGTGAAGAGTCATAAAATCAATGAGAAGCATGAGTTGCGAGATTAGTGATGATGCTGCCGATGTATGGTCGGATGCACACGTCCCGCGAATGGATTGCTCCAATATATATGCAGACTGGGACGCTGCAACACTTATAACCGGAAAGTTAAAGACCGGCCTTATTCAAAAGTTTGACATTTAGACATTTAGAGAAGGCTTCTGTTGAAAAGGTTGGTTGGTTGGTTGATTTTTGGCGGCCGATTATCTACACTAGGGATATAGGCCAGAGGGGGGAGTGCCCTTCTTGGGGGTCTTTCTAAGGGAACCTAACCTGTATTTACGCATTCTGTTGAAAAGGAAAATTTCCTTTTATGAACGCTGCATGATTAAATTTTCGAAAGACAGAATTAAAGTTAAAAGGTCGTAGGGCTCTTACATATTTGAACAATTTGATTTTTTGAAGAAAGAAACCAAATAAACAATCTTTTCCAGGCGTAAGGTTATTCTCAAATCCCCTGCTCAACAAATGCGGAACTTTCTGACACATTTTCTGATTCATTTTTAAACGTAGAAGCATAAAATTGGCAGGGCTAACTTTTGAAGTGATTTGGAAACGAAAAACATTTTAAATTTTTTGATAAATTACTGATTGCGTTATAAGCGATTGTGGTCACGTGGCGACCAGTTTTTCTCCTATATTGAGGTGTCGCGTTTTGAAATTCGTTTCAAAACGCCAATGTTAACAGTATTTTCTGAAAGATCGTTTGCGTTTACCAAAAAATTGAAAACGCTTTTCGATTATTACATAGTTTCTGAATACGTCAGAAAGTATCCCCTGTGAATTTGAGAACACTCTTAAAATAAAAAAGAAAAGTGCCCAGTTAAACTGATGGCATTGAGCTCACAGGCTATTCACACTGATTATATATTATACTCTTATTTCAAAAAATAATGTCCTTCGAAAAATAAATTAAGATGATTAGCCCCCGATTTCCCCCTTTATACTTAACCAATGAACCTCCAAATCTAAACAGGGATGTGGCTTATCAGAATAAACCTGTATACCAAATTTGAAGCAAATCGGATAGAAAAACCCAATCATCTAAGTTAAGGGGTGTATTATCCCCCGTTTCCTCCTTTATATTTAACCAATGAAATTCCAAATCTAATTAGGGAAGCGCCTTATCAGAATAAACCGGTATACCAGATTTGAAGCATATCGGATAGGAAAACCCATTCATCTAAATTAAGGGGGTATTATCAACCCTCCCCCCCCCCCCGTTCCCTCCTTTAGACTTAAACAATGAACCTTCAAATCTAATCAGGGAAGCTCGTTATCAGAATTAACCGGTATACCAAAATTTGAAGAAAATATGATAATTCTGCATGAAAAACCCATTTATCTAAGTTAAGGGGGGGGGGGATTAGCCCCATTCCCCCCTTTATACTTAACCAATGAACACCCAAAACTAATCAGGGAAGCGCCTTATCATAATGAACCTAGAAATATTTTTTAATCAAATCGAATATTTCTATCAAGAGTTATCACGTTACGTACATACGTACGTACGTACATACATACATGCATACATACACAGAGCCGGCGGGCACTTTAGCTCTCAGGCTTTGATAGCCTGTGAGCTAAAAATCTCTTTCTCTCTATTCTAAAAAAAAGTAACTCCCGCTGTCACCGCCGCCGCCGCCGCCGCCGGTTTTGATTTTTTGGTGACCGGAGGCCTTTCTTCGTTAATATTAACAAAAATAAGGCATACAAAAATATGAAAATCGGTGGTTTTATACAGAAATGTCTGATAAACACGCTGATGCAGACAGTTTTCAAATCGAAGAATTATTTTAAGAGTTATTTAATGCTAAAGTTGGACAAAATCGTTCCACTAAAAAAGTTTTATAGCAGCAAAAACTGTACATGGCAGTGTAATCATTTTTAGATCATTTTATGCGTTAGAAGTTGCCGGAGTGCAGATTGCATTAATTTTTTTATTTTGACTCATTTTTTCAGGTTTTATTTCTATTTTAAATTCGAATTTTCAGCATTTCTAGAGATATTTTCTACAGATTTCAGAAAATTGTACTAATTTAAACTGTTGCCATCTGTATAAAAAGCGCAAGCAATAATGTTTGCTTCAAATTAAAAATTTATTTACACGTGACTATTATAAACAGGAAAAAAACTTTCAAATTAGTATTAAATAATTACGTATAAAAAGCAGGAACTTATTAAAAATTACGTCATAAAAAGTATACACGTGAATTTTAAAGGAGAAAGGATATTGTAAAATAATAAATTCCTTAACATGCGTTAGAAGTCTTAGGAGAAATTACGTCATATTTACGTCACATTATAGTTATTACATAAAATGAACACACAAAATAATATTGCAAAAAAGTTTAAATTTAGAAATTGCGCTAGACATTTATTTGATATTTTGAAAATTAATTTAAAATGTCTCATTTAAAAGAACTTTCTTTTCGCTTTGTTAAAAAATACCAGGAGACAAAGACTCTCTTTACTTAATTCCTTTTATATTAGCTTATTTTGAAAGGTTGTTACACGTGTATACGTCATCAAGTTATTTTTATTTCGACGTTTTATTTGTGTTTTTATTAATGTTCTACGAATTTATTTGTTCTTTTGTTATTTAAAATAAAAATTATATCAATTTGTATAATTTGGCGAGTGGTTTGGCGATTTATATAATTTGGCGAAATTGGTCGACAGGATAATCAAGTAGTACCGCAGCGGATTTGGCGTTAAAATTCCCCAATCAAAGAGAAATGAATAGAAATTCGTTTATAGGGAGATCGCCACTGTTTTTTAAATTATAATTCAATCTTTCGAAATCTTTTTAAAGCCGATCAAATTAGCGTGCATTTAGAGTCTGCGGTGTCTGGACGGGGGTTGGCGAGCGTAGCTCGTAGGGGGCCGAGCCCCCTAGTTGCTTAAAAAATTCTTATAATCAAGCTAGTTTTGACTAAAAATGTATCAGATGTAAAGACAAGAGTTATGAAATTAATGAGAATTATTAGTTGCTCGATTACTGATTATGCTCTCGGGGTTAGGTCGGATGCAAACGTCCTGCAAATGGAATTATCCGATTTATGCAGACTGTGATTCTGCAAAACCTTATATAAGGACGCCTAACGACATGCTACATAAAAAGTTTTACATTTAGATGTTTAAAGGAGGTTTTTGTCGAAAAGTTACCATTGAAGAATAGAGAATTTTAATTGATCTTAGCGGAAAATAGTTCTATGAATTTTATATGACTACTAGAATGCCTGCCCAGCGTTTCCCATGTTAACCATAAAAACTTTCTAGAAAAAATAAACGGAAATAAAATATCCTAAAAATACGGCGATTACAATAATGGGCTTTATATTTTCGCGCCCCAAAATTATTAAAACGACAATAAGAAAACATTATGTTTCTTTGACGCAATCATAGTAAAATCAATCAGTTTCATAAATGAGAATTAATTTTCTTTTGTGTGTGTAGTAGAGAATTATAAGATTTCCTAGGTAATACCGAAAACAAATGCAATAAATGCATCCAAATAGCGTGGCATTTATTGAAATTCTATTTTGTGTGACTTGAAAATAAAGTCTTTACTTTTTAGATAATGAACGCTAATTTCAGATAAAGATGTAAAGCATTTTTCTCCAAATTTTATTTTTTAAAGAAATCTGTACCCTTAAAGCTTTTTTAGGTAATATCATGAGCTGAATTTCAAATATATACTCGATCTTACCTAATCAATCCCCAAAACAGCAGTCAGCTATCGCGATCGCGGTGGATGCGGCTTGTTTCGCAACATCGCACAATCAAAGCGATATTCCGATTACGGATATTCTAGTATATTGAGAATAAATAGATAAATATCAGTTTTTAGATCAATACCAGTTTTTAATATAGATATCAATTTTGACTATTATTTTTAAATACAAAAATTTCAAATTTTGTGATGTTCCATGAACAAACAACAAGGGGTGCTGTTAAGCTATTCCTTTTAGTTCCAAAAGTGACTACACTTCATATTCATACTTTTTAGTTTGAAACTGCGTTATTTAAATTAATATAAAATACTATAACGGAAACTTGCTAAAAATATAGCATAATAATTATAGATTGAATTTGATTTATGAACTATTTATTGTGCAACTCTTACTTTTCCCTCCTGTTTGCGTATGCTCGTAATATGCAAACACCAACAAATATACAGAGAAAGATTTTTGAATAATTTTCATAATTTTGTTTCATAGCGAATTTTTAAATATGTAATAATTTTTATTAAAATGGTGGTCATTTCAAAATCAAGTATAGATTTCTCGATGTAAAACTGCTACAAGGCCTATTTTACAATATATATATATATATTTTTAACCATGAAAATGTCAAAAATGAATAATAGAAAATAAGGAATATGTATTCATAAAATGAAAATATGAAACGTGTTAAAAATGAATAATTTCAAATAAGCAATGTGTATTCATTTTTGAGTATTTTTTTGTCTTATAATTGATCCAAGTAGCAGTAGTCTCAGTCTTGAAAAAAATACTCGATCATTTTCTTTTAGTATATACTTCACTTTTACGAATGCGATCATGGAAAATCACTGTGCCGCAGGAAATGTAAATCAAAACGATACACGTTATGGTTACACACGGGTTCAGTACATCCCCATAAAATATGAGTTTGTTAAATTCAAACTGTGCAGTTTTTATTCTTGTAGAACTACTTGGTCAAAACACTTCCATATTGTACCAGCATATTTATTAAACTCTTATCTCTTGAAATCTAAAATATACAAAATGGAGAATTATTTATCGGCAAAATTATTTTTAAATACTTGTGTTTATGTATTTAAATTTATTTATTGTTGAGCATATCATTAACTTGTTTATGATGCAATTGCATAAAAAAAAGAGGTAGACTTGGATTCCCATGTTTGAGTGGATTTATTTTAAAAGTGTGGGATACAATATTTATTCTGTAAAAGAAAGCTTTAGAATCTCGAATAATTTTTTTTTAATTTAAAAAATGTTAAACTGTCCTATTAGTAGTCCGATGAAACCCTCTAAAAGAAATTTATTGCGTAAATGAAAATCTCCAATTTAAGTTGACATTGTCACGTCGTTTCTTGTGTTCAAAAGATGGCACAATCAGTTGTGGGATCTCAATGATTTCGTATGGAATTCATTGACCTTACCAAAACAAACAACCATGAAAAAAAGCATCCGGAGTTTGCAATCTGAATCTCTTCGAAATTCGAAACTCTTGAAATTTGACATTGATTACATTAATCGTTTTGACATTTTCGATTAAAATAGATAGATATCGATAAAAATGAATATATCCATCTTCTTGAATGTCATTTATGAATCCAACTTACTTTAATAGCGACAATGATAAATGCAATTTATTTTTATAATTTCAATTCAATTCGTTTCATTTCATTTCCTATCGTAATATAACAGCAACATGAGTATCTTACGATCTTCTCTCGGGATATTTGCTAATTCATAAAGAAGGGGAATAAGAACCTGTAAAAAAGAAGCAATTTCCTGATGATTATTGCAACGTGACATTAGTTGCTCAAATTGTGTTTGACATATTAAAAAGAAAAAAAAAAGAGAAAAGACAAGAAAAGAAAAGAAAAGAAAGGAAAAGAAAGAACAAAAACTACTCAAAAAGCAGAACCTGGAACGACTATTATTTAATGTGTTCATAATACTAAAAGAATTACATTTGAATAGACAGTTTCAGGCAAATATCATACTTCTTTAATCTATACTAATATTATAAAGAAAGGACGCTTGTTTGCAACTTCTGGGATTACTAAGTCGATTTAAAAAATAATGATGCTCATGACCATCTCTGCCCTATGCCAGGCTATCTTTCATATTGGTATACACCATTGGTATATCTCCAAGGGGTGCAGGAGTTAAAAGACGTTCTAAAATTTGAATTTATGCGATATTTTTGGGGCCTCACACGTGAAATTCGGTGTCGTGTTAAGATGTAAGTTACTCGCTATGAACGGTTTCTAAAAAGTTCGACATTTATAAGGGTGATTTAAGCGGAAAAGTTCAAAATTACGATTTATTTATAACTATTAGGGACAGAAACTTAAAACTTGACATGGTTGCTACTTTTATGACGTAAATACTCGCAGCAGAACAATGAAAAAAATTGAAATGTAAAAAAGTTCAGGAACAAAAAACTTTCTGAAATTTCAATTTCTGTGACAGTGTTGGGGTTAAAAACTTGAAATTTGGCATAGTAGTTACTTTTAAGATATAAATGTTCCCAAAGAACGGTTTCTAAAAAATTCGAAATTTAAAAAACTGAAATTAGCGCAAAACGTTCTAAATTACGATTTATTTGGGATTGTTAGGGCTAGAAACTTGTGGTTGTTTTTGTTTTAATTATGAAACAGAAAACTACAGAAAAGAGAACTAGTGAAAGTGAAAGTCAATTTTTAGATCCGGAAAACATCGGAAAAAAAATTGGGTTCAGTTTGCTTAATCCGGGAGAACTCGCTGCATGAGACTTTCTCTCACAGTCGTACTTTTTAAAGACTCTTATTTAAACCATTTTTCATTTTAATTAAAATTTCAAAATGTTATTTCAATTATTTTACCTATTTTGTGAGCCAACCAAAAAAAGTTGATATTATATGAATGTAAAGTAAAAGAAAAGCAATTGGGCATTCTCACTAGCGAGTTCTCTCGGGTTAAAGAATCATAAAACACGTAATATTCCACTTCCCTCTATATTCATATTTTTATTTTTCCAATGTTTTTCGCATCTAAAAATTGACTTTCACTTTCACCCCTTTCTTACCAACTACGTTAAATTTGAAAATAAGACACTAATAACAGTATTTTGTATTCTGTGACGAAGGCTATGTATATAGTTGAAAGTACTAAGAAGTATATAAGTAATTTAAAACCATTTTAAATATTTTGTCATCTTTTAAGTAATTTGCACATAGTGTAATTTTAAGTTTAATAAAAAGTATAATTTTTCGAAATTTTGTCCACAGTAATTTTTTAATGCATCTCTACTATACTTTCAAAAACAAAGATATGTATAAAAATAGATTTAAAATTTTGTAATACTCATTTGAACAAAAAGAATCTTTAAGGTGTCAGTTATTGAGGATTTCAGCCTATGTGTGAAAGTTTTGTGTTATGGCGTAGGCTATGTGGTTCATTTCATTCTTGGTACCTAAAATTTTTTAATAAAATAGTAAATTATCACCATTTTTGTCGTGAGAACATGTTTGGTAAGATAAAATACGGCATTATTTTTTTTCTTGAAGCTTTAGAAATTGAAAAGAAATAGCATTAAAATAGTAATTAATTTAACAAATGAAATTGTCTTTTCATAAGATAATTTATTTTCAACACTGAGTATTATACACATTTTTTGCTTTATATATATAAAAAAAAAACAATGGTTGCCTAACATAATAGGATACTTTAAGGCTGCTAGGCACTCAATTTCCAAATTCAACTTTCTAACGTTAAGTCTATAGGCGTAGAATGCATTCGTATATTTAACCTATATCCTGGGGAAATTAATATTTTAAACTCCTTTTTAGGGCTTTGTTCATCTAACGAAACCCTATTCGTCTCACTCCTCTGTCTGCCTGTCTATATGTCCGTCTGTCAATCTCCCCCCGGGATTGCACTTATACTCTAAAGCGAAAGCTGGGTTCCCGGGGCGGTCATCCCTGTCCGTCTGTCACAGGGCCCGTTCTCAGAAACTATATATGTTGGAGATATGAAATTTTGCCTACTTATTTCTGAACACCTCACACCTCACATCAAACGACAAATCATAAAATTTTGAAAAAGTTGTAATTAACGGACGTTATTAATTAAAATCTCCCAATTACACGATCCAAAAGCATTCATAATTCAACAAAAGCATGGATTTTTTTTATCAAATTACAAAAACGATCTCTTCCACCGATTAAGAACAGGTGTCATTTTAACGGCAGATAAGGATTGACGATTTCTTTAAGGCGCGATTGCTTTTTTTTTACGCGTCCCAGAAATTCGAAATTAGTACTACAAGACGGACAATTACTACAGGACAATTAAAAAAATATATATATCGATTTTTTGCGCCGCCGGACGTAAAATTTAATTCTCTTTCAGAATATGTCTTTATTGTTTAATTTCGACAATCGGAAGCGCAGATAATTAATTTTTTGGTAATTAATTCCAGAATTGCATTTTTTCAATGGCAGGCCATGTGACACGGAAAGAAAAAGAGATAAATTTTTATACTAGGATTTGATAATTGCAGTACAAAAATTTTTAACTATTGATTTTCCAAATTTGGTTCTTTCGCATTCGGATGTTATTTCGTACGCTGATTCATAAAATCCAAATTTAAAAAAATCGGACCACAACTTTCCGATTTATGAAAAAATCGATTTTTAAACTTATAAAAGAGATGCTTTTTCGCAGAGACAATTGACGGGAATTTGTTAAAATTAGGAAAACTAAAGAACGGATCGCTTTAAACTTTGGGATAGTTTATAACACATAATAAGAATTTTATAAATTTAAGGTGGGTTGCATTTTTGTTGGGGGGGGGGGACAAGGGGTCCGTCAAAAACGACTAAACTGATAAAAGAAAAGGATTTTGAAAGAGATATTAAACGAAACCCCCTGTGCGATCTGCGATCACACTTACCCACTTGTTTCTTTGTACTTTTCTTAAAAGTTGTTTATTATTTTTTTTAGTTGTCAAAATATTTCTAAAATATGTACTTAATTTTATGTGAGATATTAAAATCGTACTCGCAGTTCGTTAGCTTTTAACGCTTAAAATAGTAAGTTAAGCATATATTTTAGAAATATTTTGATAACTAAAAAAAAAAAAAAAAAAAAAAAACTAAACTAAAAAAAAAAAAAATCTTTAAGAACGGTACACACACACAAAATAAGTTACAAACATTTTCTGAGGAGATATTTTTAAAATGCGAATGCATTCCACGCCCATAGACTTAACATTAGCAAGGGGAATTCAGAAATTGACTGACTAGCGTCCTTTAGTAGAATTGTGTCATGAAAGTATGCATGACAGCCTCAAACATAAGTAGCCATAAAAACTCAAAACGAGAGAACAGGAATTATGCTTTTTCAGAATTTAGTGTCGCCCCCGGCATTTCCATTACTTCAATTTCTTCTGGTGGACTGGTGGTTTCTATTATTATGAAACAGCCATTATAAATGAACCGTTAGGTGAAGATGAAAGAGCAGCCGTAAAAAGTTAGAACTCTGATTTTCTGGAAAAATATTTTTCCGTTCTGACCAGAAAATCAGAGTTCTAACTTTTTACGGCTGCTCTTTCATCTTCATCTAACGGTTCATTTATAATGGCTGTTTTATAATAATAGAAGCCACCAGTCCATCAGAAGAAAATAACTCGGTTAAGCGGGACTCGGATGATCGGGATTCTACTGCAAAACATATTTAAATTTTAAGACTTAAAGCACACGCTTTTTTTTTAATGTAAAATGACGTCATTTGCATTAATATAGATACTTAAAATTAAATGTAGTTTATAATAGCTCCATGTTTTATCATAAATCATTCATTTATATTTTTCTCAAAATAGCACGTATTTTAATTTTTTTTTTCAATTTTTATGAGATAATGGCAACAAAACGATATAATTGCTATTTTTCAACAATTTTTTCTTTACTTTCTACAGAAATGGAGTATTTGAGTTGCCAAAATGAAACAAATGTCGCTAAAAACTACAAAAAAATTAATATTTCAAAAACAAATGGAGATGCAGTTTTCAAACAAATTGCATTAAAAACTACTTTTTTCCCCCAATACGACGGTATAAACATTGAAAATGTACGATGCTTAGAAGTTTTAAAAAATGCTGTAGAGCATTTAATCGCACAATAATACATCTGCTTTGTTTATTGCTAGCGTCTGTAAGTTGCTATAAGTTGCTTGTAAGTTGTTTATTGCTAGCGTAGTAAGTCTTTCTAAAAACTACAAAAAAATTGCTGTAAGTTGCTGTAAGTTGCTTGTAAGTTGTTTATTGCTAGCGTAGTAAGTCTGTCTAAAAACTACAAAAAAAAAAAAAAAAAAAAATAATAATAATATTTCAAAAACAAATGGAGATGCAGTTATCAAACAAATTGCATTAAAAAGTATTTTTTTCCCAATACGACGGTGTAAACATTGAAAATGTGTGATGCTTAGAAGTTTTAAAAAATGCTGTAGAGTATTTAACCGCATAATGAAACACAATGAAAATAAGCTGGGAGAAAAAAATAGCATACCGGGGCTAAAAAAAAAAAGAACATTTTTTAGCAAATATAATCTTGTATTACTGTACTTTACGTATGTTGAGTGGGTCGCTTTTGAGCACTTTTTTGTTAATTCTTTTTGTACATTTTTTTGTTCAGTTTTTACTCAGTGATTGCTACGTATTGCTTGACCTCTTGGTTTGATTTAAAAAAAAAAAAAAAAAGAAAAAAAAAAGTAATAAGTGACTAAAATAGGGGCCTTAGAAAAAGTTTAACTGAAAGAACTGTACACCCCTTCAATTTTCCCAACCTGCCCCACATTCAGACACACTGTTTTCCATGTTATTTATACTGCTAAGATGCACTGTTCATTAAAAAAGATTTGATCTAGTGATACATGATAATAAAATTCACGAGCCACTAAATAATATATTAGAATTATAAATGGGAAATTATTTTAAAGTATTTACGAAGGGATGTGTAATTATCCTAATTGAGCAACTTATACTAATAAACTGCTACTTGTCATATTACTTATTCATAATAACGTGCTAATACCCTTTTAGCGTACTTGTTTGTTATACAGGACTTGGTGCTTTTTAAAAAAAAGCTTGGCGCAATCCAAGTTTAACCCATGACTGCCCAGCAAAAGGGCAAAATTGTAATGTTGTTTTCTCTGTAATTTTTTATAAATGCTAAAAAACATATTGTTTTTCCAACATGATATGAAAAAATTAATTACAGATATGAAAGTAACCCTTGAGTAATCATTACTCAATGTTTTACAACTGCATTATGTCTATAGAGTTATGTTAGTTTAAATAACGATTATACTACAGTGAAATCTGCAGCTTAGTGAACGGATATATAAGTTCACCGCGGTGAGAATATTAAAGAAGTGAGATTTGTTACCAAATGATATAAACAGCTACGAAAACAAACCTGATGAATTTTTATGCTTGGTTATACACACACACACATATATATAGAAACATTTTTATTTACATATATATATTATAGTTGTTTTTCATATACAAATTACTTTTATTTGCATATAGAAATAGAAAGGATGGAATAGTTCAATAATTCAAATAATTTCAACATAAAAATAGAAATGAACTATAGATTCATGTATAGATCATAAAAGTTAGTACAATTACGCGCATAGCACAGTTGAAATTTCCATTTCAGCAATTTCCGTCAATAAACGGAAATGCACTTTAGATCTTTTGTGTAGACCTGTATATGATCTATAGAATTTATACACATCAAATAACATGCAAAAACGTAGTTAAATTTTAAAATGCGTATTTCAACTGAAAAAGCCTTTCCAGCAATTATTTTTCATAGGTTAAATTCTGTAATGTGTCCCTGTAAATGAACGATAAATTAGTATATGCACACCAGATTCTACAGTAAGTGTTTTGTATCACACCTCAGTGATATATACAAATTTTAATATATTCAAAATAGTGTAGTATCATTAAAATACACCCGAAGCGATTTTTCCCCCATAAGCCATAATGAAACGGAATTCTTTTGAGTGTCCTTGTAAATGAACGTTAATGCTACACACTTCGTTTTAAATACCGAACAACCATCGTAAACACCAATAATATATATCAATTCCCTGGCAATCTTACTATATTTAGGCGAGTTAGAGCACGGATGGACAGGCAGACAGAAAGACAAACCGAATTCATTAACACTTTTCAACTATTTTGGAAATTGTTAAAAAGTGACATAGATTCTAATCTGTTCATCATATAAATTTCATATTACACCCAGGAGTAACTTTCTCAGCCATATATCACTACCCATAAGTATTAGTGATGGGTTCGCGCTCTTTTTTTGGAGCCCGAGCCCGAAAAACAAATGGTATTATCAAAGCCTTAACTCGACACTTAACACTTTCAGGGACAATATACTTCAGTTGCTAAAATATTGAAATGATTGAATGAATCCATGTTTTACGAACAGATTTGTTTCAAAATAAGTTAAATATTTTTTTTTTCACGCATATTATAAATGCAAAATTCTATTTCAAAATTCTGGTGCCGATGTGGCATTTGGCAATTAAAATTAAATGGGACATATATATCCCACCACCCTTCAAGTGGCTAAGGTGCGTAAATATAGGAAAATCTTAATAAAATTTTAAAATTGTTTCAAGACTAAATTTTTCATTTAAAAATATCTTCTTACATAAAAATAAGCATTAATCCGAAATACTCTCTCATGACGACGTTGCGTGATTTTCATGTTCCTCAAAATCTGTCTAAAATAGCAAATTTCTTATTTATACCCAACCACTGGAAAAGTCACTTTTTTTTTTTTTTTTTTTTTTTTTTTTTTTAAATATCAGTATGAAATTGTGATAGAAAGACGTGTTCTGTTATCTAAATAATTCTGAAAAAAAAAAAAAAAAAAAAAAGGATTTCAAACAGAAAGCGAGGATCAAAAGGGATATACCACGGATTCTTTATGTTACTAACACCGACCATGCAAAGGCTTCAGAATAAGATGTCCCATCTGTAACAATTCAATTCCATTTTAAACTGTTTTTTAAAGATGTTCCAAAAATCTTTAAGAAACTTAGATTACATTACTGTTTCTGAAATAGCAAGTTATTTTCCTTTTATAAAATCGTGAAAAAATAAAATAGAAAATTTGAAACCGAGCCCGTCTCGGGTGCCTTTTTAAAAAATATTTTTAATTATTATAGAGTTCGTGATCAGCTCGGGCTGATGGTCTCACGCTAAACCAGTTTAAAATTTGAAACCGAACCCGTGTCGGTTGCCTTTAAAAAAAATATTTTCAATAATTTAGAGCCCGAGACCGTGATCAGCTTCGGCTCATGGTCTCACGCTGAACCAGTTTAATCTCTAATAAGTACAGGTCGTCCCAAAAGTCGCTGACATATTTTAAAATTCAATATAAAATCAAGTAATTGTCATACATTTTGACTAAAATGCTTCTCATGATAAAAAGTTTTCTTTAAGCTAATAAAAAGTTAGTTCCAAACTTCGATCATATATGGCGCCACTTGTACGTATGTTTGGTTTCAAGCATATGCGTTTTTCCTGATGTTCAGTTTTGTTTCGATTTGGCTTCGAAGTACCAATTGCGCAATCATTTTTTTCGCTGGGAGTCATCCTTTCTGTGTCACAGCGTCAATACTAGTCTGAAAATCAGAAAAAAGCCCCGCATGTTTGAAAACAAACATACGGACAAGTGGTGACATCTATGATCGAAGTTTCGAACTAATTATTTCCATTCTCTTGAAGAAAACTTGTCATCGTAAGAAGCAGTTTAGTCCAAATCGTACTCCTGTACGACAATTACTTGATTTCATATTGAATTTTAAAATGTGTCTGGGACTTTTGTGATACCCTGTTTTACTCTTTATGTAAACTGCAACTCCTGAAACATAAAGTGTCCCACGTTGAGTCACAAGCAAATGCGATCCGCTCTCCCCAGTTTAAATTTCAAGACAAACTGTTAAGTAAATGTTCTATATTTCTGAAAAAATTAATTAGAAAAGTTTCAGGAATAAACATTGTACATTTGAAACTTAACGTATCATATTTCGAATTATATTTTATGTGAGATGTATTGAATCAATACTTTACTATATGCGTCTACTTTATTTACATTTCTGTAAGTATGTATGTTCACTAATTTAGTATGGGTGCATTCGTAAATGAAAAGATAATAAAAGCAAAATACAAGCTATACAAAATGAATGTGCATGTGTATTTTAAATTGTAATATATGAAGGTATTATAAACCGAGAAAATATTCAAAATTGCGTCTCTCAAATTACTCAAAAATCGTACCTTTTGCTTATTTTAAAACAATAATTTTTAACGATGAATAATTAATGTGTTATAGTCTTTTATCTTTTTTATTAATGCAGAAAGAGATATAAGAAATTGAAAGAAAAGAAGAAAAAAAAACAGAAGCTGCTTATTGGCAGTTATTAGACTAATATTCTCATGAAAATCCAGAGATTATGAGAAAAAGGTACTGTAAAAAGCCTGATAAAAACTGGCGATGCTCGGTTTCTTCTCGCAATCAAATCTAAAAAGAATTTGGAAGAAAAATCTCTCAGTTTTCGCTAATGTTTTTACAGATGCCGCAATCGCTAAATCGATTTTCTTTAAGAGGGGATTGCGAATGCGGCAGTGGCTAAAGCTTCTCTCCACAAATAACTTATCAAGTCTTTCAATAATTCCCTACCTCGGGGATTTTTCTCTTAAATGGCATCCCATCTTGGAATTATATTACAGATATCCCGTGAGATAGCTCATGAGAATAATAGATAAAATACGCCCTAAACGAATGATGAAAATCTTAGTCAATAAAGGCGAAGACATGTATACATGGCAGAAATAATTCTGCAAGCAACAACGAAAATTCTGCAGGAAATCTTTAAAGATTAGTCAAATTAATGAGGGAGATTTAAATCGAGCTCTGCGTTTATAAATCATGTTAAGGCGCACATGATCTGAGTTTATTTTAATTCTAGTTGTTAAATCAGTAAATTTGAATCCTGGATATTAATAACAGAGAAGTAAATACCAAAATACGTTGCAAGTAGGACATTCAGTATGTTTGTTTAGTCGTTAGGGCACTGGCAACCATTCAAACAAATAATAATTTATTTCTTTTACTCAAAAAACTTCAAAACTTCAAAACTTTTTACTCAAAACAAGTCTTCCGATAATTCATTAACTCAGAGATATTTCTCTTAAATGGTATTTTAGAAATATATTATAGATCTCTCGTGGAATTACCCATGAGAAAGCAATTAAATACGTACTAGAAGCATGATCAAAATCACGGTGAAGAAATGCGAAGAGAAGCCTACCTAAAAGGAATAATTCTTGAAGTAACAACAACAACAACAACAAATCTACTTGAAATCTTTGCAGATTAGTCAAATTAATGAAAAAGAAATAGATAGAGCTCTGTCTAAAAGAAAATGTGGTAGAAGCTTTTATAAATCTCGTTGAGACGCAGATAATTTCATTTTACATTGATTCTAATATCGAATGCTGTTATTATAAGTAAATCTGAATTCTTGATATTATAAGAATGGAAATAGCATCAGAACAAGTTGCAAGTAGGACAGTTAAAATTTTTGTGTTGTGGTTAAAGCGCTGACATCTGTTTAAAAAAAAACCATTTTTTTTCTTCGAATAATTTATTAAGTCCTCCAACTTATCTCGGAAATATTTTTCTTAAATGGCATCCCATCTAAAAATTATATTACGGATCTCTCTTGAGATATCTTATGAGAAAACTAAATAAATACGCAGTAAATGCATGATAAAAAATCTTGATCAATAAAAGAGAAGAGAGGAATAAGTTAAAGAAATATTTCTGCCAGCAACAACAAAAATTCTACGGGAAATCTTTGAGGATTAGTTAAAATAATGAAGAAAGATTAGATCAAAATTTGTGTTAGAAAAAGTGGGACAAAAATTAGAATCTTTCGCAAATCACGTTAATCTTATAATTATATTACGGTGTTCATGAGAAAACAAAACAAATGCGCACTAAATGCATGATAAAAAATCTCGGTCAATAAACGCGAAGAGAGGAGTAAGCCAAAGAAATAATTCTGCCAGCAACAACAAAAATTCTATTGGAAATCTTCAACGATTAGTAAAGCAAATGAGGAAAGATTAGATCAAGCTTTGCGTTAGAGAAAGTGAGGCAAAAGTTAGAACCTTTAGTAAATCATATTAATCTTAGAATTGCATTATGGATCTTTCGTGAAATAGCTCATGAGAAAACAAAATAAATACGCACTAAATGCATGATAAACAATATAGATTAATAAAAGCGAAGAGAGGAATAAGGCAAAGAAAACAAAAATTCTACGGAAAATCTTTAAAGATTAGTTAAACTAACGAGGAAAGATTAGATCAAGCTTTGTGTTAGAGAAAGTGAAGCAAAAGTTAGAAGCTAGTTTTAGAATTTATATTACGGATCTCTCGTGAGATAGCTTATGAGAAAACAAAATAAATACGCACTAAAAGTATGATAAAAAATATGGCTCCATAAAAGCGAAGAGAGGAATAAGTCAAAGAAATAACTCTGCCACAAATTACAAAAATTGTACGGGAAATCTTTAAGAGTTAGTTAAACTAATGAGGAAAGATTAGATCAAGCTTTGTGTTAGAAAAAGTGAGGCAGAAGTTAGACGTTAATTTTAGAATTATATTACGGATCTGTCGTGAGATAGCTCATGAGAAAACAAAATAAATACGCACTAAATACATAATAAAAAATATTGGTCAATGAAAGCGAAGAGAGGAATAAGTCAAAAAAATAATTTTGCCAGAAACAAGAAAAATTCTACGGGAAGTCTTTAAGGATTAGTTAAACTAATGAGAAAAGATTAAATCAAGCTTTGTGTTAGAGAAAGTGAGGCAAAAGTTAGAATCTTTCGTAAATCACGTTAATCTTAGAATTATATTATGGATCTATCGTAAGATAGATCATGAGAAAACAAAATAAATATGCACTAAAGGCATGATAAAAAATATAGGTCAATAAAAGCGAATAGAGGAATAAGTCAAAGAAATAATTCTGCCAGCAACAACAAAAATTCTAAGGGAACTCTTTAAGGATTAGTTAAACTAATGAGGAAAGATAATATCAAGCTTTGTGTTAGAAAAAGTGAGATAAATGTTAGAATCTTTCGTAAATCACGTTAAGAAGTAGATGATTTGAGTTTATATTGATTCTTAATAATAATACATGATCAGTAAAATGGATTTTGAATATTTCAAAAAGGTAAGTAATACCAAAATAAATCACACGACGTTTAGTAAGCTTATTTAGTAGTTAGGTCCCTGGCATCCATTCAAACAAACAACATTTTATTTATTTCACTGTAATAACTTGTCCAGTCTTCTGATATGAGTCCATGCCGCAGGAATTTTTATGTTAAATGGTTTTCTGTCTCATTTTTGTATATTATAGATCTCCTGTTTGATAGATCATGAGAGAAACAGATAAATACGCCATATATTTAAATTCTGGGTATTGTAAGAATGAAAATAACACGAAATAAAGTTGCAAGTAGTACGGTTAGCATCTTTGGGTAGCGGTTCGGGCGTTGGAAATTATTAAAATGTCAGGGATTGAATCTCGGTCCAAGTTTATACATTTGAATAGACTGAAAATTCATTTTAAGCTAAAAGTATCGATCAGCGTATTCTTGTGGGCGAAAGATGACCTTAATTTCTCAAAATAATCCATCCTGGTAGAACTATTTTGTTAAGATCTAAACTTATGTAATTAGGATTTTTGAGCATTTTTTTTTCTTGTCTCATTTAGTATTACAAATATTACTTGGAATTAACAACGTGAAAATATATGACGAATTTAACTCATTTACGGCCAAAATTATTTTGTTCTCTTTTTTTAAATAATGCTGTAGTGCGAAAAAATAAACTACTTCCAAATTTTAAAAATAATTTATATATATAATATTTTAATTTTTAGGCCTTATGCCGACAATACTCGATGAAATAACATGTCTTCACTATGGATTGTGAATATGAGGCTCTTTTGATGGCTTCATATCGCATTCATTGATTTTATTTTTGCATATACACATACAATTTTTTTAAAAAAGTGTTTCCATTTAAGAAACGATACTGAACTATCTCCAACTAATAGTTTGAGAGAAGAGGCAATTTAATCTTATTTAATTTTATTTTGATATTTTATACGAATTCCCTTGTTTTAGCTTTTTAAATAAATAACTTTTCCGACTACCTATTAAATGCGCCTTATATTTCTTTTCATTCTTCAGTGTCTCGCATGAAATTTTTTTAAACTATGAAACAGATTAAGACTGTGACTTAAACTGACTATATTGAGCATATTTAACCTAAAAAAATATGAAACATTTATACTGGGTACCATGAATATGAAAAATATTATAAATTTCCCAATGAGGACTACAAAAGGAAGTGCATTAATTCACATTTAATGAATAACTTTGTTTTCCCATGTTATAGTATAAGGTAAGAAAACTGACAAATATATCAATGTATCATACATTAATATATTAATACATATACAGTTAAAGAAAACTTGGTTCGGTAATGTAAACTTTCATTATTTTGTTTTTGCACATCTATAAATAAATAAATAAAAAAGGAAAAAAAAAACCCTCCACAAGATCATGGGACATATAGTCTTATAAATGTACAACAATCATGTTCCAATCTCTAATACTGGTTGAATCCTGTTTGTGAAGAGTTTTCCTTTTATTTTACTGATAGCTCGCTGTTTTTTGATAGGACTGAAGCCTGAAAAATTTAGGTAATTGAAGTAAATTTTGCTGCATGTTAGTATTTTTGGAGAAGTCATTTTATGCAGTTGTCAACAGCATTTTCAGAAATTCTACCAACAGACGCATCGACAGACTAAAGATGAACCTGCAAACTTTTCAATTACATTCAAACTGTATTTTGGATGGTAACTTGCAAATTGAGCTATACGACACAGCGTACATACCATGAAAAAAGCTCTTCCGTTGTGTTTCTGCCTGCGACTAAATAAATGCCTCCGTCCTATCCAAAACTAACATGTTATCATTCGATAACATGTTCTAAACTCTAAAGGTTATCGCTATTCTCAGCCTAGCCTCTTTTTTGTCTCTAATATCACATTTGCATTGGAATCTCAGTTTTCTATTCCTATAATATTTTGAATATAATTATATCTTTAAAAGAAGAATCCTATCTTTGAAAATAAATTACTATTTGCAAAATGATGCAATTAAACTATCATTAATTTTGCACAATGAAGTGTGTTTCAATAATAAAAGTACAGTGTTAATTCTAAATATTTGTTTGAAAATTTTGATTTTCGTATGAAAAGAATCTTTGCCAATTTTTTTCTGCACATTTATCTTTGTTTGTTTATTTCTTCTTAGTAGCATTTTTTTTTTCATTTACATTTTAATTACTTTATTTCTTTTTGCAGCTGCTATCCGAGCTGAGGAAACTGCTAAGGGTGGTATTAAGTATGAGTTGGTGTTATCCGAACCTTCCTCCAATGATCCTCCGAAGAAGGATCAGCTCACCTCGCCTCCGAAAACAATGTCCGTGGAAGAAATTGAACAAAAGCTGAAAGCTGCTGAAGAAAGAAGACTCGTAAGTTATAATGAATCAAAGGAAATATCTTAAAACTTCCCCAAGAAAAATGCATTCGGAAATTCAATTCCATGCATTAATATTTCTGATTTCCGAACACAAGATGTAAAGAAAATATTGTAATCATGATGAAAAATCGATATATCTTTAAGTTTTGAAGCCTCCTCAATCCGATTTTGCTATACCGGGTGTTCAGATATTCATCCGACAAACTCAGAGGGTTGTTAGGGGTTATGAAAACGAACAAAAACTGTATTTGAACATGGGGTCTCAAACCACTTATTTATTCACAAATACAGGGTGTTTCCCTTTAACTGAACTCGGGTTGACGGTAATAATTTTGAGAAAAATAAAAATGTTGCAATGAAAATGTAACAATATGTATCTTGTTTTGGATGAAATGTCATAACAGCACAAAAAGTTCTGAAAAAAAAAAAAAAAAAAAAAAAAAAAAAAAAAAAAAAAACAGCGAGCTCACGCAATCAATGATACCATATGAATTGGAAATCGCAGTCTAATATTTTGAGCGTCAAATGCATACTGATGGGGCGTATAATGGAAACTTCTACCACTTTTTTGATGCTATCACGCTTACAACAAAGGTGAGCATCTCTATTAAATGTTTCATTGTAACATACTTCAGGTTTCTCTAAGTTGTTATCGTCGACCCATGTTGAGTTAGGGTAGAACACCCTGTATTTTTAATTACATAAGTGGTCTGAGGCATCATGTTCCATTTCAGTTTTTATTCCTCTTGCTGTCTGATAACAACCCTCTTAGTTTGTTGGATGGATATCTGAATACCTTGTAATTTACAATGATTCTGTAAGTATGAGTTTATGTATGTGTATATTTGGTTTTTCTTTACGTTTTTCGGTCTCCATAGTTTATTTTTGGTGTTTTTTCGATGATAATTTGCATCATGTGTGAGTATTCACAACAGTGTCCCAAAATTTCCAAAAACGAAAAGTTTACAAAACATTATTTAAATATAAAAAAAAAATTAAATTATTTTACTGCACATGCAAATCTGGTGATTTCAATTGAGCTAAAATTTAGCGGGTTATGTTATAGACTACTGTCGTAAGAAGTATATAGATTTTTAAATGAGCAGAAATTTTCCAAACCAGCTTCCTAAGATGATTGGTCCGTGATGATGTAACAGCAATGGTTTTTTATATAAGATCAGTTTCGTTTTCAATTTTCATTGTCTGTCTTTTGGCGAGTTTTTAAGACTAAAGCAACCGTAGCAAACAGTTGGTTTAAAATTTGGTTCTAAGGCGTTTTGGAATGAGCGCGTAGTACCTCGGTGCTTTGTAGTTTGTCTCCAGTTTCCTTGACCCAAATTCGTATCCAAGCAGCGGAATGTTTTTAAAAATGGAAATTTTTTATTTTACAATATTTAATTGAACTATAAAAATAATTTGAATGAAAAATTGGACGGTTTCTAATTTTCAGTATTTAATTAAGTTATAAAAAATAATTTGAAAAAATATAACATTTTATAGATGTGAATTTTTAAAATATTCTATTGTATTATAATTTTACAACATAGGTGAGAATGTCTGTTAAATGTTTTATTATAATATTCTTTAGTTTTCTGAAAGTTATGACCGTCAACCCAAATTGAGTTAGCATAAAACACCCTGTATTTCTGACTAAGTGGTTTCCGTCCCTATGTTCCTATGTGATTTTTTATCCTTGTTGTACGCCTGATTTGCCATGACATTTTGTAAACTCTTTTTGAATCACCCTGTATTCATGGAAAGGAAAAAGACCCTTTTTCCTCACACATGTGTTCTATATTATGTATTTTATGCATTTTTTTTTTTTTTTTTTAATCTGATTTGTATATTTTTTAGTTGGACATATTAATTAGCATATAGAATTTTCTAAGAAATGATATAGAAACATGTAGAATTTTATTCAAAAAATGTTTTCTTAAGTTTGTAAAATATTAAATCAAGATTTAATAAATAAAAATGCTTTAGCTCTGAGTGCGTAAATATCAAAGTCTTAGCGCTTAAAAATAAAGGTGGGTGCCGTTAAATGTTTGCAAGTAATTAGAAAATGATCGATTTGCACATTGCGCAAAATTGTCACAAATTTGTCGAAGTTTGAAATTTCCTATATGTGTTCTAAAATAAATTCAGTATCATTTTATAAGAAAAAATAGCTTTTTGGGAATTACATTGAGGAAAATGGCATATAGATTTCCATTAACATGTTCAAGGCAATCAGTTTTAATTTTAGTTTTGAGTAGTTTCTTGTGTATAATGTTTTTCATGTACTATGATATTCCAAGAGCGGAAAAGAAACATTTTGAAAAAGTTGTATAAAATTTCAAAATACAGCAGTAAACAGAAAAATAGTATAAAAGTATATAATAAGTCTTAAATTGCGTAAAATTCAATTTTAACACTTTCTAACAAAGTTTAAAAGTGTTTATGAATTCGATTTGCCTGTCTCTCTGTCCGTACTCTAAAGTGTAAATATAGTCAGATTATCATGGAATCCATAGATGTTATTGGGTATCACTATGGCATGCACGGTATTGAAAATGAAGTATGTAGCGTCTATGGTTAATTTACAAGGACATTCAAAAGAATTCCGTTACATTACGGTCTATGGGGGAAAATCGTTTGCGATGTATTTTAATATTACACTAGTTTCAACATACTGAAATTTATATGTATATCACTGCGGTGTACTACACGGCGCTTACTGTAGAATAGGGTGCTCATAGAATTTATCGTTTAATTACAGGGATGCACAAAAGAATTTGGCTACAGAAGAAATTGAACAATAATTGAACTATTGAAACCTATGAACAATAATTACTGGAAGTACGTTTTCAGTTGTTGTACGCGTTTTTAAATTGTACTATTTTTTAAATATTTCTTGGTGTGTATAAATTCTTCTACTCTTATACAGGGCTGAACAAAAGTTCTCAAATACATTTCTATTTATTGAAGGAAATTGTTGAATGGAAATTTTCAAATGTGCTATTCGTTTAACTGAACTAACTTTTAGCATACTATATATTATACATATTGAGTAGGTGCAAAAGCTCTATCCTTTTTTCGGCGGAAACAGAAAGGCGGACAACACAAAAATTTAAGCACCTATGAATTCACGTAAGTATTATCATCATATATGCTCTATTGCCATCTGTAGGCAGTAAGTGAATCCCACGCCGATAAAACCCCTCTGTTTTTTAATAAAAAAACTGTTGTAACACCGTTTTTACAGCCTCCCCATTGCTGAAGGTTTGACGAGCGAAGGCGTTGTGTAACGATCGAGAAAAGATGATAGTCCGACGGTGCAAGGTCGCCGGATGAGGTAAATGCCGGATGACGTAAAACTTCCCAACCAAGGTCCGGCAATTTTTGCCGAGTCCTTAAAGCAACATGAGACATAGCATTATCGTGATGAAAGACTAATCCCCTGCGATTGATGAGTGCTGTCCGCTTAGACGTGAGTTGTGCTCCCAGCCTGTCCAATTATTAGCAGTAGAGGTCTGCATTGATCGCTTGGTTCGGTGAGAGGACCTCACAGTGGATTTCCCCCCTGGCATCCCACCATACACTGAACTAAACCTTTTCGGGATAGAGTCCTCCTGTTCAGGTCGATGGAGTACCCTCTGCAACTCGGCGCACGGTCCATCGACACTTCGCATTACGGGACTGTGCCCACTTCTCATCACTCGTTGCAAATCGGTTCAAAAAGCGTTCCCTGCTATTACGGGAAAGAACACATGTGCTGATATTCTCTTCTCGTTGCCTTGCTCTAAGCTGGTGTAGTACCCACTGATCGAGTTTGGTGATGAAGCCAACCGCATGCATCCGTCTTTCGACTGCTGTTCTGTGTACCTGTGTAGCCTTTCCGCTTATCTTCAACGGTTGGGTGTGGGGAATTTGTTATGGCTTTGTCCAGATCCTCATCAGAAACCACTGATGGGTGTTCAGAATGGGCATAACCTTTAGAGCGCCTGTTACCGTCCCGGAATCTCCTAAACCAACGGCGGCAGGTACTATCCTTTACGGCGTCCTCCCCATACAATTCGCAAATGCTACTGCCTGCTGTAATACCTTTATCATACCCGGACATTAAAACAGTGCCTGATGTGGTATTTCTCGCCTGCCATGTTGTTCTCCGTTCTGCATGAGTTCTTCTGACAAACGTTGTGCCAATATATAATCTACTGCTCAACGCGTTGTTGACCGCTTTCCTGCCCTTGAAACGTCAGCTGTGACGTCCGTACTCCATTTGACACTTCCATATGTTCAAATTGGGTAGAATTTTTCACTCACCCGATACAAGTCCACTGATCATATTCAAGAATGCACAAAAAAAAAATCTGATATTATTCCGACTGTTGGTGGTATTAACAGAAATTGTGTTTTCAAATGCTCTATGCCTTTTCCAAATTTTTTGTTTAGACATCATCTTCCACCTTAATAAACTGAAATTTTTTTACAGTATTGGAAAGTGTTTCCCGTCGGAATGTGTTTCATAATATATGGTAGACGCATGATTCTTTGTTCTTCTTATTCATTTTTCCTGTTACTAACGCATTTTTGGGTATTCCCAAGTAGCACAAAATGGTTGGGCCAATGTTGACTAATCGTTGTACCTACTGAGCACTATAATAAAACGGAGAGCTGACACACTGATCCGCTTTCTGCGGCAACCTCATCACACTTTCAATGTGCTCAAGTAAGGAATCCTGCTCCTTTCCAAATATTTTAGAGCATGTTTTCAAACTTTTCTGCATATCTTTTATCACTTTTGTTTATTTCTTAACCATTTCATATTTTTACGAACAACACTTAACAAATGCTTAATTTTTTTGTTGAGCTTACATAAAAATTTATTTTTAAATGATATTAAATTAAATATTTACTTATAAATTAAATAAAATGTGTAGTTTTTCAATAAAAAATATCTATCAGTGAAAATTGTAGCAACTTCGTCATATTTTTAAAAGAAAATCCAATTGGAGAATATCTACTTCGTGGTACTCTATGGGAAGATATCTGTGTTGTGCCATAAATTTTTCTATGGCATTGTATTCTTGGGCGGACTGCTGGAATAAATGTATAAGAATAAGGGTGAACTCTTCGTACCATTGCGGAGCTCAGTGGTTGTACTACGTTAATCCACAGTAAGAAATGTCCAATTTGCCATACTATTAACCAACGAACCATTTGCCAACAAAGGCCCAACAACGGCCAAACCGTTAGCTGCTCAAAATCCTGCCCACATACGCTCTAAATTAAAGAGCCTCTGAACCCTGCAATTTCTCAACCCTATCATTCCCAACGGTAAAATTTCTCAACGGTTTTCGCAAATTGCCAGCGGTGGGGCATCATCTGTGCTGCTTGGGTTGAATGGAGATTTTTTGAAAATTGATTATTATTATTTTTTTAATTTTTATTGAATTACTTTTTCTATACAGTGGCATGACTTTTCTGATTAAAAAAAGACAAAAAAAAAAAAGAAAAAAAGAAAAAACAGTAAAACTTCCATAATGGACACTTCCGAATAGCGGGCACCTCTATTTAGCGGACAGTTTTTCTATTCCCAACGCCTAAATATTTGTATATTTTTTCTCTGTAAAGCGAAAACCTCTGAATAGCGGACAAATTCCGTGTTCCCGAGATGTCCGTTATTCAGAGGTTTTAGAGTATCAGGAATCGAGTTAACATTAAATAACTCAGTAGAATTACCTATAACATGCATATATAACTTATTTTTTTTACTCTTTTCAGATGTTAGAAGCAGAAAAACTGAACCAGATTAACGAGAAGAAGAACAAACTACAGGAAGCTAATCAGAAGCGACAAGAGTATAACAATAATTTCATTCAATCCACAAAGGAGACGTTAGAACAAAAAATGGAAATATTTGAAAGCAATAGAGAAGCAAAACTTAGAGCTCTACAAGAAAAGCTCAAGGAACATGTGAGAATCACATTTTCTTCATTCATTTACATTAGATTGAATAATAAGTGTTCGTTTTCCATCTAACAAAGGAAATGAATTCTTGATTCGAGATTAAAATAGATGCAATGTTTTCAGGCTTCTTAAGCTACTTTGATTTTGTCTGAGTGTCTTAACTTAGCTTAGAGTAGCTATGAGTACATCAAGAAGTTTAAGTCGAATGAGAATTTGCTAGCCTTGTTAGAAATTTTTTTGTAAAAATTATAAATACTTGTTATTATTTCGGGATAGGACTTAGTAGCAAATCATTTTAAACCCATGCCTTGAATTCATTTAATATGTGGTGCCCAAGATCTGATCAGATTGTTGAAGATAAAGGTACACAATGAAACTGATTTCTTCAAAACTATTAATTCTGAACTAGATGTAATCAGGTGAGGAAATTTTAGCCATTGCATACATAAATCTGCTTATTAGGAACATCTTGTGTCTCTACTTTAATAATATATGTACACATGAATAGAAACGTGAAAAAATTACTTTAAAATGACATTAGAATTGGTCACATTCTGAGGCATTGTTTCACTCTGCAACATTGTTTTATGCTTCAGTGTGCAGCACGTCATATTTGTTTAAAAAATTAATTACGTATCCGTTCTTTCGTCTTTTTTTGAGTTAAATCCTTGGTATTAAGTGAAGAAATATATGCATAATATTCAAAAGGAAATACCAGATACAGTTTGACTATTAGGTCCCAAAAAAGTAATTTCTTTATCTAAATTTCCAAATGAAATAACGTCTACACTTGAAATGTGGCCGGTGAACACTTCAAATAAAGCATTACTCAACAACCTAACATCTAACGGTATAAACACAAATTTCATTTCAAAAGCTTCTGTGTTCTACCGTGCACCACTATCCCTCATTATTTACAAAAAATGCTGTACGATTATTAAAATGTATATAACTTTGCTCACGTTTAAAGTTTGCTGAAGAATGCAAATTCATTCTTCTAATAAGATAACTGTAATTGCTTGGAGTGTATAAAGCGAAACAAAATTGAAACCTTTTACTTCAGTGATATTCACTATAAGGCCCCGCAAGTTGAAAACATAATATCTATCTATCTATCTATATATATATATAACCATTAAATAAACATTACCGACCACCAACAAAAACTGTGAAATTATGAATAAAATGACTTTAACAAATTTAGTCCCCCCCCCCCCCCTCAACACACTTAACATAGATTCCAAAAACGTAGTAAAAAACAGCAGAAATTAAATAACATAAATGAAATGATGAAAATTTGTAGAACTTAGACAGAATCATCGGGTCCCATATATATATATATAATATATTTATTTTTTCTTAGTATTTATCTATTTTACAGACATTAAAGCATTTTTGTAGGTATAAAATAATGTAGACGTTATTTAAAATACATAACTACCTTCCGAACTGGAGAAATCAGTCTTAAAAACAGTATGTTGATGTTAAAAATCCATATAAAATTATTAAGTATTTGTACAAATCTATTTGATTCGAGCTTTTCTCGCTCTTTTCTCCTAAATCTCTTTAGTCTTTGTTTCGAGTTAAATCCTTGATGTTAAATAGTGAAGCCTATTTGTGATATTAGAACTGAAATAACATATACAATTTGACTGAATATAATATATGATCTGTATCAGAATTAAATTCATAAACTTTCAGGTAAAAAAAAAATATATATATATATATTTTTATAATTTGCAAATAAAGTAGTGTCCACACTTGAAATTTGATCGGCGAACACTCCTTTTGAGCAAAATGTGATACTTGGTATGGTAATCGGCTTGACAAATCTTAGTTTTAACCTTTAGCAATCTTAATTCATATATGACAAAAACATTCTTGTTAATTTAGAGAAAAAGACCGGAAAAAACCAAACGTGAGACGTTGAAGACAGACAACAGTAAACGGACGACGTCCCATAAAGAAAGTGACAAAAATATTTTTTCTTTTTAAACATTTTTAGGATTTCCACGAACAACATGATATAGATCAATCAAACAACATCAATAAACCGTTTTTAATACTGATTTCTCCGATTTGTCAGATACTTATGTATTTTAAGTAACGTCTACATGATTTTTTATTTAGAAAAGTATTTTCCTGTTTGAAAAATAGGTAAATACTAAGTAAAACCCTATAAATGTATATGACATTATTGAAACTTACGTATAAACTATATATATGGGGAAGCCTTAAACCCAAAGCGCTATAAGTAAGCGTACAAAGTTAATGCTGGAATCTGCCGTAAATTGACACAGCTGCGCCATCTTGTGGATGGAGTGAATAATGCAAATACGCGGGTTTTTTGTATGACGTCATATATGACAGAATATCTACCATCTGCGCATCTCGTGCGCAGGTCTATTTGAAGATATTTACAATTTAAGAGTTATAGGCGGAAAAGCAAACAAAGCTATTTTAGAGAATACCTGTTAAAATTTTAATCATGAATTTCAAATATTTACTCACTCATGGAAGATGAACCTTGTTTACCAGATTTATTGCAAAATATTTTTGGTACAGTTTGTTTTGATGAAAATATGTGTATTTAAAAAAATAAAATCGCAATGTCATTTTAATTTCGGGAGAAAAAGCACTAATGCTACGTAAACAGTATTGCCTTTTGCCCCGAAACTAAACTGACATTGCAACTCTTTTTTAAATACATATACTTTTATCAAAACAATTATAACAAAAATATTTTGCAATAAATCTGGTAAACAAGGTTAATCTTCCATGAGTGAGTAAATATTTGAAATTCACGATTAAAATTTTAACAGGTATTCTCTAAAATGGCTTTGTCTGCTTTTCCGCCTATAACTTTTAAATTGTAAATATCTTCAAATAGACCTGAATTTTATGCAAGCTATTCAGGTTTTTTTCCACATTGGAAGAAACTTGCCCTCCTTGGGTTTATGTTATTATTTATTAGAAAAGAAAATGTATTTTAAATATAATGAGCGAAAAGCATGTGTTTAAATTGATGTAATATACCAGTATGTATGTATTTTAAATAAAGTTATGTTTTTCAAATGACGAGTATATTTTTAAAATGATGATTTTATATTTTGAATGAAATGAATGCAACATAAACGCTGGTGATGGGTGTTTCTAGTAACAATACAACATTTTAGTATTTTTACAACTTGATTATAAATTAGCAAATTAATTTTACGTTATCTAAACGTAGTTTATAAATCCTTAAACATTCTTTATGGTTGTTACAACTGTATATACAAGTACAACAATTGAGTAAGTTATGTAACAAACTACGATTTCTAAAATATACCAGCTGGTTGGGAAATTGCAAAAGAGAATTATTTAAAACCTTTAAGCATCTTAAACGTGATTTTCAGCCCTATAATTTTTATAAAAAAGTTAAAATATTTTTTAATATATATTATTAAATGCCAGTGATTTTAATACGTTCAATTGGCCCATCCCGTCCGCAGCCCTTTTTTCTACTACTTATTCCGACTCTTTTGCAGAAGCCAGATTGGAAAAAAAAAAAAAAAAAAAAAAAAAAAAAAAAAAAAAAAATCAAAAATTGAAACCGGACAAAATTAAAAGGGAAATTTGAAATTATTGGCTACCGACCAACAACTGCTACGTCGTCGAGCTTATTATTAGTCTATAGTTTTCAGTTATTGGCAATTGTTGTGTGTTTCATAAGCCTTTTTCAAATTTGGAGAATGTTCCGCAATTGGGTTAATTCGATAAAAGTTACTTTCATTTTCTAACCATTATTTAACTTTTATACAGTTACAATTGTATACTACTGTTTTCTCATTTGACGCCAATCATGGCTATCGGCCCGATTACGGAAAGTTCTCCATTTTACCCCTGCGAAGAACCGGTGTAAGATAATAAATGTTTAATTGAGCATACCACGTACTATTTGTAAATATTTTATATTTTATTCCAATTTTTGAAATTTCTTCTATACTTTGTATGCTTTCTGCAATGTTATTCACCTGTGCGAAGTGCAGGTATCCCATGAAAACTATTTTTCCCCGATATGACACAATGGCCGACATATTTCTAGATTTTAAAAAAAAAGTAATTTGTCGATTTTAGGAATTTTTTTAAAGCTGTTGTCTAAAATTCTCAAAATATTTAAAACTATAAATAATCAATTATTGCTGGTTTAATAGTACAAGAATTACTGCTTGCATTTTAAATCAAAGTGGATCCCAATGTAAAATTAAATGAGGAATGAAGGCAATGTTTCTATTTTAAATATTATAAATACAATTCGATCAAAAGAATATTTGGCAATTTATCGCCTGCGCCCGGTAAATAAAAAATATGCCTTAAAATTAATTAAATAATTTATACTTAAACTCTAAGCGTAATAAAACGTTTAATTCTCATTGGAAATACACATGTTTATGTAATTTTTATAACTTTATCTTATCAGGAATTGAATTAAAAACGCTGCTGTAAAATTCTATCTTAACATACATTAACTAATTTTTATATGTCCTTGTTCATTGCATTACAAAAACATAATTCAAATAGAACGTATTAAAATCACTGACATTTAATAATATATATTAAATAATATTTTAACTTTTTTATAAATTATAATAAAACACAAAACTAACCTGTTTTTTTCTTTTGGGAAGCGAAAAAAATGAATTCTCTCAGATAGAGAGTTATATTTGCAGTTTTGAAAACTGCAATAATTAGAACGCCAACGTGGCATTTTCCCAAATAATATAAGTTCTTAAAAGAACTGATTTTGTTTAAATAACTAACTTGAATTAATAAATTAAATAATGACGAATAAATAAATCGAATTATATCTATACTTCCAAGTACTGCAGACGACAAACGAATAAAATCACGGCTGCGCGTGCGCATAGTTATTTCATAGCTATCGAACTTATAGATCATCCACAAAGGGGAAAGAAGTTAATAATCTTCTTGTATTTCACTCCATCCGCTGGGTGGCGTATGACCTTGATTGACGTGACCTCGACTTTAATCTTGCGATTACCTCTCCCATTTAAGATAGGACGCTTACTTATATCGCTTTGCCTTAAACCTCTTATCAAGGTTAAAATTCAATTCCTTAACCATTACTCTGAGGAATTCTTTAAATGTACGTATGTGATAATATGTCCGTGACACCAAGGCATTTTGTTTTGTTGACGTGCTTATTGTGTCATTTCGGAAGATTAAAAAAAAATCCTCCTGTCTGGGCCTACAGGCGGAGGTAGATTTCGAAATTAAGTACTAATTTCACCCACAAAAACTAAATCAAGATTAGAGGTAAAAACCAGTTTAAAAAAAAATTCTGGCCGCTTTTGACGAATATTTAATTTCATTTTTCTGTAAGAGCTGGTTTTATCAGAATCATATTAAGGCGGTATTAAAAAAAATATTTTTCCGTTCTCAACAACTCGAAATTTTCTGACACATTTAGACTCATTTTTAAAACTAAAAACATGAAACTTGCTGACGTGATTCTTTGAAGAGATTTATAAATGACCTACGTTTTTATTTTTCGTTCAGTTAATTAGAACTTGATTTAAAAACAATTATTTTCTCAGTGCGACCATTTTTTTCGTTTCCAGCACTATCGCTTCGGAAAATTCGGTTCAAAATGCCCACTTTGACAATATTTTTTGAAATATATTTTGCCTTTATCAAAAAATCGACCAATATAGCATATTATATAGTTTCTGAATAAGAGAACATGCCAATTGGATGCGTTTGAGGGCAAAAATGAATTTAAAAATGAGTCAGAAAATAATCCGTTTGGATTCGAATACACCCTCAATACAATAATTTTTTCGTCAACTCCTATGTTTGTTTAATTTGTTTTTGCTGTAAGAGTTGATCCTATCAAGAACTTGTCAGTATGAAAGTTGTACATAATATTGAGAAGATGTATAATAAATTTAAGCGGATTGGATACCTTGTGAATTGACGAAGTTATGAATTTTTTTCTTCTTCAACCCCCCCCCTCCCCGCCGCCACCCAATTTTTTCGTTTTTAATTCTTTTTGCGGTAAGGGTTGGTCCTATCAAAAAATTGTCAATATAAAAGTTGTAGACAGTATTAAGAAGGTTTATAATAAGTTTAAGTGAATTTGATATCTTAAGAATTGACGAAGTTATGAATTTTTTCTCCCTAAAACCCCATTTCTTTCCCCCTTGAACCCACTTTTAATTTTATCAAAAATCTGTGATACTTAAATTTTCGACCCTTTTCCTAGAAGTAATAATAACTTTAAACTGATTTGATATGTATTATAATTAAGAAGTGATGGGTTATTTTCGGTTTTCACAAAACCCCTCCCTATTTCCACCTGTTGGTCCGATTTTGTCCATTAACGAACTTGACCGAGATTTTCTACCCCTTGATTTTATGTATCAGTTTGGAAAAGATTTGTGCAGAATTATAGAGGTTATCGTGTCTATACAAAAGTGATATGGGGTGGTTTTGGGTTCTAGGGGTCATGATCGGCGTAGATCTGCAAAATGTTTTCAGGCATTCCAACACAGGGAAGATTGCAATAGGTAGTATTTCTTACGAAATTTACCTAAAAAAGGTCTTCACACCAACAATCAATACGTTTCACCACTGAAGAGTATTTAGACATTTTGATTTGTTTGTCCAGAAAAAATGGCACGGACCTTCCAAATGAAGTATGTAGCCCAAATTAATCCATACAAATACCCAATATATCTCATAGTGATTAAATTCAGAGCGACAGAATCCGTTCCGGATAATCACAAAAGCATTATCCAGACCGAGGCGCAAAGAGATGATTGCCAAAGTCAAAGATCTTTGCAGTTTGATTCGACATCGTGTGTCTGTCTGGTTAGGATTGAAACGTCAGGCTTATTTAAAATTGTATATTTAAATCTTTCCTGCGTGACAATTTTATTATTGAATCATTTATCTTACATAATTCATTATATGTACTCATCTAAAATTATTCGAAAACTTCATAATGAAGCATTTTTGGGTCACAATCATCCAGTATCTCGATCTGATGTTGACTGAAGGTCACTGAAATGGCTGTCACTGGCTGTCCCTGAATTCTAATATGTTCTGTGAATTTACTCACCGTCTTTCATTTTACTGTCTTAATGTGTTCTAAACTTGATATTACCGTCAACCGGGGCCACTTTTTACTGGTTCCACTCACATTTCTGTTATTAAAAAATATTATATGTGATTTTTCAACGTCGAAATGGAGTTGTAAACAATTGACATGGAACAATGAAGCAATCTGTGTGGTTTTAAAGAGGATTTTTTTTTTTTATTTTTTTACTTTTTAACTACTTTTAAAGTTTTGGAACAAAGTGGCCTCTGCTGGGGGCTTCTTTGGTCCATTCACTTAGTTTCATATAAAATGAATGCATTTCATAGGTAAATGAATACATTTTTATTGAAACTCCTTTGCAATAACATTTGCTAATAAATTAACACTGCAAACTCGATAAACAATTTTTTTTTTAACATTTAAACACAAAAAACCAATTGTTAATAATTGTAACCAATTAAATAAGCGAGAAACAGTTTTCGTCATGTTATCCTCAGCAAATGGAACAAAAACAATTAATGTAACATTTGAAAAAAATGTTACTTAAAACATTTTTTAAGAGATTTTGTTGTATAAAAGGCATTTCTAAATAATTGGGGCTATTTTCGGACCCAAAAAGGCCTGACACAAAGTAGCCCCAAAATACTAGTTTTCATGTTAGCGTTATGAAAACGCAAACATTTCCTCTCAAAATGAAAAGTTAAAGGAAAAACTATGATCACACATGGGTTATAGGTTACTAAAGGTAATATTTTGACACCTACCTTATTTGTAGCTCTTATTCAGATTGTTTCACTGTTGAAAGTTTGGAAGTTAAAATTTACACACGAAAACAGTTGTTTACAAACACATCCAGTGTTGCCAATAGAAAAAATTAAATTAACCCCAAACTATTCAAATACTCTATAGTAAGGTATAAAATATTTTTGAAAGGCAAAAACTCAAAATTATCTTGTATTGTTTGTTCAATACAAAGAAAAAACTTTTTATATGGGATGGACTAAAGAGTAACAAGGACCAAAGTTGACGGTATTGTAAGATAAAAGTATCTGCATCATAAAATTCTTAATTTAGTATAACTTTATCTTAAGTTTTAATATTTTGTTTGATTATTCATTGCT
Source organism: Maratus speciosus (assembly GCA_963932465.1). Taxonomy (NCBI): domain Eukaryota; kingdom Metazoa; phylum Arthropoda; class Arachnida; order Araneae; family Salticidae; genus Maratus; species Maratus speciosus. The sequence goes on along the minus strand of OZ010795.1, from coordinate 342,194,909 downwards.
CTGTTTTTAATTTTAAACCTTTCTTTCCGTGGGATGACTTTTATCAAATGTTCATAACCCGTTACTGAATTTTAAGATGTTTTGATTTGGTTTTGTTGCTACGATTAGTTTTTTATTCACAATGGCAAAATTAATTAAAGCATGTTTATAGAATAATGTAATACAAATATAGTTGGAAAATAATAATTTTAAGTGTTTTTAAAGAATATCTCATAAAGAAGACATTACTGGCGTATTCAATAAAGCTTATTAGGATGTGGAAAATGACAGTTTGTAACACAAGAACACACTATTGTCAATAAAAATCTTCCCGTTTGCTTTAAAGAAAGACCTTGCAACCCTAGTTTCGATTAACTTTGACTCCAACTAGAAATACTTGCCTCACTCATTACGGACTTTGGTCTACCCCATTTCTCAAATATAGGGAATATTTCACAAAATTTCCAAATAATTAACTTAATCCCGTTGGGAAAGGGGCGTTTCATTTTGATAGGTTCCTTTTGAGCCGTACTTTAGTTAATTATTATAAAGACAATGTTAAATCCACGTCAAACTTAGAACTAAATTTAATTTCAAATGTTATTTTTCTATAAAACTATTTATTATCTTTAACTGTTAATTTGCCTGCTAAACTTCCTAAAGGTGTCGAAAGTATGAATTGCAAAATTTTAATATGCATCCAAAATAGAGCTCTGCTTCGGGTTGAGTAACCCAATTTCATTTGAACCCGACTCGATCTCATACGAATGGCAGTTGGGTCGGGTTGCTGCTAATTTGTTTCGTTGCGGGTCGATTGACATTAAATGTTTCAGTTTCGGATGAGTATTGATTCTTTCGCATCGGGTTCGGGCGGACTGATTTTTCAAAAGAAAGAACTGAAATTTGTTCAATTGTAAAAAAAAAAAAAAACTATATACTTCAACATTAATGACTTTGAATGTGACTATTTTTATATAAAAAAATGTAAAATTGATATTACAGGTATAATTTTAGACTAATTTTCCTTAATTGTATTAAAATGAGATTAATTTACCCTCCGCTTCGGGTTCAGGTGGGTGTCAGGTTGAAATGTGTCGGATTTCTAATCGACTTAAAACAAAATTTTCGGTTTCGGGTCGGTTATAAACTGACGCGTGCAGGACTCTAGTCAAAATCTACGTAAGTATTAAAAATGAGCTGTTTGTAAAAGACATGCAATTGATGTCGTCTACTGTTTGTCCAAGCAGCGACTGATAAAAATCTAGCTCACCTATTAAAAACAAAAAAGTAAAAGGTTAAAATTTATCTCGGCAAAGCAAAAGTGATAGGGTTTTCTAGTAAACGTGTATATAAGCTCACTTCCGATGTGAGTTTTTATCACTTGCTTAGATCATTAATTAAGAGATTAAATCAGTGCTAAAACGAAGATCTTACAATTATCTATTAAAAAACATAAGGATGTCTGCTTAAATCTGGTTACAACAAGCGGCAACCGTCCAAAAATTAGGGCTGATTTTGGATTCTTCCTAAGTTCAGTAATAAAAAATTAAATCAACTCTAAAATGGAGTGCTTACTTATCTCTATTAAAACATGGGATTGCCTTGAAAAATCGCTATGCATCTAGAGGCAACACTTCAAAATTAAAGCGTATTTTAAACATACGTAGTTCATTAATTAAAAGATGAAACCAAAGCTAGCATGTTGTGCTTAAAAAATTCTAATAAAGTATAAAAGATTGCCTAGTGAAATAACGATGGAACTAGAGGCAACCCTCCAAAATTTAGGGCTATTTTGGGACATTTGTTAGTTCATAAATTAAAAGATGAAACCAGTGTTTAAATGATGATCTTAGAATTATCTATAAAGAACACATGGTTGCCTGTTAAAATCTGGTACAACCAGTGGCAGCCCTCCAAAATTTAGGGCTATTTTTGGACAGTTTGGGGATGTTTGCCACTGATTGTACTCTTTCTTTCTTTCCAAGCGATGACCAGGCACCTACCTGTCGGGAAGCCCCAGCTGAACGGGTTTGATACCTGGTATCGGGGCGGGTGACCGCCTAATCGCCGCGTAGCGGCAATAAACCTAACGAGCTCCTAGAACGTATTGGCAGTGCCTTTTGCTTAGTTGTGAACGGTGTTATGTCAGTTGCTTAATATTTATATCCTGTTGTTTGGAATCTGCACATTGTTACTTATGCTGATCTCGTAATTTGGAACTTTGGCCAGCTAACGAGACCTCCACCTGGCAAGGCACCTCCAGAGGTATAATTCACAGGTAACTTGGAGGACTTTGCGACCATGACGGATTTTACATGCACCAGGCGGCATGCATATTCGCAATACCTACTCGGTTCAGATTCGACACTGGTATTTCTCAGTATATTTTTCTGGTATGAAATTTTGAATATTTTGAAACACTTAGTTTTGTTATTATCTCTATGTGATAATGATTGTATCCTAATTCTAATAATACTATAAATGTGAAAGTGTGAAAATGTTTGGCTGAAGCCAGCGTCAAAATGGATAATTAAATGCCTTTGTATTTAAATTATGCATTATTTTATTTTTTTTCAAATGTTTAAAATTTTCACTTATGTTAATAAAATTTGCTCATTTTGTTTGTTTGTAATTCACAAAATAAAAGTTACAAGCAAATTGCAAAAATATTTACTTTATAATGGAAATATTAATAGTGAAATTTCAAAATATTTTTTTCCGTATTGAGTTCATATGTGCGAAATGTAAATTGGCAAAAAATATTTTGCAATTTCACTATTAATATTTCCAACATAAAATAAATATTTTAGCAATATTGACATATTCTTGCAGATAGTTACAATATAACCAACGTAACTGATACTGGTTTTCAGGACAATTGTGTTTCTGGATTTTTTTTCTTATCTATTTTCAAATAGTAATTGTCGCATTTTTTTTATTTCGTAATTTATAAGGCAAATATTAGTGGTTATAAAAAATCCAGAAACACAATCACTCGCGGATTTTCAGATCAGGTGCATTTTTAGTAAAGTTAACATTGTTGTAACTATTATTATTTTAATGTCAAATCAATTTTCATATTTTTTTCTATTGAAATGGTGCAATATTATAAACGCAAGAGAATATTCTATTCCGACATTTGACTGAAAATAGGTTTCCTTTTTATAACTGTTATTTTATATATTACAAACAAATAAAATACGTAAATTTTATTAACTGAAGGGAAAATTTAAACATTGGAAAAAGAATAATATAATGATAATGTGACACATAAAAATTTAGTTATCCGTTTTGATTCTGACTTCATCCAAACATATTCGCACTTTCACATTTATAATATGATTAGGATAATTTTATTACTACATGAAGATAATAACAAAACTAAGTGTTTAATATATTCAAAATTTCATACCAGAAAAATATACTGAGAAATACCAGTGTCGAATCTGAACCGAGTAGGTATTGTGATTATGCAGGCGGCATTAGCGCACATGGCGGATTATAGCCAGCAGTAGGCCTCGATCCCTCGGTACTCAGATTTCAGTAGGCAACCTACTTTTTTTTTTTAGAGAGAATTGTAAAATCTTAATTTCAGCACTGGTTTCATTTTTTAATTAACGAACTAAACAAGTGTCCAAAAATAACACTAAATTTTGGAGGTTTGCCACTGGTTGTACCCAGATTTCAGCTGGCAACCTTAAATTTTTTCTAAAGATAATTGTGAAATCTTCATTTTATCACAGGTTTAATTTTTTAATTAATGAACTAAACAAGTGTCCAATAATAATCCTAAATTTTAGAGTTTTGCCACTGGTTGTACCCAGATTTCAGCTAGCAACCTTTTATTTTTAATAGAGAATTGTAAGATCTTTATTTTAGCACTGATTTTATTTTTTAATTACAGAGGTAATGGATGTAAATTCAAACCAGAAGTGTACTTATGTCTCTTCTCTGTACCCGATTTGACTAGGCAAGCCTATCAATTTTGCTTTGCCTTGAAAAATACTACCTTTTTTAAAATTTTCACCTTTAAATAAATGTGCTGTTTTTTTTGTTTAAGTCGCCGCTTGGACTATGTATAATGAATGTAACTTAAGCATTATCTACGTACAAGATTGATTGATCTCATTTTTGGATCGGTTGTATATTTTTATTATTTGTCAATAAATATTGCTCTACATGAGCTTTTAAAACATAAGCAACATTGTGGTTGAATCTGCATGGTTCGCTTGCTTACTTTCCTCAGCAGCTAAGTGAAATTATTTATTATTAATTCCTTTAAATCTGTAGGGAAACATCTGTATTTTAAGAAATTATTTTCTGCAAAGTAAAATATAACAGGCATGAGAAAGAATCATTTCAATCTATCCGAAATGTACCAATTAAAAATATTTGTTATCTATTTTATAACTTTAAATGCTTATTAATTAATCTACAACAGTTCAAATATATCCTTTGTACATTGAATCTTTCACTGTACTGAAGGAATTTGCTGTTATTCCCATGGACTAATGAATATTTCTATTTTGTATGTAAATATCCTTCACTCCTTTCTATTTAAATTCTAGGTGTATTATAAAAGAATAGAATTTTATTCGAAAACTGTTGGCATCTATATGTATAGTGTAAACAGTATTAAAGATGACAGGTTGGGAGAGAAAAAAAATATATTGTTTTAAAATACTTTTTTGCAGAAACAATACACATACAAATTTGAGAGGTAACACCACTTTGTACGTTTAAAAAGTTTGAGTATTTTTTTTTTGTCACATAAAGTACTCTTTATATGAAAAAAAAAACATATTTTCTGAGTTAGAAATAGATATCTAAAGAAAAAAGTCAATTTTAGAGTTATTTATTTATTTTATTATTATCATTATTATTACAGACCAGCTTTCTTAACCCTTCACTGCACCACGTGCCATACCTAGAACATATCTAAAAACATTATAATTTTCATTATGTGCTATGAATTTGGCTAATGTGGCCACTGTAACTGATGAAGGACAATCCAAAGAATGAAATAACACTTATTTTGTCCATGTCAGATGGCTGCATTAGACAAAAAATTAGAATTTATTCTAGGGAAACAAAAAAAAAAAGAAAAAATTGATCAAGCTATTAAGATAAAATCTACTTTCATTATTTTTACTGAATATTTAAAAATATTAATATAAAAAAAGTTGCAGAGTGTTAAGCAGGTAAAGTAAATTACTTTAAGCTCATTTAGTTGCAAAATATAACAATACAATATTTTAAATCCAAAATGTGTACATATAACTCACACCATAAAATATCAAATTTTAGCTGAAAATTTGAAATTTAATTTTTTTTTTTTTACTGTTTTCCCATTATTAGAGCGATATATAGATTTCAAAAGTAATTTTTCATAAAAATAGAAAAATTCGTGCAGCGAAGGGTTAAAATCAGTGGACACTCTAGCTACGCCAAATTTTAATCAATCAACTTGTTCTTTTTAAAGATAATTTGTCCTATGTTTTTCTAGTGAAGTGCGTAGGATTTTTTCGAACTGCTGATATTTGCTTTTTAGGTGGAGGGGAGGGGGGCGTCACTTTAAGTTACGAAATGTTTGGTTGAAAATTTAAATTGACGCACTTTTACTAAAAATGCATCTTTTTTAAAAACCGACAGTTACTTTCTTAGAATCTGCACTAAAAAAACATTTTTTTTGTTTCATTGTTCTAGATTAAGTCTACTATGAGTTATCCTGCCCATCGCTTGATCCTCTTTCTTCCAAAGGCTCTCGTCCTGGACAGGAGTCAGGTCAACGCCTCCTAGATAATGGAGAAAGCCTTGAGACGTGTTACAAAAAGTCACACAAATCAGGGAAAAGAAAGAAAAATTATCGAACAACTTGCATGTTTCGTTTTCTTTGGCTCGTGGAATTATTAATTATTATTAGAAAATAAATTCTCTATTACAAATTCTCTCTTATCTCTCTTATCTAGGGGGCGTTGGTCAGGCTCGGACGAGTTCGAGATCAAAGTGAAAATTTTATTTATTCACAAATTGAAAAAAAGGAAAAAACTTGCTAATTGAGAGAAACAGGGATGTAGTCTGGGTTTCTTAAAGTTTTTAAAAATCTCTTAAAAATCAGTTCTAAAGAAGACATACTAATTGTTATTGATGGGATATAATGAAAAATATTCTATTTGATATGAGGCTTCTATACAGTTAGTTTTAATAACACAAAGAAGCCGTGGTTTATCCTTTATCTCTCCTCGTTTTCTGTTTGAAGCCGTTTTGCAGAATTACTCGAAAACAGAATATGCGTCTTTATACCATTGTTCTACAATGATATTTTTAAAGACTAAGAATTGCGACTTTTGCTGCTTTCTGACAGTGTTTGGGTATCTCTCTATTCTAAAAAAAAAAAAAAGTAACTAACGCTGTCACCGCCGCCGCCGCCGCCGGTTTTGAATTTTTTGTGACCGGAGGTTCGTTAATATTAAGCGAAATATTGCATACAAAAATATGAAAATCGGTGGTATTATAGAGAAATGTTTGATACACACGCTGATGCAGACAGTTTTCAAATCGAAGAATTATTTTAAGAGATATTTAATGCTAAAGTTGGACAAAATTGTTCCATTAAAAAAGTTTTAAAGAAGCAAAAACTATACATGAGAATTTAATCAGTTTTAGATCATTTTATGCGTTAGAATTTCCCGGTGTGCAGACTGCATTAATTTTTTTAATTTGACTCATTTTTTGAGGTTTTATTTCTTTTTTAAATTCAAATTTTCAGCATTTCGAGAGATATTTTTTACATATTTTATAAAATGGTATTAATTTAAACTGTTGCCAACAAACAGCACAACAACTCTCGCTTGCAAAAATGATCTAATCACTTTTTCATAAAAGTATGCTAAAATCTTATCTAAGTTTATAGACTTATGCGTTAAATATCGCATTATTTTAGTAAGTGATGTGCTCTAACAGGGTTCACTCACCAATCAGATAATCCATAAAAAGTGGAGAAAAACAAGATGTTATCATCTAATTTCTCATTCTGGTCGCGTAATAAAACATATTTCATTTATTTATTTGAGATTCTTGTTCTTCTTGCATTGCTAATACCCTATTTGTATGAGCAGAAACTTGATATAAGGAGAAAAAGAAAGAAAAAAAATGAAAGTAGCTTTAACATAATAATTTCTTTTACTTTAGGTGCATAAGACAAAATAAATTTGCATTTTAGATTTGATCGGTATATACAGGAGAGAAATGGAATTTAGAAATGGTATTCAGATGAACTTGAATATATCGAGAAATGGATTTCAGTGAGCAAAAAGAAAGGTAAATGTGGGCTCAGAAAACTCGGGTTTAGCGAAGGAAAGTCGTAATTAACGAACAAAACTTTAACAAACTCGCAAAGAGTTTTTCAATTTTTTTCTTATTTTTATTAATATAAATTTATTAGTACTTGTGTCTTCAGCCCTTTTTTATTTTTTTTTAAATGGACAAAATATACAAAAAAGATTATTTTTTGAAGTTATTCATCTTAATTGATTTCTCTCCTTTATAACAAAATGAGATCATGGATATATTTTAGCTAGTCATATATTTTATTTATTTTTAAAAGCCATTTAGTTCATTGAATCAATGGGAAAAAAGATAAATATTTGTGAAAATGACAAATAAAAAGTTTAAAGAAAAATGACTTGGTTGTTTTTAAACGTTTGTAAATAAAGAAATAAGTAATGTGTGTTATTTCATCAATTATTACTAGGGGGGTCTGCTCCCTACGACCTATGCTCGTAACCCCCATTCAGAAACCACAGATTATAAGAACACGCTAATTTGATCGGCTTTAAAAATATTAGAGAAGATTGAATTATAATTAAAAAAAAACCAGTGGCAATCTCCCTGTTAACGGGTTTCCATTTATTTCCCTTTGATGGAGAAATTTTAAGGCCAAATGAGCTGCTGTTAAGACATCAAATGTCTGCTTTCGTGTTTGATTAAATAAGATCAGTTAAACATTTGTAAAAGAAGCTAATATAAAATGAACTAAATAAACAGAGTCTTTGCCTCCCAGTATTTTTTAACAACGTTATAAAAAGATTGATATACAATACAGACATTTTAAATGTATCGTTTTAAATCTGATAACGTTAATAATCTCCAAATTTTTTCCCTTCTTCCATTTTTACACAAAAATGGAGTAATTTAGTTCATCATTACATAAATATTATTAAAATGAGAAAAAAATTAATATCTCGAAAACTAATTCGAATTTAAAAATTCTAATATCACTTTTGACATCTGCGGATCAATACGGATAATTTGTGTTAATTTCACTGCCAAACGTTCCTTGTTTTAGGAGAAACAGCTATAAAATATAATCAGTCGTTTCATAAAATCGTTTTATAAATTCGTTTCATTAGGATTTTATATAAGGGTAGATTTCCTATACATAAACTCAGAATGGAAATACAGTCATACAGGCCTCATATACTTTTCAGATTTTTGAGTACCACTGTTTCCGAATACTAATTTTAGCTTTATTTAATGACAGGAAATCATTTCAAATTCTGGTATTAAATAAAGCGAATGTATGGAAATAGCAGTACTCAAGAGTCAAGACATTAATTCCTCAGATTATGTTTAAAATATTATTACAATTTGTTGCTCAATTTCATTTTGTCAGTTTTGGATTATAAAATTGGCCTTATAAGAGTGATTTACAAATTTTCAATTGTTTATTAAAGTTTAGCATAATTTCTTTATTTCATAATAATTCTTAAAGTTGCTTGCTAGGGAACTCAGTTGTACTGGGTAATTGTTCTGGTCCCTTCATCCTAGTTAGAACTGAGTAAGAATCTATTGGAATTTTTTAAACTTTAATAGTTTTCTTTCATTTTGATTTAAAATTACGTTGATCAAGTACTAAAAGCGTAAATTTAAATTAAAGTAGTACGCAGGGCGTTTAAACTATCAGATAAACTCATAAAACCACAGAACATATTAATATCTTGTCAATTACCTCATAAATTTCTGGTGATCGACCAATTACAAAATATAAAAAGTATAAAAATCAAGTACAGTTTTTAGATATGGTATTTGTTTTACAAGGGGCTGTATACATATTAAAATAAAAAGGTTATTTTTTTATGGTGCCGGTTTCCTGTAACTTATATTTAGAAAAATGTTTCCGTGTATCTAAAAAAGAACATAAAAAAAACCCCCATTCTTTTACGATCAAAACTTACTGAGTTATGGTACTTTTAATTTTATGAATATTCAATGTTTACTGGCACTGAATACACGTGTTTTGGTTTTCAATGCCTAAATCAAACGTGGTATTACTTAGTTATCCCGTCATCAAAAATCTATCGCCAAACTATAAGATTAAATGCCAATAATGGTTGATCGTAAATGTTACATTCACTTGACTTTAAGCAAGTTACACGTGTTTACGTTATCAAATGATTATTCTTTCGACGTTTTATTTGTATTTTTATTAATGCTATACTAATTTATTTGTTCTTTCGTTATTTAAAATAAAAATTATGTCAATTTGCATAATTTGGCGAAATTGGCCGACGAGATAACTAAGTAGTACCTCAAATTTTATAAATTTCAACGAATCATAACTACAAATGTAAATAAGTGGCTATATAAATGTATAAGTATATAAGTGGTAAATAAATATCCTGGCTGAATCAAATAGAGAACATTAACATACTTTGTAACGAGAGTAAGATAATCTACAGGTCTAATTTTTATTTACAATTATTTATAAGAGAGTCCGTTGAAATTTATTTAAGAGGTTTAGGAGTTTGTAACGATACATTATCTTTTAATATCCCGAATTTATGGGTTGAATGGTTGGACAACTTACGGCGTCGCGACATAGAGGGAACACGCTCAATCACGAAAATGTAAGGCGCGTTATATGATTACTTGTTTATATTCGATGATTTTCTCCATTTTTTATATGCATTTGTAATTTTCTGTTATACATTCTGATGACGACTCAGTAAAATAGTTGAAACATGTAAATTTAGATTTTTAATTTACTTTTAATGTGTTTTTATAACGCCTTTTAAGCAAATAAATATTTTAATAGTCTGATATGAATCATAACTAATTTTTCATCTTAAAAGAATGGGATTTTTTAAACGTCCTTCTTAAACGAAGGGAAGTATGGAGAATATTTGTTTGGAGGCGAGGGGGATAACCAATATCTGTTACATTTTCTTAGTATTTTTGTTATATCTTACTTTCAAAGAAGTAGAAGAGGACTGTGGCCCTTCCCTTTGTACATTCATGCGTAGACACAGGGCGACATTTATCAAAATATTCGTATAACCTATACGAAAGTGGGGTCGTATAAAAAATTAAATTTCGTATTTTAATATGTACAAGGGGATAAACCCGGAATTCAAGGGTTACAGAATATTGGTGAAAACGATCATATATATTATTTATGATGTTTAAATCCTTTTTTCGCTTCACTTACTAAAGGCACAGCGATGAATGGGGTATTTTTCGAAAAGTTCTTCAAGCGGCTTTTGCTGTAACATACTTATATGTCGTTAAAAACCGTTGTTTGATAAAAAGGAATGCAATTAATCAAAAACTAATGAAAAAAACGTATCAGCAAATAATCTCAAAGATTACGGTGAGAAAGCCTCGCACGTGTCTATTTTTTTTTTCTTTTTTAATTGATAACTCTAATATATTTTTTGCATTTCTTGTATTTTTTGGAATGCCCACTAAAAATACTTAAAACCATATTTATATGAAAAATAGCAATAATGTGTTAAAATAAAGTTTTGAAACGTTTTAACAGTGATATTATCATATTGGCCTTACGTAAGTTAACAGCCCAAGAGACCTCCAAAGATCGCTATTTACCATCAGCCTTTTTGATTCTGTTTATTTCAGTGGAATAAGCGCGAAATTAGATTACATGTCTTAAACTTGTTTTATTTATATTTTATTGTTTCATTTATTGATTGGTGAATGTTTTAATTTCGTTATCTAATATAAGCTGGAATAAAATAATGAGCTATTTATATTAAATTAAGTGCAAAGGGACTTACCTTTCATAATCGTCTGCAGGCGATAGAGATAGATTTGTAAAAAATTGATTCTTGAGAATTAATTTTAAAACAATAAAAATTGAGTAAATTGCGATACAGTTTTCAAGTAAATTGCGATAGTTATCAAACAAATTACATTTGAAAGTATATTTTTTTCCTTCGACTGTGTAAAAATTGCAAACGTGCGATATTTAGAAGTCAAGAAAATTGCAATAAAAGTTAAATTTATTCGTCTGCAGTTCCAACCTTCAAAATGACGCCAGCGGACACGTTTGTCCTTTGTAATATACTAGATACAGCTTTTTGTATGAAAAATGCCATATTTAAAAGCTATATTTGCGTTCTATACTGTTTTTAATTTGAAGTATGTCTATCATCAGCGGTTTCAGGTTCCATACAGATCAAATTCTGCGCCGAGATTTATAAATTATTTCTATAGGCTGGCTTTTCCATAGGCTCCGTGGTCAGTTGTGACTTTTTTTTATTGCTCTTCAAATGTTAAAAAAGAAGCGCACGAATTCAACAAAAGAAATTCTAACCCAGGGGAGGTGATAAACATGCCAGGGATCCTCCTCCGCCATTCGTTGCATTCTCTAGCAGTGCAGCAAAAGAATCCTCACATCAAAGAAGCCGAAAAAAGCACCTCTTTCTGTCCATAAGTGCAGATTCCCAAAATTTTTAAGGAGTCAGTGGCTCTTAAACCCCAAAAATCCAGTCGCCACTTTGGCTTCTAACCGAAATCTAGTGGCCACATTGTGAAACAAACTCATAAAACAATAGTGTTTATATGGAAAAACTTAACAAAAAAACTCAGGAATTCAAAATGAAAAATAGTTTAATTAATAAATACACGTGTACAACAAAACTCAGACTAATTACAACAAATGATATATTTAATTTAATCCTAAAATTCTTGAAACATTGATATTAAAATAGTATAATATAAATCTGGAACAATCAGAAGATAAAGTTGGACAAGATACAATTGAATAAGAAAACATGTATAAGCTGAGGAGTCATGATAATGGGAAATATTAGGAAAACTTTAAGCGCGCTCATGTTCCGAGCTTCGCAGCTGCTAAGCTTTGTAGTGGCAGAATTATATTCGAACATAATGTTCGGCAAGAAAGCAGTACATCACAGGGGCAGCGTTCACGACGGTAACTGAGATCGCAAAAATTCCCTGACTTTTTTACCAAGGTCATACTTGATCTCGGCCAGTGAAAAGAACAGGTGCTTTTCTATTTGCAAAAGAAAAAAAAATCAAAATTCCGCGACGGGGATTGGGAACACTGGAAATTCTCTGGCGACTAAGACACTGAAAGTTAGTCGTTAGTCGAAACAGCAAAAAATTTAGTCGCACGTGGTAACTGGCGACCGTAAATCTGCACCTATATTCTGTCGCGTAGATGTGGGTCGAACTTAACAGATATTCATTGAGAAATCTATTTTGAATCCTCCAGTGTAAATCTTTTTCGTGCCATTACGGTTAACAAAAATATTATTCTCTAACAAGTGCCCTTTCTCTAAAAAATCAATTACATTTATTCTCTGTTTTCGCGCTCTTATGCGTCTGTGATCGTAATGGAGAAAGATGGTGGAAGATCCAGAATCCAGACAGCGTGTCTCCTTACAAGTACCCGGAAGATTCGATCAGAACAGGTGATAAACATCACAGGGATCATTTTCCACCATTCGTTGCATTCTCTAGCAGTACAACAAAACAATCCTCACATTAAAAAAAAAAAAAAAAAACCTTTTGTCGCGTAGATGTGGATCGAACTTAACAGATATTTACTGAGAAATATATTTTGAATCCCCGGTGTAAATCTCCCTCCGAATAACAAAATATTCTATCTCTAACAAATGCACTTTCTCTAAAAAATCAATTACATTTATTCTCTGTTTTCGCGTTCTTATGCGTCTGTGGTCGTAATGGAGAAAGATGGTGGAAGATCCAGAATCCAGACAGCGTGTCTTTTTACAAGTACCCGGAAGATTCAATCAGGACAACACACACAACGGAATCTGCATTGTTTATAGTGTGGAGTAATTAATTTATTTGATCGCCTACAATAAGAATAATTTGATAAATTGCATCACGAACTACTTGACAAAATTACAACATAAAATTTTTAATTTGTTGTTACAAACTGAAAAGATGGTGGAAGATCCAGAATCCAGACAGCGTGTCTTTTTACAAGTACCCGGAAGATTCAATCAGAACAACACACAAAACGGAATCTGCATTGTTTATAGTGTGGAGTAATTAATTTATTTGATCGCCTACAATAAGAATAATTTGATAAATTGCATCACGAACTACTTGACAAAATTACAACATAACACTTTTAATTTGCTGTACGAAGCTGAATTTTACAAATTTGCAGCATAAAACGTATCATTTGATAAATTTCAGCAAAAGATAGCATGAATACCTTGACAAAATTGCAAAGTAAAACATTGAACAATCTTACCTGTATGCAGCACAGTTTAATCGATTTCCCATTGTTAACAATATTTAATTTGTTGATCGTTTACAATTAATTTCGGTAGAGAGTTAAAAATTATAGAAAAGTTTCATTGAACCACGGTGTATAAAATTCTCTAACCCAGATGCATCATAATATATTAAAAATCAATTAAATTTCCATTATATAGTGGAACCTCTTTGTGCGACCACCTTCCTGAACGATCATTTTTTCATGGAACGAAATTTATTCCCATAGGCTCAATACTAATATTACTTCCATTCGGAGACCCTCCCAGTTGAACTCCCTCCATGAACGATCAGTTTGTTTGAAGAAAATGAAACTAATTCCGGTTTTTCCTGATCGCTTGAAGAAGGTTTTATTCGAAAAATAATTCCGTAGAGCGCATTATTCATGAAACTTCTAAACGAAGTTTAGATTTTTTTTTATTATTATTCCGGTAACTTCTAAGTGTTTAAACTCCTTTATACCTTTTCAGGAAATGAATTTAACTCTGATGACAAATTAAGAATGACGCTCAATAAACACCCCTGACATATTCTGTCAGGAAATTCTCAAAGAAATAGATAAATTAATGAAATCGTCATTACTTGTCCCCCCCCCCCCCCCAAAAAAAAAAAAAATGCTTTTATTTTCTGAACTTCGAAAGGACTTGGAAATAAAAGTTATAAAGATAAAACCGTAAAATCAAAGCAAATGTTAATGTATTCATTTTTTAAAGTCTGCAGTATCTAATTAACTTTTGTTTTGATACATTTTATATCTTTTCCTAACGTCAAAAATAAATTTTAGTAACATTAATTGTTACCTTTTTTTCAGCAGTTAAAATCTAGATTTAAACATGACCTCCATTAAAAGACCACTTTTTAGCGACCAATTTTTATTAGAACGGAACGTAGTCGCTTTAGGGATGTTTTACTGTAATTTCATGCGCTGGTTCAAAAGTGGATGTAATGAAAAATTCTGCCGAAGATCCAGAACCCAGACACTGTGCTTCTTCATAATACTCAAAAGATTAAGTCATGGAAGCGTAAAAAATGGAATCTTAATTGCTTGCGTCCGCAGTAACTAATTCATTTAAAAAGGTCTAAAATTATATAGAAATAATTTGTTTACAGTTTTTTAAACTACTAGGGGGCTCTGCCCCCTACGAGCTACGCTCGTCAACCCCCGTTCAGACACCGCAGACTCTAACAGCACTCTAATTTGATCGCCTTTAAAAAGATTTCGGAAGATTGAATTATAATTTGAATCTGACAATTATAATCTGACGTAATTTTCACCAAACTTTTCTTTCTCTTTTTAATATTCACGTCAAAATACTTTTGTTAGAAATGAAATATTATGATCATCTTAAAATGTCAAGTAAATGTCTCGCGCAATTTTTTAAATTAAAACTGTTTTGCAATATTATTTTTTGTTCATTTTACGTAATAAGTGTAATATGACGTAAATTCTCCCATTTAGGACTTCTAACGCATGTTACTGAATTTATTATTTTAAAATATTCTTTCTCATTTAAAATTCACGTGTAACTATAGTTTTTATGACGTAATTTTCAATGAGTTCCTGCTTTTTATATTTTTTGTTTATAATAGTCACGTGTAAAATAAATTTTTAATTTGAAGCAAACATTACTGTTTGCGCTGTTGGCAACAGTTCAAATTAATACAATTTTCTAAAATTTGTAAAAAATATCTCTCGAAATGCTGAAAATTTGAATTTAAAATAGAAATAAAACCTCGAAAAATTATTCAAATTAAAAAACTAACTGCAATCTGCACACCGGGAAATTCTGACGCATAAAATGATCTAAAAATGATTAAATTCCTATGTACAGTTTTTGCTCCTATAAAACTTTTTTAATGGAACGATTTTGTTCAACTTTGGCATTAAATATCTCTTAAAATAATTCTTCGATTTGAAAACTGTCTGCATCAGCGTCTTTATCAAACATTTCTCTATAATACTACCGATTTTCATATTTTTGTATGCAACAGTTTTTTTAATATTAACGAAGAAAGACCTCCGGTCACAAAAAATTCAAAACCGGCGGCGGCGGCGGCGGTGACAGCGGTAGTTACTTTTTTTTAGAATAGAGAGATTATTGTATTTTGCACTTTTAAATTGGGGCGTTTTGAAAATTTAATATAAAACTATCTTTTTAACACTTTCCAACAAGGTTGAAAAGTGTTTTTATAACATTCGATTTGTCTGTCCGTTTGTCTGAGCTCTAACTCTCGAAAATATACTCGGATTGCCCTGAATGTTTTGTATGTTATTGAAGTTTATTATAGCACGATATCTATTGAAAATGAAGTATGTAGCATTTATAGTTCATTTACAGGGCTGGTCAAACTTATTCCGTTACAATTACGGTCAGTTGGAAAAATCATTTCAAGTTCATTTTAATGATGTTAAATCATTTTAAACATAATGAAATTGATATGCATTTATGAAGTGCACTGAAACATGCATTCTGTAGAATATGGGGTTGCAAAGCGTTTATTATTCTTTTACAAATCCACGCAAAAGAGTTCCTTTACATAACGGTCTACAGGAAAAAACTGTTTGCAGTTTATTTTAGTTCTGTTACTCTATTTGAAATATAATGAAATTAATTTAAATTACTAAGACTTACTACAATATACTTGTTGTATAACATGATGTGCATAGCATTTATCGTTCAGTTACAGGGATGCGCGAAAGATTTGGATACAGTACTGTATCTGAAGTACTGCTTATCTTTCTATCTATATTATAAATGACAAATGTGTCTGTGCATAATGCTGACGTCATTTTGACTGTAGCAACAGCAGACGATTAAATTTAACTTTTATTAACTTTTGTTGCAATTTTTTTAACTTCTAAATATCGGACATTTTGAAACTTTACACCGTCGAATAAGGAAAAAATGTAGTTTTAAATGCAGTTTTTATTTTTTTTAACTCTATCGCAATTTATTTGAAAACTGTATCTCAATTTATTCAATTTTTGTTCTTTTTAAATTAAGTTTCAAGCATTATTTTTTTTTTAAATTCTATCATTATCGCGGTCAGACGATTACTAAAGAGAAATCCATTTGCACTTATATTAATATAAATAGCTTATCATTTGATTCCAGTTTATATTCCATTTAACGAAATTAAAACATTCATCAGTTAATAAGTAAAACAATAAAATATAAATGAAACACAAATGTAAGATAACTAATCGAATTTCGCACTTACTTCACTGAAATGAACTGAATCGAAATGGCTGATTGTAAATAGCTATCTTTGGAGATTTCATCGGCTGTTAATTCCTGACGTGGGGACAATATGAAAGTATCGCTTTTAATATATTTTAAAACTTTATTTGAACGCATTATGCTATTTTTCATATAAAGATGATTTTTAGTAGTGTTAATGGGCATTCTAAAAAATATATTGAATGCAAAAAAAAAAAAAAAAAAAAAAAAAAAAAAACTTTAAGCGATATCAATAACAACAACAACAACAACAATGAAAGCATTACGGAGTATCAGCGTGAATAACTTAAAAGTGGCTTTTAATTGAATTAATGCACTTTCAAGTTGTACTTTATTTA
Organism: Maratus speciosus; assembly: GCA_963932465.1. Lineage (NCBI taxonomy): Eukaryota > Metazoa > Arthropoda > Arachnida > Araneae > Salticidae > Maratus > Maratus speciosus. Next base: position 342,177,775 of record OZ010795.1, on the reverse strand, counting down.
GTATACTAAGATATATTTGGTATAATTTACATAAAATCATATACAAAACCACGCAAAGAACTGGACACGTGGTTTCCTAGATTCGATAATGTCTGAAAGTGTGACTTCAGTAGTTTTAACCATATTTTGGCCTGAATTAAAATTTAGCTTAATATGAAACTCTGTTGAATGAAGGGCTGTACAAAAGAATTCAAGCATATTTCCGTATATTGGTAAAAATTTCTGAAGGTTAATTTTCAACCTATTAAAGATTTTCTTACTAAACTAAGTTTTAGCATACTATGTAGAATATATAAAAATCTGTAGATTAAATACAGGAACCACAAAAGAATTGGACTATTTTTCCGGCTATGGACGGTAATTGCTGAATTTTTTTTTTTTCAAATGTGTTAAGCCTTTTCTAAAATGTTTACTTACAAGGGAATCACTTTTGGTGCTGCTCGCACCTATCACTGAGACCTGGTGCATTTTAAAGCCCTATATTACGAAGTTTGAGAATCGATAAAATTTTTCCGTTAAAATAATATTTCTTGATTTTACAGCAGCATAACTTTCTGAAAATGCAATTTTCGAGATCATTTATCGAACTATTAACATTGAATTTTTTTTAAAGAAAAGCATTTAAAAATGCAAATTGGTTAATAATAAGTATAAAATATTGAAAAATGCTTAAAAATTCCTCCAAGAACCCAGGAATTTGATTTAAAAAAATTACAACATTATGTTCATATTTTTTGGCGGGGAAAACGTTGGCGTTTTCATTTCAAAAGTAGAACTTTCCGGTAACCTAGCCAAATGTCATAGCTGTTTGTATTGCGTAAGGAGTGGTTTTCGGACTTCAGTAGAAATTGTAAGTCCGACTTAAACAGCCACAGTAATTTTTCTAAATTGCGTAAAAATATTAATTTACTTTATGATTACTTTTACCAAAGAACCGTAGCAACATTTTATTTTAAACATTCGGAACTTTATTCCATTCGATTTCAAAAGAAAATAGTTTGCTTATTTCGCATTTCACTAAAAAATGGTTTTCAATGATCTTGAAAGCTTTCATACGCTATATGGCCAAAGGTGACCGGTCACTTGCGATTTTAGACGTTTTGTTAAATATCTAGAAAAATACATTATGAATTAACCTGAAACTGCAGGTGTGTAAACAGTATAGTATAGGTCATATATTTCCGCGAAGATTTTTTTCCCAAAACCCCATAGGGGACCATCAACAAATTGAAAATGAACGAATATATTTTGGATAACCCTGTAAAAACTAATGTAGCAAAAGAGTTCAAACTTGAGATTATTAATAAATGGCTTATTGTAATGTACTGTGTTCATTTTTATGGGGATAAAATGTATACTCGTAGAGAAATTAAGGTTTTTATAAAAACAGTCCCAAATTTCGCCAAGTTTTTTGTTTATAATTTGCAGAATTCTCAATATAAAAAAAAGTTCTTTTCAGAAAATATGACAAACAACATTGTACATAACACCCTGCAACCAGAATTTAAAAATAATCAAAACTGGATGAAAAATGAGCAGGCTTACTAAAAAATGTTTCACGGCGCATGCGCGAATGCAATCTAAATATAATATGCATAATGTATTAGCTAAGTATATAGAGCAACTTTTGTGAAAGTCTTAAAATCATAGATTGAAAATTCTGAAAATTATCGTGGATAGAATAAGTTCGAAATCCGTTGTTCCCAAAAGGAAGCAAAAACATGAAAAGTTGTATCCAAATATAGTAGTATACGTGCAATATTGTGTACGCTATCTTGACACTGATCAACAGATATTTGATACAACCCCTCATCTTTTTGCTTCTTTTTGGGAACAACGGATTTCCAGCTTATTCTATCGGCGATAATTTTCAGAATTTTCAAACTATTATTTTGAGACTTTCACAAAAGTAGCTGTATATACTTAGCTAATACGTTATGCATATTATATTTGATTGCATTCGCGCATGAGCCGTGAAACATTTTTTAGTAAACCTGCTCATTTTCATCCAATTTTTATTATTTTTTAATTCTGATTGCAGGGTATTACGTACAATGTTGTTTGTCATATTTTCTGAAAATAATTTTTTTTTTTTTTTTTTTTTTTTATTAAGAGCTCTGCAAATTATAAGCAAAGAACTTGGCGAAATTTGGGTCTGTTTTTTATAAAATCCTTAATTTCTCTACGAGTATACAGGCTATCCTCATAAAAATGAACACAGTATATTACAATAAGCCATTTATTAATAATCTCGAGTCTGAACTCTTTTGCTACATTAGTTTTTACAGGGTTCTCCAAAAGATATTCGTTCTTTTTCAATTTGTTGACGGTCCCCTATGGGGTTTCGGAAAAAATCTTTGCGGAAATATATGACCTATACTATACTGTTTACACATCTTCACTTTCATGTTAATTCCTCATGTATTTTTCTTGATATTTAACAAAATATCTAAATTCGCAAGTGACCGGTAACCTTTGGCCATATAGTGTATTTACTATTTATATATTTATCGTCTGCATAGGAAAAAAAAAGAAAAGATCTAATTCATGTTTCTTCTGCTATCAATTATCAAACAAATCGCAATCTGATATAATTCTAAAATTTACCGTACTTACTCCCAGAATAAAGCGGGCGGAAAATTGTAGCTCCATATTTGGCGACTTAACTCACTTTTGGCGTGAAATAAACAACTAAAAATGTAACAATAAAAAATTAAAAGTATAAAAAAGTATATAAAGTATTATTTTAACAAAGAAATTTTATCGGTTCCTAACTTTTATGTATAGGGCTACAAAATGCACGAGGTCTCGATGCTAGGTGCGAGCAGCACTAAAAGTGGTTCCCTTGTTAGCTATATTTTTTTAACTTATTAAATAGCGAAGTTTCGTTAAAGATTTCTGAAAGTGTTGGAAACTGTTTAGTAATCTATGCTTGACGTAGGATTTTTCTTTCTTGTTTTTAATTTGTTTTTTAAATTTCCATGCATTAGATTTATTTTTGTGCATCATTACATTTTCCGGAACAAGTACATAAAAGTGAAACGAAGAAGAAAAAAAAGAGGAAATCGGGTTAAGGAAAATATTTGCATTTTTAATGCATTAATGAACATATGCTATCTCCATTTTTAAGTGCATAAAGCAAAATTTATTTTTATCAATCAATTTTATTAGATAAATCTGGAAATTGGCCGAAATGTAAAAATGATATAATGGCACTTTATAAGCTTTAATGGTCGTTCTTTCATTGTTTATAATTTTAGGGAAAACTAAGTATAAGAAAATCGTATAAGAAAAACTGCAATTAAAATTAAAATTTTAAGTATAGTATTAAAAACTACCAGCTAGATTAATTTAAACCACAAGATATAAAACTCTTTCATGTCCATTACAGCAAGCACAAAAAACAGTTTAGAGAAAGAGTGTTTTAATCTAACAGATGCACCGTAACCAGTTAAAAAAGCAATTAAATTTCTTCTCTGTTTCCACGGATTCATGCGTGAGTGGTCGTAGTGGAGAAAACGGCCGAGGATCTAGACAGCGTGCATCTTCATGATATTCGAAAGAGTTCAGTCAAAAGAAAGAATAAAAAATAAAATCTGGATTTTCTATAGTCTACAGTAATTAATTTATTTTGGGGATTCTGGAAGAATGGAAAAGTTCATTTCAATGTATTGATTTTGAGAAGTTGCCAATTGGGGTGATCGTTCGGAGCAGAGAAATTGTTTTCACTGAGAAATGCTGTTAATGTCTGGAATATTTCTTCTCCTTTTTGCTTTAGTTTTATTGGAAATTATCTGAGAAAGTTTTATAGTTAGATTCATTTGTTGAACTAGACAAAGTATAACTTCTTATGGAGAGTTGACCTTTTTTTAATTTTAAGTTATATATTTGTATTATACAGTATTTATGTATATATTAACATTATTTACACTTTCACTATTTTATTATTTGGTTGCACAAGAGAAGTTTCTGAAATACTAACATTGTTGGCAGCACCACTTGGTAGTTTCTGAACATAAAAAACAGAATAGTCACTATTACTTTCAATCATATAACTTACCTGCGTTTCCACATCTAATTTGTTCTCATTATTACTATATTGACTGTCCTGGAGTCTCATTATGTCATTAGGTGTCTGTTTTTTGTTATAAAACAATTCTACTAGATAATTACACATTCGCCATGTAGTTGAAAATGCAATATTTTATATAGGTTAATAGACATCTGCATAACAACATGATTGACAAACGTAATTATATGAAAAGCCTCAGATTGCTTATCAGTGTACAACATGAATTATGAGTAAATATTTTAAACATTATCTCCACACCATCGCCACTGTTAAATATAGTTACATATAAGGCCTCAGATAACTTACTTAACTGTAACACTAATAACGAATAAGCCTTTTGAGAATTAATCTGCAATATATCAATCTATAATTTTTCTTCGGGGATTAGAATTATTTAATGGAAATTAAATGCCTTAAATGATAATTTAATATTGTTATATTTAATCTTTGAAAGTCTTTGTTTGATTATTTTTAATTTTACGGTGCATCAAATAAAGTATATGAAAGAATCAGAGAAAAAAAAATTGAATGTAAATTTCTTTTTGTCTGCAATACTTATTTGTTTAGAGAGTCTAAAATTATGTAAAAATTACTATTTACCCAATTCTATCGGTTATTTTCGTTTTTTATACTTCTTGAAAAGAATCTCTATAATAATAGCCTAAGTCATGCGACTGTCATCAATAGTTCCGGGCTGACCGCTTCACTTTTTAAATGCCAAACAGCCAATTTGGTAATTTAATGTTAGCCAGGCGCAGGTGATAAATCGCCAAGTATTGTTCCATCGCCATCATACCACCGCTATTATAATAGTCCTTCTCATGCGACCATCATAAACAATTTTTCGTGAGGTAAATTAAAACAAAGCTTTGATGTTGAAATTAAATGTAATAGTTTATGGTATTATTTATTACTTTTCTTCTTCTTCTTCTTTTTTTTCTTTTAAGAAATAAGAGAAAATTGAGAGTCATAAATTTTAAATATTTCAGTTTTAAATTAAAGTTATGCATTTTAAATAAAATGAGTGAAAGTATTATATTTTAAATGAAATTAATGAAATAAGGAAAAATACGACGGGTACAATGTTTGGCGATTTGTCACCTGCACTCGGCTAACATAAAAATACCGAGTTCATGATTTCTGTATCAGAATGTTCCGATTTGAGCAAGTAAATTCAATTATGACTAAAAGTTACACGATACAATGCTTAGCATAGATTTAAAGGAGACCAAACTGGTTGCCAAGGGCGGCTAGTATATATATATATTTAAATTACCGTTTACTTTTACGCAACAATGGCACTTTTTCCAGAAAAAATGGCAAATAAATTCGTAAATAAATAAAATAAAATAAAATAAAAGACAGGAAATGTGTTAAGAAATTTTTTTGATCTATTTTTTTATTTTGAATAAATTAAAGTTGATATAGTTTATTTCTTTTAAGATTCATAAAAAGAATCAGATTTATTAAGTATATCTAGAAAACTGATGAAATTCCAAAATGTCATAAAGGAATTTATTAAACTTCACTGGTTATTCTTTTATTTAAAAAAAAAAAAAAAAAAAATGTGTGCAGTGCATGTAGTATAAAAATCCTTACAAGAAAAACTGTGATTAAAATAAAAATTTTAAATAAAGCGCCAAAAACTAATTGCTAGATTAATTAAACCACGGGATTTAAAACTATTTCGTGCTCATTACAGAAAGCTCAAAACACCCTTTTTCTAACAGATGCGCCGCGCCGTAACCAGTTAGAAAGCAATTAAATTTCTTCTCTGTTTCCACGGATTCATGCGTGAGTGGTCGTAATGGAGAAAAACGGTGGAAGATCTAGACAGCGTGCCTCTTCATGATATTCGAAAGAGTTCAGTCAAAAGAAAACATAAAAAATAAATTCCGGGTTCCCTATAGTCTACAGTAATTAATTTATTTTGGGGATTCTGAAAGAATGGAAAAGTCCATTTCAATGTATTGATTTTGAGAAGTTGCCAATTGGGGTGATCGTTCGGAGCAGAGAAATTGTTCTCATTGAGAAATGCAGTTAATGTCTAGATTATTTCCTCTCCCCTTTGACTTAGTTTTATTGGAAATTATTTGAGAAAGTTTTATAGTTAGGTTCCTTTGTTGAACTAGACAAAGACTTCTTATAGGGAATTGCGATTTTTATTTTTTTTTATTTTAAGGTACAGATTTGTAGTTGTGTCTGATCTTTGCTATAAAACATTTCTACTAGATAAAAACTATCTAATGACACATTCGCCATGTAGTTGAAAATGAAATATTTTTTTTATGTTAATAGATATTTGCTTAACAACATTATTGACAAACGTAATTATATGAAAAGCCTCAGATTTCTTATCTATGTGCAACATGTATTACGAGGAAAACGTTTATGCATTAATATTCACATCATCGTCACTGTTAAATATATTTACATATAAGGCGTCAGATAACTTACTTTATAACATGAACAATGAGTTAAGCATTAATGTGCAGTATATCAATCTGTAATTTTAGTATTGTTATATTTGATCTTTAAATGTCTTTCTTTTATTCAATTCCTGCTATTAGTTCACACTCTCCCTATATATATATATATATATATTCAAATTTTCAATCGTTAATAAAATACTTATTCATCCTATCAAGTTGAAATACATTTTTTAAAACTTGTACTAGATGACACTTGATGTTAATACAGTTTTTTTCAAATATTAATTCATTAATTAAATTTTAATTAATTAATTTTATTTTTATATGAGAGATAAAATGGCGGCCATTGGTTATTGAACAGCATTTAATGCATCTTCATATCTATAGGAGGGGGGGGGGGGGGCTGTTCTGTCGCCAAACACAATCAAGTCTGTCGCCAACTTGGCGATATCTCTAATATTTCGCCAAATTCCCATAGGCTTCCATTGTAAACCTACTTGCTTATAGAAAATCAACAAATTGAGATATTTTAATGCAACAAAAACTAATATTAACTTAAGGGATTATAATAAATTTTTCTTTGATGACCTAAGTAGGAATTGACTTTAAAAAAATTATATTACTTGTTATTTTTAATTTTACGGCTCATGAAGTAAAATATACGAAAGATTCAGTCAAAAAGAAAATGTTAGTTTCCCTTTCTCTACAATACTTATTTCTTTAATGAGTCTAAAATTATAGAAAAATTATTTTTTATACAACTTCATTGGTTATTATCTTTTTTAAAACTTTTTGAAAAGAATAATTAAAAAAAATCCGTTTATTTTTACACAAGAATAGCTCTTTTTCCAAAAAAATGAGAAAAAAAAATTTAATAAATAAATAAAAATAAATAAAATAAAGACAGAAAATGGATTAAGGCGATTTTTCTAATCTGTTTTTTTCATTTTGAATACATTAAAGGGAATACAGTTTTATTTACTTTAAGATGCATAAAATCAATCAGATTTATTAAGAAGATCTAGAAAATTAATAACATTTGAAAATGTCAAAAAGCTATTTATTAAATTTCAATGGTCATTCTTTTATTTTTTTAAAATTTATACGGTGCATGCAATACAAAAAATCTTACAAGAAAAACTGAGATTAAAATTAACATTTTAAGTAGAGTTTTAAAACAATCAGGTTAATTCTTACATCATAGGATACAAAGCGCTCCTATGCCATCACGGAAGGCTCAAGCAAGCTCGCTTTAACAGATGAAAAAGCAATTAACAGTAAAACAGGCAATTGATTTTTTTTCTTTTTGAATACAATCATGCATGAGTCGCCATCAGGGATAAAGAGGGTGATCCAGACAATGTGGATCTTCATAATACCTGGCTGATTTAGTCAAGAAAAAAAAAACAGAGAGCACCTTTCTAAATTTTGTTGTTTACCACCGAAAATTCAATGGCATCGGACTTCTGTCGCCTTCACAAATGAAGGAAAATAAAAAAAAAAAAATTTCTCGATTTTTAACGAAGTTTTGAGTTTTTATGGTACGATTCGAGATCATTTTTAGAATTTCTGAAAGCCGACTTCCCCCTTCCCCCTTGTCTTGTTTTTAGTCTTGTGGTAGTAATTTCGAATTTCTGGGATGCATAGAAAAAAAGTAACCGCGCCTTAAAAAAATCTGGCGTTAAAATGACTCCTGTTTTTAATCCGTGGAAGATATCGTTTTTGTAATTTGATAAAAAAAATCCATGATTTTGTTGAATAATGAATGCCATTCCGATCTTGTAATTGAGGTTTTTTAATTAATAACGTCCGTTAATTACGACTTTTTCAAAATTTTATGATTTGTCGTTTGATGTGAGGTGTTCAGCTATACGTATGCAAAATTTCAAGTCTCCAACATATATAGTTTCTGAGAACGGTCTCTGTGACAGACAGACAGAGGAGTGAGACTAATAGGGTTTCGTCAGATGAACGAAACCCTAAAAATGGAATCTAGGTTTCCTACAGTCTGGAGTAATTTATGTATTTTGAGATTTTTGGAAGAATGGAAAAGTTCATTTCAATGTATTTATTTTGAGGAGATGCCATTTAGGGCGATCAGTTTTCAGCGGAGAAATTGCTCTCCTTCCGCAATGCATTTAATGTCTGGATTATTTACACCACCTTTTTCTCTAATTTTATTGGAAATCATGTCGGAAAGTTTTATAATTAGGTTCATTTGTTGAATTTCACCGAAGAGGAATTCTTAGGGTGCGTTGCCAAAAGTATTTTCTTTAATTTTAAGATAATTGCTGTTGGTTGTGTCTGATCTTTACTAGATAATGTTTCTATAAAGAAAAAATAATATTAGCTATCTAATGTGGTTAAATATGAAATATTTTACAAAATGCTAATATTAATTTGCGAAGCGCCCTCTTTTATAAATGTAAGTATCTGGAATGCCTCAGATGAATTACTAATAATCCTTTCCAGTATTAATTTGTGCTACATAAATCTGTAATTTTTCTGGTGTTCCGGAACTTTAAATATTGGAATATCTAAACTTTAATAGTCTTTCTTTGATTATTTTCAATTTTACAGTGCACAGGGTATAAAAACCGCAATAGAAAATGGCCATTAAAATTAACATTTGGAACACTATACTTGGTTTATCAAATAGATTGATAAAATCACAACATGTAAAATGCTTCGATGCCATTACGACCGTCACAAATACTCCTTTTCTAACAGATACATCACGAGAAAGCAATTATATTTTTTCTTTTTTTTCTAGGCGTATTCGTGCGTGGGTGCAAAGTTGAAACACGGTGGAAATTTGAGACAGCGTGCATCTCCACAAAATCTGAAAGAATTCAGTAAAAAAAAAAAAAAAAAAAAACATATAAAAAATAGAATCTGAATTTCTCGTCGCCTGCAGTAATAACAATTATTATTATTTGCAGAATTTTAGCAGAATAGGAAAAAAAAGCATTTTAATGTGTTGATTCTGAGGGATCAAATTAATTTAATTTTCAAAACTGTACAGTATTATTAACTTTTAATGAAAATTTTTGTATTTTATATTACATAAATGTCATTTGCAAACAGTAGAAAGATATTTAAATTATTGTAAAATCAACTCTGTGAGAAATATTTGCAAAACCTATAGAAATATGAAGAAATATTCATTACTATACAATTAAAAAAGCATTGTGCTAAGTTAAGATAAATAACGATTTTGTTTAAGGGGATCCGGGACATATTTTAAATTATTTTTATTTATTGAGTTAAAATTTCGAAAATTTTTGTGATGGTTAACCATATCATTTGTAAATAAAATCACATGATAAAACTTCTCATAATTTTTAAAAAAAATTCAAATTTAAATTTTATTTAAAAAGTGGGGGAGTTTAAAATCGTTATAACTCGAAATATTATTTATAGAATTTCAATTTTTTTACATTTAAATAAACAGAAATATATAAGTTTTAATTTGATTCAGCATTTTAAAAAATATTAATTTAAATAAAAATTAAAAATATTTAAAGTAAAAATTTGAAAAAAATGACGTAACTTTAAAAAAAAAATCATATTTTCAAAAGTAAATATTTTTTTTCAAATTTGCCGAATCAAAATTAAGGTTAAATTAATTAAAAACATTTGAAAAAGACGTGTTCCAAGTTTGAACCATTTATCTTTAACGGTTTTTGACTTATAACAATTTAAATGCGGGAAATGGTGAAAAAATCCATCTTGAAGAAAAACGCATTTTCCCAAAAAGTCATTTTCATGACAACCATTGCTTGAAAGCTAGATTTTGAAAACAAACTAAAACTTAAAAATGAATATTTCCTGGACCAATTAAGATAGAAACATGATTTAAACTTCATTTTAAGCAGAAAAAAAACAGAGACATTTTTAATGTAATAAAAATTTGTAAGAAAATTTTAATTTTTTTGTGTGTCCCCCCCCCCCCCCCTTAAGACAAGGTTAAATTGCCAGTAAGTACATCATAGTGAGCACCGAAATTAGAACGTTTTATATTTAAGTTTGTTTGTTGAGCTGGACAATGAATGACTTATTAGTGAAGAGTTTTGTACTTTTGTCTGACCTTAATGTAATGCATCTATATAAAACAAAAACTTTTAATTGAATATAAAGTTAAACATTCTCTATGTGCTTGAATATAAAGTGTTTTACAAACACTAATACTAATTTGCACCGCATCATCTGTGATAAATGTAATTACACGCAAGGCATCAAACTACTGATGCAAATTATAGCATGAAATTATGAATGAACACTTTAAAGTAATAATGCGCACTATGTAAAACTGTAGTTTTCTTTATGTTGTACCTTGTAATATTTATGGCTTATAATTCAAAAGATTTTTAAAGAAAATTTAATTCAGATTCTTCTCCCCCAACGAGATTTCTGGTATTACTTGAGATTAGGATTTTTGCTGGGGCAGTAGAATCACCCAAGAGTGGCTGATTTATGTATTTTCTGTGTACCTTAACTACAAAATGGAAATTAAATTGCCATTACGGCAAGCTCAAATAATCTTTCTCTAACAGATGCACCGAAACGAGTCAAAAAGCAATTAAATTTCTTTTCTGTTTCCACGCACTCATGCGTGAGTGATCGAAATGGAGGAAGTCTGGAGGAAGTTCCAGACAGCGTGCCTTTTTCTCAGTATCCAGAAGATTCAGTTAGAAAAACACAAGAAAAAATATAATCTGGATTTTCTATAGTCTGCAGTAATTAATTTATTTTGAGAATTTTGGAAGAATGGAAATGCCCATTCAACGTATTGATTTTGAGGAGGTGCCAATGGGGCGGGGGGGGGGGGGGCGATCGCTTTCAGCAGTGAAATTGTTGACATTCCGAAATGCAGTTAATATCTGAATTATTTTCACTGCCTTACTTTTATTGGAAATGATCTCCGTAGCTTTTATAATTAGGTTCATTTGTTGCACTAGACAACGAATGACTTCTTAGCGAGAGTTGCCAAAAGTTGCATTTCCATTTTAGGATGCTGGCTTGTCGTTTACTGCTATTAAAAGAATATTTTCATTATAGTTGGACGTTTTCATTACAATTGAATATGGAATGTGTTATAGATACTAATATTATTGCAACAGCATCATCATTAATGAGTGTAATTATATCCAAGGTTCCATATTACTTACCTAACTAACAACAAATAAACATTTTAAGTATTAATTTGCACCATATGAATCTGAATTTTTTCTTGTGTGCTGAAACTTAAGTGTGCTGGAAATTAAATGTTTTATTTGGTAATTTAATACTGGTGTATTTAATCTTTAAAAATATCCTTTTTTTAGGGTTTCGTTCATCTGACGAGACCCTATTCGTCTCACTCTTCTGTCTGTCTGTCACAGAGCCCGTTCTCAGAAACTATATATATTGGAGACTTGAAATTTTCGATACTTATAGTTGAACACCTCACATCAAACGACAAATCATAAAATTTTGAAAAAGTCTTACATTTACCCGTCTGGTCTCAAACTGTATTTTAAGCTTTTTTTTTTCCCCATAACTGAGCCCCTAATTAAGTTGAAGACTTGAAATTTTGAATACTTATAGCTGAACACTTGCGATCACACGACAAATCATAAAAAATTCATAAAGTGTTCTATTTACACAGCAATTTTTCTAACCTCCACCCTTTTCACCCGGGGAAGGGGGCACTTTTCTAACTTTTGCTGACACCCCTTTGACCACTCTTTCATATTATGCGCCATAGCCTTACATATTTTAGTTATACGTTTTACCGCCAGGGGGCGCCTAACTATCTCGGGTGCTAGGGGCCCGATCCCCTCGACTAATATATCTACGGATAGGTTGTAAAACGGAGTTTCGTTCGGATAGAAGTTTGTTTAGAATAGAGTGCGCCTCCCGGTTGCGAAATGTGGAACTAACAGATTTTGCAAGAGGATAAAGTGTTTTGAAAGGAATATTAAACGGAACCCCCTATGCGATCTGTGATCACGCTTACCCACTTGTTTTTTGTTACTTTACTGTGTTTGAGATACAAAAATCTTAGAAGAAAAACTGCGATTTAAATTATCAATGTAAGTAAAGCATTAAAAACTATCAGCTAGAATAATTAAACCTGAGGATATAAATAGTTCTCGAGCCATTAAGGCAAGCTCAAATCGCTGTTTCTCTAACAAATGCACCGTAACGAGTTAAAAAGCAATTAAATTTCTTTACTGTTTCCAAGCACCCATGCGTGTTTGCCTGCAATGAAGAAAGATGGTCGAATATTCAGACAGCGTGCCACTTCGCAGTATCCGAAAGATTCAGACAAGAAAAATAAAAAATAAAGTAAATAAATGGAATCTAGATGTTCTTTTTTTTTTTTTAATTCTAGATATAAAAGTTCTTTTTTTAGTTATATTTTCTAAGTTCCCATTTATTTTCACGAAACGGCAGCACTTTTTTACAAAAAAAAAAAAAAAAAAAAAAAAAAAAAAGACAAAATAAATAAATTAATAATAATAAAAAATAATTAAAAGAGAGGATATGGGTTAAGGAGGATTTAAAAAAAATAAATTAATGAAGATATAGTTTCTTTCTTTTTAGTTTCATAAAAATTATCGTATTTATTAAGTAGATTTAGAAAATTGTCAAAATTAGTCAGTGGCATATAGGTATTTACTAAACTTTAATATTTTTTTTCATTTCTTTAAAATTTTTGAAGTGTAAAAATCCGTAGAAGAAAATTTGCAATTAAAAATAACATATTAAGTCGAGTTTTAAACTGATAGATTCGTTAAGTCATAGGGTATACAAGAAGGCTCAGAACTATATGTCAAAATGTAAAGACAGTTATGAGAGGACCTAAATAAGCAGATTCCGTATAAGAATGTGGGTACAGAGATGCAGCGTTGAGGCAGTAGAGAGCGCTGTTAAGTTCGGTGGATGAAAGCCCTTCGCTAGCTTGAATCGTCATTCCCTCACTGATTTCGAGCAACATGCATCGTCTGACATGCATTTTATGTATGGGTCTAAGCAAGGAAATGGTTCACACCCAACGCACGTCCAATAGCTTTTGTGCTTGTCGGAGGACTATCCTCTACTGTGCATAATATTGCTTCTTCTACTCCAGGAATTCTGTGATATCTTACAGTGCCTTATCACGCCTGGAAGCATAAAACGATCCACTCGCGCAAAACTCCTAATGAAGACGCTCAAATGTTCGTTGATCCGGCAGAATCCTACCCGGCAATCGTTCATTCTAAATCCTTTGAGCAGCCAATCAATTTCTTTGCGCAATTCCATACATGAAATGCATGTCGGCATTGGTGTAATAATCCATGTTGCTCGAAATCCGTGCGGAAAATGATGATTCAAGCCAACGAAGAGCATTTATCCGCCGCATTCAATAGCGCCCTCTACTGCCTCAACACTGCATTTCCGCACCCACATTCCTGTACTAAATCTGCTTATTTAGATCCCCTACGCCTGCCTTTACATTTTTGACATATTGTTCTGAACCACCCTGCATAAAGCTCTCATGCTTATCTCTGTTAACTCAAGCATTCTTTCTTTAGCAGATGTACTGTAACGAGTTAAAAAGCAATTGAATTTCTTTTCTTTTCCTAGACACCTAGGCGTGAGTGGTTATAATGGATAAAGGCGGTCCAATATCCAGACAGCGTGGCTCTTCACAATATCCGACTGATTTAGTCAGGAAAACATTTTAAAAATGGCATCTAGATTTCCAATAGTCTGGATTAATTAATCTGAGAATCCTGGAAGAATTCAAAAGTTCATTTCAATTTATTGATTTTGAAGAGTTGCCAATTGGGGCAATCATTTTGAGCAGAGAAATTGCTCTCATTCCGCAATGCATTTAATGTCTGGATTATTTCCACCTTCTTTTTCTTTACTTTTATTAGAAATTATCTCAGAAAGTTTTATAATTAGGTTCATTTGTTGAACTACACAGAGAAGAAATTCTTAGCGAGAGTTGCCGAAAATAATCTTTTTATTTTAAGATAATGACTTGCAATTGTGTCTGATCTTTACTTTAAATTACTTCTATTTAATAAAAAAAAAATAATAATTTTAGCTTTATAGTAGGATATTCGCTACGTTGATGAATATGAAATATTTTACAAAATGCTAATGCTAATTTGCGCAACATCATCTTTTATAAATATAGAATTCATGGAATGACTCAAATTACTTACTTAAATATAACATGAATTACAAATAATCCTTTAAAGTATTAAATAGCACTTTATAAGTTTGTAACATGTCTTGTTTTGCTGGAACAATAAAATGAAAATGAAAAATTTTAATTGGTCTTTTAGTACTGGTATATAATGTTAAGAGTCATTCTTTGATTATTTTCAATTTTATGGTGTATGGGGAAGTTGTTCCCATTCCGAAATACAGATAATGTCTGGATTATTTCTACTGTCTGTATTTACTTACTTTTCTTAGAAATTATCTATTTTTTTTTTTTTAAATTATGTTCATTTTTTGTACTAGAGAAAGATTAAGTTTTCATGGAGATTTGTCAAAAGCATTTTTTGTGTTTTTAAATTGTTATAAATTTTATTGGGTGACTGCAAAAGTTCGTGCCCAATTTCCGATGCATGGAGTTTCGAAGTAGACCCAACTTGTTTTAAATGTCGAATTGCAGTCGAATTGTCAACATTTAATCTCTCAGCAATCTCTTCAGTAGTAATTCGTTGATTATTTTTCACTAAATCACGGATTAAGTCATTATGAATGCCAGAAGTTCGCCAGAACGAATTTTATCATTTAGATTGAAATAACCCTTTCGAAATTGGCAAAATCACTTTTTAACTGTCCTAAGAGCAGGAGCACGATCCAAATAAACGTCTTGAATATTTGTTGTTGCACAGCAACTCTCACTCTTTGTCTAAATTCTTATAACATAACATGACGAAAATATAACTTTCCATTTTGAATATTGACCTTGCACACAAATTAATTTGAAAAACTTTTCTTTAACGTTATGTTCACTCACGACAGATGTAGATAACTGTTGGTTAATAATATGGTTATAAAAGAAACATCAGTACTGTCAAAATTGCAAGTTTCTGCCGTCTATGAAATTAGACACGAACTTTTGCTTTAAAACTTTTCTATTAAACATAAATTTTGGATTTATATTATATATATTTGAGCATTTTCTATCTAATTTAACATAAATTATTTTAACATACACTATTTTTCTCAGTATAATCATTTATAAATGTAATGCAAGAACTCAGGCTGCTTCTATAAGAATTACAAACATTTTAAATAATAATTTGCACTTCTTAAATCAGTATCTTATTTGTGTACGTCATTGTATATGGTTAATTAAAAGTTTTAATTTACATCATTTTTATTGAATTTCACAGCAAAAGTTTAGTCTAAGCTATAAACTCATGTCATAAAATTCACAGAAAAAAGAAAATTTAAAGACTGTCTCGTTCAACAATTGTCCAGTACAAACAAATGAATTTAAGGAGAGACTCGGTAAACGTACCAACATCGAAATTTTGTAAAAATTTCGATTTTTATATTTTTATTTTATCACATACCATATACTTTTGACTACATCCTGATAAAATTTCAGACTGATACTTCATATAAAAAGTGCGAAAATTCAAAGTAGCTTCCTGAAATTCGAAGTAAGTGTAATAAGTGGGAGAGACAGGAGAAGGAATAATTCTGGCCATAGAAAAATTGAAACAGTGACCTGAAGTCCAACAATGAGAAGCAATAGAAGATTTCTAAATTTCTTGATTTGATATATCGGTTGGTCCTTCTGTTGATTCTTTTTTTATGCTGAAAGAAAATGCATTTTTTATGACTGAAAATCGATATTCTTTATTGAACATGGAAGGTGGGTCTATGCCATTTATGTATGGGATGCAATATCGCACATGTAGCAACCGCGGCTCCGCTTATATGCTATCATCCGAATATCAAAATTTTCGATGACTTTTTCTGGAATGAGTGGATCAGTGGCCAAAATTTCAGCTTGGATGTTACGTTTGAGGTCTTGGATTGTGCGGGGAGCATTGGCGTACACTTTACTTTTCAGAACTCTCCAAAGAAAATAGTTCATTGGGGTTAAATCACACGATCTTAACGGTCAATTCACAGCAGAATTTCTTGAAGGTATACGATCTGGAAATTTCTCGTTCAATAAGTTGATGGTTTGGCGAGCCGTGTGCCGTAGCACTGTTTTGTCATAGAAATGGCATACATAATTAGAAATGATTGAACATTTGACAGTTCACACATGAATGACACATGAGAGCTGACACAAATAACCCCTGAAATATAAATAGTTAAAAAAAAAAAAAAAGCAAAAAACAAAAACAAACAAACAAACAAACAAAAAACAGATGGAGCATCCTATATAACCCTGTTGCTCGCTTAATCTGAATTTTAATGCAATATTAGTTTGACCAATATAGCCTAAATTACAAGAACAAGGGATAAAATAAACGCCCCACTGGTTCTTGGTAGGAATAGAATCTTTCTGAGAAGAGAATTTTTCTTTATTAATAGGTTTGAAGATAGCATTATAATTGAAACGAGAAAGTATTTTGGAAATTTTCAAACAGAAAGAAGAATAAAATGGAAAACCGAAACGCGTCCTGTGTGTTCTTTTGTTTTATGAAGATTCGTTTTAGTATTTATTTGAGATTTATCGCCAGTTTATTCTGTGCTATTTCATCATTTATTTCAATTCGTGTTTTTCAGATTTTTCATGTTTTCTAAACACTAAGGCTTTTAACAGATATAAATGAAAGCCTTTGTATTTTTTTCTAGTTGAACATCATACTATATGGAAGATATAAAGAATAGATTTTTAATATTTGGATAACTTAAAAAAAATCACATATACAAAAATTAGTCACAAAACTTTTTCTGCTTTTTCCACTTGCATTTAGTTATTTTTCTCTAAAACTATTTCTATTAAAAAAATCCAATCTTTACATTTTTGAAAAAATCGGTTGAATTTTTAAAAAATAAAATTCTAGTAGCGTTTTAAATTTGGTGGTTAAAATGAATCTTTTTAAAATTTTGTGGAAAAGTAATTTAAATTTGTAATTTTTTTTCATTAAATTACTTGTATTTAATTTTTACATAATAATATATATATAAACTCGGTTTATGGCGCCAGATGCCGCCATCCGAAGAATCTACAAGAGTCTTTTTCCATTTTTTTCCGGTCAAGGGTCGATTCCTCTTTCAGACCTCTATCCCTCATTGCCTTTGAAATATCATCCATCCAGTTCTTTCGTGGTGTTCCCCGTTCCCTTTTTTTGTTTGTTTCATAATTGAATGTGATTTTGGATAGTCTTTCATCATTAATTTTTTTGACAAGACCATACTAGATTAATTGCTTTTTTTTAATATCGCCTAATATGGTCCCCTTTATTTTCATCATTTCCTTGATTCTGTCATTTCTTATTCTTTCTGTTCTTGATATCCTGCATGATCTTCTTAGGGCGTCCATTTCTACTGCCGCTAATTTCTTTTTTTCTGTCTCCATGATTCTCCATCCTTCTGCTCCATATAACAACATGCTCTTTAGAATAGAGTTGTATATATTATGCTTCCTTTTTCTAGAGATCTCATTACTGCACCAAATAGAAATTAATAGTTTTACAGCCTTTCTCCCCTGACAAATTCTGTATTTAATTTCCTGTGAGTCTCTTGTAAAAAAAAAAAAAAAAAAAAAAAAAAAAAAAAAAAAATCGTTTTTGGTGCCAATTTTTACATTATATATATATATATATAATTTAAAGCTAAAAAAAATCGTTTTGGGTGCCGAGTTTACTCTATTATAAAACCTTTTTTAATATATTTCCATTTAATAGAAAAGTATATCTCCTACGACTACCCTATTCGGAATAATCCTTTTAAACGAAGAAGATATTCTCGTTTTAAAATGCACTTAATGTCTGGATCTTCTCTCCTTCTTTTATTCCCACTCTTTTACTTTTATTGTAAATAATCTCAGAAATTAAAAATTCGATTCAATAGTTGTGGTAGACAAAGACTTACTTTTTAATGGGAATTGTCAAATGATCCTTCTTAAAAAATGACATTACTTTGTAATATGCATTGGGCCTTTGCTATAAAATGTGTCAAATAAAAACTTCATTATATAGTGGAAAATTCGTTGAGAATAGTCATCCTTTAAAGGCAAGTGCTCATGTTTGTAGATTAAAGGATTGAATACATGTTTCCGTTCTGTATATAACGAATCTATATTATAAAGCAAAATCATGTCCGCGAGTAATGTTGACGCCATATTCATGGTTGTAAGACCTAATTAATAAATTCTTTACTGAATTTTTTTTTAGCTTCTAAATTTCGCAAAATTTCAAATTTTACATTGTCGCATAAGAAAAAACCGTTCTTTAAAACACAGTTTGTCTGATAACTGTGTCTCAATTTACTGATTTGTTGTATTTAAAATAAATTTCAAGCATGATTTTTTTTAATCCCTCTTTCGCATGCAGCCTAGTTATGAAAGATTAATCCGTTTGCATTTGGAACGATGTAAATAGTTTAGCATTTTTTACCGGCTAATATAACATAACGAAATTAAAACTTCCTCTATAAATGAAACAAGCATTTAAAAGACATATAATCGAACAACGCGCTTAAACCACTGAAATTATCAGAATAGAAATGACTGTTGTATGTAGCGATCTTTAACAATTGCTTGGGCTATTAACTCTGGCATGCCGCTGATAGGAAAATACCGCTTTTAATAAATTACAAAATTTTATTTGAATACATAATTTCTTTGAATACATATTTTTTTCATGTAAAAATGCTTTTTGATGTTGATAGTGAGAAAACGAAAAAAAGTATAGGGGAAGGAGGACTAAAATGGCCAGTGAGGGGAAACTGGTCATTTGAGTTTTTTCCGTTGTATAGTGCCCCCGTCACTCAAAAATAAGTGAAACAGTCGTCAGAGATGCTGGTAGTACAAGGGTGGTTCAATAATTATTGTCCCGAGTGTGTATAAAATATTTGTATTGCGATGGTTGGAATATTGAAGCCTAATGTTTTAGATGCCTATATGCTCAATTAACATATTTCTTTTCGTTTTAGGTGTGGGAGGTGGCACCTAGTTTGAAAGGGGGGGGGGTAGGGGAAAGGCTGGTTTGGAGCTTATGGGGCACAACCTGAAGCAGTTCTGTGATAGATTTGTAACACTGGATGAGACGTGGCTATATTACTATGATCCCGAGTCCAAACGACAGTATAGCCACTTCTCATTCACTGTCACCTCCCCCCCCCCTCTACACACTCAACCTCTCCTTTCAAGCTAAGTGCGACCTCTCACACCAAAAACGAAAAAAAAAAGTATGTTAATAAAGCAGCCACAGTTCTGAAATTGAGCATATAGGCATCTGAGACATTAGTCTTCAATATTCCACATCAACCATCGCAGTACAAATATTTTATACACACTCGGGACAATAATTACTGAACCACCCTCTTATTGTCTGGAAATGGCCAAATGGCTATTTTGCCCGGAAATGATTTTTTATTCATTGTTCATAGCAAAATACTACTCAAAAGTATTTTTTTAAAAGGAAGAAGGCGCGTCGGGGCAATAACTTCAACAGAGAAAGGCTTACTCTTGACATTTGCAGTCTGCATATCTACTGGGGGCACCTTGTATTCTTCCAATTGTCATATTGATACTCGTTACTTTTTATTTTATCTTGTAACGATTTAATACTTAAAATATTACAAATTGTAATGCTTATTCTTAGTGTGTGTTACTTTAGCTTCTGTTGATTAAGTATACACTCTAAATCAATGTGATTCTTTCATTTACTTATGCTGGCACTTTACCCAGCCTAGGCGGGCAAAGTGGCCATTTTGTAATTTTTCTTTTAAGGTAACGTATACATTTTAAAATAACTAAAAAAAGATAAAATAGCAATCGAAACTAAAGTTATTATAGTTACTATTGGTATTTGTTTCTATAATTTTAGTGATTTAAAAGGTATCATAAAAATTCATCAAACCTTAAAGTGACTACTTTAATCTCACCTCCATCCCTTAGTAAATCTAAAAAAATTATAACAATTTTCAATGTATGTAATAGCAATCGTTTTGACGTTCTGTAACTCGAAATACCGGGTTAGATCTCCTGTTTATTAATTCAAATTAAAACTAAACAATGGTCTGTCTGCTTTTTTTTTAGATTTAAAAAGATAAAAAAAAAATATTGACTCATTTTACATTGTTATCATTTCTTATTTAAAATATATTGAGACATGAAAATGGTCATTAGGAATCAATATCATTAATATTAATAAGACTTTTTTCACCGTTTTAGCTGTTTTTTACTAATTCCATCTTTTTTTTTTTTACTTTCAGGAAAGGCATATTGAAGAAGTTAGGCAGAGTAAAAATTTGAATGTAAGCGAAGGAGGTCAACAAGAAGAAAACGTCGCATCTTCGGGCTAGACATCAGTCTGCGCTACTAACCAAGCACTAGTTTATGTTATTCTGCCAAAACTTCTAACGCTTCATATCAAAACATAATAGACCACCCAGTCGTGTATCTGTGATCTTCAGTTGCTCCTTCTCATGGGTTTTTTGTGATATAGCATAAACATTCCTTGTTCGGTGTCCTTACGACTTCATTCCTTTTTCACCATCTTAGTCCATTTTTCGTTATCATATTCTTCGCTCTTATAACTTATATGTTTTTTCAAAAAGGAAATGAAAAAGGTCGATGAATAACAGTAAGAAAGAAGTTTATTTGGCATCATCGTGTGAAGGCAACGAAATGTGATAATAAAATCCGGGCGATCCTTTCAATTATGAAACTGATTTAAATATTCATTTTAGTTACTGGTTACTGTGCGCAAGCGCAGTAGCAGAATTCTTTTGTTAATTTGCAGCAAACCAAAATTTATGTGCGACCCAACAATGCTAAGCAAAGTTTACTACCATGAGAAAATATAGCAACGCATAAAATAAACAAAATTTGAATATGTAATGAAAATGTAATCAGAAGATACAATAACTCTAGAAGGATTAAATACATTTTAGCACTTTTTTTAGCCCCAAATTTCTTTTAAGCTGTTAAATTAATCTGCAGGTCTAAAACAATCTGCAGCGCCCGCTGCTTTGCCGCACTGTTTCTGCTATTGGGTAGTAACTATCTGCATTGTTAAGTTTATATATTATACGAATATATTTGCCATACTGCCAATGTCAAGAACATTCATAACACAGTTCCTCATTCTAATAATAAATATTTTAGGATGCCATTCTACACTACCAAAATAAATAAGAGTGAAAGTTAAATGGCACGAGTTCTAAAATAACGAGTTTTATGGCACAAGTTAAATTTTCCCTGATTTCAACACAAATGTAACTGCGAGTGATTAGGTGAATTTCCTGATTTTTCATTTCTTACTTCTAAATTCCAAATAAATTATTTAAAAAATTATAAAACTTCTATAATTCATTTCAGTATTCTAAGTAAGATGATAACAGAAGAATAGAAGTCGGTATTTAAAATGCTTCGTATGTTGGAAATAAAACGAGTGAATAATAATAATAATAATAAAATGTTTGAGAAGACTAGGAATGTAAGAAAAAAGAAGAAATATGCATAATGAAAAAAAAGCACAAAAATCTATTACGAAAGCGACTAATGAAAAAAAAAGAAAAACTTCTCTTTCTCTCTTCCTTTCTTTTTCTCTCCCATTTTTTTCATGCTTTATAAATGTTTATGAAACAACATTGGTTACTTTTTTTTTATATAAATAAAGGTTTTTTATTATCAAAATTAAAAATATAATGGGCTAATTATTTTAACCCTTCGAGCGTCTGGAGGCTTTCATGCATTTTCATAAAAATGCTTATAAAAATAATCTAAATTTAAATTTCCTTTCCCCGTTTCTTTCTAAAGTACATACCATGCCCCTTTATTTGAAATACATCTTAAAATGCAATTCTGTTTAAAATATTTTTGTTTACAACAGATTTAAGTTGCTTTTGGGAAACGAAAAATATGGGCAAACTTCTACACCAGAATACGATAATAATCTAATAATAAGAAAGCAAGATAAAATGGACACTGAACGGTAAAACTGCTGTGTTACGATAAACCCAAAATGCTTCCTACTTAAATTCAATTTGCAAATTTATGCAGCTTTTCTTGTTTTGTTTGATAGTTTAATAATGTGTTGCTTCATAATTTGTTATATTTGTGCTCTTTTCCGCACGCTTAAATGCAATTTTAATAACCATGTTAGCTTATCACCTGAAATATGTCTGCACATTTTAATTGTGTATGGTACTGATAGAAAGTTATTGTATTCCACGTAGGTTCTTGAATGATAGGTTTGACTTCAAAGGTTGAAAGTTCAGCTTTTGAATGAAAAGTGCTCTTAAAAGAGAAGTTTCAATTCGCAAGCGTCTTGTGTAATCGAATGTAAAGTCTATGTTTTGACATTTTTATAACTAGCAATTGTGACTAAAATGTAAGAAGCTAGGCGTAGCTTTTAGAATTGACTTTGCTAAACTTTCTCCATTTTTTAAAATGCTGGTGGTATTTTTTAGTGAGAATTTCTTTTAACTACAATTTAGAAGGTTCCCATACTATTCAAAATAGTTTATTTAATTCCAACTTCGGTATGATTATAATGTGTTCATAATTCAGGAGACCATTAAAAAACTTTTTAATAATTTTAACTTTATTAAAACAAATATTGTTTACATTATTACAATATAATGTTTACAACATTATATTGTTATTCATTGCTTACTGTCTAGTTACTGTTTACATCAGCATTTTTTTCTTTTATTTCACGAAAAAATTACCGAATTTTTAAAATCACTTTTGTATCCATGTTCTTTAATAAAATAGCTAACTTTTATGTATGTTTTAAAGTCAAATTGATGGTTTGACAGCAATACTATTTCAAAATTCAAAACAATTCAAAATAATGTTGCATTATACATTCATTTTAAGAGTTTAATGATTTGTTAATTCATTAAAAAAAAAAACTTAAGAGGTTCGTGTAACGAATACGTACGCCATTTTGAAGTATTGATAGGTACAATAGAGCATAAATAATTATAATACGTATAAAAAAATTACTCAAAAATAGTTTTTTGTTAAGAATTTTTAAGAATGACTCTTTGTTTAAATTTTTTTTTAAAGATGTGCTGGAAACTATGCAGTGTGTATTTTCTTTTCTAGTTCTAAAAATGGGAACCATTCCATACAATCAATATACAACATAACTGAATTTTAAATAAACGCTATATTTATAGGCATGAGCTGAGAGAACATTCCGTGTCATTTAATCTAGAGCTACACATTCTTTTATAAAAATATACGTAGGTAAAAAATGTATAGGTGATATAACAAATGGCATATTCTTACATTTAAAGAGAAAATTTCCTGCCATTTTGAAACAAAAGCTTTTAATCGTTTCTAAATGCAAATTTCTGCCAGCTGATGATGATATACTGACGATGTAGGAATGGCTTTCGCGGAAACTAGACACGAACTATCAGTCAACGATTATTAAATTTACGCTTGCAACCTTAGAAAGCTTTAAAAAAATAATAAACGCAGCCATTATGCTTTTTTAATTAAGTTTGTTCTATTTTTTATTTGCAAATAATACAGCGGCTAATTTGTGCATCCCCACCTGAAAATATGTGTACTTAATGTATATTGAAAACCAATCTAGCTAATGAACAGTCAAATGTAATTCAACACTGCCTTTGTCATGTACGTTCTCTCATCTTTTAAGAGTAATTAAAATATTTGCTTAACTTGTGAGAGGGTATCTTTGTGAATTACAAATTGAATTTTCCTAGAGAAACAAAACAATCGGGTATTGCGCAGAAAAAAACATCAAGGCATGTTTATAGAGCACTATCACGTGTGCTGAAATACACTGTACACTTCAACAATGCACTTGTGTTTGTAATTTAATAAAAGTTTCTTAACAATAGCATTTTTATTAGATCATTACAATGTTTAAATACACAAAAACAATGTTGACTTACTCTAAAAATTATTTTACACATGTTTAAAATGTTTCATCTTATAATAGCAATAGTATTTAATACTATCTCAATACCGTGTGAAACTTTTATATGGAAAAATAAACAATAAAATACTATTTTATATATTTTAAAACATGAAATTATTATTAAAATATTAATCGATAATTATCCGATAGATTTATGATTATTTCCTGTTTTTATGACTTTGATCCAAATTCATAGCCATACATTGGTTTATATTAAGATATTGCTTTGTCACAAAAACGTTTCGATATTTGTCGATTAATTAACACATCTACAAAGTACATATTATAATAAATAAATACCAAGCCTAACTTAATCAACCTGAGCGCTGTCATTTCTGTTGATAATTTATTTTTCATATGCCTAATAAAATAAAATTGTTATGAATTATTTTTAATGCAACCTGGGAAAGTGATTATAACTGTTTTTGTTTTATGAGAATAAGTAATCCTGTATGAAGATATGTTAGAATATATTTAAAACGTAATAAAAGCTTTAAATGCCTGATAAGTTAAATAACTACATCATAGAAGCTTCTTAATTTTTTTTTAAAATATTACGTCTAAAATATTTTACTGCAGGTTACTAACAGTAAAACAACAACATTACACAACTAAACAACATTAAAAGGTGAAGTAAGTGACTCATGAAGTTTGAAAAAAAAAATAGATTAGTCTAATTCGGACTTTGGATTTTTTAAATTTAATAATCAACAGTATACACAATTGAAAGAAAATCTTATAATTTATAATAATTTATTAATTTAACATTTTGTTATTTCTAAACTATATATATTTATGTTTGCTGTTTACAGAACAACTTTTGTGTATTTTTACGCTTATAAAATCTTATGTTTTATTGAACATCAAGAGGTAACAGAATGTTTTTATTTCTTGTTTTAGCTTCTATTGATGTTTTTTTTTTAAATATTTTTTATTATATTGCAAAGCTTATTTATATTTTAAATAGCCTTATAAATGATATTGTGTAAATTTTGTTGAAATGAAACAATATTAAATTTAATTTAGATTTTAACACGTCTAAATTAGGTCTTATATTTGTTTTTAAATGTTTACTTTCGCTGCTTTGTACATAATAGAAGTAAATATATTCAATTTCTGGGGTGTTTGGGACCAAGTAATTGTGTAAGGTGTTCATTTTTGTTTACTTCTTGTTAAATGAATGTTTTCTATGGTGTCCATTCCCTTTATCTGTAAGTAATAACTAACTAATGAAACCGGGTATGTCAAAATCAGATGCAAAATATGCACAAAGTATTTGGTCTTCTCACTGTAACTGAGCACTTGTTAATCTAAATCTGAAATTCTAATGAAGCACTTATGTTCAACATTTTTATCATTATGCTTGTGTCATGTTGTTAATTTTATTTCAAGCATTTTCGATTTTCTTAGAATTTTTATGTCCCTTAATAAATGAGGTATTCATATGTGTGTCTGTAGTATTTTTCTTGATTGAACAGAGTAGAGTAAAGTAATCTGGAATGATTATTATAAGCAGTCGAAGTGGGCTATAAAGAAAACGAAGGGACAGCGATTTTGGCTTTTTATAACATCGCAATAAACAATTTTGACATTTCATATGTGAGAAAATTTGTAAAAGTTCGAATGAATTATTAAAACGTATAGAATATAAAGGCAGTTTTGCAATACTGAATAACCAAGAGTACATTCAATTTATAATGGTACCATTACATTTACTTTATTGCTTTTTTACTTTTAAATTTATGAATTGGAAAATAATCTATAAAAGTAATTGTATAAATCAAAGTTACCGGTTATTTATTTTAATTTCAATTCGTATTTAAAAGAAGTTATTTTTAATGCTTTTTTTACTAATTAATTCGGTTAATAAAAAAAAAAAAAAACTACTACTATATGTTTATTTTATGTAAAAAAAAAAATTATGTATTTAAAAAAAAATACGCTAAAATGATCTTCTTTTTTGATGTGTTTCACTCTGTTTCATAAAAGTTCACACATTTTATTTGACAAAGTGTGAAAAATTCATAATTTTTAATGGGGTTGGCAAAATTTTCGATCGTTAGGTACAAGTTTTTCTCGTTAAATACCAGCTTTCTCCAATGTATTTTTACATTAGATGACATATTTTGTTGCCATTTGATCGTTAAAACCGGTTTCTCGTAACCTCCAAGCTTGCTATAATTGAAATCGACTATATAATCATTCTCATTCCTTTTACTCTCATAGTATATCATTCTCATTTTCATCATATTAAAAAATATTTCACTTCCTCATTATAAATTCCAAGGGAGCTCGGTCGTTACCATCGTAATAGTCCTGGCGTCATATTCTTGTCAGTTGGCCTTGAGTATTCCGATTTCCGATGGCAGTGGCTCGGTATTCTTAATTTGGCGAAAAACAACAAAACTACAGTTAATTTTCCAATATTTATTTTATGTTTTTGCTAGGCATATTTAGCCATCTTTAGTATATTCTGAGCAAGTTTTATAAAGATTCAAAAATTATAAATATACGAATAAACCCGCAAAATACTGAAGCAAAATACACTATGTGGGTAAATTAATTCCCCCACAGAAATAGTTTATAACTTTTAAAATAAAACAAAAAACCATTTTTTTATTTACAAGGGTACAATTTTCATTCATTGAGAAAATCTTTATGCAAGATGTCCCCCTGCGTCATAGATTGCTTATGCATGGCTAAAAGTTTTACGAAATATTTCATGCTGTTCGTGCGTGCAGTGTAAAAGAAGATAGATGTTTCTTAATCTATGAAAATATAATATAACTAATAACAGAACTATGCAATAACCTCTTCCGAGTTTTCTTTACAAGGATAGAATCTCATTCATTGAAAATATCTTCATGCAAGATGTCGTTCTGTTCTTGCGTCACAGAACCCTTAAGCATGGCTATAATCTTTATGAAATATTTCATGCTGTTCGTGCGTGCATTGTAAAAGATGATAGATGTTTCTTCATCTATGAAAAT
Source organism: Maratus speciosus (assembly GCA_963932465.1). Lineage (NCBI taxonomy): Eukaryota > Metazoa > Arthropoda > Arachnida > Araneae > Salticidae > Maratus > Maratus speciosus. The sequence goes on along the minus strand of OZ010795.1, from coordinate 342,150,183 downwards.
ATAATATAACCACGAACAAAAATTTGCAATAACCTCTTCTAAGTTTTCTTTACAATGACAGAATTTTTATTTATTGAAAAAATCTTTATGCAATACGTCGATCTGCTCATGCGTCGTCGTTGCATCCTTATGCATTGCTAAAATCTTTATGAAACATTTCATGCTAATCGTGCGTACACTGTAAAAGAAGATAGATGTTTCTTAATCTAGGAAAATATAATGTGTCCATTAACAAAAATATGCAATAACCTCTTCTTAGTTTTCTTTACAAGGATAGGATTTTCATTTATTGAAGAAATCTTTATGCAAGATGTCATTCCGTGCGTCGTAGAATCCTTATACATAGCTAAAATCTTTATGCAATATTTCATGCTGTTTGTGCGTACACTGTAAAAGAAGATAGATGTTTCTTAATCTAGGAAAAAATATGCAATATTTCATGCTGTTCGTGCGTACACTGTAAAAGAAGATAGATGTTTCTTAATCTATGAAAAAATATGCAATATTTCATGCTGTTCGTGCGTACACTGTAAAAGAAGATAGATGTTTCTTAGTCTAGGAAAATATAATGTGTCTACTAACAAAAATATTCAATAACCTCTTCTGAATTTTCTTTACAATGACAGAATTTTCATTTATTGAAAAGAGCTTTATGCAGTACGTCGATCTGCTCATGCGTCGTCGTTGCATCCTTATGCATTGCTAAAATCTTTATGAAATATTTCATGCTATTCGTGCGTACACTGTAAAAGAAGATAGATGTTTCTTAATCTAGGAAAATATATTGTGTCCACTAACAAAAATATGCAATAACCTCTTCTTAGTTTTCTTTATAAGGATAGGATTTTCATTTATATACGCGAAGGAAAAGAAGTCATTTAGTTACGCGAGCAAAGCCACGGTGTTTGCTGGTTAAGTTATAAATTCAAAGAAAAAATGAAATATGTTATTAAAGATTAAAGCCTTTTAAAGTTTTTATTGGGTTTTAATTGATTGCCTCTAAAATTAAATCGAAGAGGTTATCGTAATTTTCTAAAGATTTTTTATACTTTTTCCTGAAAAAAGTATTTTTCAAATCTCGATAGACTAATGAGACTGCGTTTATCAGTGCCCTACTATTATTATTTTATTTACTTGATGTGTATTCCTTTATTTAATATGAAATGCAATCTAAAAAAATAGTTTAATTATTTATTTTTATTAGATTTTCTTTTATTGAGCGATTTCAGAGAAGAAAATTTCAAGGTTTGACAGTTAGCTTTAATTCAACTGGAAGTTTGGTATTATTCACTCATATTAAAATTTACTTAATATTCTCAAAAAAATTATACTCACACTGCAGCATTAGAACTAGAGTTATGATAAAAGAACGATAAATATACACGTCGTAATGGGTGCTAATTTTTTAAGTAATTTTATTTTATTTATTTATTTATTTTGTATAAGTATAGATTGTACAGATGGTTTCGCTAAAATACTTATTAAAGTTTTCTAAAGGTTTAACATATTTTATCATAAATGAATGCAAACGAAATGACTTAAAACATTTATCCTTTAACTAATATTCATAAAGTTATGTTTGTTTATGTTTTTACAATATTTCTGAAATGTCGACTTTTATTAAATATATAATAATTTTTATAATAATAGTTTATATATTAGAAAGATTAGTAATTTCACTGCGTACAATGAATGACATTATTTTGTCAAATTTAAGCCACTCAAAATATCGCTAGAACGGGAAAGTTTAACCCTTTATCTACTGACGTTACTTATAAGTACCATTAAAATAACTTGTTTTAAAATTCATTCAACACATTGATTAGTAGTAATATAGTTTAGAATGAGTTATATAGGCCTTACTTTATTTTGTTACAAAAGTAATATTGGTTACACAAAACAAAAATATTTTTAAAAGGATGATTTCTTTTGCCTTTGCATCTTTTCAGCTTTCTTGGAGTTTGGGGAGGGGGGGGGGGATTTTAAATTCGGGAATATTTTTATATTTCTATTGTAAGAACATTATATTTGTACATATCCTAATTCTACAAAATACTGAGAAAAAGATTTAAAATGAAAGATTTGAGTGGGGTTATAAAAATTGTACAAAATCCCTATAAATTTAATTTAATTAATCCTTCTAAACATTTCAATCCTTCTAAAATTTATTAAATGATTATGTAAATCTTCTAATGTAGATTCAGAAATTCACGAAAAATGCTTGATAAAATTGTCATGAATTCATAATTCTGTACGTAAAGGGTTAATTTCCTGTCCCCCTTTTATTATATTGTTACTAGGATATCCGACCCGTGCTTCCAAGGTTACAGTATATTTGTGAAAACCCGCTTAAAAAAAAAAAAAAAAAAAAGAAACTCTAATAGATTTTTTTCCATTTAATTATTTTAGACATCCCTCTAGCACCACCGGAAAACATTTATGTATAAAAAATATCAGTTATATATTCAAATAAAGTTTTAAAATTTATTAAAGGCGATACTTTCCTATTAGCCTCGTGCCAGGAATTATAGTCTGGGAGTACTGTCCGGCTGTACAAACCACCATCTCGTCGAGTTGACGGTTGAAATTCCAGGATTAGTTAAAACTCGAATTGCATATTGAAATGCAACTGGTCTGCCAAGTCATATCTTGGTGGAAAACACCTGCAAACCCAACTTTAGTGGTTGACTGGTTGGTTTATCATTGTATTTTCCTGCTCCTTGTCCTTTATGTTTTCATACCTTTGGGTGCAGGAAAGCACAGTGATAAACCTACCGACCAAACACTAAAATCGGGTATACAGTTGTTTCCACAAAGATATGACTTGGCAGACTAGTTACATTTTAATATGCTAATCGAGTTCTGTCTAATCCGAGAATTTCAGAAGTCAATGCGATGCGGTGAAGGTCTGTGCATAGATCTCCCGGTCTATTAATAGCTGAAAAAAAACCTACAAGGATTTCGCTACTTACAGCAGTCTTTTCGATCATGAATATTTCTGTTTTAAACACGTATGTTGTTTACATGTCTATTAAATTTATATATGTGTTTTATTTATATAATTTTATCCATTAATGATGAAGTTTTAATTTCGTTATGAAATATTAGCCTGAAGTGCTGAACTATTTATATTGCTCGTAGTGCAAACAGGTTAAACTCTCGTAATCGGGCTGCATGCGATAGTGATAGATTAAAAAAAATATATATTGAAAACTATCCAGAAAAACATAAAAAAATCAGTAAATTGAAACACAGTTTTCAAGCAAATTACATTTAAAAAAAAAAAAAAAAAACGCATTTTTCCCTTATTCGACGTTGTAAAAATTAAATTTGTGCAACGTATAGAAGTTTAAACAAGTTGGAAATTGCACGTCAAACGTGGAAAATGAGGTGCGTTCGTACTATAACTAATTTTATAAATATTTTTTACACCGCATATTGTATTGAATCTATATTTTAGTGAACTTCATAAGTGCATGTTAATTTCAGTCTAATCGAAAGGCTGTAACATCATTAAAATGCACTTGCAATAATTTTTTCCCATTGGCCGTAATGTAACTGAAAACTTTTGACTGTTCCTGCAATTAAACTATACATCCGACCGATTTTCATAAAATTTGAAATGACGCGACAAAAATTTGCAACAATTATATATTTAAAAATTTCAGACCATTCGGTTGGGTAATTTTTGCTTTGTTATATACGAACGGACAGACGGACCAAATGACAGTTATAGGTTCTACGTATTTACATAATTACGAATGCACCAAAAAATGCAGCAGAAGAAAAATTTATTGGTCAGATGTTGCCACCGTCAGTATGGAATTAGAGTTACACACAGACATGTTTTTATTTTATAATGTAGAGATACGAGGTCAGAAATAGGTCTAAATGGCCATCAGGCATTTAACACTTTATTATAATAAATAAGGGAACTTTATGAGCTCTCAGGTTTCAAGTTTCAGTAAAGTGCTATTGAAAAAGTGATATTGTTAAAGAGAATAAAAGTGCTTAAGAAGTTACCTATCTGTATTGCACAATTTTTGAAATTAAGTTATTCTAATAAAAATTAAAAAAAAAAAATGTCGGTAGCGCATGAAAATATAATAACCAAAGTCAGTCGTATACGTGAAAATGCTAATTCCTAATTTGTCGTTAAATGTTGTGTTAATATTGGTAGTATCTAATATAATCTGATTGTGTTCAACTACTAATCCTAGAATATCAAACGTAGCGTCATAAAATTAACATCAGTTATCCATATGGATCCAAGGATGCCTTTTAAGCTCTCAGAATTCAGTTTTTTTATATATATATATATATATAACTTTTAACGAAGTTTCTCTAAAGATGGCAAATAAATCACTCCATTTTTGTGAAAAAAGGAAAGAACGGTAAATAATGGTAGAGTTGAACCTCGTTATCCCGGCACTCTAAGGACCAGAAAAAAGTGTCGTCATAAGCGGAGTGTCGTGGTAACCGGAGTTGGGGAAAAATATGTTTATAAAAAGCTGTATATTTGATTAATTTAAGATAATTTTAAATTCCTAACTGTTATTGCAGTTTTAAGCAATAAAACATTATTATTAAAAAAATAAACACAAAAACAAAAGGAAAAAGAATAAAAATCAGATTTATAATGACTTGTTTTTTTTTATTGTTACATGAAATATTGACGAATTAAAGTTTTCTTATCCCTAGATGTGCTTCCTACCATTCTTTTTTCAATATTATACAGTGAATTGTAATCAATATTCGTTGTTTCAGAAATAGATGTTAAATAATTTTTCATCGTTTCAATGCAATGCAATGCTTCGGTTTTAGTCAGATGAAAAACACCGTGTAACCACAAGAAAGCGCCGACTGACCAGAACGAAAAGACCGCGAGTAGACTGATATGTCTATCTGAAGCTTAAGGGAGTCATTCATAGTGTGCGGGTTATTTATTCAGATAAAGGATTGAAGTAAAATTTCTCATTTATCTCAATGTATATTTTAGACACTTTTGTGAAAAGTTTGGCTAAGGCATTTCTTACCGCTTACATTCCGTGCTTATACGATGGATTAGGAAAAATATACTATTTTCTTAAACCGACGGGATATCCGGAGTTGAAAATGATTCAACGACGTAAAATACGGAGTTTATTTACATTAAAATCATATACAGAAAATCGGGACTTTGAAAAACTGATGTGATAAACGGAGTGACGTGAAAACCGGGTGTCGGGATAACGAGGTCCGACTGTATATCGTCTGCAATTCGAAATGGTGAACCAATATCTTTATTTTTGTTTTCCTTGAATAAATCGTTTTAAGGATTTTTAGTTTATATTGTCTTTAAAAAGTGTAATGCAAAAAATATTCATATGAATTGCTTCTACATCTATTAAAATTAATTTTTTGTGAAGTGAAAAATTAATGTTATTGATCTGTATGAAATAATATCCGCCCGCCTGTCTGTTCGTCTGTTCGCATATAACAGCGCAAAAACTACACAACCGAAAGGTTTCAAAGTTGATATATTTCATCGTTGAATATATATAATCGTTGCAGAATTTTGGCGAGTCATTTCAAATTTTATGAAAATCTAATCAAAACTTAACAAGTTGGAAATTGCATATCAAACGTGGCGAATGAGGTGCGTTCTCACTATAAATAGTTTTATAAATATTTTAGTGCACCGCATATTGTACTGAATGTATATTTTAGTGCACTTCATAAGCGCATATCCATTTCATTCCTTTCGAAAGGCTGTAACATCATTAAAATGCGCTTTAAATATTTTTTTTCCGATTGGCCATAATGTCACTAAAATCTTTTCACTGTCCCTGTAATTAAACTATTACATCCGATTTTCATAAAATTTGAAATGACTCGACAATATTTTGCAAAAATTTTATATTTCAAATTTCTGACCATTCGGTTGGGTACTTTTTGCTCTGTTATATGCGGACTGACAGAATGACGAGTATAGGTGCTACGTGTTTATATAATTACGAACGCACTTAAAAAGATATTAATAAATGTTTTCTTCATTCTATTAAATCCTGTCATTGATAATTATTTCAATGATATCCTTTGATAGGTAATGATTCTAATTTGCCATAGTGATTATTCTATTAAATTCTATCATACGTAATTAATTCAATGATATCCCATGGTAGGTAATGATTCTAGGTTGCTATGGAGATTGCGTCCTATTTATTATGGAGTCATATTATTTTCGTATTACTGAATTTAATTCTATATATAATCGTAATAAATTTTGTATTCATGATTTTTGGATAAGAGTGGAACAGCTATTAACCAGGATTTGAATATTTATGAAACTAGTTCTAGTACGAACGTACCTCATTTGCCCCGTTTGACGTACAATTTTCGACTTGTTCAAGTTTTTCGTTCAATTCTTCGGTCATTTGTGAAAGTACTGTTAAATGTAAAAATATAAAGTGCATTACAAACAGCTGATTACTGACTTGAAGCCCGGTAACGTAGTGGTTAGCACGCCTGCCTGCCACGCTACAGGTCGCGAGTTCTGCTCCCATCTGAGCAAAGTTCACTCAACCTTTCATCCCTTCGGGGTCGATAAAATGAGTACCAAGCTTGCTTGGGAACTAATTAGCGGCTATGCATGCATAACGTTATCATTTTAGGGGGGAAGGGGGGGGGGGAGGGGGGGTCTGGCACATGATATCGTAAGATATCTCTAGGGGGGAGGGGGGGGGGGGTTGTCTTTTGATATCGTTATCATTTTTTATCCATTTTTATTTTTAACTTGGTCTTTACATCAAAATAGTGTGTTACCTATTTTTATGAAAGTATAAAGTTATTATTAAAATCATTAAATGATTATAAAATTACTCAATTTCAAAATATGGAACATCCCAACGTTTGTCATTCTTATTCTTTTGTCATATATGTATGCATATATAATCCGCTGTTTGACAAACCATATGCGAAGTATGTTTGAAATGATACTTGTGTTTAATAGTAAATAAAAGAGAAAGAATATTGTCCACCTGTTTTCTTGAAAAGAAGTTCTGTCTGCCCCACACCGTGCAGGAGGCAAGTGCAAAAAGATATTATTACTGTTGAATGCATTATTTTAACAAAATCTATTATTAAATACTTTTAAATAGTAACTATTTCTTTTAAATGTTATTTAATATATAAACTGATATTTTATTGACTTTTCTTTATCTGATTCAATAAAGTATGCGAAAAACAAATGTAACCCTATTTGTATATCATTCCAAACAAAAGAAAAAATTCCTAAAATTTTAAAGAATTTTTATACATTGATAACGATATCATTACCGGGGGGGGGGGGGGGTTCAAGGGATGATAACGTATGATATCGTAAGGGGGGGAGGGGGTACAAAATTTCCAAAAAGTTGATAACCTTATATATGCACAGCCCCTTACCGAGGGTCTCGCGTTGGGCTGACCACTAGGCCGGGGCACATGCTGCGTAGCACCTTTGGGTCCAGGATCAAGTAAACAGAGTTGGGCACTGTAGGCCCCGATCCTTCATGGATCGTACAACCACAGGTTTATTATTATTTTTAGATTATTGATTTATTTATAAAAGTTTTCCATTATGATTGTACAGTCTTGTTTCAAGCATGTAAACCAGTAGATGTCAAATTGAATTAGTGCTTATAAATATATAGAGGGTATGTATCCGAAAAGGACACAGAAAATTCAAAATTACTATAATAAGTTTTAAGATTGTACTTTCTATAAGTGTCATATTTATAAGATAGATCATGAATTTTGTATAGAAGAGTTTTAAAAATAGTACAAAATTTCCCAAATAGATGGCATTGCGGTACCTCAACCTGTAAAAATGCCCAATGTAATTTGCAATAATCGATTAAAAAACACTCAGAGTTTTTTCTTTATTAGGTGCGTTCGTAATCATATAAATACGTAGCACCTATATTCGTCGTCTGTTCCGTCCGTCTGTCCGCATATAACATCGCAAAAACTAACCAACCGAATGGTTTGAAATTTACTACATATAATCGTTGCAGAACTTTGTCGAGTCAGAATCGAATCAAAACTTTAAAAGATATTTATGAAAGTTTTCTTCATTCCATTAAATCCTATCATAAGTAATTAATTCAATGATATTCCATGATAGGTAATGATTCTAGATTGCAATGGTGACTGCATCATAATTTAGATGGAGTCATATTATTTACGTATTACTGAATTAAATATATATAAACGTAATAAATTTTGTATTCATGCATTTTTGCATATAATTCAACACCTATTGCACCAAGATCTAAATATTTATAAAACTAGTTATAGTACGAACGCACCTCATTTGTCACGTTTGGCGTAGAATTTCCTACTCATTTTCTTTAGCTGTTGAAACGCAAAAACAAGGTTTGTATTAAAAAGTAGAAAACCATAACGTTTAAAAATGCACAAATGATACGTGAAAAGCAGCAAACAGCTGTTTCGAATCTACTAGCGAGATTCTTCTTCAGTGTAAGATAAAGCAAGACACAGCAGGCTAGAGAAAGCAAAGTTGAGCTAAATGTTGGTTTTCTGCTTTTTAATATTCCTGCACAAAGGCTTTAATTGTTATTTTAACAAGGTTTGTATTTTGAAGTTTTAAGAGGTTACTTCTGTCAAGTGAAAAGACCCGTTTGCTAATGCTAATCCTATGGAAGAAATTTATATAGATATATCGCTTGCATTTCAATATTTTTAAATGATTTTTTTTTTCTTTTTTTGCATTGGATAGCTGAAATCGATCTGCACAAATGCTATTTTTTACATTTCTTGATTCTTTTTTTTTTTTTTTTTTATGAGGATGCTTTTTGTTTCGAAAATGATAGTGTCCTCATTAAAAATATCTGTAAACAAAATCAAAAATGTAAAAAACGACCTTTGTCCAGATCGATCTCAGCTGTCCAATGCAAAAAAAAAAAAAAAAAAAAAAAAAAAAAAAAAATCATTTAAAAATATTAAAATGCAACCGAAATATCTTTATAAATTTCTTACATAAGATTAGCATTAGCGAACGGGTCTTTTCACTTGACTGAAGTAAACTCTTAAAGCTAATTTGAGCCTTCTTACTCATTGAAGTCTTTCAGCGCCATCTGTTAACTTAAATCTGAATTATTTATTAAATTACGGTATACAAAATTTATAATCTACTTAATAAAAATGTCACTTATTATATGTCTTTATTATAGCTGTGTGTTGTCTAGAAGCTAAATCTTAACCAGAAACTTTTAAAAACTTAAATAACTGAATATTCCAGATATGCATGTTTCATAAGAGAATGTTTTATCAATTAAATATTATACAAAGTTTTTGAAATTAGTAATGTGGTATGGCATAGTGTAATGAAAGATTTCATCACTGGGCCACTTCACTGTTATTATATAGAAAAAGATTACAAAGACAAAAGCATTGGAGTATTTCATTAAAAAATATAATAATTGCACAGAATACACGCATTTATGTGCAACATTCTACGTATCATATTAGCCGTAGATATTTTGAATTATTAAATGTATCCAGTAGCGTAGCAATTTAAAATTATGGGGGGGGGGGGGGGGCTCAAATAGTTTTAAACTCAGTATGCTCAAAATAATTGCGAAACTGAGAAAATCAATTAATGATAAAGCATCTCATTAATAAGTAATTATGTAAATTAATTATTTATTTTATTATATTATTTTATTGATTATTTAATTTCATTCACAATTAAAAATGTGAATGCGCAATATTTCAAAGAAAGCTTTAAGGAATAAATTAAATTTTACAATTTCGTGAAACATGACAGCAGAGTTTTAAAAAAATGTTTCATTCATAGTACTTAAAAAAGAAAGAAAATGCACTTACAAATTTCGGCATCATAACACAAGATAAGTGTGCTTCGCTGACACTGCGTTTAAAATGGATTCGGCATCTACTTCTATTTCTCGAAAATGACTTGATTCATGGGTGATTTTGAATAAAAACATTTTTCTCAAATTCACAGAAAATTTTCTGAAAGGTTACAGCAGAGGGGGGAAGGGGGTATC